>CM051619.1:100972870-102172870 GCA_028020825.1 Podargus strigoides
GGTGCAAGTAGATGAACATGAAGCCTTTTCCCTGGACTTCAGTTTATTTCATTATACTGTTCGAAATAACAAAACTAGTATATTATAGCTAATTTATTATGTCTCATAATTACTCCCTAGAACAGCAGAAGGGGGGCTAGTCTTACTTTTTAGGGAAGGATATTTCAAGTAATAATCAGAGCTGCCTCTTTTAGTAATTTGAAACAGCTTTTCTGCTTATATAAAAACGTGCAGATGCAGACATCCTGCAGCTATTCAAAGGCAGAAGAAAAAGCTATTGGTCTCCCTGAAAAATACTGTGAAACTCCACTTTGTGGACACTGAAAGCTTTCATTACTGGCCCTGGGTAGCATGAAATGTATTTGCCTACTTCTTATTTCCCAACAATGTTCAAAGGAAATCCAAGTATCCCTGTACAAAGTTTAAAGCCCACAGCTCCTTTCAGCTGGTGCAGGCGAGAAGGACTAAGGGGTGAGTGTCATGCCTGTAAAGTGCCCGCATGGCACAGTTCCATATGCCAGCTCATTGCCCCAGTGCTACTTTTAAACTGTTTTTACTCCATTTCCTTAACTGGCACTGCACTGGTTGAATTGTAAAAAAATAGGCTGCTGAGTTGGAGAAAATAAGCTTGAAAACAAACATTTACTGTTCGGTGGATGAGCAGGAAGCAAAAATGCCAGAAAAAAGCCGAGGTATGGAGAGCTTTTTAAGCCTCATTGACAGTCCTCCTGTGGTTTAAAAATACATTTAAAAAGAATTAAACCTAACAACACATTTTAAAATAATCAAAGAAAATTGTACTGGAAATAGACATCCTATACACACAATAAATTGCCTAGGCACATTTTTAAATTAATCACACAGTGTGATATATAAAAATCAGCAATAACATTTTACAGTTCTAATAATAACATGCAGTCTGCAGGCGTGTGATTCAGTACACATTCCTTGGGAATGCATTTGGCCTTTGGCCCTGTGTCTCACAGGGCTCTTGAGGAGAGAGCAGCATGCCTATAAATTTACGACTGGATTACCTGTCATGTGTTATTCCTTACCAAATTGTTTTGGTAACCTATTGTTATCCTTATTATTGTTCGTTCCCATTATCCACTTAGGACTGCTTAATGTATGTGTTGCAGGGGAAACAATGTAATTTGGGTCAATACTACATTTTTCATGAAAAGGCTATTTTTATCCCAAAATACAAACAGTATGGCTATAAATATTCCCTGTCTTCCATATATGAAATTTTGATTCACATTTAAACATTTATTTCAAATATACTATTTTCCTTTTATGGCTAACACAGAAAAAAGAGCTGTAAATTAGAGCTGGATTCTGGGGAGGAGAAAAAAAAAAAAAAATTGCCCTCTGCTCAGGAGCCCACAAGGCTGGATGTCTGGAAATGGCTGGAGGGGATGGAGCAGAGAAGCAGATGCACACAGAGCTGCTGGTAGGCAGAGATTAGGGACCATGCAAGGACTCAGGCAAGAGGAGCCCCAGCCTGGAGTACAGATGGAGGAAAAGGGAGGGAAGGAGTTTTCACACAAGGAGAACAACCACCCCCTTACTTCAGAGTGACAAACTCTCACTTCTTCCCGGATGGCTCCTCTGGCTGTCCCCAAGCACCTGCACCGTCCTGCCTGAGCGTGTTGGCTCTTTTGCTTTTGCCCTTCATCTAGCTCACAGTGTGCCCTTTACCCTCTCAGACAGCTTGGTATGATGGATCTTGATGACATTTAGCCAGAATTTTCTTAAACTTTACATTTAATTTAAAATCATCCATGACTGTATTCAGATGACTTCTTCCCTGGTCACAGATATAAATCTGCTATCAATAATAGTAGAAAAGGCAACTGTAAGTAAATTTCGTTGACTGTTAAGATTTGTATCTGGTATTTCCCACTAAATCTGTGGCAGTACAATGAGAAAATCTTTCAAACTGGTAGAAAACGTAGGATTAGTACATGCAATATTTTGCAGAGCTGTAGTAGTTTCCAATTAAACACATTACAAATTTGACAAAGCCTCTCTGAGCACTTTACACTTTTTAAATAGAATGTCTGATTTCCATCGCATGAGGTAGAGAGGCATTATGCCATCATACATGTGGTGAAATAAAGATACAGCAAGGGTAACCAAGTTAGTCAAGGACATAAAAATACACAGCCCATAGCCACTGGCTCCTACAGGCTCATCTGGCAGACTCAAGGCAGATAAGAAGTAAAAGCAATGCAATTAAAAAAATGATATTTTTGGTTTAAAAATATGTGGCCACTATGTCTACTTAAAAAATGGAGTCCGACTTCCTTGGGAAAGGGTATTCTATAGACATCTATAAAAGGCTTCTTCAGTGTGGTCTGGAAACACCTGATTGTGTTGGGATTGCATGGGATGAACCGGGCTTTTTCAACATAGCAATTTATGAGGAGCATATTTTAGAAATAAGTATTTTCTTTACCTATTTTAGGTCACATGCCATAGCTTAGAAGTTTAGTACATCTTTTTTTAAAAAAACCTAGCAAAACATATTAAACAATTTTATGTTTTGCCTTCAAAGCACAGTAATGGAAAAATCATATCACACAGCAGCTTCTGCCCACACTCGCTAGCTAGAACCATAATAGCATATGTTAATGTATACTATCTAATGGACTTTTAATTCACTGATAATTTAGGGATTTGTAAAGAGAAAAAAAAATGTGAAGGAAGAATAAGAGGATATTGGTATTCAGCAAGAAGACAATCACAATTTTTGAAGCTTTAATTTGTAGGAAAAAGTAGATTTATGTTTAGGTCAGAATAGCATTACAGTTACCTCTTTTAGAAAAATGTTCACTATTCAACTATACAGTTTAAAACTCTGTGGAAGATAATTTCCTCTTTCAAAGATGGTCTTCTCAAAAAAAAAAAAAAAAAAAAAAAATCAGGGAAAACAGACCCTGCTTACTCTCCTTCCTGACTGATTCCTTTCGGCTGATAGGATGCTCGGTTGGGAGAGCAAGATTAGGTTCACATAAGAGTGGAAAAATTGGAATTGTTCAGTCACTGAGGCACAAGAAAGGTCTCCTCTCTCACCAGTTTTATAGCATTGTTACTCCACTGAGCTGAGTCTGGGAGGAAAGTAAAGCAATCAAGCAATTTACGGGAAGCTCTGTTTATACTGCATGCTTTGGAAAGTAGGCATGTATGATATTATAGATATTCTATACAAAAAAAGTCTGTCTTACTAAATTCTTACCAGGTTGGGGTTTAAATCAGTAAAGATATAATTCTTATGTAAAATCACACTTTAAAGTGACCTGAAATAACTTTTGTGTTTAAATGAACATCATATCTTTAAGCTGCAACGACTCTGGACATTCCTGGGCTAGGAGCAACTTCTGTTTGTCCCATTAGAAAGCCAGAAATACAGTCTTTCCAGAGGTATAAATCATATGTTTTTAGCTCTTAAGCATCACAAATACCAGATCTTAAACCTGTCATTGGTGTTGGAAAGTATATCAGACATAATGGAGTTTGAGACAGTGCAATTTTGGAGAGGAAATTTTACTTTTTACTGGAAGAAGATAATTCATTCTAGCCTCTTGTTTCTTTGAAACATGGCAGCTTAGTGCTTTGGCATGTTAAAGAAAGCATGTGTTAAAGTAATGTCAGGTGCCTTCAATTACAAGTAGTGGAAAGGCTACCTTGGCTGAAAACCCTGAGCCCAGTCTATAAATGCATTTAATCTTCTACTTATATTTAAGCATGTGCTTTGAGATGGATGTCTCACGCTTGAAGTTAAGGAATTCCTACATTTCACTGAAAATTTCTTGTGTAGAACTTACCTAAAATTACTAGGACAAAAGCTACATATCCAACATAAACTTGTTTTAATCCCACTACCCTGAGTAGAGAAAGGGCAGAAGAAATGGAGCATTCTCCATCCTTTGAACACTCATACACACACAACCAGTACTACCCCAATACAAAGAACATACGCAGAGCATTTCTGCAGCAACTCTCCAGAAGCTGATGGACACCCCAAAAAAGGAAACCATCCCACTGACCTGGAGATGTAGCTGTCTACAAAGGTGACCACATGACGCATCACAAAGAAAACATATTCCCTCAGCACAGAGTGTAATTTTTTTTTTTCAGATAAACAGTAAGAATCCTAACCAGGTCATTAAAATGGATGCATTTCACTGCAAATGTTAATCCCATTTTACAAAAGCATTTGAACACATCCTTGATTTTCTTTAAGTCTTCAAATACGTTGCTGATTAAGGCTCAAGGAAGTATTATATGCAACAGAATTAATTCTGGTTTATGTATATTTGTGTGTGTAAGTAACTCTGTTTAGGTCAAGTAAAATAAATGCAAAGACAAGCATGTTAGCAGCAAAGTGACCCTTTAGAACTCCTAAAGAATTACTCTTGCAGTCCATAGTCCAACATTTAATAATGCTGAACTTGATAAGTGATCTCAGAACCTGAAAAAGGAGATCTGAAAGGCACCTTTATAGAAAACAATTGATTTGCTTCATTTCATTGAAATGGCTAATGCTTTGATGGTTCATATTTACAATAGCTTGTCCTGTTCTTCAATGGAGTTGATATGTTGGAGTCTTTAACACCATAAACTTGATCAAAACTTCCTGGGTAATAAACAGAGCGGATTTAAGATGTGAGCCCCCTCCCCATCATGCTACTGCAACCCATCTGTGTGCCAATTTGTAACTAAAGACATCAGGAAATGTGTTCTTCATGCTCAGATGCCCTTGGTAGTTGAAAATAGTTCGAGAGCTCAATATGCAAACTGGGTTCAGAGTCTGAAAGACTTCAGAGTGAAAGATTTGACCTTCTGTAGCAAGGGCTGTAGCTTGGCTAAATCCATTACTGAGAGTGGAGTTTTTACGCACTTCACAAACCAATCCAGATTTTAAATTTTGCCCGGCTTCAAAAAAAACCCCCAACTTTCTCCCTACCTTTCAGCAAAGGGTAAATGTCTTCCCACCAACCTAGAATTTACATCAAAAGGCAAAGTTTCTATGATCATAAATAGCCATATTCGGGGAGTGAGGTGTGTGGGGGTGATGGAATGTTTTGGCAGCAGAAAATGGAAACTTTGACTTCTCACTCTCTGGTTTGAACTAGTACTAAGTCATTAGAGAACAATGATTTCCCCCCTCCAGAAACTGGTTTTGTCTTCTGTGAAGATATTTGATAGTGTCACCGTCCTATCCCCATCCACGAGAGCTCTGATCAGATATGCAACATCCCAACAAATGCACTCCCAAGCAGCCCTTTCAAAGGGATCCTTGGCTGGCTGGAGACAGAGGGCAGCCTGCTAAAATCACACATGAGAAGTATCACTCCTGCACATTGTGATCTGTGTGTTGTGACCACGTGATGGGGCATTTTGGAAGCACTTCTAGGAAGTTTATCTCATCTCATCTGTCTCTCCTCAGCCTGTCTGTATGCTATGTTTATTTTTTTTGTCAAAAAAAGTAAACAGTAGGATAAAATAATACATAGTCTGTAGTGCTGCAATAAGAGTATGGCAATTGGATTTGAGAATTACGTAAATACACTAAGAGCAAGGTTGCTTATCACAAACTTTCTATGCTGGCACATATCACTGACAAAGGTTTTTCTCATGCTAAATTTCAAGTAACTTTGAATTTTTAAGTCTGTATTAAAATTATATTTATGTCTGACTGTTAAAGCTACCTCCTTGCTCACCATCTCAAGGGTATTTCTGAGACTTCACAATTATAGACTATTTATACTAAAGAATTATAGTTGCAGTACTTGTTGCTCTCATGTTTAATTTTGTCACTTATTTCCTTGCAAATTTTAAAACATATTTTAAAGCATGGAGATACGCAGATAGGTATCTAGTGTGATTTTCATACACGTTCAGCGTCTGACTCCCATAAAACTAATGACATTATAAAGCTGGTTCAGAATCAGAACCAAAAAAAAAGCAAATAACTGAAAAAGTTAATAAGACAACAATGGAGAGGTTTTCTTGCAATAAGTTTTGCTCAATGTGCTGCTTTGTAGCAGCTTTATGGACTAGTGTTCCTAACTATGGATCGTCTTTTCCCTATTTGTGCAAGTCTGGGTGTCCTTTTGACTTCCCTAATTGCATGCATTCTTCTAGAAATATGATTGATTAGATCAAAGCATAGCTTTGTTATGTTGTTCTTTTTCTTAAAGCAAGTTATCTGAATTGCTGGAGATGAAAACAGATTGATTTTCCAATAAAGGTAAGTCTATGTTTCCGGTCTTCAAGAAAGATCACTCTCTCTATCTGTTGTTATGTTGCTCAGTACAAATAAATACATTGATTTTTAGTAGTTTTTCATATAATAATAAAATTTAACTAATAAAGAAAAACATGGATAAGTACTAGAAATAATTATAACAAAGAAATCCCCTCCAAATTAAAGAAAATATCTAATCCAGGTGAGTAGAAAAAAGGGTTAAAAAAACTGCAAGAATTCAAGAAGCTTAGATGACTTTGGAAACACATGTCAAAAACAAAGAGACTGGAAGTATAATTAACTCCATTACTGCTCAGTCAAATGAAAACAGCTGTGACACCCCGTCTTATTTATGACAGCAGCAAATAGCTCTATTCCCTTGCTGGTTATTGCTGTAGGACAGCAGTGTTTCTACAGCAGGTGAAATAGAAACAAGCTGCTAATATTTATGTCACTAGATCAGGTTATGGATACAAGATTTATGCAAAAGTTCTATAAAAATATCTAAGTAGCTTTTCTATCTTCCTTCAGCAATCCTTTTCCAATAGCAAACTAACTATTTCTTTATTAAATATGATTGCAGCACAAAGGCAGCTCCCCCACTGCTAAAGATGAGAACGTGTTTTCACTGCAAACCCAGTTTTGTTCACTCTAAAACACAAATAAAAAGCCACTTAGGTCTCAAAACCATTCATTTATTTGCAGATCCAAGCTAGACTTTCTCAATGTGGAACAGGATATGTGGTAGCTTGATAACAGAACTGTTTGCTGTACACCAAAGAGCCTGGGTTTGCTTTTAAAAGTCTGGAAAGCAAGCCAAAAAAAAAAAAAAAAATAGTTTTGAGATTGAAGCCTTTATTTTATTAGCAAATGTCATTAAATCAGATGCTACCTATTTTGATATAAAAAATGTGAGTGGGCAGAAGATTCCCTAAAGCGGTTTTTTATCCTGCAGCTTTAATCACTGCGCTTCCTACACCTAATCAGTCTTACTTCTTTCTCAGACAAACTGCCCATTAAATAATGACTGAGAAATAAGATTGTCAATAACAGGACAGAAAATAAAGCAAGTAGGATGTTGCACACTTCATTGCTAACCTTTTTACCCTCTCTCCTGCTCATCAAGCTCCCTCCTCCCTTTCCCCTCCAGTTTCAATGCTGCCTGTACTCCTGAGCTCCACAGTGTGTTGACACTTTCTTGCTCCCCACCGCAGTGCCTACCTGCACCCCCACAGATCCAAACCCCTTTAGTTCTCTACCCCTCTTCCACTATACACCAGGAGTTTTCTCTCTGAGCACCTCACTTTGGTCCCATGTGGCCAGACCCCCTCTCAACAGCCACGGCCTTCCAGGGGCTTTGAGCAACCTTGGTATCCCTCCTAGAAGATGTCACCTCCTCTACCTACCCCACACATCCCATGACGAGGACTGGAGTGGCATATAAGGCTCCAGATCCCTCTCCTACTGCAATGGCATATGCCCAAATGTTCCTTCCCACGCCTTCCAACATCACCCTTTATGGGTGTTCAATATAAAGAGTAACATCAGGAACAAGCCTCTGGGGTATGGCTACGCTGGAATACCTCTACAGTGCTGTGCCACTTGTACCCCAGTAACGCAGGAATGATGGGGTAGTTGAAGTTTGGGCTCAGACAGACAGATGCCATGTGTCTTTGTGTCCCCCATCTTGTTCTTGCATTATTTTTTTTAGCATTTATCCAAAATCAATGGTGTTGATAATATTCCCTGTGATCTGCTGGACCTGCCAACTGCATATCCGAAGAGAAATGCCACCAAGATGACCATAAGGGTTTCAGTTGCAGGTAGAAACAAATTTACCCTTTTTTTACCACACAAATATGTGGATCTGGAAGGTCTAAGGCTCCCTCTTAGTTTCATTTTCACTGAAAACAACACGCAGAGGTCTGCTGAATACCTACCTATGTATTTAGGTATTTAGTTCTGTATGACCATAGCACAGACCACGGTGAGCTTCCCCTGTGGTGTCATCATTATACTTTTACCCAGCCTTTTTGCACCTGTCCACAAGAAACCACAGGCATCTTTCTTTGTGCTGGCCTTTAGCATCTTGTTCCTGACTAGTTTTGAAGACAATTTTTGGTCCTGACTCTCAACAATGATTTACAAGAGAACACAGGAGTGAATCTCAGGGTCTGAAAAAGCTGTGAGCAAACCTCCAGTTGGTCTCAGCAGTACTGCAGTCAAACTGCTGGCAGTCCTGTGGGCAGATGCACAACCACCACGTTAAGACAACTTGGCATTGCCGCACTAATGCTGAGCTGCTGCTTTCAGCTCTTCCACAATGCAGATGCTTTGCCTCAATCTGGAAATAATCTATCCAAGTTTTGAGTAACATTGGAATACTTGTAGTTTTTAACTCACAAAGGGATGAATTTCCTCTGTTTACTTCCTGCACGATGGAGAAGCATCACTAGATGCCTGTAGGAAATAAGGATATAGTAACCATATTTTCTACCCCTTTTCTTAGGGAATAAAATTCCTCATTCCTGCCTAGTACATTCCTGCCAGACCGACAAGATAATTTGTGCAAGCAATGCAAAGAAAAGTGGTACTGAAATCATGAAGACGGTAAAAGCTTGCCTGGATTTGGACTGCAAATCAAACTCCCCCAGACCTCACTGAGATCCCAGATGACAAGGAGAGACCCTGAATTTCTTGGCTTTCTCAGTCTCCCTGAAGCTGCAGTGCAGCATCACCATTGCAGCTGGAAAGACCAAATACCTTCAAATCTTTCCAGGAGCTGAACTGCAAGGTACCTGAGACACCCGCACAGAGAGGGCTGATACCCCTCAGGATCTAAGGAGCCTTGTACCCTATTGACCAACAGCCAGAGGAACACAGGACAGCCAAGATACCTCAAAGGGTGCCATGGACCCAGGTTTGGGCTGCTGAATTGAGCTCTGAGAGCTGTCAGTGAGCCCTGGACCACCTTCTCAGGGAAACGTCCCTCTCTTGCCTTCTGCAAAAGGTTATGGCCAAACCAAAGAACATGGTTGACATGCTAATATATGTGTTGATACAGCAAATGCCTTCACCACATCATTCTCACTATTTTGTAGCTTGCCAACAGCATGACTATAAATTTTCCTATAATATAATAGTAAAATTAGATGATCCTAACAGTCATTCGTGAAGAAGTGTATGAAGCTACCAACAATCAGCACAGGAATAAATTATTTTGTAACCTTAACGTCAGATCTACATAGCTTTCTATTAGATTAGTTGCTTCTGGCATATCTTCCCAAATTTGGCCTATAACCTAAAGACAGGCAATGTTTAAAAATTAGCAACAAGAAATACAGACTGCTCTGGTACAGATCTGTTGATCTTTCAGCAACATAATCAAGAGAACAATGTAGTCTATGAGGTATTCATGTTTTTAAAAAATAAATAGTTGTTCTCTCAAAATAAAAATGATGCCATTTAATATAATTTATCAAGAGAGTAAAAATATAATAGTACTCCAAATCAAAACACAGGAGCTAAAAATAAAATTAAAAACCACATTTGAGTAAGACATATTGTACTTTAGTTAAAATAACAGCTAAATGTCACGTTATATTTCTGTATAGAAACATCTCTGGCCTGCAAAAGACCACAAAAAATATTTTGTCTTTAATATGGGGGGCTATAGTAACTCCATTTAGTGAAAGAAAAAAAAAAGCCTTTTAATTAACAGCTGTAAATTGCTTATTAACCTCAAAATAAATTAATTTCTTTATCTGTGCCTAGTTCACATCACTGAGATGGCAATAGTAATTAAAAAAAACAGATAAACTGTTTAAAAAAGTCCATAATTTAATACACTGAGGCAACCTGAATTCTTAAGTGTGCAGCAATAGAGATTTTTAAAACCACCACACTGATAAGATTCTGCTTTAAAGATGAGACCTCATATGCCAACTTTCAACAGAGAGTGATTTCTTAAAGTCAAGTCATAAACCCTAAAACTGGGATTTCATGGAGACACTATAATTTATAATACTTCTGCAGTTTTCAATTATTCAGATGCTCATGGCCCAACAAATTGAATAATGAATGGAGTAATGAATTGAACCCTGACAAGATGATAACAGAAAATATTATGAGTAGTCAATACACTGCGGAACCCACTTACAGAAAGATCCCTCAAAGAAATAACTTGTTTGAAGGACACATTTTCTCTTGAAATCCAAACGACTTGCAGGAAAATGTGTGCAGGAGTTGCCATTAACAAATAACCGCTAAAGGCATAAACCTGCAGAACAGTATATTTCTAGTGTTCGAACTGTGAATCATAATCATAAATAGGCCAGTTATATTTTCTGTGGATGTAGGTTATGCATTTCATTATTGCTTTTTTTTTCCTCCCTCTAATGCCACAGAGAGAGAAAAAGAATGGCCATATAAATTCTTAAACACTTTAGCTGCAGGCTTAGCCTTGGAGGTGTGATGATATTCCACAGATGCTAAAGCACACAGGTCTTAACAGTATTTAATACATTTGCATCAACACTGCAAGCCAGAAACATAAATAATAAAAATGATAAATATACTATTCAAAAATGGTGATAGGTAATGCATGTTTGTATCTTCCAGCTAGTATTTAAAGGAGCAGTGCAGGCAGCCAGCAAATGCCATGAAAAAAAGAAACAACAAAACCCCAGACAGATTAAAATCAAACACCATTCTCCGTCAGCAACGAGACAGGTAACTTATCCTACATTTTGAAATTTTGATGAGACATTGACCACTGCTTCAAACTAAGGTAAACAACACAGCCTTCCAAAAACTGATCCCAAACTTTCTCCCAAAAATCAAAATAAGCCTTTAACAAAAATTTGGAAAATATTGGACTAACTACAAGAGAAAAAATATCATGACTCCTGTTGGAGTAGATCCAAACACAAAGCCAGTTATTTGTGGCATGTTTCTCTTGAATCCAGGATTGGTCTTCAGGGCTAGGTCAACACTTTTAATAGCTCTAAACGCTGGAAAAGTTGGAAATAAACTTAACAGCTCAAGCCTGTCTGTGACTGTACTTTTGCACTATTTTGATTTAACAAAGAAAACTGGATGGTATCAGAAGCCCCCAGACTTAGTTACATTGGCTTTCCTACAAGCCAGAGGGGGGAAAAAAAAAAAAAAAAAAATAGCTGGGACATTTTAGTAAATATTCAAATTCTTTGGCATTCTTGGGCAGAGTGGAGTTCTCACCGCCTCTTTGTGCCATATAACTCTTCTTCCTCTTTCATCGGACTACTGGCAAAGAAGTGTGCTTATATCTGTGAAATAGTGAAAGAAACTGCCCATTTCCAGCATTCTGAAGAAAAACCTCAGTAACTCAGAAACCAGCGGCCAGGTGCCACAGCCCACCTTTGAGAAGCATCGCTGGGTGCACTGTTCCTATATGGACACTCCTAATGTGCAACGAGAGGTCATCAAAAAGCTACACCAACTGGGAAAATAGATCTGCACTTGAGAAGTCTCCAACACTGACACAACTCCTACCACATGCAGCTCCCAGCTCACTACCCTTTCAGAAGCTCCCATGCTCTCCCATTTGTATGAGCTCTCCCTGGACCACCTCAGTAAAAATCCACGGGCGGAGTTACAGCGTGCCTGGACCACACATGCACACCCATCCCTTCCTATAAGCTTAATGGGATTTAGTCAGCATTCAGCACCTGGAAGACCTGTTCTTATGCCACAGAGAAATTCAGATCTCTGCTGTAATACTGTAAATCCATAATTAACTACTTGGATGGAAGAAATAAAAATATAAAAATCTCTAAACTGCGTATAATTTTTCTTTGTTGATTTCTTCTTAAAGGGGAAAACAGGCATATGTGGAAGTTTGGACTAGCACTAGCACTGAAAAGCTAAGTCTATCTTAACAATTAAATGTCTTTGAAAATGAGATGCTCTAATAGAATCACTGTAATTATACTTAAATCACTTACAATTTTATTTCAGCATTTTCAGTACCCTGCTGATAGTGAGTGACCTCCAGTCATATCCTAAACATTAAATTGCACCCTTTGCCTTTCCATTTTTCTTCATAAATTGTTTTTTTAACAGGCCTGTCACTGTTCTATTTCCATGAGCATTTTTTTCTAGTATTTAACTCATCAGTTCTGGCAGCTTGCATTGCTTATCAAATCCAATATCTCATTATTGAAATCATGATCTAGCAGTAAAAACACATTGATTCATGTTTACTGTTAATATTTTACATCTTAAAGCAAATCTTCCTAGCCAGAATAATGATTTGCTCCTCAGTTCTGTCATCTTATCTCATACAGAGTAGCTCCAACAAAGCCAATTGGATGGTTTGCTTAGTAAGGCAAGACTCGGGGTAGCATGGGGATATGACTCTTAACTAAACAGAGAAAATTTTGAGGAATTTTAAATAAGTAATTGCTATCATCCTTAAGCTCAACTGCTGTTGAGGGCCACAGAAACTGTCCCAGAGAAAGCCTAGTAACTAGCTTTATACAGACTGAAACTGTGCTTACCTTTCTGCATTTGTATTACCCCCAAAACAGCCATGAACTGGAGTGCTAGAGAGAAAGACATGCAGTGTTCTTGCAAAGGATACGGGAAAGCTCTTTGCTGAAGGCTGAGACCTGGAAATAGTCTATACCTCACTTGAAGCTGAGTCTTCTTAACACAGACTCAACTCTTCTCAAAAGGGACGCTGCACCAAAGGGATCTAAATTTCAGCCTGGTGCCACCAGTATTATTCTGGTATGGTGGAGCCCTCCCCCTGACCTCAGTGGATACAGGAATGTCAGTGCGTCACACACGCTGCTTCATCAGCATCAGAGAACTCAGAGATGCTTTTGTATTTACTAGTTATAGCTGAATACAGGCTAGCACAAAGTTCACAATGTGGGGACATAAAGGGAAGATTTAAAGTCTTTTTAAAAAACATAGTGCATGGAAAATATCAGTCAGCTACTCCTTGAGAAATAAAAAAATCACATAAAATATGTATTTCTGAAGCACTAGCACTGCTAAAACTTTTTTTCAATGCTATTTTCTACAGGTGGAGCCTGTGTTTTATATTCTTCTTCAGACTTTTTTCTTTATTAGACAGTTTCTTCCATGGGTGTCTTAACAGGAAAAGCACTGTTGTATCTTCATCATCACTTTTTATTTCTCATCCTTTGTCTGGCATCTTTCTAAGAAATGCATTTCCTTCATGAAAATCAGTCACCTAACATGTGGATGGTGAAGAGCCCTGGGCAAGGCTGTTGTCTTTACTTGCTTCATCTGTATACTGAGTACTGAGTTTCCATTAAACAGTCTGAGTTACAAATGACTCAAAATTTTTATATAAATGGTCATTTGTCTCTATGCCTTAGTTTATGCATTAGTAATAATAGGTAGGGCACTAAAACAGGGGTAATATTTAGATTCTTTTACAATTAGTGCTCCAATATTCCTCAAACATGCTGGGCTCTCCAGATCAAAGACATCACATAAGTATGAAACTGATATTTTATGACATTTTCAGTTAGCTCCACACAATCTTTATCACACAAATGTATCTCAGCTCCTCTTAAGGCTAGCACAGCTTGCTGCTGGTGTGTCAGGGTACACCTCCTGCAGAAGCATCAGAGCAGCTCAGTGGTCCTCACCTCCCTACACACTGCAGAGCAACATTTATGCAAGCAGTTCATGCTGATGCCAATATATGGATTATCAGCACAAATCCACTGCTCAATATGGGGATAACTTCTAATTCACATGTTGGTCTTCTACACGCTCAAAATAGAGGCTTTCCTAAACTTTTACGCTATCCAGAAGTACTGTCTTTTCTAAGACCTAAAAATTAGATGAATCTCACTTCAAAACAGACTGGGTCAGAGCCTCTGCCAAATCCCAGCTATGTGAATCACATGCCGCCCACTTAAAACCGTTGCCTGAGTGCCTATCCCAGCTACTTCGGGCAGACACAGCCCAACATTTTCTGTAAATATAGAGGGTGACTCTAAGTAGATATTTTTAACTGTATACAATTCTAATAGGATTTGGCACACTAATGGGAGTCCACTTCTTGACCAGACCAGATTTTGTTGTCCTCACCTTCCAGTGGTGAGGAGACATACCACTGGTCCAAAAGCTGCGTACTCTCCAGGTAGTCCCTAAGCTTCATTCAAGCTTAAATGGCAAATAAACCTGGTGCTGGTATTTTGCACAACTCTTAATATTACCTCATGAGCATCTAACAACCTGATGCATGTAATTTATCACAAAGTTAATTAAAAAAATGTTCCTACAGAAATGTTTTATTAACACCACTGGTAAAACCTGTTGCTTACACAGCAGAGTTAAAAAATGAAAACTCCACATATAGAAATGCAAGTGTCAATTAAAACCACAAGAATGGCTATAAATATTGTGTTGTTGCCTTTCTAATTGTTACAGAAAAACAAAATGCTAAATCATGTTTTATTAAAACATAGCTTCTGCGAGAGCTTCTCTTCCATGAGATTGTCTCATGTTTCATTTTACTAACTCTGAAAACACTGCTAGAGTTAAATATAAAACAGGAAACAGTTTTGTTTTGTTTTTTTAAAATCACGCTTCACAGTTAGATTTACTAATCCAGTTAAAACTGCATCACTTCAAAGCCTAACATATAAAACATTTTTATCTAATGTGCTAAGAAAGACTGCGTCGATGAATGCTTTTGACTTACAGAATGTACTGACTTTATCTATTAAACAGTCAGTTCCACTCAGTGAGAGTCTGGTTTTGGACAGATTCCTTTATTTCTGGATACAAAAATCTATAACGTCACTCAGAAAAGTCTTTAAGAATGTGTAGACAGAAATTCAAATGTGTGTATATAGTCCTGCTGGACTTAATGGGATTCAATGTATTTAAACACCTGCACCTATGGACTGTTTTGCTGGATGAGGGCTGTACAAAATATTGACATCTGGATTAAAGTATAAGCATCCATAAAATGCATATCTAAATCAAAACTGTAGCACAGTTCTCACTGCATTAAGCACTTGGATAACCCTATGTACTTGGGAAATCCCATATGGTGAACTCAGACCTGGAATATAGCAGTAGATCAGCCAGGATGAGGTGTCTTACGTATTTACTGATCTGATACTGAAGTGAAATCCTATTTGGAAGGTCAAAACTCAGACAAACACAGTAGTTCCAACATTAAGAAAGGTAGCTTTATAAAATAATGACATGTGGTACTTAATATAGAATTTCTCATTTGTGGAACTGCTTATGTAGGGCTTTCTGAAGGAGGGGGCAGATGTTACTTACACTATTGTTTACAGGATCCATCTGAGACTGAGGTATTGCAGTGCTAAACTCTATACTGTAAAAACAGTACCTGCCATGAAGAATGTATTGCTTAAATTGGCATGAAAAAGACAGTAGGAGTGGAAATAGGGACACAGACAGATAAGCAAACTTGCCCAAGATCCCAGAGCAGATCAGCGCCACAGACATGGTTGGAATCCACCCGACTGGGAGAGGAACATGGAAATCTGACAGACAGCAAGCAATATTAGTTTTGGCAACAGGGATCAAAGGGAAGGGCAATTACCTCCAGCCTCACTGAACACCATCCCCAGAGTCTGGCTCACGATGTGCCAGCTCTCCCAACCAACTGCCCCAATAGAGCTGAACTATTCCTAAGCACAGTATCATAAACTATACTTTCTAGGGAAAAAAAAGGAAAAAGGCGAGTAAGTCTTTTAGGATTTCATGAAGGAATGCAACTATACAAGCAACCGAGCAGGTGTGCCGACTAGTCCCAAGCAGCTCAGAGATGAAGTCATAAACCTCACGGCAGTCTTTCCACTCGAGTACAAATAGCTGCGCTTGTTTTACAGATGGGTACACATCTGTATGGGGGCTTTCTGGGGTCCAGATCCAGAGGATACTAAGTCTGCTTAGCAATTTCAAGGATGCAGAATCACAGCTACAACAATTTATTGGTGTTACAGCAGAGCTTGGACCAGTCCATAGGAGTTCCCACCACCTGCTCTAGGTATTTCTTTGCTAAACCAAACTTGCACAGCAATGAGAAGGGAAAACTGCTTCCTACTGAATGCTGCACACAAATCCAGCCATCTGCATGTAACCACCCAGACCTTAACCAAAATGAATACACTTCCTTTTTTTTCCATCTCTCTCCCAAACAGGATACTGAGATGAGAAATATCCCTTCTGGAGTCTTGAAAGTCACTCTTCTACAGTTGAAAGCACTGCACTGGGCACAGCAAGGATGTGCACTGTGCTCTTCACCTGTCATTTCACCCACCTGTGCTGGGCAAGGCCTCCTCTTGCCATGGAGACAAAGTCAAATGTTGGAGGACTCCAGCTTGAATAGAGAAGACCATCATGATTTTTGTGGGACTTTGAACATTTGACATCCTCTCTTACTGCCCTCCCAGGAAGTCAGGCTTTAAGAGAAGTCAATGCAGCACAATACACAAATGCACATGCACATTTGAGATATTTAACATGCACACGCAGAAGTCCCTGGGATTTTTTAATAGTAAAATAAACAAGAAAGGTGGGGGAAAGCAGAGAAAAATTCTCCCTCTGATCATTAGTGTAAACCTAGTTCTTGGCACATTATGGAAAATTAGTAGCTTTTAAGAAAGGGCTTTTAATTGCTTAATCTAAGTAATGTGGACAATGGCATACGTGTTTTATTTTAGGGTCCATCTAGCCCACTCAGAAAATGTAATGGACCTAATTTTCATTTAGTATAGGTCTGTGCAGTTCCTAAAACATCTAAATGGCTATTAATTTCATCAGGTAATTTAACTATAGCTCTAGAAAAGGCCACCAGCTAGTTGTCACGCAATGATTATGAGGATGACATTTCTATCCCATGATGCCAGAGGCAGACTTTGATACATCATTTTCTTTTTGAAGGTTAAACTCAGATAACCTGCCTTTGGCATTTAATTAGCTACATATTAAACACTCTTTTAATAATAAAATGATTAAAAATTTTATTGCTTCTCAAATGAGGCCCTTTTAGATAGATTTAATGACTTGATTAGAGCACTGTAGTTTGTGAACCAAACCTTAGTTAGACCAGTATATAGTATAATGATATGCTTTACAGCTTGCAAAATCTGTATTTTATTCAAATGACTGCCATAATCATTTTGGGTAAAACTTATAATGCATCCTTCTGTATTTTTAAGTCTAACTGTTAAATGTCATTGAAAAGTAACTGAGAACCAACTGATTTCAGGATTTAAAGAAATGATCAAATTCAGGTATAGTCACATTACGCTGCAGTAGGATTACTGTACTGTATTTTATACAGAAATTGTTTATCCTTTTAAAAAAATCATTTTTCACAGTTCAGCATCTGTAAAAAAATCCCTCATGTTCACCTAGCAAAGATAAAAAAGCGTGAAGTGGCTGACAGTCTCCACTCTTTATTTGGTATAAAAATGTTAGCAATTTAATGAAAACTGACACAAAAAAAGATAATATTTTTCCCATTCCTGCATGGTAATAACAGTGTCATGACTGCAAAATAGCTGTAAAGATAATAATTCCATGGGCTGTGCCCACAGAGTGAATAGTACTATAAAGCAAAGCAAGTATGTGGCATTTAAGAATATATATATTTTTTATGTCTGTGTGCATATAGATTTCTCTCTCTATTTAAACCAAACAAGTACCTTATCTACAGCTTAAGGTAATTATTAGAAGCTCAACTTTTTGCAGCCAGGAGTTTGGCCCACCAAAATCCCATCACCTTCACAGCCAGAACTAGGTCGTCTCCTCACAGGCAGTTAGTTACTGGCAGAGATTCATAATGGAGGAATCGACCTACCATCCAGTCCCCTTAAAAGTGGTCCCTTAGGGAATAAGTACATTGCCAGGACAGCTAGATAAAGAAGGAAGTTCATCTCCAAGTCTGTCAAACTAGCACTTTTCATGAGTGTAAAAATGAAGGAGAAAATACAAGAGCAAACCCAATGAAGAACTGAAGAGTAATATCTTGTAAACTGCATAACTTTGTTCCCAAGTCTTTGAAGGATTCCTCATCAACTTAGACCCTGTTAGCAACAAAAGTCCTCAACATCTACTCAACCCAGTCATGACAAAGTAAAAGCCAGAGCCTTCTCAAACACTCCCTTTACAGGCAGGTAGGATTTCCTTTGCCAAGATATATTTGATAAAGGAAAAGGAGGAGGCCATCAGGATTATGGTTATGCTCTTTCAGTTTTCCAGCTGCCTTAGTCCCTGTCCAGATATAAATTAAGACAATCCAGAACTTACTCTGCTTACAGTCTCAGCTGAGTATGCCACAGGGAGTAGAGGTCTACTTCTCACTGCTCTTCCTATGTCTCCTGTGCAAGGTTAAGTATGCAGCGGTAAAGTGTGCACCAGTATCCTCACCACTGACATCCACACAATTTTATACTTCATGTTAGATACAAGAAACCATACATCTACAGAGTCGGGGCCAGAAGGTAATGAAGCCAGCACAGCTGTATTAGAATAATGCTTTTCAGGGGCTAAAACACCCCTGTGAGAAGCCTGGGCAGTCTGGCTCCTGATAACTGTTGAGGGTTACTGTACGTGGCTTCACAAAGTATTATGCTGGTATAGACATTCCTAACATGCTCTCTTTCAGCTTTTTTAGGCCACACCTCATTTCAATTAATTAAGACTTCGTCATGCCTCATTATACGATCTAGTTAAAAAGGTAAGAGGTGCTTTGCACTTCATTTGATGCTTGCAGCACCTAACCCGTGAGATGAACTTGATGATCTTAGAGGTCTTTTCCAACCAAGGCTATTCTATGATTCTATGAGATAAAACTTTAGAATTGCTGCCCTGACAGCCCAAAGGCGGTACCCATATAGCGTATTTACATTTTGCAGCCTAGACAAAAGCCTTGCCAGAGAGGATCATCACAGAAATGTTTCTAGAATAAGTTTTAGTAGATATGTCAAGAGAAAAAGACAAGGTTATCTGTTCTTAGGCAGTTCTTACAAAGGCAAATGTAGAGCATAAAAGAGCCTACCATTCCAGTATGCCTCCATGTTACTAAAATGCTGCTAAGCCACAGGGAAACAGAACCATGTACCAAAACATGAATGTTTTAGAGGCTATTTCTCCTCATACTTAGAGGACAGGTTGCTTGAAGATGACACTCACATTGGTGCCTTTGCACTACCCTTTTGTGAGGGGTGGGGGAAAAATAATCTTTCAAAGTCTGTCTTTAAGTATGTACAGATTTCAACATGAATTCAAAAGCAAGATGGTAGGAAAGACGACAGGTCAAGGATTTTCCTAAGAACCAGACCTACAAGCATGTCAGAACAACAATAACAAAAAACTGAGTCTTTCTAGATTTCTTTTTCAGTAGCATCCACTTAAAGCATGCCTTCCAACATTGTTGCCATTTCCATGTTGGCTTTTGTTTTCTCTTTTGTTTTTCTTTTCTTGGAAATTGAATCTTCCCTTTCAAACCATTATTCTGCAAGCTACTGTTACTTGAAAGCAGAGGAATAAAACAAGCAGGAAATCTGTCTTAAAATGCAAATGCCCCCTTCTACTCATGCGTGTGCCTGCTCTGGGACCATGGCCACCCTCTGCAAAAATTCCTAGGCATACTAGCTTTCATATCCTCATTTTTCTTTGTGAATAATGACTATCCTTTTTCTTATGTTACACTTCTGTGCCCAGCTATTCAGTTTCTGCTTTTTCACAAGGGAAAAAGCTATGATCTTAATAACACAGGATGATATTGCAGTATATTATTTTACTATGCATCTATGCTGCAGCTGAACTACTGCACAAAGACCTCTCTCTTTTTACTCCTGTTTTGAAAGTATGCAGATTTTTCACTCCTTAAATACTACGAAAGGGCTTCCTAGTGTGGTGGATTACCTGGCCAAAGACTAAATATATACTTAAATACAAATTATTAGCCCTTTTGTGCCTCTTACAGTGCCTGTCAGGACTAGCTAATGTGAATAGGGGTCAGAAACAGTCCTCCAGCAATGCCACCAAGCAGATACTTGGGCAAAAGCCTGACTTCAGGAAAGACAATGGGAAAACTGTGATGCTCATGTTTCACCCAATTTATTCAAATATATCAGTTATAGTTAACCCCAGCTGGATGCTAAAGGTATTGTATTAAGTGTGCTGTATTAATAGCTAAGTCAACACAGTTGCTTGTTGCAATGAAATAAACTTTTCCCCTTCTCCCAGGCATGTGATCCTACATTCCCCAATACCTTATGGAGTCAGCTCATCACACCAATAAACAACTATCTTGGCAAGGAGAAAGCTTTTTGGCTGCACAATGAGCTGAACTGGCTCAGTAAGGAATCTGAGAAGCCCCAGAGCTGGCTTAAGGGAAAAAAACTGTAACTGGGACCAGGATGATCCCTTTCAACAACAGCAAGCCTTTTGATGTCATCAAATTATGCCCTAAATAGGAATTAAAACATATTAAAAAAAAAAGTTTTCTAACACTCCTTCAGCAGAAAGATGAAAGCCAGTTTTACTTTGCTTAGAAAAGGCAGTGATCCAACTTTGTACAAATTATAAGGTAATCATATAACAAAACTTCTAGTTTTCTGGTATCATCACATGCTACAGGAGATATCAGGTAACACAAGCAATATGATTTGGACCTACACCATATACTTGAGCTCCAAACCACCTACAAAGGAGTAGGAAGTACAAAGCAGAGCTGGAAGGAAAAAGCACTGCACTCAGAAACCATAGGAATTTCAGATATTCAAAACATACTTCCAGTTACTTTAAGAAAACAAAACAAAGCTCTGTATTTAATATTATAAGCTCATTCCATGATCAACAACTAGAAAACTGCTTGCAAAAGAAAGGACACTGATAGCTCTGTGCTAGCAACAATCTGATACACTACTCTGAGGAAAAAAAAGGAAGATGATATGCTCCTGCAGAAAAGCTTGATGCAAAATTTGTTGGGGTAAATGGAACCTTTCCTTTGACTTCAATGGGCTTCGAGTTAGGAATTCAATGGGCAGTTTTGTGCAAATGTGACTGTAAACTTAAAATAGCATTTCTAGACTAGAGCTATAGGCACTGAACATTGAGCTTTCAATCAAGATTTTGTATATGATTTGTTTTGGGTTTTTTTAGACTGTTCAAAATATTCCAGGAACATACTAAAAATCTAAGCGGTTCAATAATTTAGCTAATGCATTGAGCAGTAACTGCTGAAAGAAAGTGCAGTAATTCTGGGAACTACCTATGAACCTACTGTGCATTTAGTCATTGGGAAGGATTCCAAATTCACTTTCAGAAAACTTTTTTTTTTTTTAAAAAAAAAAACAACATTGAAACCCAGAGATTGATATCACATTTGCAGAAGAGTATCTGGTTTCCTATCTCATTTCTATGGATAATAAGATTCCTTTTCTACTCTTACAACACTTATACATGTATTCACTTATGCTTTTCCTTTAGGAAGTAGAAAGTTACTAAAGTGGTGAAAGCCACTATCATCTTGATATACCTACTTATAAAAGGGAACTACTTTACTGTACTTCAGTAAAACTACACGTATAATTTTATTATTCCTTTAGATCTTTAAAAAACATAGATAGAACACATAAAACTGTAAAGAAAATGTGGACAATGAAGACGACTCTCATATCAGAAAGATACACTTTTTTTAAAACAGCAAGTACTTTTTAAACAATTTAAAGTCATACTATTAGTTCAGCATCACCTTTTTTGACTCAAGATGTTTGAAGAGAAAGGACAAATACAGAGAGAGGCATGCATTTTTACACTTCAGTATTCTCTAGACCTGAAGTAAAGAATGAGGTTTAGCAGCTTTTAATTTCTGTGCTTTCCTAGGCACATTTTGGAAAGCTGCTATGCTATTTTGCTTTTCTTTTAGAGAATGGTTTTGTGGTCAGAGCTAGACAGAAGTTTACTGCTAGCTCCAAGCTCAGAAGAGAAATCCTGGTTTAGAGTTCCATATACTTACAGCATGTAATGCTTCTGGCAGAACTAAAACAAAACCAAGAATGCATCATGCTATTCAGCTTTTTACTTTCACAAACATGGAATGAACATCACAAAAAAAATCAAAACAAAACTAACAAACAAACTACAACCCAAAACTACTTGTTTCCCCAGAGCCACCTGAAAAAAAGAACATCCCTTTTATATTAAGCTAAAATTCAGGCCTCGGTGGACCCAGGAGCTTCCATGAGGTAAAGGATTACCATAGGAAAAGGAACCAGGGTCTGTTATCTTAGAACTACTCCAGTCAACCCTAAAATTACTTCAAATTGGCTAGAGAGTTCCTACTGAAAACTAATTAGAGCAGTTGCATACTTCCTATTCATGGTCCATAATGATCCATATTTAATTTCATGTAACTTTACCTACTATTCTGTGTATCAATTCAGAATGACGTGTACAATTTATTCCTGAACCTAACGTAGTAATCATGATCTGAGACAATGGAGTGATATACTCTCTTCCAGCATACATGTCGGCCTCTACCAGAAAGCACATGATCCTTTTGTTTTATTCCTGGTTTAGCATTCAGAAAAGTAAGGAAGCATTCACTTCCAAGGACGTGTTTCAAATTATTAGGCATTATCTTTGGCCAGATAATTGCCTTGTACAGAGTGATGAAAGACCAAAGACCTTTGTGGCAATACTGTTTTAGGAGTGGCAAGGAAGTGACTAGTTTTCTGCTGATAACCCATCCACCAGTCTTAATATCTCTTTACCTGCAATACAGTAACTCTGAAAAGGAAACTGTTCCATAGAGGTTACAAATTCTCAGCAGTAGTCTGTTGAGCTCAGCTGCTGTTTTCAGCCACATATACAAGATGGAACACTGCATTCTCATCACTGAAAATGCTTTACCTATTGCAGCCTCTGTTGCAGAAGAAAAGTTTGATATGCCCAGTGAAAGGGAGCGCTTGCACCACTGAGGAATAAATTACAGGTGTAGAAGTCCAAAAGAGAAATTGCTGCTTTTTTTTTTTTTAAATACAAACTTCCCACAGACATGTACAACTTTTTCTGTATAGTATTACGGCGAGGATTCTTAGTTTTACAAGAGTAAGTAAAACCCAGCTTTGCCTAACGACTGCTATCTGCAAAGCACAGGATCTTTCCTTTCCTTATGAGAAGTACATGAAACATTATTCTGCACCCACACACACCCAAACCCCAAAGCTGTTGCTTCTCTGCACACTTGCTGGTTTGCTGTCTCCCCTCAAGGACAGAATCTTGGGGGTTTCCATGTAATTTATATGAAAATGTAATGCTTTCCGGCTCTTTCACTTATGTTATGCAAAGTCAGTATTCTCCTCTCCAGAATTTAAAGCATACCCAGTGAAACTTGACAGGTAAGGAAGGGTAGGTGGAGGAAGGTCTTAGAGGTCTGAGAAAGCGAATATAATTTACAATGCCTAAACCCATAAAATCTCATTAAATATGTAAAGCCAGCAGAGCTACCAGGAGAGGAAACTAGGTAGGGCTGGCCCCAAGCACAGAGGACGCGCTCCACAGACTCCCTGGCGACCTTCAGAGGGGAGAGGACTGTGCATAGGTGAGCTTTCCTGCACAATGGCAGAAGTCTTGTGGGACATTCTCCAGTGAGGCAAGTTGCTGGGACACCACTCCATCTCCCCTCCATCTTTGTCAACACTGGACAAATACACAAGTAGATGCCACACTTCATCCATCACACCACCTCTTTGCTTGGGAGTGATTGCTGGGGTGAATGAGAAACCATTACCCTGTTGTGTAAGATTTAGAGACCATTCGTGTTCTGTATCTTAAAGTATCCATGATTTTTTTTTGCAGTTTCTCCTATTAATCTGATCATCTAGTACTTTGAGCATGTATGCAGGATGTAGGAAATGTAGCTGGCCTCTGAACCCTGTTGCTCCACAGGCCAGGAAAGCCCATCTTTGGGCAGATTTTACTCTTGTCTCTCATTCTGGTTTGAAATTCTTTCCCAAACCAATTCTAACAAAAGCATTATTAAAATGGTAAATCAAGGAAACGCTCTATTTTAAAAAATACATTTTTTTCAGACAAATGCCATTTCTGAGCTTTCCCAAGTATATCATGCTCAAGTATGCAGACGGAGCCCATTTCTGTGACTTCAGTATGAGCAGAGTGTGCTTAAAGACCCCAGGCACCCACACAGACAGGTACAGAACCAGATCCTAGACTTCACGGATTACATCATACATGCATAGCTCAAATAACACAGAACTGATTCCAAAGATTTCAAAATCCCCAGTATTCTGCAAAAGGAGCACTAAACATCTACGATTTACTACGCTACTAATTGAAACCCATCCTTATGCTTTTAGTTTCTTAGTATTTATTACTTCTTCCTTCACTCTCTCCTTTCTGTTTGGATGAAAAAAAAAAAAAAAGTTCTATCTTAAGCATGGCACTCAGCCTCCCAGCTTTGTTATGGATCTGAAAAACAAATGCTCAAAAGAAATGCACCTGACTCTGTGCAGTTCTTTAAAATACAAGATGCAGTGAAAGAGCTGTCACCAGTCCTACTGCAAATATAAAAAAAACCCAAACTCCGAGGTTTTCCTTTGCATGGTTCACACCTAATCATTTTACAATGTGACAGTATTCCTAGAAAACCTTCTTTCTCACTGTATAAAGGCCTGGTATTCAAGCATTTTTGAGTGATAATTCAATAGGATTAAATTACACTCATGTGACAGCTCAACCTCACTAATGAGGTACATTTCAGCAAACTGTTGACAGAACTGTCTGGAAGGCTTCTTTAATTTACCAACATGTAACAACATGGGAAAAGCATTAGTCAACTAGATGAAGATGAATAAGCATTGGGGTCTGGGGGCATTTTACATTAACACATGACAACCTAAAAGTGTTTTTGTCACTTGCTCTATTTAGCCCAAGGCAGTCACTGAGTAACTGGTACCTGTTAGCATGATTGACTTACCAAAGCAACAGAAGGGATTATATTTACAAATGTCTGTATGGAAAACAGACCAGATAAATGTCTTTCTCTTTCCTTAAAAGATAACAGTTCTTTTGAGGGAAGATGTCTTACAGCTACAGCCAGGCTAAAAGATTTTTTAAATCTCTTCAAACAGCCTGTGAGAGTGCCACATTGATCATTTCATTTCAGAAGTTCTTTAAGACTAGATTTTTTTTAAAGCTTGTTTAAAAAAATATAATTCCATACAGCTGTCAACTAGCAATAGTTAATACAGCCTTTCACTAAGCAGAAAATGTAAGAGGAAGAGAAGGATGCAGAGACCAACTCTATGACTTCCAGTAACAAAAACCAACTCTATGTATATCACTTGCCGCATATATAGTCCTGTTAGCATGTTTAAACAGAAGCTGAAGGATATTTAAGGAACTGATGGCATCATTAAAAAGGGAAACTAAAATGCATATGAAAGTGAAGACAAAACAATGCCAGTAACTTTAAATGTGCAGCTTCCTGTAGGTATAAATTAGTGCAGGCAATTTTAAAAGTGTAATGAAAAGTCTCTCACCTGATACACTCAACTGATGTATCTGCTGTACTTTTTAAAACTAGAAAAGTTAAATACTTGCAAAGCTTAAGACATAAGCAAAACAGGTTGCACCATGACTTATAGGAAGTGGTTTGCTGAAGGAAAAGTCTATCCTATTTAATCAGGTTGCATATTTAATGGAGGGGAGGGAGAGAGGAGGGGGGAAGGTATTTATTCTATTACTCCACAGTATCACCTGATGCAATGCCCACACTTCTGTGTGAGTTTACTTCCCTAAGAGGGACTGTCTGCTTCAGAAGAATTAAAACATTCCCTGATTGAGGAGAGGAAAAAGGTCAACTAAACCAGAACACAAGTTTTCCAATGTAGTGGAAACAAAATAAATGTCATAAAAATAAGAGTGTGATTGAAGACCGAGGGGAAGCAGGAGATTTTGTAAGCTTACCAAAGAAAAATTGAAAGGCTTAATTCATGTACATGGGAATCAGACCCCAAAACCACACAGCTGTCCAATTACTTTGAATCTGAACAATGTGAAGAGAAACAAGAAGTGTAAATCACTGTTACCATGAGTAAAGCTGATGAGGTTAAGTGATAGATACCCACTAAGTCTTTTAAAAGATCCATCTTTTCCCATTTGGATTTATGCTAGTCTGCTGCTATTTGTGGGCTATCATCACCTTAATATTTTCCATCTGTACTGGCTGCACTACCTAAACTCACCACTTCTTTCATCTGTTCCTAATTCAAATGACTTAATCTCACCAGGGTAATCCTATTGTCTGTGATCACTAAATTAAAAATCCTAGTTTTAACATCAGTGAACAAGCCCTCACCAGTCTGTTCAGAATTTCAGACTGATAAATATGACTGATAAAGAGAAAATGGGCTACAGGGGCACCACCCAGGGAGTAATACAACTGCCAAAGTCTTGTGCTCAGTGTCCTCCTCTCACCTCCTCCCTGTCACTCACACACCAACACCCCTGGCTCTGTACAACAGCAGATCCACAGAACAGCATAGACACAATATTAAGGACAACCTGAGTGCAGAGTAATCTACACTCTGGTCCCTTCACACCTACTATGAACATCTTCCTACAAAAATAAATCTACTGAAGGTCTGGTGATAGCTGTCTTCAAACCTCTCTGTCCACCATCAGCTCCCCCTGCCACTCTTCTCTCTGTACAGCTGCAGTGCTGGTGCTTTGTATGGGCTGTGCTCTCCTTTACAGCAAGTAATAGGAAGCCAAGAACTTTCACTGTGTTTGTAAAACTGTTTTGAAAATGTCATATAGAGAAATGTCTCAAATGACAAATATCCAGAAGGAGAAATGGGAGGGGAAAGGTGATTGTCATATATAGAATAGCTCATTTAAAATTGTGTCTGAAAACCCTTCCACCTTGTAATCCCAGTGATGGCTGATGGAAAGCACTGATGCCACAAAAATAGAGTAGAAAAAATAGATGCATGCTGTGATGATAATGTATCTTTTTTACAGTTTGAGTCTCTGGGGCTAAAAAGGGCTGGTGCGTGACTTTGTCTCTCTTCCTTTTTTCCCCCTGAACTCAGATGCAAGTGTATTTATTATGCAGTAGGCTGAAGCCACTTCATCACAAAAGTTAACTCTTTTCCATTGAGTTTTACTCTTGTCCTGGTTCGGCTAGGATGGGGTTGATTTTCCCCAGCAGTTGGGAGGGAGCCACAGCTGGGCTATTCCATCCCATGTGACGTCATGTCCGGGTGCCCTGGTGCGGGCAGTGCAGGAGCGGCTTTTGCCCGGGTCTGTCCCTCGTGCTGTGTCCGTGCGGTACAGCTCTTGCTCTGTACGTTGTTATCACTGTTAGTGTTTGGTTTGTTGTTGTTACACTGTTGTATTAAATCTTCCTTATCTCAACCCCGGGGTTTGTATTTTACTCCCTGTCCCGTCCCTATCCAAGGGTGGGGGAGGGGCAGCAGCAACGTGGCCTTGGGTCCCGGCAGGGTCTAAACCACCACAACTATTTACTGGAAATGGCAATTACTTATAGAGCTTTCATCCCTGCAGTTCCAGAGTAGTTTACAGTCCTGGTGCATTAATCCTCAAAGAATTATCTGAAAGAGGGATAACACTCATCTACATTTTGTATACAGCAGGACTTGAGCTCAGAAGCTGACTCATTAAACCAAGTGACTTGCCCAACAGTACATGAACACCTCTGCCAAACCAAGGCCTTGAACTCAGGTTGCCCAAGTTTGTCTATACGGAAAAATCAGCATTCAAAGAGCTTTATTTTCAGACAAACCTGCTTCTGAAAACACACAATTCCCTTCTTAATTGGTTGTTAGGTCTACTAAATGTCTACAGCTGCCAGATGACAACTTGAATAATCCTCAGGATGATATGATCAGGCATATTAATAAGTCTATTGATGGCTTTAATTTTTTTTCCTGTTCAGCTCCTGTTATTAATAGTTTCTAACTACAGTGTAATCAGTAAGTAAGACTGAAAAGGTTGGTATGCATCAGCTAGCCAGGAAAGGGCTAAGAGCCCTAGCATCCAAAATACCGACAGGAGTAATTTATCTAGCCTGTTGAAAACACGAGAGTTTATTAAAGTTTTTTTAAAGCAGTAAAATTTCCTAACTGGTCACAAGCTTTGCACTGTGCCTGATCTGTTCTACTTTGAATCAATAAGTATTTGCAAATTCAAGAAAAATATCAAGGGCAGGATTTTACCCTCAGGAATAATTCCAGCTGGTTTTCATGGGAAATGGGCAGGAATCTTGTAAAGTAGTTCCTGCCCATCAACACTTACAGAAACCAGAACTACATTTGTAAGGAGAAGTGCTCTTTCAGAGACGAGAGTTCATAGGTTTCCTCCCTTTTCCCTTCTACCAAAAACATTTGGAACAAGCAGGACTTAAGAAACCAGTCTGATCTTCTGTCTAATGAAATCCAGCTTGTTTCCCATTCACCCCATGCATTGCCAGAAAGACATAAAAAGGAGGGAAAGTTAACACACTGCATACTCATTAACTTCTGGATGACACAAAGCAACTTCAGAGCATCCATGAACCTGAACAACTTCTCTTCCTTAATGAGACAGTATCTAGGAACATCCATGGAGTATGAACTATACACTATCTTTCTCACATATTGTGGCTTTCTCAGGCACAACAAATGACACTAGGGAAACAAGTGTAGCTGAATAACCACCAAGGCCTAATCCAACTAGGCTCTGTGAGTACATCATAGCCAACCAGCAGTACATTCACCAGTGGGTTAAATTTACAATCCACTGGCACATCAACAGAATGACCAAATTCATACTCAGTATTGCTATCCTTTCTCTACAGCTGAAGACACTGGTCAGTGCAGAACTTGAAGTAGGTCACTGGAATGCCAGAAAATCACAGATTTTGAGTGCTTCTTCTCCAACACCACTATCACACATACACAGAGCCTGGGCTTGCTGGTAAAGCTCTGCCTTTCCAGCACCCTCAGCAAAATCCATAGGGCTCAGCAGCCTCCCTTGTTCCATCCCATATGTGATGGACAGCAATGTCATCACATCTACCTGACAGTGTTATTGTGCAATTCGAGAGCTCAGTCTTTGGGCTTTTTTCTCTCGGTGTTGGAACACCCACAAGTTACTAATTTACTATATGCCCATCACTGTCCTGATTCTTTTGTTCAGTGAAGAGTCCCCTAAGTCATTGTCCTTTTTCATAAGAATGTAACGCAAGTACTTTACCCGTGGCAATGCCTTTGGGTAGTGATAGCTGCAAAAAATGCACTTTCCCAGTCTACAGGCAGTACAGGCAACTGTCAGAAACAGCAGTGAGCTTCATCCTCTCTTCTGTTTGCCTCCAGTTCCCTGAACACAAGTGCCATTCCTATCTCCATTGACCGAGGGTGACCGCTGACTGGAGGTGCAACACTTGAACACAAGGCAGCTGCCCTCCAGTGTGGCTCCTGCCTGCAGGTGTGGGCCTGATCACCCATGGAGCCATGACCGTAGGTAACATCCACCTGAAGGCATCTCACAGCTAATGCAAGCACTGGAACAAAAGCTTCCTTGGCATCTTCCTTTGGAAATGGCTCAGGCCCCAACTTGCCCTTCAACACATGGTCTTATTCACATTTGTGCAGCACTTGATGCAAGATGGACAAAAGGCACCATCCCAGAATAAACTGTGATTGTCCTAACAAGTACAACATCTACCCTGAGAAATCTACATTGCTTGCTTGTAATACATGGCCTTGACTTGCCCCAAGAAAATAGTTGGGTGGGCAGAGCAAGGATATTGTGCTCCATCTTTCAGCTCAGGGAGAACAGTGTATCCTAAGCTGCTATTACTCTGCTCCTCCAGCTCGGAGCACTGACAATTCCAGGTCTGCTGCCCTTATCTGCTACAAGATCTGCCAGCCAAAAGATGACACACATGCCTTGTTATGACAAATTGTTTAATTACAAGTTTGCCAATATGTAATACTTTGTATTTGCTATTATCTTCAAAGCAGAAGAAACTGAAAAAAACATCCATTACCCTGAGAAAAAAAGTCTACTATTACCATAAATTTCTGATAAAGAAATGAAGTAGGTTCAAGTTTAATCACACCAGCAGTAAATCAAATATCAAATTTAAAACAACGAATTACAAAGAGCCTCCTCACAGTCACTTAGCATTGATAAATTAGTAATGTAATATTAAATTATTCATATCTTCTCTTTTTTTTTTTTTTTTCCTTTGGACTATAATGATATACTGTACACAGCACTGATAATTTACTTAGGCTGAGTCCATTCATTTAATTATGCTGCTAAACTTGGTAGGCCAATTGGTCATCATGAGAGTTTCCAGGCAAGCTAATCACAAATATATAGAACATGTCCCTTATTGTCCCCAGCGGCTAAGTGCTAAAATGCTATTTAGTGCTCAGAAGGTTAATGTCCTGCTTATGTAAATTGTCCAATTTAACATTCAGCAGCAGTATCATAAATTCTGGCTCCAGGATTTCATTAAACGTATGTTCAAACTAGTTGACCTTAAAGGTTAACAAGCACAAGTTAAACAGGACAATTATTTAACTCGCTTCTTATCAAGAGACTGAAGCGCTCTAGCCATTTAATAGTTATGCATACTTCACAATTAGAATTCTTAAAAGGTCTCTGATAAAGCGGCAGGTCATGAATTTTCATAAGGATGTCAGATAATAACTATTTATCTGCACTTGTTTTTCTTTCTTATAAACTTAAACTTTGATCTTAACATTCAATTAGAAATGATTCCACAGAGAAAGACTAGGTGACTCAAGGAGCTTGTCTTCACATTAATTTGAATCTAAATTAAGCTTTAAAAACATTGCATCCATATTGTCTCCTACAGAAATTAATTCAGAAGTTAGCAACCTATTCTTCATGCAAAAAACCACTTCAGCCTTTCTGCGTTACGCGATCGAAAAACACTGAATGCCAAATTATTACATCAGGCTAACCACTGCATTTGGATGTAAATCATAGGGGAAAAGCCTCCCTATACATCATGGAATAATTTCTATTATACACAATCAACTTGCCTCTTAATATACTAACCAAAGACAAAGACAGACTAGCTGAAACCATTTCTTTTTTACACTGCCCTATTTCTCACGCAGCCTCTTTTCCGAGGCTTCCATGAAATATGAACAGCAGCAGCTCCTGGAAGTGGCTGCCACAGCCGTCGTTACCTACAGCAGCAGTGATGCATGGAGAGCAGCCCCTCTGCTGACATTTCAAACCCTAAACTCACAACTTCTAAATGCAACAGGATCAAGTCGTAGCTTCAGGGATACATTAAACCAGTAAACATACACAAGAAATCTCAGGAGCTGACAATAACTATATTACAAGGAAGTCATAAGAAACATTATTTTTTCCCCAAGCGCAGCAATATGAGGTGATTTTATTTTCAGATAAAATAGCAACTACAAGCAGTTTTATATTTATAAATCATGCAAATCCCACAGTATTTAGATAGAGGGAAAAAAAATGGGAGAGAAATCAAGTTGTTATTTTAAAGGAAAAAAGTATTTTCCTATTTGATTATAATTATGCTTTCATCCAGCTTGTAATATAAGGAATTTTTTTTAATGCAAAATTTTACTCTTGAGGGTGTCTTTTGCAAAACAGGATCAAAAGATACTTTGGAGCTAGGGCCTAATTTTTTTCAGTAATACCTAAACCAAATGCAAGTCAGTTGGAGTAACTCCATGAAGATGGGAAGTTGACTGCATGTTTTTCAGTATTCTACTTTAAAAGTTTTCTATTCTAAAAGGTATCAGATAACTAAACATTTTGGCAGTCAGGACAAATACTCAAAAATAAAGTTACATCATGTAAGCCTCAACGGGAAGGGACTAAGAATCTGTAAGGGCTGCTACTTGCAGTACATTTAAACAGCCCATGGATATATGGTACATTCTAATTTTGTGCGACTAGCAGATTACTGTGGTTTGGTTCACCAGAGTTTTCTTTCCTAAAAGCACTGTAATTTAATGGCACTGAAGCAGTAGACAATGAATACTCATTGCTCTTTCTAAAGGTTATTGAAAACCCTGAAGAAAGAAGAGAATTTTCTAGCATCCTGAATGTGACAGCATTTTATGACCTCATGTGTGGCTCTTTTTCCAAACTTCATCTTTTGAATTCTGGCTTCAAATTCTTCCTGAAAGAGGACATAAATAAAGCTGAATGGCTAATGGACTAAAAACACTTATGATCAGGTTTTCATAATGAACATTATTAATGGCTTCCTTTGCACATGCACTGACATATAGTGCAATACTCATTTCTGAAGTAAGATTTAGAGCCCTATTTGCAATAAAAGCTAACAGATGCAAATAAAAAATGAGAGATTCCATTACATAGCTACACGCAATGGATTTCTATTAAGGACAAACAGAAACATTTTCTTCTAAAAGCAGAAAGAGCTTCCACAGAGCTTCATTAGAAACTCACATATGTATCTGGGAACCACATCCATCTTCTCAGACAGACTTGGGTATGTTTCTTTTATTGCTATCAAAAGTACTAAAACCCTTGAGTCTGCTTTTTAGTAGTAATGTACACACATCCTACTTTGACTCCTCCTAGAATTGTGAATCTTTAAATCTGAAAAATCAGGTTCAGAGATTAAAGATTATCTTAAAAAACCACAAACAAACAAAAATAAAACAATATCTCAAACCTGAAAGACCCAAAGAAACAAACAAAACCCACCCACAACAACAACAAAAAAAGTGTATATATCTCTCTGCCAGGCTTCCAATCTTTCGTCATTTTCCCCCTTTCTCCTTGAGGGGCAATAGTGAGAGATTTAAACCTAGAAATTCAGACACGTCACCTGAAAAATGATTCTCTATACAAAATGCAGCAGCCTGCCTATTGATTGATATAGGTCATCATAAACCCTCCGCTCTGGCTCTTCACAAATCCCAGGCTAGCTAAATGTTCTTATTTGAATATTGAGAGCCACCATGGCAGCCCCTGGCAGCCACATTCCTGCTGAGCAAATGAAGAGCCTGCCAGCATGGGGAGGCTCACTTGGGCAGGAGACCGAACATCCTCATGAGCCTGATTTACTCAACAGGGCTCACTCTCAAAACAAAACCAAGAACAACCAAGAACTAACTGCTTTCGGAATTAAAAGTTAAGCTTATTTCTCTGACATTGCATTCTTTCAGTAATTTCCTTAGAAATCTTCCGAACATCCAAATTCACTTCAACAAAAGAAAACAACACTAAATCAAGCAATTCAGCTCCCCTATAGATTCAGGTGAATCCCTATAAGGTGATTCTTTTCTCAAATACTTGGTAAACAACACATAAATGAGGCTCAAATGAAGTCTTAGACAAATGACCAAAAGACCACACAACTCTGAAGCTGAAGGTTTTATAGGAGTCAAGTGTCCCCACCACATCAGTGTGCTTTTTGCAGTAGCTGATGCCCAGAGATACATGCATTGTTGGACTAGTTGGTTGTCTCCAAAGAGAGTGACTGTAGTAAAGTCTATCCTATAAAAGTTGGACCAGAGAAAAGCAAAGGAATCCCAAGTACAGTTTGCTCTGAAACATGATAAATAGCTACACAGGTTCAGCCAAGCCCTTTGTTCTAGTCAGTAACTTCATTTACAGGAAAATTGCTCAGTGGATTCAAGGAGTTCAATTGTAATAATAATTTCTGCTGGGAGGGGAGAAGAAAAAAAACCAACACTAAACTGATTTCTTTAGTTAATGCTAGCATTCAGATGACAGCTGAAAGAGTAATTTTAACATAACAACTTTGACCATTAATAATTTCATTGTCAAGGTAAACGTATCACTAGAGGTTTATAGGCAAGAAAATGAACTTGACAATCATTAGGAGTTATTATGTTGCACAGGGAATAAAAACATAGTATGAAGTTCTGTTTTCCCTGAACAAAATGGGAGATCTGCTACCGATTTCAGGGGAACCAGAAATTTATCCATTTGTCTTGTATTAAAGATGAAACCCTCCTAAAACACTTTGAAAAATAATCTCAGTGTTACCTGGAAGGATGACTGTTAAAAGAACACAGAAGAAAACTCGATGAAGACAGCTTGGAAGATGAACCTTTCTAGCACTCATCTTAATAGTATATGCATCTTGTTTGATAGAGCTACCTCTTCCTTCCCTTTTACTTTCCATCTCCAAACATATGTAACACATTTCTCACTGGCACTGGAGAGTTTAGGTCCTCTAAATACATTCCAGTTATGGTAAGACTCATGATAGATCTCATCTTGTTTAAATGAGTTTTAACTACGGTTGTTCCCAAATTCTCATTCAGCTGAAGGAGTATTATCTAGATTCACTGATTTGTAGATGATCTTCACTGTGAGGAGGAGGGAATGGAGGAGGAGGAATTGATTTTTAGAAATAAATTACTTTGCAGCAATACATCTGAATGCAAAGTTTAGTTTCTTACATTTAAAGTGTTCCTGTGACCTTACTACTCATGAATTTGAGGTTCTTAAAAACATACCATTACTTGAAAATCCGAGAGTATGATAGGAAACCAGTTGTAAACCAATTCCCAATGTGCTTCAGCTGTCAGGAGAAAAAAATTATTAACTTAATCATTTTACAGAAGATTTGCTGATACGAGAATCATGGCTTTTCATCAGCACTTGGGTGCAAGTAGCACATCCCGGTTACAGCTCACATGCCCACAACCTCATGTATTCAGGCTTCATCAAGGTAATTATGCATATGCTTAGTAAGCACGTGTTTGAAGCTCACAAGTAGTCATGGAGAGACTTCAGGTGCTGAGAGTACACAGGTATACAACAGTCTTGCTGAACAGGGATTTAGAAGCTTTCTGCATTCAGATTTATTTATTTATTTTTACTGATTGGAGTAGGATAACATGCAATCAGATGCTACTGAAGGTAGGAGTATCCAAATCTGGTATGAAATGAAGTGTAAAAATGAATGCAGTTGCTAATCTTGTGCAAACAAGTTTGAAAGTAAAGGTCAAGTCCAGCTAAAAAACCAGACTATCCCTATCTTACAGTTATATATAAATATACCATGAAAATTTTAAGCTAGTTTAGCATGAAATCTTTCTTTACCTCTTATAGCATCATGCAAGGGTATTATCTCATCCTCCCCAGTTATCCCATTTTTTGCTCTGTGGCTGCAATACTGGTTTTGGCTAACCCTTCTACATCGCTATTTTATAATGACTTTTATGGCCCATGTGAAATCACTGCAGTGAGGCTTCACCTATTTTTTTGTAGACTGTTATAATAATTAACAAAGTAGATTCAGGAAGATTTTACAATTTGAGATGATAATTAGGCATCATTTTAAAAGCTTCAGGTAACAAATAAATAAACCTTTTGAATAAAAATACATATAAACTTCCCTGAGGCTATTTTGTAGTAATAAATTACTCGTATTTTAATTGATCACCTTAGAGAATTATCTTTCTCTGCAGTTAATTTCTTTATAACTGGTGAGACATTCCCATTGTCAGAATTTACAGGAACTGTCCCTGCCCAACCCTCAGTGCATACAAGCTACATCACTGTTCTGGCACTTCCGTCACAATTGGAAGCTTTTATTTTGATTTTGGTATTAAACATTTGGATTATCTTCTACTACAGTCAATCTCAATCCACAGCCTCTTCTGTGATTTTCAGAGAGTGGGAGACAACTTTCTAAGCTTACCAAAGCTTTTCTGCTTTTTCATATTTGCAAGTTTTTCTTCTCTTTTCTAACCACTACTGAGAATTCTTTAAAATTATCAGATATGATGAACATGGCTGACAATAATTTAAATGAAAAAAAGAAACCTCCAAAGCCTTAAAGATTTGGAGAAAATATTCACTGACCGCTTTGTTCTCCCATCCGCCCTCCTTGACAAGTCCTTAAACATTTAAAATCTACTCAGGACATAAAACCACATTTTTGGGCACAAGCTCTTTTTTTCATATGCTCAATGTAACTCCAGCTAACTCCTGTGATTCACATATTGATAAAATGGAGAAAATCTGACATGAATTCCTAAAATTCCAGTTACTAGTTCATGTTTTGAACTCAACTATGTCAGGTAATATATCACTATTATAATTCATTCCTATGAAACACAGGAATAACAATGGTTATTGAGCCTGAATGAATGAATGGAATTAGTGATGAAGAAACAGAGAGGAATTTAACATTTAGCTACTGGGTACATTACCCCCTTTTATCTCTCTTTCGTTTTCTCATATTGATGTGGGAGAAAATAATAATTACTCTTTAACATGCTATATAAACTTACATATCTCTTAAACTAGGAAGCTGTATTTCAAATGGCACCATGGTATTGCTTGAAAGCTAATATATAATAATCAATAACTACATGCATAATAAATTGTGTCAAATTATATGGATAGTTGCAGACTCACGCACTTAAAGTTAGGAAAACACAGATTTAAGATTACCCAGCATTACTCCATGCATATGCAATGTGATAACCTGCCTCATTCAATGGGCAAGATTTCACAATTTCTTTTTAGCATAATTTTTCAGTCCATGACTCTGAGTCTCAGAACCGACCCTCTTTTTTTTTTATGTATATGAGAGTTCTTCTTCTTGGCTTTTCTATGGTTTACATTGCTTAGGTAGCTAACAGTTGCACAAGTATCCAGCTAAGTCTGAAAACATGCATTTATGTTCACAAATATGGTCACAAAGGTTTGAAAATGTATTTACCCTTCTGTGTCTCACTCCTAAAAAGATTAAAATTGTTTTAATTGGTGGTTGTGAGGCTCAGGGGCCAAATGAATACCAATGGAAAGAAATAGGAAGTTTCCACCTGACCTTGCTGAGAGCTGGACTAGAACCTTCATGAGGCAAAACATTTGCAGAGAACCAGGTAGTATTTTATTATGATTTATTAAATGTCAGTTTATATGAGTTTTAGTGAATAGGAGATTAGAGCAGTAGTTATTATATGACAGCACAGAATTCTGTGATTTACTCATGAACTGCTCTTCTTTCTTCATCTTCAAATACTCTGCAGAGTTGGAGGGAAAACATGACATCAGCTAAACCAAAGAAATGGAAATGAGAATAAACATGTTTAAATCTTGGGGCACTGGAGAGCTTTGTCATGCTCATCTTCTGTCTGGTGTTATTGATCTCTTTTAGTGTGGGAATCAGGCTGCGCATATGACTACAAAAGTGGCAAAGATTTTCAACTTTATCAAACTGGCTTGGGATTCAGCCTTCACTGGAACTGAAAGGGCGATCGTTCAGGGGATATGTATGAGTCAAGGTAATTTGTTCACCAAGCGTAGAGGAAGAGAGCAGAAGCGGCCACAGGGGAAAGCTGGAAGAGAAAACACAGTTGGACAGGTCAGAAGGACCAAGATGCTCAGTTGTGATAACAAGAGCTCAATACTTGTGAAGCTGAGGATAATGCCACAGAAACATATGAGGGATGCTACAATGCTCAATTCTCAGGGATGCCAATAACAACATATAGCACAGAACAAGCACTTATATTAGAAATTATCACAACTATATTATTTTTTCATTTCTAATCTATTGAAATTTAAGCATGAAGAACTTGATCCAAAGGCCACTGGAGGCAGCAAGTCTCTGCATTTACTTCCACACCTCTCCAATGAAGTCAAAACTGGACTCCTATCTTTAAGGCTTTTGGTGGCCTGCAGCCCAGATATCTGAGAGGCTACACTCTGGGATGAAGATCACAGCTGATAACTACAGGATGACTGAACTTCTGAGAGTGAGGGTAATTCTGTCTGTATAGGCAAGAGTACCTTTGCACAGAATGAGACAGCTCTGTGGAGCACTTTACCACAAGAACTAAGGACAATACAAAACTTAACTACCTTGTTTAAACACAAGGTGTGTTTCTCTGACCTTGTTTTCTTTTACATAAACCCACTGCACATTTGGGTGTGTGTCTGTGCATTTGTGTTGAAATGCATCATGCAAACTTCTTTCATAGAGACAAACTGACAACAGGCATATGGCAGACATCAGTCATGTTGCTTAGCATGTTGCTGAGATCTATATGTTCATTTTAACTCTAGAACAGACCAGGACAGAAAGAAGCTCTACCACTCAAAGAGAAACCAAAGGGATGTTTTGTCTTCATTTTGCTGCTGCTATTTTTGTATTGAGGAACATACAGTAACCACTTCAGCTGGGCTGTAACCCAGTATTGTTGATATTTAAACTTTAAGCTAAAAAAAAGGTAACACATTTAAAATCTTGGGAAAAAATGTTTGTATTGAAAATCCCTGTGCCATCCTTTTTACAGATTTTTTTTACAGGTGTTGGCTCTGCTGCATGTAGAGAGCAAAGTTTCATGCACTGTTTCTTCATCCATGGTTTTACTACAGACCTGTATGCACAGAATGCCATCTTGTGCCTCTGCTGCTCTTCAGATGCTGCTAACAATGATAAACTGGGAGGTAACTGCTGCTTTGTCTGGATTGGAAAGATATTGTAGGCTGGTTATACCTCCAACATTCCTCAGACCACAATTTCAATACAGAAAAACATTCAGGCCAGAGTGATGGGAGACAATGACAGTCATTTGAAATGAGGTTTGGCAACTAATTTGCTGACAAATGCTTCGGGATAATGCTTGTGGAGAGAAGTATGCTATCAGAGATGTGACTTGTTAATTCAGTCTGAGGGAAGAAGGTTCAGACCTGTCATTTATTGGAACCCATTACAGGACTTAATCTGAAGATCTTGACATACTTCCAAGAAAAATACGCTACCAAGAGTAACACATGTTCATAAGGTGTGTACTAGGAAATGAGGACTGTAATTGCCATATTGGAAGAGCTCTTTGCCCATGCAATTTAATAACCTTCTCCTAGCAGTGGCCCTTCTGACACAATGTGATTCAGAGATGAATCATCCCAAGCAAATGGTAAGTGTCTTTATCATCGCATAGCAGGCTTGATCAAATGGTTAGTGCTTATTATTAGCAGATACCCTAGGATTTAAGCCCTACAGTGTAAAACATTAGGAATTATGTCTCCTGTAAAGCTTGGGCCTCTTCATTAAACATTATGGGGATGTTTAGGTTTTTCTCCTTATTCTGCCGATTATAGCAGAGGCCCAAATTTTTCAGCATTGGGTTTCTCTTTGCTTGTAACAATGAATTAGACTGAAATCCTTTCCACATAGCTCTGCTTTGCAGGACAGCTTATGATAGAAACACTAAGTCCAATACTGTTTGTCCTTAGCTGGCACTTAACCAAGATGTACATATTTAGCCTTTATAATCTTTCCCTGTGAAACAGTTTCCCCAGCCATGTAATAATTTCTACCGCTCTTTTCTGACTTCTCTCCAACTTCTAATTTTTCCAACTGATACTGAGGTAGTGAAGTGCTGGGGTCTGAACCCTGAGCCCTGAATTAAGATTGACGTATAGATGGTTCCCATGGTCCTTTAAAAGGAGGAGATGATGGTGCAGCCGGCCTTGTAAGGAAAGCCCTTGGGTAAACTAGCCCCAGGTGCCCTGCATTGGGTAAATGAGTGCCAGGTGTCCTGCTTTGGGCATAAAAGCTGGGACCACTTGCAGGAAGGGTGGAGTGTCTGTCTGTAAGGTGGTTGCACTTTGCAGTTTTCCTGTTGAGGAAGGACCTCCTGACTCCTCATGCAACTGGGCCCCGGTCAGGTTTGGTGCTTGTGAATGTGGGCTCTGTGAGAACAATATGTGGCTACCTCTATCCTATATGATCAGCCTATTGGCTTGGCTGTCTCCTATTTCTGCCTTGGGAGACTTTGCTGCTTTGTTTGTTCCACCGATTGTTGGGTGTGTTGTATCATTCTTGGGGTTGCTGGGGTTGGTGTCTGTTATGTGTAATCTGATTGACTTGTTTGTACACCCAGTGATCACCCATGTACTGACCTTTTTGTATACAATAGAAGCTGGTTCCTGGTTTGTTATACTGCTGGCTGTCCTTTGTGCTAGGCCTAGTAATTGGCAAAACAGGTAACAAAAGTAATTTGCTATTTTGCTTGCCATCCGCATCATTAGGAAAAAAAAAAAATAAAAAATGGAATGACAGAAGTACAAAGACACAGGACACTAACTATGTAAGGTAGCAACAACAAATGAAGTACTTATTTACAAGAATACAGAGTGTAGAAATAAAATAGCATTTTAAAGCTTTTAAAACCTGCAAAATACTGAAGAATGCTCTATATGTACCATTTTTCTCCTGCAGTATTTTTTTTCTGAGGCACCATCATATGATAATTTACCTTTAAAAAAACCCAGTCATCCTAAAATCAAACCACTGCTCGGAGATCATTAATATCTAGGTATAGCATTGCCTGCATCTCATTTACAATATGAGTCACCATTCCTTATTTTAATACATGTTTATGCATACAGACTCTCTAAGGTGTCAGTGAAGGAGTGTGGTATTTCATCCATATGATCACACTTAATAATTATGACCAAAGACAGCAAGTGTTTTGGGCAAATCTTCTCAAATACATTACTAGCTATATTCATCTGTAGACATACTTTTCAGTGTCCAAGGTTATTTGTACTGCACGTTTAGGGCTCTAAGGAATCCTGCAACCTCTGCCTACCAGCATATTTAATCGTTATAAAAACAGCAGTTCTTGATAATGAACTTTTGTTTGCTTTGCTTCTAGACCCTAAACTCTTCACATGAAAAAAGAAGTAAAATAATGTAACGTATAGTCAGTGATCTAGGACTTATACTAATGCCTAGTATAAGTAGTTTCAGTGTAGTTTAGGTGGAGACAGTAATTAGTATGTGGAAGTTAACATCCCAGCATGTCCCAGAGGAGACGTGTGGTGGAACATGTGACTTCAGACACACAGAGGAGGCTGGAGCTCAACCCTTCTATGGATATTAACTAGTGCAGAGCAACTTACAGACCAAGAGGACCTTCCCATGAGTATCTTCAGTGGACATCTGTAGCATACAAATAACATATTTAAAATAGTATGTGGCATCAGTGTGAAAATGGTAAATCGTCACTTGCCCTTTTTTATTACTATTATTTGACTGAGTGAAAAGTCAACAAAAGATAATTTCAGTTTTTCATTCCTCTTCATGTTAAAAACTGTCCTCCTTTCAGGCCTTGAAGCAATGTTTGAAAACATGCCTCAGTTTTCTTGGGGATATCAGCACTGTGAAAGTCAGGCTTCGAATTCTTCCCACCATGCAGTCTACAGCAAATCTCACATGAATTTATCGTAGTTACATTCACTGTGTCTTCCAGAGGTGGCAGAGGGTAACTCACAGCAAACAACCAGCCTGGGCTTTGCCCAGTTTGAGCTTTCTGCTGGGGCACTCTCCCCGCTGTGGCTGAGATGGCCTTTCTCAGTGTACAGGCAAGCAGGGCCACGTCCCAGCTCCTGGGAGGTGTGACCCCACAATGGCGCCGCTAAGGGCTGTAACGGCCTGCGGAGGGAGACGCCCTCAGGGTCCCACTGGGCTCTGTCGAGTGCTTGAGACCCACGGACCTCGCCGGGCCTGAGGGAGAGGAGAAGCCCAGGCAGACCTCACCGCTCAATTTGTTCTTCCTTTTCTCTCCCCAGCTCAGTGACCCAGCCCCAGCACATCCTGTCACGTTTGCGGACTCCAGTCCCTCCCCGGAAGCCGCCGCCTGTCGCCTGCCCGGAACCTTTGGCGCCGGAACGCAGATTCGCGGCGCGGGGGCTGGCCCGGGACACTGTACCGCGTTGGCCCTGAGGAAGATGGCGGCTGCCGTGTCGGGCCCATGTGGGCGCGAGGCTGCGGTGGGCGAGGAGGCGGACAGTGGTAACGGGGGGTTCTTCCCCAGCGGAGAGCGGGAAGGGTTTGGGCCCCTGGGGGTGGCTGTCCCGCGGTGGCGGGTGCCATGCTGCGCCCTGCCCGCCCCGCACTGGAGGCTGTGGTTTTTCTCTCCTGAGCTGGGGCAGTACCGAGAGCAGCTCGTCTGCTCCCTGGGCCCGCCGAAGAGCCGTTCGCTGCCGTGTGTCTCTGGGGTGCCCCTTTGCTGAGGAGTGGGGGGTGTGTGTCTGTCAGGCTGTCTGTCCGAGACGGGGGTGTGCCTCCTGCTCCGAAGGACACCCGTGAGGGGACGCCAGGAGAGCACAAATACCCGCCTGGCCCGTGCTTGACACGCGGTTCTCCACTCGTTCTTGCCTCTTGGTGTGCTGTGAGGATATACCTAACTAGTTCAGATTGTTTCTTAACTGCATCATGCAATTAGATTATTTTTTTTCTTTGTTCTGGGAAGAACTAAGGTTGGAGTCCCCATCCCTGGAGGTGTTTAAGAGCCATGTAGATGAGGTGCTGAGGGACATGGGGTAGTGGGGAACTGGCAGTGCTGGGTTAATGGTTGGACTGGATGATCTTAGAGGCCTTTTCCAACCAAGGCTGCCCTGTGATTCATGATTCCGTTTGGAGCTGTAGCTGACAGCGGTTCTGTTTGGACTAAGGGTCAAAACTGAACCCAAGAGGAATCCTTGTGTGGGGGCTTCTTTCAGAGCTCATTCCTAAATGATAGCTATTTTTATGTGTCTACACCTAGATCACTGGACAAGTTTAGAAGAAGAAAGTATAGAGATGTAGATGTATATTTCCACACACCCACCCACACAATTAGGACTTTTTATATTAAATCTATGCCAAGCTTCAACCTTTGTAATTCAGAATAGAGGCACAGGTCCTACTTCTGATAGACGTAATGTAGTTTAAATTACCTTGAGATACCTCTGCTTTATCTCGTGCTGTTGACAGATCCTCTGATGTACTAAAGAGCAAGTCATGGCTGGTTGGTGAAGCCCTGTTCATCTTTCTGTAATTGTTGAAAGCAAAATGTTGTTGGTGTTATCCAGCATTATTCTCCTATTTTATTGGCAGAAAGCATTATATAAAGGAGGCTAATACATGCTTTTGCAACTTTCCTTTTTATGAATGATCTTTTTTTTTATGGCCAACTGTGGAAGTTGGTCCTAAGCAGTATGTGGAATTCAGGTTTGGACTTTTGGTAACTGTCAGCTTTTGTATGTATAAGAAGTCACATGCAGTGGTTAATTCCTGGTTTTAAAACTAGATAGCAATATTCTAGCATGGATGAGGCTTAGGGGTGAAAACGTGAAAAATTATTTTTAATGTAGGAACCAGTATGTGGTGATGCACGTACTTCTTTTTATGGAACAATTTGAATTTTTTTTTTAAATTTGGAAATTGGGATATGGAAACATACTGATATCATAAAAAAGGATGCCTTTAGTAGTTTCTGAATGTGTTGAACAAATTTTCCACTTCTAAATTTTCAATTTATGTAAGGACTGTTGAAATAAACCCCCATAATTTATCCTGTGTGGAGCATGATACAACACTGTGTTCGCCTTGGTGGTAGTAAAAATCATACTGATGTAGGTAATGAGTGAGTATTCAGTAAGTATTTCTCTTCCACATTTGTGATGTAATCATATAATCTTGCTTCTTTCCATGATGACAACTAAATGTTCTCTGAGCCTCTAAACATGCCTGGGTGTTAGAGGCTTTGTTTTAAATTGGTTAACACCACTGTTTTACTACTATGTTGGGTTTTTTTGCTGGTTCAAAAAGGCACACAGAGAAGGTTGAGGAATGAGTGAGTCTAGCAACAGAGTGTATATTTATGTTTATTACATAATTAAATAGGCAATTAATTAAGAAGGCATATCATTAATAGCTGTCTGCATGGTTTTATGGAAAACAGATCTTGTGAAGCTGTCTTGACTTCATTCTCTTAATTATTTGGTTGATAAAAGTAGTTCACAGGATATAGCAGTGCTTACAAAGTAAAGCACTTGGCTCAGTACTACTTAACATTATGATTTTAAAATACCCTATTTAAAGTAGTATGAGAATGGTAGATGGATGAAAACCAGTCAGCTAGTATTCTCAGAATTGGTGGGGAATTGTCCCCTTGCTGATGGGATTGCAGATATGTCAGAGACCAGCCTCCTCCTGTCCAACACTTGATTTGTGGCCTTGAAAGTTGTATATAACATAATTCATTTAAAACTTTTGGGTGGCACAAATACTAGTGGAATGGTAGTTAATAGTGTCTGGACATTTGAAGACTTTATTTTTGCTCTTTGGCCCACTGAACAGACTAATGAGGGAAGTGGTAGATTCTTCATGTGGTTGATTTGCTCTCTAGTTGGCTGTTTGGTCTTGCTATTGCTTGATTCCAGACTTCAGTATTTTAACTTTAATTTATTTTCTGTTTTGAAGGGGACATAGGGTAAGAAAACTTGAAGGTGGGGGTGTTTTCTTTGTGTATCAAGAATTTGAGCAGTTAGTTACACGAGAAAAGCTCAGTGCCTCTGGTTTCTTTTGAGCTACCTGACAATTGTCTTGATTCTTTATTTCACAAAGCAGCCTCCCCTCTGTGTTCATTATGCTTACAATACAATTGTATTTTTGCTGGCATTATTTTCCTTGAGTGGATTTTGCTTTTGTGTAAGAAATGCCCCCATCTTCAGTTTAATCTATGTGGCTGTTTGCGTTTAAACACTAGATGTCACTGTTGCAGCTTGTATGTAAGTATGTACATACATACACATACATGCATACGTGTGTGTGTTTGCATTTATAAATTATTTTTCACCTCGAAATATATTTTTTTTTCCCCAAATTTGCTACTCCTAAACATCAAAATGTTCATTAACCTAATAATAAATTTTCAAGGATGCCTTTTCCCTTTTACCTGACCTCTTAAATAATTTTAAGTCATCACTGAGATGAGCAAGCACTTGCACTGGATGCTTTCTAATAAATTCATTATGGTGGTGTATGCTTGCTTGAGGAATTAATTGAAACAGCAAGCAGTACATGGCCCTGAACTCAGATAACATTTACATATGGAGCAAATCAAGCTAGTGATGGATCCTTACTGGAAACAGAACTCCTAAAACTTTTTTTTTTTTTTTTTTTTTAATTATGTTTGTGGTTTTTTTTTTACCCCTAGATTCTGAGTTAAGCTCAGGACTTCCAGAAGACAGCTATTCTTCAGGAGGAGAAGCCCTGGACGGTGATGATGAAGATGAAACAGCAAACCTTGGCAATGTGGTTGAAGAGGCAACAAGCTCCAAAGCTGGCCCAAGTGCAGGCTGGGCAGATGCCATGGCAAAAGTGCTCAACAAAAAGATTCCGCAAAACAAGTCCACCATTTTGGCCAAGAATAAAAAGCTGCAGAAGGAGAAAGAAAAGGAAAAACAAGAAAGGCTGGAAAAGAGAATGAAGGTGAGAAAAAGATGCAGTATTTTATTGTACAATCACAGTCAGAAGGGGATATGTGCGTGATCCCCTCAGTGAGTATTTGGGAGAGTGCTCTGAGACTGTCTCAGTTTTGGAATCTCTCCTCCTCAGTGATCTCAAGCAGCTTCAGTTTTTTTACTTTCCAAACAGTCATGCTGTAGGGCTTTTTCCCCTCACTGCTTTTTCTGGGCCATCAGGCAGACTGATCTTTGGCATCAGGACTGTTCCAATCTGTCAACGTGTTTTTGTTGTGGAGAGGGTGAAAGCAGCTGCTTTAAGCTTAGTTTTCTAATTGCTGTTGTTAATTTGGGATATAGTTCACTTTCTTGGCATTACGAGTTGAAATAGTTCTCTCTTATCGAAAGTGAGAGGAAGAAAGAGGAGAAAACTGCTTTCATTTAAATTCTACTGCAACTTCCAAAATCAAAGGCCTCTAGATTGAGACTGCACTAATCATTGATGTGGTTGTGAATTGTTTTTTGCTCCCCTCGATGATTTTTCTGGTAGTTTTGTATTACAGTGTCTGTGCCCTGAACTGCTTCTGAAACTGTTATGAAGAAAACTAAACTCTGTTGGCAATTAAGTCATTTGTTTGTGTGTCTTTAGTAGAACTCTTAATTCCAGGCTCTGATTGATTTACCTTCAGGCTAAAAATACATTAATATTTCTAATGTGTCATCTTACCAGTTCTGTTTCAATAGGATAACCAGGTTATCCACCTGACGATCTGGGACATGCTGTGGTTAGGCCACGGCCTGCCTTTTAAATACAGAGAGCTTCAGTTCGGTGTCTGCTCAGTTGTGGTTGTCCTAAATACCTGTTCTCATCCAGTAAATATGTGGGAGTACTGCAAAGTAGGGGTGGGCTGCAGGTCCCCAAACTGACTTGTTTACCCATAGGAAAACTTGAGAAGAGTCTCCCTTCTATTAATTTCTTGCTGATGGAATCTAGAGTTGGGCAGTTCTTTTGATAAAAGGCCAAAACATGGCCATAAACTCACAAATTTGTGTAGTCTGCCTGGAATTATAAAGATAAGGACTCTGAAATTTCATTAAAGACTACTTGTATAAAACAGACTTAATGCAATAGCACCAGGCCTAGAACACTGTTAAATCGTTAAGGGGGGAGAAAAAAAAAAATCACTGCCATACTACTGAAGCAGAGGCTGGGGAAATACTGTGTTCTCCTACTGTAGCAGAAAAAAACCTGATGGTGTTGTGGCCCCTGGTAATGGGAAAGTGGATCAGTTTGGCTTTGAAACAGTGCCTCAAAAAAAAAGACAAAAATCAGTGTTGTGCACAGGAGTTGTTGCTTGCACTTGGTGCTCTTCCTGGTGTTTGAGTTCTGCCTTTTACAGACTTTGCCATGTGTCACTGTTGGTCACAAAGCTGTACCATGTTTAATTCTGCAGGGAAAGTCAAATTCCCAAGGCTCAAAATGTGACATGCCTGTCTTGATAGACCCAGGATTTCATTATGTATACATGTCTCTGAACAGCTTGTGAAGTATTGGAGTTGACAGCTGTCTTGGAGTTGAAAGCTCTCTTTGAATAATTTCCTTGTCTGTAGCACTCAGCGTGAAAGTATTGGAGTTTTTCTAGACTCCTTTTGCTTGTCTTGAGCCAGAGGTGTCACTCTGGTGTGACTCTTTTCTGGCTTTTGTTACAGAAGACAAGTGATTCTTTGAGATTTGATGGTGGCCTCCAGTGTGCCAATGCAAGAGACTTGCCTCAGACGTGTTGTCCAGCCCCATATTGGAGCTCCCCTTAGCCTCAAACCAAACTGAGCACTTTTGATTTATATATATTTTTTTTTTCCTCTTGCTACACAATTCTGTCAGAGTATGCTGCATTCTCAAATGCTCCATGTTGTTTCACATAACAATATTTATAACGCAGCTCGATAAAAAGCGGGAGTGGGAAATGATGTGCCGAGTGAAGCCAGATGTTGTCAAAGACCGGGACAGAGAAAGAAATCTTCAGAGAATTGCCACGAGGTAAGAGTTTTCTGAATGCTTTCCTTAAATATATGTACATCAAAAAAAAAGAGGAAAAGGGGAAGAAAAGGCCTGTGCAGGTAATCTGTTTCCAATCAGATTGAGCTCTTAAGAACTGACTAGCAGGAGCCGAGTGATTTATATACAGGTCTGCATTGTATAGTATCAAGTTCAACAAAAGATTTCAGAAGCTTTATGAAAGAGTAAAAGTTTAGATGGGAATGTAATGTGTGCTTAACAGAAGTGCTTTGTTGAATCCCCTCATTTTGTTAATTTAATGTTTTAAAAATGCAGAACAGTTGTTTTTACTACTCCTTTTTTTTCCTTCTTTGCAGAGGATTCACCAGATCCACGTCTGTTAAGTTCAGTTGCCTGTTCTGCACTGTGGTAGTTTGGTGTTGCAGTTGAACACCTTGATGTGCTCTCTGTTTCTGTGTCTGTACTCATTCCTCTGCATTGTATACCTGCTTCAGCTCCTCTTAAGATCTTACATGAGGAATTTAACAGCTGATTGTAGAACGAGTGACATGCTTCTGGGAATGAAACATGCTTTTGCACTGATCTCAGTGCCATGTTACCATGCTTATTTTGGGGTCTGAATAGTTATTTGTGGATTTATTTTTTTTTCGTTACTAGTTCCTGGAAATAAGTGTGAAGGAAGAGAGAAAATTTAAAATCTTTTACATTGTAGTAAATGTTACTTCTTAACTGAGTTGAGGTTCTGAGTAACCATTCTGGGGAGCTAGAAGCCATCCAGCATCTGCACTGTTTAGTTGCTTTGGTAGAGGGGTCCTTTCTGTAAAGGGAACTTGAGTTAAAAACTTTGTTTTGTTGGGTTTTTTTTTTCCCCATCCCAGAGGTGTTGTACAGTTATTTAATGCTGTCAGGACACACCAAAAGAACGTTGATGAGAAGGTGAAGAAAGCTGGGAGCTCTGACAGGAAGCGTACTAAACTGCTGTCATCTGTTTCAAAGAAAGATTTCATCGATGTTTTAAGAAACATGGACAGTGCTAAAGGAAGCAAGAATCCTGCTGGAAAGGCCATGAAAAGTAAACAGGTAGGCTTCACCTGTGAGAAAAAAAAGCATAAAGGATACCTTCTCAGTTTAATTACTGTCTGTTAATGTGCCTGCTCTTCAGAACAGCTGTCATCCAAGTGCCTGGGCTTTGTTTGAGACTAATTAGGAAGCAAGCAAATAGCTCTTAGCCTGTTTTCCCTGCCTATTGAGTATAAAACACTGGAAGCTCTTCTGGTAAACCACCAAGCCTTGTGTACAAATAACTTGATTTAGCTGTGTGTGTAAAAATATAATACAGAAAATTGGATTTTTATCTTGGATTTTGCACCAGTCATGGAACAAACTGCTAGATTTTAGTGGGTTGTGACATTTGAAATTTGGCCAGTGGTAGTTATCAGCGTTTTATAGTTGTTAAAGGCACAGGAGCTCTTCATCTTATGTGGTGTATTAGACTGTACTACTTGTGTGTACCCACAGTTCTGGGCATTCCAGACTCACTCCCTTTGGATGATTACGGTGTCTGAAACTGAAGGGTTTTGCCATACAAGTGAATACTGCAACAGGAAGAATCTGAGACGTTAAACTTTGTATGTAGGCTTTTCTTTCCCTAATTCTGTGTGTGTGTTAGGCTGATGTGGCTATGTCTGTTACGATGTTTTGGAAAGAGGTATTTTAACACATTCCATTTTTTCCAAACATGCTCAGAAGAGACACAGTGTAGTTGGACTCTTCCAGCTCTTTACTGGTTCTTTCAACTCACCAAGTAGCTCAGGGTTGAAAACAAGTTGCTCAGACATACTCTCTCTCGTATTTCAGAAGCTGCATGTTTTTGAAGCGTATTTGTGTTCAGGTTTGAACTTTGTGCGTGGTAGTGGGTGGAATACTTCTGTTGGCCCAGACTCACAGCAGTTAACTAAGTGCTTTTCTGTGCCAGGAAGAAATACTTTAGTCAGTTGGGAGACAACAGTTTGTCATATGTTTTTTTGTTTGTGTTCACTTGGGGAGCATGCTGAAACACTGCCTGGCATGAAGAGCTCATACAATTTTCATGCAAGTGTAATATTAAAGTATTTCTAAAATTCTTTAGATAATGAGAACAATTTAGCTTGGTGCTGACACTTTATTTCTCCTTAAATAATTCCAGCTTGCTTGTTTGGGTGGGAGCATGTGCGTGTGTGTGGTTCTTTTTTTTTATTTTTCTCTTTTTTTTTTTTCCCCCTTCCCTGGAATAACACAAGAACATCGGAGTGATGGCAATGCCAGCTACTATAGTAGTAGGCATTGAATCAATAGTGGGCAAAAACTAGGACCTTTTTCCTTTGTGTCAGATTGTAACAGGGCAATTTTCTAATTACTAAGCTAGAAAACATAGATTGCAAATGTTTCTATACTATTATAAAAAAAGTCTTTGGCAGCATCAGTAACAGCATAGTTCCATTAAAGTGCTCTGGAAATGCTTTAGATGCTGGCTGGTTAGTGTCCGTTTTGAGTATTGATATAGGTGCTGCTTTCACGTTGCTCATGAACAAAAACTTCAGATGTTGGAGTTTTTCATTGATACAAGGCTGTACTTGTAGGTTTGGGGTTTTTTTTGTTTGGAGAGAGGGTTGAGGCTTATCGTTGTGTTTTTTTTTGAAGAGCCATGTCTACCTGGATAGATCACCCCTCTCCCTCGTTGCATTTGCTTCAGTGGCTCTCCATTCAGTACTGAGCCAAACTTTTTAATAACTCCTTTTCAAGCTGTTATTAATCTGCCTTGTTTTCTCTTGAGAATGTATCTTACCCATTTAGCGGTCTCCCATCCTCGTAGTTGTTGATACTTGAGGCTAAGGCCAAAATATGATCTTCAGTTTCCTCCTCAGAATTACACAGACATTTAGCCACCGAACAGTATTGCTGGCCTCCACTGTCATCCCTCTGCTTCTTGGCCTTTGAGGGTTTTTCAGAGGGTAGTAAGTAGGGGTGAGGCTTTTGGGTGGTGAATTCCTTGCAGGAGGAGCTTAGTAGATTGTTAGTGCCATCTGAAAGCTTTTGTTTGTTTCGTGGGGGTTTTTTTTGTGGCAGCCTGCTTTGTTTTTAGCAATTGAGACTATGGTGTGTATTTCATTTTTTAAAGAGAGAGGGGAAATATATTTATTTATCTCAACAAAAACAATGGAAGAAATGCCAATCCCAAACTCCAGGCACTCTGCCATCAATTAAAATGCAGTCCAGAACAATAAAAACATTACCCCACCCACATAAAACAAGCAGTCAGCAAGAAAAATAGCAGAATAAAGTTTTCCCAGTGAAAGCAAACCTTTCTTGATTCAAGCCTTATGCTACGAAAGGAGACTTGTTTATATTTGTGAGAATGGGCAAATGCTTTTTCTTACTCAACAGTGGTTTTTGAATGCAAGATTTGCTGCCATGTTTTTGAAAGTTTGGTGGTTTATCCCAAGTGTCAGGGATTGTTGAAGAAACCCCTTGTAAAGCTCTGTTGTGGTTGACTATTCCATCAGGTATATGTGGATGTGAGAAAAAGAAATGGAATGCTCTGCAAAGGCCCGTCTGTACCAGGGGGATTTCACGGTAGCACAACTACTTTAAAAAGTTTGTTTTCTGTTTCCATCAGCTTCATGCATTGATGGGAAGGACAGGTAACCTGTGCCCTGTGAGAACATCATTTATAGTCTTGTATACTTGTAGCTGTTGGCCTAAATATTACTTGGTGTGCACCCACTTAATGTAGCTATGAAAGAAAGACTTTTAAGGCTGTGAAAATTTTCCTGTGCCATTTGAAATTATAGCTCTTTTTCAGGTTTTCTGTGTCCAGATGGGAGTAATTACTGTTTTTGAGCTGGAGCCAAAAGCTTTGCCTTTCATATCATTAGCTTTTTATCAAGGTATTTCTTAATCCTTGCTGAGCCAGCTGACTTGTGTAATATTTTTCCTTGTTTTCTTCTAAGGTACTGTGCATGATGCTTGCCTCTGGGAAAGATCATCTAATTTCCCTCCCCTCACCACCTTATCTTTTGCCTTGCAATGTGGGAGAAAAATGTAATAATTTTCTTTTTTTAAAAAAATCCCGTTTTTTTTGTTGTTAGAGGCTGGTTGGGTTTTTTTTTTTTAAGTTTTGGGGTGGTTTTTTTTGTGGAAGCGTTTATTGGGAGGTATTATGAGAGCTTTCAGTTTTGATCAACACCATCCTTACAGACCAGGTTTTTTGTTTCAGTATGTGTTGGTTGTATCTTGCAGCTTCCTACCCGTAAGATACTATAAGAAACATTATTTAGGTACAGGTTTAAAAAAAATACATATCGGAGATCCTGTATTTCCAGCCCTAGAGGTTGAAGACGTCTTTGTAGAACAAATACAGAAGTGAATAGTGGTAGTAAAGGATTCCTTGCAGGCATCCTTTGTTTTCTTTAGATCCTTAAGGAATTTCTGTGTGCTCTTAGGATTAGGGGTTAGGGAAGTACCTTTGCTTCCAGAGTTCTGTGAAGTTTCTGATCTCTTAGGACTGAACAGACATGTTGGTTGATGTAGTGAATTACATGAGATCTTGAAATCTTAATTGTAAGAAAACAAAGAAATTCACAGTTAACATTCCCAGAGCAGCCTCAGCTCTTCTCCCTCGCTGCATGTCCATTACAACAGGGTCATTCAGTACCAGAAGCTCTCGTCTTGACTTTCCACTTGCCATTTGTGCTACTGCCTGTAAAGCATTACTAGGTGGTAAAACATTTTCTAGTGACATAAATAACTGACATGAAAGTTACAGATATTCTTTGTGACAAGCATAACCTGCACTTATCAACTTTTAGTTTTGAATTAGGCCTTTGTAGCATGGTTTTCTGAAGTACCTATGTTTGCTTCAACTTGTAAGTTTTCTTACACCAGATCTGTTGCAGAGCATTTCAGTGGTGGAAGTGAGAGCAGGATTTCCTGGTCTGCTTCAGTAACTATGATCTAAATTCTGTAAGGTAATTCTTCTACATGGCTTGGAAGTACAATTTGCTTCCTGTGTTGTTATGACATCTGGAAAAAATTGGTGTAGTGGTCTCAAAATAGTACCTTTTCAAAAATAATTTATTGATAGGAAGGAAGATGAGTGGAAAATACAAGTGCTATTTCATATCAGCTATTGCTCATATAGGACTTGAAATAAAATGCTTTTCCAGAAGATTTCCTTCTGCCTGAAGTGTATTTTCTAAATGCTCTGAGTGTTTGGTAAGTAATTTGTAAACAGTGATTAGAGTCAGGTTTGCTATAAGATTTTTTCTTTTGTTCATAAGACTTATAATATTCATAAATATTTTAATGTTAAGCTATAGTTTGAAGATCATTCAAGGACAGGAGGAATACCACACTTCTTTGCTGCTCTTGCTGGGACAAAAGAAGTGATGTGGGGGCTTTCATTTTTCAAGTTAAATGGGGATATAAATGTGCTTTCCAGCTTAAAAGTTAGATCTGTTTCAAACCTGTGAGAGTGACTGCCTTCTTTTTCTGGCAGCTGCAGAAGTACTGGCCATTGGCATGTTGTTCTGCTTTTTTTCCACAATTTCCACAGTGCAAAACTGGACAGGGGGGTAGATTATTTTCATCCATATTCCTGTTTGGAGGGACAGTAGTCTGAACAATTGCTTCAAGCAGCAGTAGGAAATAGTTTATTTCTGAAGTATGGATGAAGGCATAGACAACTTCTAGAAATTTGGTAAGGTGTATCAACACCTCTTTTAATCTCAAAAGGAAACATTTTTTCTTAAGTGATAATGGTATTGCAGAGTAGCAGAAGTTTATTACTACAGCTGTTTGTGTGCTGGTTTTACAGAACTAATTGAAGGAGTAACCAGGCATGCATGTATTCCAGCAGATTTGAGGGGGCAGCCAAGTATTAATTTAGTTCAGCTGCAGCCAGAGTAGATGTGTTCTTGCAATTTTAATAAATGTCTTCCCATCACATGCACAGAAACTTTTAATTTGGATTCCTTTATAAATCATGCATTTCTACCTATTTTTCCAAAATGTGTGTACACTTTCTGGAAGTTCACCTTGTATATGTTTGGAGCTGATGCTTTTAATGTAGGTTTTTGGTTTTGTACCAAAAGGAATTGTATGCTTTATTATAATTTTTATCATTAGCAATAAATACAGTGCAGCCTGCCACCAGTTTCCTATATCCTAAATTCCTTATGTTCTTTAAAGTAAGGGGTTGTGCAATATTAGAAGCTGTTCGATGGTGACATTTTAACTTTAAATCTGTTTACAGAAAGATGTATTGACTTAGCCAGTTTGGGTCATCAGGGTCAGGTTTTTAAGATGTACAAGCTCATTTCCCTGTCTGTTGCCATAGCTGGTAACATACATCTGTGTTTACATGGGAATGTAGGTCTTTGTCAGTATTTTTATGTGTATTTGATTGATAGGTGTCAAGAACTTTGACACTGTGAGTTCAACTCCAGATAAGAGGATTAAGGGCTGTGTGATGGCTATATTTCACTAGATTCTCTTTTTTTTTCCTGTGTTTTTATCCTCAGACTTCCCATTCTGCTCTCTTTTTCAGATACTTGATCAGAAGTCAGGAAGGGAAAAAGACTGTGATTTTTGCATTCTTCATCCTCTTCATGTTTTATATTCCTGTCAGGTTCTTTCTCCCAGCATGCAGCCTGGCATCCTGATGTCTAATGTGAGAGCGTAACTAAAAGAACAGTTCCCTGTTTGTCATAATAAGTCATGCACAGTCCAGTTTAATGCTGTCTTCTGAGATGCAGATAGTATGTGATCAGTGAGGACAGATATTTCAAGGGAATTTGGATACTAAATGCTTACCTTATCTTAGTGAGGTGATGACCTCAAGTTTGGGGAGGGCGGTCCTCCAGATATTTATAACTTGGCCAGATCCAGGAAGATGTTCATGGAGATCGCAAAAGACGTGTTTCCAGCTCCAAAATATGTCCTTAACCAATTTTTAAGTTAAAAAAAAAAAAACTATGCAAAGTTTTAATGGATGCCTATAGGAAATGTCTCTTTCTTTCCTTCTTAGAGCTCTAGACAAAATGTTTTGAGTTCATCTTCATGTGGAAAGGGCTGAAGTGATTTTAGTTGAAACATCACAAAAGACTTCAGCCTGAAGCAGTTGAAGTTTGGCAAATTTTGTAAGTGAATATAAACAGGGACTTGTGATTGAAATGTCACGCAACATTGAGACAGCTTCTTCTGTCATATTTGAGATGAACTTGCCTTCCTATTTGATTATTAGTACACAGGAAACTTTGTTGGTGCTCTGTTTTCCCAGATGATGTTGCAAGGCTTTTTGTCAGTAAAACTATGTCTAAAACAACCACATTTGAAAAACTTGTGGTATACGTAATCTTTTGATCTTTCGGTAAGTACACAAAGCTCAAAAAGTCAAATCCTATTAGACTTTTATCTGGTAAATTGAGTTGGAAGCCTTATAAAAGCAACTCTCTACTTTTGGCTTTCTTTGTAATTCTTATAGGCAGGGCAATGTACTTAGACAAAAATATATCTAAACATTCATAAAGTTTTATAAAAAGTACTCTGGAAGTAAAGATTGGATGGAGCTTGTCTATCTGAATCAGTTTGTTTCCCCCATCTAAGCATTTTCTATTGGAAATTATCTTGAAAAGTGATTGCCATACTTTGAAGTTTTATTAAGATATAAAATGTTCTGATTTCCAGGGTGTTGAACTACATGTGTATTAGAAATAACCTCTGTAGGCACCTACTCATCAGTTTATCTTGGTAGGCTTCAGGAGTGGTGGGTCAAAATGTTTCCAGCTTACAATGGTTAGAGGGTTGCTGAATTCAGTATTTTTTATTTCTATGGGAACATCTGGCCAGTTTTTAATGAGTATTTCTGAAATTAACTGAAAGCTTAGACAATGTACCTTTTTTTTCCCCTAAACCTACTTTTATTACAAATGATACTAAAGCTGTCATCTTGTAAAGATATGGCCTCTTTTCAGTTTGTTGCTGAACGCTGGACAGTGTTCTGCATGAGGTCTGTGCCATTTCTCCATCTGCAGGTGCTGGGAAAACCCATACAGAAATATAGGAGGAGATGGAAGGGTCAGAAATGCAGAGAAAGGGTAGCCAGATGGCTCAGATAAGGGATTGGAATTGTGGGCCAGTTACATATTCCCTCTTCAGGTTCAAACTGCTCTTAGAAAGCAGTCTGGGAGTGCTGAGGGGTATGGTCTGCTCCTTAATGAGTTTGCCACTCACCCGTGATGGTGTGAGGGAAATTACAGGAATATAAAATCAAAGAAACTTGGATTTGCAAACATTTAGGGTATGTTGCAAAAGCCATTTAAGTAAAAGCGGAGGCAATGAGGGTAAGGAGGTTTAGCCAGACAAGCTGCTTAGTAGTCATAAAAACTTCAGTATTTCATATCTAGTAATAAAAATACACAAAAGCTAGTTCTTTGTGGGTTGTTTATTTTCTCCCCCTCCAGCCTTCTAGTTTTTTGGATCCCTATACTTGTTTCAGGATTCAAATGTAAGTGGCAATCCTGAGTCAGAAAGAGGAGGCCTTTTATTAGCCCCACTTCTTCCTCATCAGCTGCTCTGTGAGATGATTTCTTAAATGCTGGAAGTGAAGGACTTGGTCATTGCTGTAGCCTTCGTTGTTTGAGACAGCCTTTTGGGACTATGTTAAGCCTCTTGCTGAATCATAATGAGAAACAGTGGATGATTTCAGCATCATTTGTAGGAAATAATCCGAGTTGCATTCAGAGTATTGAAAAATCTTCAAGATGCTAATTTATTCTAAAAAAGTATCAAAAAATACTCCAAGCAGCTGGGGGCCTGCATGATTCCTTACTGTGCCAACAGGCAAACTTTTTATAAAAGCCTGCAGAAAATTTTAGGTACCCAGCTGAGATAGTGCATAAATGGGTGACATCTGAGAAAAAAATGTTTGGCTGAAGTAGACTTGAAAGACATTAGTGCTTGACTTCTGAGGAGTGGCACATTGAAGGCCGTAGTCTTGACTGGACACTTTTTCCAGACACAGCTTGATGGTTCAGGAAATACGCAACTAACAAGGATGTTGTGGATCTGGGTAATGTTTAGACTGATCCTCAAACTCCATCGTATCTTCATTACTGCAGCAAGTACACATCAAGAAATGTAGGGCCAGCTGATGGATAGAAGCCTTTTTTTAATCGCTTGTGAGAAGATGTGTGGCATTTTCTTCCTTTATTTTGAATCTCATCCATACAGAAAAACTCTTGGTTCATGATTTTTCTTTTTAGGAATATCGATTGAAGCTGGTAAGGGGGAGTCCATATAAGTTTGGTCTTGGTAATTAACTAATATTAGCTGGATTTTTTTGGTACAAAATGAACAATATTTTGGAGACTGTGGTTACCTCAGGCTCAGGATTAGCTAGCATGAAAAGCTGATTTTCTGATGAACAACATTGTTTATTTCCAAGTCAGAATTAAGATTCTCAATGAAGCACTGCAGCTACCTTAAACCTTACATGACTTATGAACAAAGAGCTTATGATTCAACTACTTTGAATACCATAACTTACTCTACAAAAGTCTATGTTGTTTTTAACCACAGTACTCATTGTCAAGAATTAATTGATCTAGGTGCTGTGCAGTCTTTACTCTAAGGATCCTGTCGCTCAAGTAGATGAAACATGAAAGCTGTGTGGAGACTTACTGGTGAAGGAGGGGTAGGAGTAACAAGTGAATACTGAGATAGTAGTGACCAGTATGGTAGACAGTAGTTTCACTGTCAGTCATATAACTGCTGATGAACAGGCATTGCAGATGTGAAGGTAAAAGCATATAGATGAGGATAATGAAGCAGTTATGGTTTTAGAGGAGGAACCAAACCTGACTGAAAAAGAGCAGTGATGGCATACTGGAAAAGTATACTGTCTGGAAACTTTCTGTCCTGATGTGTTACATGGTAACCTAATACAGGGAGAGTGTTATTTCTCTCTTTCTAGGTATCTTTCCTACAGTAATTTGTAGTCTGCCTTAAGTAGGTACTAAATAAAAATTATCTCAAAAATGCTTACTTGGAGACCTTTTTTTCTTTATGTCAGTGGGGTGTTTTGGCCTGACAGTTGCAAAGACAGCCATGTAATTACTTGATATTCAGGACATTGTCATTTTGCCTGGCATTTTACAGAACATGAGTTAAAAATTACAGAATCTATTCCACGAGAATATGTTCTGTGGGTAAAGGGAACAGTTCATACCTGTGTTGTAACTTAGATTATGTTTCATTAGGTGAGGCTTATTTTCATGTGAGTTTTTATTTGATGAGGTTTATTTTCTATGAGTAGCTCCTGGGTGTAGCATGCCCATGCTACTCATCGTCTCATTAAAATGTGTAAAAGGAATCTCGATGCTGTTATGGCCAGCGTTGTCTTGCAGCGGAAGGATATCTGAGATGGCTGCTGTTGGAGCTGGAGCACAGCACAGGCTAAGGAGTCCCAGAGCATCCTGTATGCAGGAGGGCCCTGTGTTACACTTTAATTCTTAAAATATTTTTGCTTTTTCTGAAAGAAATACTGATTTTTTAGGTTTCTGATAAACTAAAGCTGAGGAAATTTGTTCTCTCAGAAGCTCTTTTCTGTGGTTCTTCATTGCAACTGAACATTTAATAATGATGCTAATAATTTTTCTTCTTTGCTTAAGCCCAGATGAGTGCTTGTTTTTAGAATTTCTGTAATTCAGTTCTGACCCCTCTAAGGCAGGGGCATGTTTAAGCCTCTGCGTGCCAACCCAAAGCATTCCTTCTCATTCACACATCCACAGTTCTAGTAAACCCTAGAGGAGGATGTGAGGATGGGGAGTTTCCTCATGCAGGTCATTAAGCTGTGGGTGGTCTTCTGGCTGTGCTCAAAAGGAAAATCAGTATTTGTTGTGCTTGTAGTAATAATTCCAGTGCATTAGTTGCAGAGAAGGAACACCAGATTTCAAAACACACTGTAAAAAAATTTCATTCTTAGAGTTGTTTACTAGAAAGGCAAGTGCAGATTCTGATGTGCACAAGAGACCTTGTGGTCTGTGTAAATCTCCGTGCCACTGCTGCTATATGCGGTATAGCATCACCTCAAATATACCAAGGCAATTTAGTTCAATTGTTCTAATTTCTTATTTAGAGAGACGATGTAAACGAGTATTGAATGACTCTCACCTTAAGGAATACGTGATTGTGCAGACTTATGCTACAGCAGAATAGGTTTCTGTTGCGCAGTGTGCATGTTCTGCAAGCTTGAAAATGCTTCCCAAAGTCAACATGAGTTGCTGTGAGACTTCAGCTCAGAAGTTCAAGATAATACCAGTACAGGATGTATTCTTAGTTTCCAGGTCTGTGGTTTTTTGTCTGTTTGGGACCACATGTACATAGAAACCTTTCTTACAGTCAAGATGTCACTGTAATTCAAATTAAAGTTGCAAGCAGCATTGATGAGTAAACCCAAGTATCATTTTTCTGTTAAAAATCATTACATTTTGTTTTCTGCTTATATTGCTGCTTTAGCAACTTCAGCTGCAGTTTTATTTTCTTAGGTTGTGAGCTTGGATGTTCCTAAGAACAAATTTAGGAGAAATTATTATGATGGTGTTCCTTATTTTCAATGTCCTCTCCTCTCTTCCAAGTGTGGGTTTTGTTTGGGGTTTTTTGTTTGTTGTTTGTTTGGGTTTTTTTAAAATGGAGATTTAACATGCCCCGGTGTATGCTTATGCTGTTTTTTTTGAGCTATGTTTGAACAAACTTGCTTGGGGATGAGGAACAGAATAGCAGCAGTCATTTGGAGGAAGATGCAGGCTGGTGGGGAGGTAATTGTCAGATGTACACGAGAATGTGTTTTGCCAGTTACACTTTTTAACTACTTAATTGTGACAAAAGCCTCCCTGTATTTCAAGGTCTTAGATGGCTGTATTGAGCAACAGGGAGGAACCTGGGGAGGCAGTTCAAATTAACTAGACTTGTTAGAATTGTTTTCTCAGTGCTTAAAGTTGTTGCTTGTGAGATAGTTATGTTCGAAATTCCTTCCCTGACAGGTACAAATAAATGTTTATTGTATGTGATGGTAAAGAGTGATGCCCCTGCAAGCTCTGGCATTTCATCTTGTACATGGAGCAAAGGTGTGGGAGCCCAATGTGCTGATTGTAGTGCCTAGATATGAAAAATATTTGTTTGTTAATACCCTGCAGTTACTGTCTTCTGGACACAGGCTGTAGGGGAATCTCAATGTAGGTATGTTTGCTGTTCTACAGGTGTAGAAACTGGGGTATGTTCAAGTGACACAAGCTTGTAGAAAGCGGAGTGAAACGCTGTCTTTAATCTGCATGTTCCGATTTCAAGACGTATCTTTTAATGTTGTTGCTTACCAGTAAGCATTATGGGACTTTGTTCTCTTATGTGTAGGATTCTGAAAAGCTCTGGCAAACTTTCCTGCTCTGGTTTCAGGATGTTGCTGTGCCAGTAAAGCAACAGATGAAAATGGCAATGTCCTGTGACTTAGACTGAATTTAATTCCCTTAAGCTTTCAAAGGCTTTGAGCTACAGCACTCATTTGCAGACTGAAGCAGCTATGTGCAGTTACAAGTATCCTGCTGCTGCTTCTGACAACTTCAGAAGGGGCCGAGAGGATCCATCTCCCACCTGAGTAGCAGTGCAGTCTGCCACAATTCCAGTGTTGAATTTGGCACGTCTCACTTGAAGATACTGTAATGTCATTTACCAAGAGTCAATTACATAGCTCCAAATTTTTGCAGTGGTAAAGAAATGAAGCAAACCAGGGAGATTTCTAACTTGATCTTGAACATATATCTGCTGCTGATGTCATGGTGCTTTCATAAACCAATTCCTCCAAAAGCATGCAGGAGGCAATTCCAGCCCAGATCCTGGAAGGGATGGCTGTTTGTTCTAGGTGACAGACCTAAGCTTTGTTGGTGGGTGGGTGATTTTATTAGGACTTTGCTAAGAATTTCAGTTCACCTTGTCCTGGTGCAGATTTTAGAGGGTATGTCTTCAAAGCAGAATTAGTTTGGGAAGTATCTCCCCACTACAGAGCCCTATGTGTATCAAACTTGAGCTAATGCTATGATAGCTTAGGTGGCACACCAAGCAGGTGAGATGCTCTTTGTTTTATTTGTATGATCTCTTTTCAACTGGACTATTGGTCTATCCCAGCAAATACGTATCTGCACTAGAGTGATCACACTGCACCGTCTGGTCTGTCTTATTTCAGTTCATGATAACCAGTGCATCACCAGGTACCAGTGACTCCTGAGATATTTTACTAACTGCTGCCTCTCAGACCTTTTGAAATAGGTTGCCACACCTTCAGGCAAAGAACAAACGCATTCAAATGTATGCATAAAAAAGGAGAGGGGAAAAAAAGCATCACCAGATTTTTTCACTCTTTGCATTACTGAAGGATCCACTTTGTGTAGCATTGAACACTAATGTTTATATAGCCTGCTTTGTTTTTGTTTGGGGATGTTCAAAGGGGACTTCAGTGTTGTAGTGAAATGTGGGAGATGTGGATGAACAGCTGATTGGAAGTTCAAAAGCGGTTGTATAGAATGAAAGCTGGTTTATTTTCTACATGCCAAGAATCAGTTTTGTTTGTTTAGATGAAACCAGATTATGGCATTGAAAACCTACGTGTATTAACATTCTTAAATAAAGTAAGTTGGGAAATGATGTTACAGTTGAACTAATTGTTAATTATACAAATAGTCTTACTGCATATTTTCTTAAGACTCCGGGAATGTTTTTTGATACAATAGATTTGGAGAGGTTTTATTCTGAGGAGAGACTGGAGCAGTAAATGAGTTAGGAATGAAGATACTAAATACAGGGTTTTCTTCACTTGGGACCATGCTTAAAATTGATTAAATATTTGCTTTCAAGCATTTAATCTTCATCTTTGAGGCATGGACATGCTACCTCTGTCTTTCTCTTTAGGGCTTGTAAAACTCTATTCAAACCTTTGTGGTGCCTTACATAGTGGGTAATGCTATGGAGGATCAGCATTCCTCTTTTGTTAAGGTCCTGCTTTTGTCCTGTTGTTCACTTGACATAGCCAGAAAGAAGGGCCAATGGTTGCTGAGTAGTAAGCTTGTGATGAATTTGAGCATTGGGCTTTTCAAACCCTGAGCCTTTTACTGCCATTGCTGTCAAGAATCTACTGCTGCTGTGCTGTTTTTAAAAAAACACAACAAAACAAGCAACAGCAACAAAAAAATCCCTGTTCTGTGCATCTGGGAAAAAGAATGGAATCTCTGTTGGTTTTATTATTAATGAAAAAAATAAGGAAATTAGATTGTTTTGTAAGGAAGATAGGGTTTTTCCATTTAGGTTTTTCAAACTTTACTCTGTGGCGTATTCAAACAGTGATTTATAAAAGATCTGGAATTAAAAAAAGAAAAAGCTTGGCAAAGGTAAACATATAAAACAACTGAAATACAGTTAAAAAGGGGTGTGTGTGGAAAGCTCCTGGAACAGAGCACCTAAGTTTGCCCTAATACAGATTATTTCCGTGTAAATATCTTAAGATCTGCCTAGGGACCTACCCTATCTTGTAACTCTTAATTCAAGGTAATTGATTACTCTGTCTGAGATGATTTCAGGATTTTACTGCATATAACATTTGAAGTGAATTGCTGCAAGAGTGGAAAGTGGTTTGGAGGTACTACCCTGGGGAGAAGAAGGATTGTTGGGATGGGAGAGTTACTCTTAGGAGTAAGGATTAATGAGCAGCTGTGAAGACAGAAAAACAAAACAGTGCAAGCATCTTGAGGAACAGCTGTAGCTTCTCTTTTCTTGAGCTGGGCCCTGAAAGTTTCCTTTTGGAAAGGAAAGTGTTAAGACTTGCTATCCTATTTTTGTAAGAGTAATCTTTCAAAAAGAACTGGAGAAGTCATCACATTTAGCATTTCCACTTTTGTTACCTATGAAAAATATGTATCTCGTTTGGTAGATGACTTGCACTCAAATAACTTCCGTTGGTGTGATATGATTTGTTAGACTTACAGTGATGGACCTGCGTTCTCTGTTCCTCATTTCTCCTGCTATTAAATACTTCATGCTGGTCTCTCCCAAAGATTGCACAGACATCATCTTAAATATGCTATGGTTCTGTATATCTCATATTCCTAGAGGCATGAACAAATGTCTACAGCGATCATACATTTACTACAGGTTTTGCATCTAGTGGGCAAAGCTGCATCTGTAGAGGATGCTGTAACAGATGACCCCCATCCACTGTACAGTAGCAGGAGGTGGTAGTTACTTGAACTAGGGTGAGTCAGTTGAGGTTTGTCCTTTTGAACAGGGGAATGAGAAAAGGTCTCTGGAGATGCCTGTATTAACTTTGTTTTAAAGACCTTGCAAAAGCTAATTATTGTTTTCAGTGCCCCTGATTTCACTTTTTTTTTTTGTCCTACAAAAAATTGTAGGACAATTTTTATTTGCCTTCTGGCCGCTGAGCCACATAGTTCCTCAGGAGTGTTTTGCTACTAAGGCTTAAGCCACCAAAATCCTTCTTTGGTACATTGAAGAGTTTGTAGTATTTTCCTTCAGTAAGAATGCAGAAATAGCTTCAAGCTGTTCTTTAAAACTGTCGCCACAAGATGGGGCTGTTGCACTGCCCAAATATGATCTGTCACTTCGAAGAACTGCAACCAAGCACCGTTTTCAGTGCTAACCTAAAACTACACTCCTGTCACTTTTCTTTATTATTCACCAGTCTGTGTAGCGTGGCCTCTGTTTATCCACTTTCAAGAGGTAGGAAATTTGGAGTAAGGTGTTGTTGGCTTGCTGAGTGTAGATCAACTTTGTTTCTTTTAGAGGCAGCTTTGCACCATATGACAAGCCCAGGTAGTGAGGTAATAATCCACATAAAGGGGATTTGGTTCACATATCGCAGAATATGTTAAATATTAAATTTGAGGGGTTTTAAGCCTTTATTAAATCCATATTTGTGTTTTAGAAATGTGCCAAGAAGTGTTCTAATGAACCAGCACCTGGGGGTTAATAAATGATATCATGAATCCATTCTGATTGCCAAGAAAGATTTTAATAAAGGAAGCCATGCCCAGGGTTGACTGTTTCATCCATGAGGAGTAATTGTTTTGTTTCCATATTTCTTTTATTGGTTGGTTAAAATGAGCTTGCTTATTAGCATCAAGTCATTTATGATTGTCCTGCATATTTCTGTGTACCATTTACATAAAGGGTTAGCCCTCAGTAGGTCTGCTGAGTGTGAGGGGTGTCATTTTGATTGCATGAAGAGCTTCCATCTTTTACTGCCTTTCACATTCTTCTCATCTTCCTCTGTTCCCTCTTCTCCCCTCAAACATTCAGGGTGAAGTGAAGTCTGAAGAGGGGCCAGAATGGAATATACTGCGTGATGACTTCATGATGGGAGCATCTATGAAAGACTGGGACAAGGAGAGTGACGGAGAGGGCAATACTGAACAAGGAGGTGGTCTGAAACAGGAAGATGAAAGTGACTGAATGGAACTGAAAACCATTCAAGATAATGTTTTATTTTCTTAACTTTATTTGGATAAAAAGTCAGCATTCTGTGAATGTACAACACTTGGAGGATATATCTTTTTTTACACAAAAAAAAAAAAAAAAAAAAAGACTTGCACGACTTTGGAGTGTTTTCTCCTCCATGTCAAACTTTTATTTAATAGAGCTTCATCTGCTATACTGAAATCCTGAAATATTTTCCAAAACATGTATAATTTTCAACATATTTCCAAAACATTTTGTACAGTCAAAATAGTGGCACCTGCCCAATGAAAGAAAGATTTTGCCAAGGTCATTAAAAGTTTATACATTAGTCATGGCAATTGATGTATTAGTGTGCCTGCATTTCCAAATCAGTGTTGCACTTTGAAAAGTTGTTAGCAATTCGCGATAGAAATGGCTTACAATAAACACAGAAATGCCGTCACCTTGTAAAGTTATCAGGCTCCTATAGAGTCTTTACTACTTTGGCCAGGAAAGGTTTTCTAGATAATAAAGAAAAGCGACCATTAATGTGATAGTTCTGGTCTTGGAGCATTGGTTTGATTGGAGGCAACTCTGGAAATTTAATTGTAAAATGAGAGTCTTGACCCTACTGATTGACTTTTATATTTATATATATATATATATATATATCTGTAGGTTTCTTCCATTGCAAGTCTGAAGTTATATAAGCTAAGAGACTGGCAGGAGAGGAAAGGACAGTCCTTGCTATTGTTTTTGTTGGAAGAGGGAAGGCTTTTCTAGCAATACCACATAATTGTATTCAGTGTTGCTTCATTTGCAGTTCTGCTGTTCTGGCCTTTTTCAGTGAGGAGCTGGACCTCCGAGATACATCCTGTGGGTTTAGTCAGCTACAATGCTAATTCCTCAGATCTGCAGAGGGTCAAACAAAAGCTTTTCCACTAAGGTGCATACTGTAACAGTACCAAATTTTGGAAAACATATGTCAGCATAACACTATTGGCTTTATTTAATCTACAGCAATTTCTCCTAATTAGTTGGTTATGAAGGTGCAGAAGCTAACATACATAATAAGAATGAATTCTATATAGGCATACACATATAGAAGGAAGTGAATTGTGATTAAAGTGTTTTAAATGAGAGGCTGAGGTTGAATTCTGCTGCCTCCACTGTTCCAGACTGGCTGTCTGATGCTGTGTCGTTTGTTTAACTTTGCTATCGCATTTCCCTATTTGCTATGTGAAGAAAATGCCTTGGGGCCTATTAACTGATACTTAAAATACATAGAACTATTCTGTCTGTTTCTACAGATGTCTTGCATACAAACCTTTCTTTGTACCTGCTCATATGCAAGATATGATTAGGAGCAACTTTCAAATGTTCAGTCTTCAGCATAGAAATGTGTGGTAGGACAGTGGATTTAGATTTTCCTAATGAAGGCACTGAGGAGGGGAGGGGGGTATTGAACCTTGTGTATACTGCAGAATAAAAAATATACATACAAAATGGTAGAGAAACCCATCCTAACAACTGGCAATGGTTGTGTTATCCCTAGCCTGTTCATCTGGTATATATTGTAGCATAATTCTTTGAGGAGAACTCAAAGCTAACAGCAGAAATGTTTAGATTTTCAAGCTGTTTTGAGTGTTAAACATATTAGATATCTGAGGAGACATTAGTTTGTGGCCTGATATTTATTATCACAAATGAAGGCATACACCCAAAATATCAAGTGGCAAAACCACAGAAGTTTGACATACGGTTATCCCAGCTTCTGAAGGTTAGACATCTGTATAGCTGTTCCGCCAGAGTTGGCATCTCATTAGTGCAATACAAAAACATGCTACAATGAATTTTGAGTCTATATAGCAGCATAGTCGTATAATCTGACATTGCTTTCTTTCTGCAGAGTTTAGTTAGTGTGGAAAAATTACATCAGTCCCCTTAAATCTATAGCCTTTGATATCACCAGTCTCTCTGAGATCAAACTTTTGGAAAATAATGTAATTTTTCTTAGGAACTGTGACATCCTGAGGTGATTATTAAATATTTCAAAATACTTTCAGAGTACTTCTACACTACTTGGGTGTTTGAGTTTTATTTGTGCATTTCTGAAGTAATGCTTTGATTAAACACTGAAGTGTCGCTTGTGTATTTAAGATAAATGTGGAATATATCAATATTGCTAAAATAGCGTGTATAGCAGTACTTTTTGCCTATAGGTGAAGAGCATTTCTTGCCTTTTAAGAAGCATAATACTCAGTTTTATGTGTATCAGGTAGCTTTATAATTTTGATACTGTACCTTTTGCCTTGTCCTTTGGTTGTGCCATATGCAGAGAAACTCCGCAAATAACTTAAATTGGTAACTACCTCCCAAAGAGAAATAAGATCAAGACTCTTTATGGCAGATTGGAGCTGTATATTTTAACTTTAGGCATTTGATGGCACATTTATTTCACAAGTTTTGTTTTGATTGACTAGCAATTCAAAAGAAGAGCTAAACCTTGTTTGGCCCAGACACCTTCCAGTCTCCTTTCAGCTGTGGGATCAGCTGCCCTACCCTGCTCCCTACCTGCTTTTTCAGTAATGTTCTTCCTTTTCGATAGCCACCAAGAACAACCTTTAGCAGCCTTTCCCAGCTGTCGGAGTGCTTGGTCTGTTTTGCCTGCTCCCATGAATATCTGTGCTACAGCAAAGCTGTGCTGCTGCCCTTCATTCCAGAGAGCATGAATCATCTCAACTTTGTATATTTCTGTACCTATCTATATAAAGCCAATAAGGATGGGGTGGTTCCAGTTTTGTTAGGCTCCAAGCCAACTCCAGAGTATGTAGAGTTTAATATTCTATGGATTGCATGAAAAGCAACAAAGTTTTGCTTTATAAGAGAAGGCACAGGGTCAGCTCTTCCCATGTCTCTCATCCTCATCTAATTTCTCTTCACATTAATTGCGCTAACTTTTTTTAGCAAGGAAAGCATGAGCTGGTCTATGAAAAAAAAATAAAACCAAACCCCAAGCATCTTCTCCTTGGTTTTCTTCAGCCTGCTATTAGGGAAACTCTTCAGGAATCGTGGTGGAATATTCTCATTATGCCTGATGGTACTGCACCACTGCCTCTTCTCTCCAGAAACACAGAGAGAAGAGCTCCCACTTCTGCAGCTGTCAGGCAGGCCCTCCTGAGTTTACAAGTTGAGCAGAACAAAAGATCTGGAAGCTGCTGCCTGGGGCCCCTGCTGCTTCCTGGTGGAGATAGGGCCTTTTTTTTTTTTGAATGTGTTTTGTTTTAGAGAGAGAAATTAATTGTTTGGAGGCCATAAAAGTGTTTTGACTATCTGATGCTTCCAGAAGAAGGTGGTCTATAAAGCCGCATCTGTTCAGAGCTGGCTCAGTAGCTGTCTCCAGGGAGGAAGGCAGAAGTCATCTGGCACATAACACTCTGCACAACTTTAAATGACAAACTCTTCATTCTTATGAGTCCTGGCATAGTTAATATCCACACAGAGCAGTCATCAACATTGTTCACTTCCAGCCTCTGCAAATTGCTCAATGATTTCTTCAACACTTGCTGAGGTAAGGAGTAAGAGGGCCAGGAGAAGGCTTGAAGTAGTCAAGACTCTTAGGGTCTTATTAAATGGATAGGATCCTAGTGCTAAATAAGATGTTAAACTTAAACTCTAGGACCTCAGTAGCAGACAGTGGAGACTGGTCAAATTCTTGGTTAACAGATGGTGGAAGACTGTCCATTCCATTTACTGTTGTTCTACAGCAGTAGCTTTTAACCTCTATCAGTACCTAAACCTCTGTAGATGATCTAGCAGATAAGGGCTTTTCCTTAATCATTCTTTTTCAGACTGATGAGGCCACTGATATTTCTTAGATAAAGCATTTTATTTTCAAATGCATCTTCTTAACTGCTTTTTTCTCTTAAGGGACATGTTGAAATAAAACTCCAGTCAAACTGAATGGCTTCAACACCAAAGATGCTTGTGTTTGTGTAATGCTTCATCCTTTGGAATGACTTCCTTTTGTTTAAATCCATGTGTTTAATCTGTTGGATATCAAATTGTAAAATGAATTAGGACACTTTCTTCAAGCCTTCAGATATGACCTCATGAACACGAATGGCTTCCAAGAGGCACTTAAGAACACTCATAAAAAGTGTGATTTCTTCATAGTGCCTCAGTCATTTCAACAGTCCATTCTCTCATGCCAGCGAGTGAACTTCTTGAGCATTTTTTGCAACACTTTCTTAATGTTTCTCAATTCTGTTTTCACTATATGTGTTGTTAATTGTGAACTGCTAACCAGGATCAGACTTGCATTGACATTTGATCCGAGCAAAATGGTAGTGAAAAGCTTTCTCCGTTACATGGATTTTGGGTTTTGATTATTGTCCTTAATATTTACTGCATTGACTTTCAGGCTGTGCGTAGTTTATCTACAGAGGATTTTCTTTGGTTTTCAAATGATCTATAAATCTCAAAGTTTGTGGGCAGTGATGTGTTATAGTAGGAAGTTGTGAGTTTGAAATACAGATATTACTGTATTTCTAGTAGAAAATACTGGTATTCCTCTATTTCTAGTCCTGGGCATTATTCTCAGCCCTGTCACTGACAAAGCTTTCCAAGACTATGCTTTTGAAGCAGCCTTATATTTAGGGTGCCCTAAATCCAGGGACAAATACTTGTGTGCATCTGTTTCAGGAAGGATGCCTGAAGTCACACAAGTGAACAAAAACTGTTACTGGAGAGCTGAGTACCTGAGCTGACTGCTTTTTTGTAATTGAGACAGTCACCGCCTCGCAGTGCTCCTTAGAGGCAGAGAGTGTTTAAAACGCTGCTATTAGCCTTCCCCCCATTGTGTGGGTCTGCTTCCTCAGGTATAATCCCGATGAGTTTCAAAAGAGCGGAAGGTTCAAAAGCAAAGGATGTCACACAGCTACATGTTGGGAATGACAGTGCGGTTTTGTGTGTTTTTTAGGAGAGTGAAATACTTGACAGTACCTGCTGAAATCTTCTTGTGGGCTTATGAAAGAAATACATTTTTTTATTAAGAAAATACTTCATAAAATTCTCAAGTGGGTGATACCTGATGATAACTGAAAAAGACTATGAAGATTTTTCCAACCTTCAGGCAAGATTCTCTATTTAAGGGCTAATGATTGCCAAAACAACATATTAGACCCAAGTATAAATACACTTTCCAGTAAGAACATTGAACAAGCAAATCCAGCTTGCGGGGATGATACAGTGACATTCATTCTTGCAGAATGTGTTGGCAAAGGGACCAGAACTTGCAAGACGTTGAGCACCTTTCTGATGTACCAGTGCAATCAGCCGGTCAGGTCAAGACTGCCAGTTCCACTGCTGTTCTCCCCACTCGCCATATTGGTTACTTCCGTTTTTAAAACTGCTGGAGCATTTTTTATTATTTGGTGTCATTGTCATCATTTTTATTAGTGGTGTCATTATCTAGAATTAAAGTAGAAGTGAAATATATTTTCATAGAGAAGATAGTTCAAGAAAGAAGGGAAATGAATTACCTGCTTGCATTTCTTTAATGTCAATATTATGTTTGCCAGAGACAGACCATTCTCATCCACTTCAGTTATTAGTCCAGCAATATTGTTTCAATATCTGCCTTGTGACAAATTTCTCTTTTTTTGTACTGCAGAATTAAGTTTTGATTTTCAATAAGTTTGTAACTGATTAAGGAGGCATAGTTAGTACTTTTTTTTTAATAAAACACTCTGACATTAAGTTTATCCATAATAACTGAGAACTTAACACCCTAGCTGACAAAACTTTTAATGTGGAAAAAAACCCCTCAGTTTAATGCTTTATTCCAAATCATTCCTTCCAGTATTGGTGGAAGGGCGATTGATTGAGAGTGAAATTAGTTCTTAAGAGATTTGAGTGGTAGACCCCGGTCCATTTATGTGAGATGTTGAATACAATATTTATAGATATCATTTGTGTGTTACTTAATGAGGCAAAACCCAAATCATCACTGAGCAGTTCAGAAATAAAACGCAACAGCTGTAATACTGAGAAAGAGATGCAGGTCAGGAGTTCAAACACTGAGATTAAAAGGATGACTGTTACTCTGCTGTCTTTACTTTGTCATGCTTGCTAGAAGTAGATGTCAAGACCCTCTGGTATATACACCACTGTGCTTATATTTGGTTGGTGGGGTTTTTTTCATTATTTTTATTTTTAGTTGCTGAATCTGATCTTTTCCTCTGCTGATATTTACAGCAGCAATCTTACTGACTTTAGTGGAAACAGGATTTCCTGTGGTGATTAAAACCACAGGTGCTGGGATTAAAGCAGGCGTTTTTTTTGGTGGTACATAGACTAAAAGTGGAATGATACAGAGAAGATTAGCATGGCATCCTCAGGGCTGACAAGTACATTTGGAAGACCACATGAGGGGATCAAACACAGGGAGGTGTAACCATGGCAGAACTTCTCTGGCACTCACGAAGTTTTTATCAAGACTTCAGCCTTAACTGATTTAAAGATGGGAATGGGCTGTTGGAAGCAGAAACCTCTTTGGATGCAGCACTGTGTGTGTAGCCTTTATAGAAAATGTATATTTTTAGTATAGGCATTTTGGACCATTGATGGTTGCATTGCTTCCCTAGGGCCCCTAATGTTCAGCTGTGCTCTTTGGAGAGGGAGGGCAGCTTCACTACAAGGAAGCGACCTTCTGGGATGTCACATCTAAGCTGTGTAAGATGCGGATAATAACCCTAGCACTGAAATACAGACTAATGGCCACATTCCTTTCTGTTCTCTTATTCCTCTTGTCCATCAGTCTTATTTTTTTGGGGGGGTGGGGGGGATTCTAAGAGACAGCTATAATATCTCAGGACCTTCTGAACGTTTCCCTTTCCTCCAAAATTTAGTCATTCTGGCTTGAGGTGTCTTGGGATCAGGATCCTGTCTAAAGTTCCTTCTTTTTTCCCTCTGTAATTATATTCTAGATGTGTTTTATTAAGGGTACAGTTTTAACCACACAGACTGTACACTGCTGTGTGGACATTACAGCTTGTTGTAATACTGTGTTCTTATTTGATTGTGGAGTTGGTGTCATTCCATGAGATCAGAGGTGACACCTGAATGGCTTTTTGGACCAGATCCTGTTGACAGTGGGACAATCTTGTGATTGTTCCCACTGAAGTTACTGAATGAGTTTGTAGGAATGAGAAGATTTATTTTTATATATCTATATATGCATATAGATATGTTAAAAAAATATATAGGAATGAGAACTTGTATATATATATTATGTATTTGTTCGTACATATAAAAATATATATAAAAAACTTCTTGTTCCTACAAATACATTCCCTCTCTCTATATATATCAGAAACATACCTTTGATTTGCAAGTTGACAAGTAGTTACATATGTGTATGTATATATGGATAGCAGTCTTGCATGTCAAACAGCATGTTCTATAAAGTAGCCTTTATCTTCTGGAACATGAGCGTTGCAGGAGTGGGCTGTGGTTGTGTGAAATGCAATCCTAGGGGCAGTGGGGCTGCTTGTATTAGTAAGGTCAGCAGGATTTGCTCTCAAATTCATCCAGGCATTACTGAGCACACTAATGAAATGTGCAGCACAGAAGTATGGACTTCTACTTCACGAAGGATAATAAACAGTAAAATCTAAGGTTTTATTATGGTATATATTACAATTTTCCATTATTTGTCATCTCCTCTTTGCCTCGCCTTTATTAGGTGCCACCTCAGCTCTACAAGTTGAACCTCCGTACGTGTATTTTTATAAAAAGGAGAATTCAAAAGTTTTTGCCTCGCACTCTGCATCAGAATAACTGAGATTCTGCATGACCACAGTTACGGCTGCAGATTTCTGTGTGTGCCACAAAGAATTAATTGTGCAATCATCCTGCACTCGTCATCAGTGTGAGAGTTTACAAAAGTCACCTCTTAACTTCTAAACGTTATTCCTCTTCCAGCAGTGTTCTTTAGTTTATGAAATGTGGCCAGCCACCTTACTTAATGACCTGGTCGTCAGCAGTTTTAGAAAGATTATTGCCTTTGTATTTCACACAGCACATTTGCGTATAACCAAAACAATCTAAAAAGAAACCACAAATTGTAAAATCCTGACCACATAATTTTTAAGTTAATAGGAAACATGAAACCTTTACGTTTAGTGAAGTAACTTTCCAGGTGTCTCTGTTTTTCTAATAAACACCGTTTATTAAAAAAAAAAAAAATCAGTATATAAAAAGACAGTATTGTATTGAATTAAAAGCTCCAAAACAGATAAGTTCTGTTCTTTCCCTGTATGCACGCTAAGGGCCCACTCCTGCTTTTTGACTTAGGAAGCTTCCACTGACAGCAGCCCCACCGGATCAGTCTATTTCGTAAAGGCACAGGGAACAGACAAGTGCAAGTTTAGTGTCTTGATAATCCCAGCAGCTTTTGAAGCTAATGGGTAATCATTAAATACAAACTGGTTTGGAATTAATAAAAACAAGAAGCTTTTCAGGCTAAAACATGAAGCCGTAATTGGGATGGTTTTGACAGATATATCCATCCCGAAAATTAAAGGTAGAGTGTGGGAGCTGGATTACCTGTGCAGAAGGGTATGTGATTATTGAATTCTGATGATACTACCTTTTATCCAGCTTTGTAGAGTGCACACAGTTTGGCTCTGTCATTTCTCGCTGGTTTTGATGGCCTCTTTTATGTGTTGCTCACTTTAGCAAGGGAGAAATGGCACCTGTTGAGAGTCTAGTTTGCAGGACTTCTGGAAAAAATATAAAATGTGCAGGGGAGATATTTTAGAAACAAGATCAGGTATATCATAATGTGTATGTTTCAGATATTTTCCAGTTACAAAATGGAAAATCAGTGTTTATGATAATGTCGATAATTTGAATGGTTTGGCTAGCAGGTAGATATCCCTTCGTGGGGCGAACTGGAGCAGCTCTGGCATGTGTGATGGGCCTTCTGCAGCTGCTGGGGATTTAGCTCAAGTGGCCGGGGCTTTTGCAATGGAGAAGCCAAAGCCCCTCTCTGCTGCTGCACGTGGGAAGTTCTGCCTGGTAAAAAATCACCATGGTGATACCAGAGTGCACCCAGGTAATGCTGATGCCATGTGTCGCACTGAAAGGGGCAGAAAAGAAGCAAGTGGGTTGTCTTGAATGAGAACAAAACCAAGATTTATTTCAATTATTTTTTTTTCCTAACTGATCTGAAAGACCCTGAGGAAATCCATTACCAAATAAGAAGGAATCTCAGTGACTATCAAAATCCAGTTGGACTGGTTTGCTGTCAGCCTCATTGGGTCTCTGAAGGTGTCAGTGGAGGGCTCCGCTGGAGCTTGGACATCCAGAACCTGTGCCCATGTGGGCAGGCACTGGGTGCATGGAGGTTTGATAACCTCCATCAGGGCATCTCTAATGCTCCAGGGGTTGTGAAAGACACTGCAAAGTCTGGGGTATTTTTTTCTCCAAATTGGAATACAAATAAACTTGCAAGAATCAAAACACTTGGCAGTCTGGTGGGGCTGTATCTGTGGAGGTCTCCTGAGAGATGGTGGGAAGTCTCCTACAGAAGGAGGGTGTAGAGCACTGTCCCCATGGCTGCTCTGAAGACCCTGAGGTAAATTTTGGACAGTGCATTTACAGCAGCAAAGTGTTACACAGATGCCGCGTAAGGAATTTCTCCGTGGTTTCAGCTGTAGCTTTTGGAGGAAATAATTTAATAACCCTTTTCTTTAGAAGTATTTGCGGTTGAGGTACCTCGTGTACCAGAGCTGCTTCCTCAGCTGGTTAGGAGCAGCAACAGAGCTGTGAGATGTAACAGCTCAAGGAACTGTCCCCTTGGTTTTGTACAGGTGTGTTGCAGAAGTGAAACCAGCTGAGTCTACATGTTGGGTTTGCTTGTTTATTTGAGTAGTTTTGGAAACGTTGCCATTCCTGATGCTGCAGCTGTGTTTTTGAGGTCAGTAGGAGCAGGACATTGACATGTACAGCAGTAAAAGTGTGATGTTGTGGCAGAGATATTTAATCTGGCCTTGCAGGAATTCATAGATTTAAGTGGAAAGCACCATGAACTCGAGTCAGGAGTATGCAGTCTTGGTTGTGTCTGCAGTGCTCTACATACTCTTAAAGAATGGAGAGTGAGTTCACTTTCAGAGTCTGAGTATGTCCACATACCTGTAAATAATATATTTGCTTAGGTCCTTCACCTCTAGGAGAATCTCCTCTTTGCTGGTATCCACAGCAGCACTAGGTTAGCTGGTGCAGGAGTCCCTTACAGCAGAGCCCTGCTGATGCAAACAGCATGCAGTGGCTCCCAGCTGCTGGGTGCCTCCAGCACACACCCCAGCACACAGCCACAGCTGCTCAGACAGAAGCGCTTTTCCTCCCAGACACACTGGGAAGGAAAAACTCACTTGTAATTTTAGGACTGCCATTTTTAAGCTTCAGAAAACACTCAAACATTTTGCAGAAAGAAGATAGTTCCTGAGATGCAGTCAGCTGGAGAAGGTCTTTGGTGGTGTTTGGCTAGTTTGTGCCTTACATGATTCTCATGCTTTCAGATGGATCCTTGTCCTCTGTCTACATTTAGCCTGTACCTGGGGCTAAACTGCAGCAGTTGTTCTACCACCTGACCCCACCCCACCCCAACTGAGAAGGGGAATCAGGGAAAAAGGGAAGAAGCCCCATGGGTTGAAGTAGAAACTGTATTAGGTTTGTTATTTCATTAAATCTATCACCAACATAAAGTATACAAGGTTGTACTCAGTCTTGTCCTTAGGGGCAGCAGGAGCAGAATACCATAGAGGGAAGAGCCCCAGAAAGAGGAACTCTTCACCCTTACTGAACTCCCTCCTTTTATAATGAGCATGATGAAGTGGTGTGGGATACACCTGTGAGTCAGCTTGGGGCAGGTGCCCTGACTGAAACTCCCAGCTGACTCGGGGCTATTCATGGCCTGTCTGCCATGGCTGGCCCATGGGGCTGTGCCTGGGAAACCAGGACACCATCCTGTCTCACTTCTGTTGCATGTGTTTACCTGTAATACCGTGGGGAATGGCCCAGCTGTGCTTCTGAATGCCTGTGGCCCTTTGAGTACCTCTTCTACATGTTTCTTTATCTCTGGAAACAAAGCAGGGGTTCTTTGGAAACAGCCTAGGAGGGTGTGATTGGAAACTCCGGGCAAGTAAAACCTGTGACAACTTTATTCAGAAGGGAGCATAGGGCTACAATGGGTGAGGGTAAAGAAAAAGGCTACTTAATAAAGTTAATGTTGATGTACAGGGGTGATAAATGGACTGTGAAAGAAAAGCCTTAGGGTATAAAGTTGAGGGATGCCTAGCAGACTGTGGAGTAATTTCCCCAGGGCAGGAGAGGGCAGCTGTCCTCCTGAGGTCAGAGCACAACCGTGCCCCATACACGAGCACTGGAGCAGGCACGGATGGAGCCTGCGATGTCTGTCATGGCCAAAAGAGGCAGCGGAAAAATTGAATTACAGGCACAGCCTAAGCGTTTGGGGCCGGAGAGTGTCTGTCAAGTGCAGATGAGGATGTTTGCACACTTCCGACAGGAGAGGAGACCTCGGTGAAGGAGCAAATCCTCCTCAGCTCTCACCCCTTCTCACCCCCCCCCGCTTCATCGGGAAGCGGCACCGCTGGCCAAAGCGTCCCGCCCGCGGGGAGCGGTGCGAGCTGCCCCAAACACCCTTGGCCGTGAGACCTCAGGGGCAGGCGAGGCTGAACGCAGAATCGTACCCTCTGTCCCTGCAACCTTTAACGGGAACGCATCCAACTGGTTTCCAGTAATTCCTTCTCTATAGCAGGGGTGGTATTTGGCTCAATTACTTTAACAATCGGTGCAAGCAACATTAAAGCCTTTTTATTTTTTTTTTCCCCCTCTTAAATAAAAGGAAAAAAATAAAAGCCTGGCAGGAGTTGTTTTTTTCTTCCCGGCTGCAGGCTGCCCTCCCGCTCCCCGGGGCTGGGGCACGGTGGCAGGCGGCGGCCGGTCCCTCCTCGGTTGCGCGGAGGGGAATAAATAGGCGGCGGGGGGGGGGGACGGCGGAGCCCTGTGCCCGCAGCCCCTCCACGTCACTTCGCGGCGAGGCGAGCACGTGGGGCGGGGAGATCTTATAAATCCCCCTCTCCCGGCGCGGCCGTGATGTTATCTGCTGGCACCCGTCCGCTCCTCGCAGGGAGAGCCGCGGGGCCGGGGGAGGCGGGCGGGGGGCGCCGGGCGGAGCGCTAGATCCGCACGGCCGGGGCCAGCCCCAGCCCCCCGGGGGAGGGAGGGAGAGCGGAGCGAAGGGGCGCTGCGCTGCGGCCAGCCCCGGGCAGCCGGTTCCGCGCCTGCGATCGGCGGGAGGCTGTCGGGGCGGCGGCGGCGCTGCCTGTCTGACTGCGGCGCGGGGTTGGCGTTAGGGAAGGAGGAGGAAGAGGAGGGAGCTGGAACGAGCTCTACGGCGCGGGCGGGGGTGGGTCGGTCGGTGCATGCAGCGCGGGGCGCACGCAGCAGCCTGCGGGACGCGGCCGGACGGAGGATCGCCGCCGCCGCCGCTGGGTGCCGCCGGGCCGGGCCGGGCCGGGCGGCGGGGGCCGGGGCTGGGCGCATCCCGCCGCACACGTGCGCGCCTCTGCCGGCGCCGCCGCGGGGGCTGAGGGGCGCGGGGCGGTGCCGCCGCCCGCCGGGAGCCGCGGGCGCACGGTGGGGCTCAGCGCCGTGCCGGCACCGCTGCCCTGCCGCCTGCCGCAGCGCCCTGTAGCACCAGCACCGCGCTTTCCACCCCTCCTTCCTCTTTTCTTTTTTTTCCCCTTTTTTTTTTTTTTTTTTTCCCTTCAATTTCGTGTTTTCCAGCCGCTCCGCCAGCGCGCCCAGAGCGCTCGCTGCCATTGACTTGGTTCCCAGGTTTGTTTAGCTGCTTGGGGGTTTCTTCCTCCTCTCTTATTTTGCTGCCCGCCTCACTTCACCCCCGAATTTCATCTAGTTGTAGCAACTCGCTGCTTTTTAAAGTATTTTTTTTTTCCTTATTATTGGGTTGTTTTTTTTTTTTTTCCACTGGCGCCTCCCGTGCGTTTTTCGATTGCAAGTCGTCCTTGCAGTCCGTTTTTTAACTGCATTTTGTCTGCAGATCTTCCCTTTGTTTGCACACATCCCCTTTTTATTTTATTTTTTTTTTTTCGGTGTTGTCGCTCGTTGTTAAAGTCACTCTTTTTTTTTTTGAGGGGGGGTTGCGCTGTATTTAAACGCTTAAAATGCACTGCTATCTCCTGAGCGTGTTTCTCACCGTGGATCTGGCCACCGTGGCTTTCAGCCTGTCTACCTGCAGCACCCTCGACATGGATCAGTTTATGCGCAAGAGGATCGAGGCGATCCGGGGGCAGATCTTGAGCAAACTGAAGCTCACCAGCCCCCCGGACGAGTATCCCGAGCCCGAGGAGGTGCCCCCGGAGGTCATCTCCATCTACAACAGCACCAGGGACCTGCTGCAAGAGAAAGCCAACCACAGAGCCGCCACTTGCGAAAGGGAGAGGAGCGACGAGGAGTATTATGCCAAAGAAGTTTACAAAATAGACATGCAGCCTTTTTATCCCGAAAGTAAGTCCTCTGTGTTTGTGCGTGTGTGTGTAATTTCGCCCCCGAGGCTTGGCAGTGCCCAGCACCTCCAAATACCAGCCCCATGCATCATCATCTGCCACCTTTGCTCGCTGTGCCCTTATTCTCAGCATCTCTTAGGTGGTGGCTTCTAAGGTTTTGTTTAGGTAGCAGGGTATACATATTCCAGGGTTTGGGGGGGGGGAGTGGGTGTGTGTGTCAGTTGTCCCCCCAGACTCACGAGGCTTTGGATCCCCTTTGAAGTCACCCAAGAGTCCCCAAAGGTGCCTCTGCTGTCCACCACTGTGTACCTGATCGAAGCTCCCCCACCCAGGATCCCGCTCCCTCCCCAGCTTTAGCTCCCCCACAGCCTGTGTGTAGCCTCCAGAAAGAGCCAATATCTTTCCACTGCTGTTGTTTCCCTTGGAGTGTCTGGATCGGGCAGGTTTCCATCTCTCCATAACTCAAAAGGAAAGGAGGTCTCTCAAAAAAAGTCACCAGCTCCTCTCCTGTCTGCACCCCTCCGGACCTTCATCCCTGCAGACCGCTGCTCAGGCTGGTGCTCGGAGAGGACAGGGCACAGACATTCCCCCTACTCTTCCCACTCTAACTAGCCTCCCGTTTCAGTTCGTGGGTGCTTTCATTTCAGGTACAGAGAAAGTTTTCCCTTCTGGGTAGGCTCGGTTCTTGGAACCTGTCTCAGCCCGTCTGCCTTTTGCTGTTTTTAACGACCTTCTGGTGATCCATGCCACGTTTTGCACACAAAAAAAAAAAAAAAAAAGGATACGAATGCTCTGTGCTGACCAAATGCACTTAGAATGATTAATAATCATAACGATGCACTTAGAATGATTAATAATCATAACGATGTGCCTTTTTGTTTTGGTAGTGAAATTTAAGTGTATAGGAAAAAAAAAAAAAAGAAAGAAAAAGCACTGCGCTCCCTTAAAAGAATCTAGATCATCAGCATGCCGAGGAAAGTGAAATAACAGAAGCAGAAAATAACTTCACCGTTCCCGCATCCAAAACCCAGTCCGTACTCTTCTCATTTAGCTCACTTTTCTCTCTCGTCCCTCCCCCACCACTTGATGCCCTCTGTACTCGCTGTCAGTTTTTGAAAAGCACATACCTCTTGCTTAAAGAGATAATGCAGCCATCTTGGTAACTTTATCCTAGAGTTTCTAATTGCATTTTCCCCTTATTTATTTTTAGTTTAGCAAGTTGTAGGTTTGGGGCTTGCTCCGTCTTGCATGTGATAGTCCTAGGATGCCAGCCAAGGTATCTGAACCCCCCTCGCTCAGCGCAGCTGCCTCCCTTTCTTCCTTTATTCTTAAATGACAGCATCAGGTACAGGACATCCTGGCAGTCAAAGCCATTTTATTATTGTAATTATGGCACCATCTATAATGGCCATGATAAATACACTCCACCCTTCTCACCCTCAGGGAAGAAATACTTTTTTTTTAAAAAAAAAAGAGTATATTTGGAGCCAAGTGGGTATGAGCAGAGAGGTTCAGTGTAATTCATAGCCATAACGAGAACACAGATCCATGCCTGTTTTCCATGTGGTTACACTGTAGTATTTTGCTGGTGTTTCTGGTGGAAGTCGGCACTTTGTTTTGTGATCTATCAGATCACGCCCTGAGCAGAGGAGTGAGCACCTATAGGCTATAGGATGGCCGATAGCAGTGCCTTGGCTTGTGGAGTTGACCCCAAAACAGTGAGTCTGAGAGCTGTAAAATGCATCCACCCTGAACACGTCTGTCCTTTTCCTCGCATGAGCAAGCTACGAAGAACTGATAGTCCAAAACGCGGCTGCATACTTTCCAGAAAATTGAAATATCTGTGGTGTGTGACTTGGATGGTATTGACAAAAGAGGATCTATTTTTAAAACGTTGTCAGAGGCCAGATTTGTACTGAAGTACGGATAGAGGTTTTGGAAGAGCGGAGGAGATTGCAGGTATCTACCAACAGAGTGCATCAGACGTTTGGGATCGGAGGGCCAGTTAGCAGCAGATCCAGTACTACTGTGCGAGGGCTGTCGCTAACATCAGAGTAAGTAGGTTAACTGTTTTTCCACTGCTCTCTAGTTATGCTGGATGGAGCAAACCTTTCCAAAAAAGACAGAAAGGAAGAAATCGCTCCACCATATTTTAAAGGAAGAAATTGAAAGCACAGCTCTGGTGGCTGTGGGCGCTTTCTCCTAGATGTCTCGGAGGGAATTTTTTTAACTCTACAGTTTCTGCTGCATCAGAAGGAGGCAGGAGGGAGAAGGGATCAGTGTGAATGCACTGGAGGTCAAAAGCTGCTGGAAGGAAGGCATGGGAAAGATCAGTGGTTCAGTTTTTACCACGAGTTGTTAGCGTTCAGTAACTGACTACAACCCAAATATTACAAATATGCTCTAATTATACTCATAGTCAGCAATATATCACTACAGATTGCTGATAGGTCTTTGTGGGGCATTTTGTAAAGTTCAGACTAAATATTTTTAGCAATGAGGAGATTTAAAAGGAAAACTGTAAGAGATATTGTATATACCCTAAGGCATATTTTGTCTTAAATATTATCCTTGGCCAACTGTACTGTATAAATACAGTAAATATGAATAGAACTGGCAAGATGCCAATCTCCTGGGATGAATTTTAGTCAAGAAGGTATTTATGGGATATAAATAATACTGTGTCAACATTTAAAGAAGGGATCTGATTAGTTTTGAATTTATTCGTATTAATCTTTTCACATGCTGTTAGTTTAAGGCTCAAAGTAAAGTTATGCTAAGGTTTACCGATAGTTTGCACTGAGGAAGTAAGGGGGCACCTGACATCTGGCTTGACAGTCCACCTGAGGTTAAAGACTCACCTAGTCAGAATACATGCGGAAATTCAGTGAGTCAGGGGCAGCTGGACCCAAAACCAATAGACATGAAAAGTAGTGGTGGAAAAAAATACTACAAAGGGATTTAGAAAAAACGGATAGCTTTTGTTTGTGAAGCCTGCCTGCCTGCGTTGTGCTTGCGACAGCATGAGTGTGGTACTGCAAGTTTGAATCTTCCTAAGTCCAGTGGACTGTCAGGAATCACGTTGGTTTATGTAGCAGTTTAAAGAGGGGAGTGGTATATGGAAACTGAGCACAACATGAGAGAGTTCTTGCAGGTTTTGTGCCTGAGTTACCCACGTAGATGCTTGATTCTAATTTCTGTGAGTAATGGATCACAATAGAAGTTTATTATTTATCAGTTCTTCATTGATTGTCTAGGGCCTGATACTTAAGCTCATTACTGACTTGAGGCTGAGTGAGATAATCACCATTGCACTGATAACAAACAGAAATTTAATGCCAGCACAGTTGCGGATTGGAAATCGTAGTGCTAATGCATACCTGAGATACTTGAGAAAAGCAGGCAACGTGTGTATGCGGGGCTGGGGCCCAATTCCGTTATCTTCATTCATGGCAATTTTTATCACAATGAGCCAGTCAGTACTGATGGCTTAAAACTAATGCAGGTAAATTTTTAAATTTTCTGCATTCTTGGAGATAGGCCTTGTAAGTACTCAGTAGCCTAAGAAATCACAGTTGTTCTGGGTTTGGTCCTGGTTTTGCATGGATTTTAAACTACTTGAGTATGAAGGAGCCTCCACAGGTTTCAGCCTGCACTGGGTGGTAGGATTAGTTTTCTCAGGAGCTCTGTGCCATGAATATTGCTTTACATAGACCGTAATTCTGCAGAATATTCACCTCATGAAAGACAACATTATAAACTGGCTGGGCACAATGACATGCTTCTACTTTATCAACAAGGACTTGATTTACCAGCAATTATATGTATGTAGGCTCCTTGTCTTCAGGGTACCAGAATTACTCGTGCAGGAGTGGCTGTGCTCCATGTCTGCTGGCACTGACTGCATCATTACCATGATGTTAGCAGCTACGGCTGGGAGGCTTGTGTGTGTTTGCATTTAGCAGAACACAGAACTTAATCTTTCAGGATTTCCTATGTTATTAATGATATGGAAACAGTCTCAGAAGGAATACCTTATTTTAAAACCTTCTAGCAATGCTGGCCCTATGGTTGTGCTCCAGAGCACCTCTTGTAGGTGGTGTTTGCCAAGCTTACTCTCTGGTTTGTAGAGAGGACCTGGAGCAATGCAAAGGCTTCCTGAGGAGAGATGTGGGAGGAACAGTTCTTTGCTCCTTGTTCATGAATGGCACTTACTGCAGTCTTCCTAGGTGGTGATGAAAATAAACAGGATATTGCAAATGGCTTTGAAAAAGGGCAGGGTAATTTTCTGGACAGTAGTCCTCTACTAAGAGGGATAATAAAATAGCACGCTCCAGTGCGCTAACCAAGGGCAGCTGAAATCAAAGAGAGCTCTCTTCTTCCACTCCCACTCGTATAGAGCAGATGGTGTGGTGCACAACATGTGTTTCCTGCCTGCCTTCTGAATCACCAGCCACTTGCTGTAAGCAGGGCACCAAGCTGGAAGAGGGAGAGGTCTACAAACTGATTTGGCGTGGTACGTGGTCGCTGTGTTTCTTCCAGAGGATGAAGCCTACAGAAAAGCAAAACACTCAGGACCACTCTCTTCAACTCTGCAAGGTCAGAAGGCGTGCAAGACAGAAAGATAGGGCTATATTCCCCGAGTCCTTTCTGTAACCCTCCTTGAGTTTACCTCTGGTGTCTGTTTTAAAGAGGCACTTTCACTCTAATTTGGTACATTAAAATGTTAGATGTGCATCACTGCCCCTGCTGCTCTCCACCCCCAGCCCGTTGGCAGTGTGAATGTTTTACAGTCCCAGAGACCTATCTGGAAATGTGCCCTCATCTTCTGCTTGTGAAGATGTGCAGGGAGTGCCCAGAGCTCATCCCACTCTTGCTGGCTCCACTTGATTGCAGGACTGATTGAAGAAAGCAAAGCATCGTCTTCATTAGCTGCTGGTTTTAGCCTTGCTCATCCTTGTGCACTGCATGGTAGTGACCATCAGGATGCCTATGTTACTTTGAAGTTACTACTTCCAGCATTTTGCTGTCAGTTTGGGATTCCTGCCTGCACCAGAGCTGAACAAAAAGATGAATGAAAACTCCTGGCTGTCGTCCTTGGTGAGCTTCTTCAGCACGGTTCTGAAACATGCATGGGGCTTCGCACACATGAATGGACTCATTAACATTAAGGCTCTGTGTACGTCTAATTAGTTTCCTGAATTGGGGCCCGGTTTATGGTGCACTTGCAGGGATGAACAAAGCCAGACAGTTCAAAACCCTCTTGCTGCATTGAAATCTGTCATTTGGGCATCAGAGCCCAGCAAGAAGGAAATGCTTTACAGAATTTTTTAGAGAGGAGAGAAGAGGCTCTTTAGTAGTCCCGTGATCCCAAAGAAGGCTGGCCCTGCTGGGCAGCTGGCTTCTTTTGCCTTTGCAGTGTCTGTGCTAGACTGCGCCTGTATTACAGATAAAGAGAGGAACCCCAGGGTATGGTGACAAAACAAGTCATGAGTGAAAACACACAAATGTTTCCATTCCTGTTGTGAAACCACATGCTACACATTTTCAAGCAGACAGTTTCTAGCATGAGGGTGATGCACTCCCCAGGTATTATTAAATGTAATACTTTGTTACAAATGTTTCTGCTGATTTGTTTAGACTAAAAAGCTTGGTTTGGTTGTTTTTTTTAGGAAAAGTTTGCATCCTGCCTTTAGCCACAGGCTGTTGCTTGTTTCCTTTTCAGTCTGTAATGTCGACTAGTAGGTGCTCAGCTCCAGCACTGCTGTTGGTTGGCTTTGTGTAGTAGTCTATCTGAAGCAGCTATGTTTCTTCTTAAAACAGCTCCCCCATGCTTGTTCTCGCTGTCCTTGCTGCTATTAAGGGATTGCAGCTGAGTGCTGAACTGTACAAGACATACAGCTGCAAGGTTTAGAGGAGAAACTCAAAAGATTTGTATGTGACAAGAGGGTGAGGAGCTGGAAAAAAACTTAGTGTGCAGGGTTATGTTTTATGTCCTTCTAGTGTGACCAGTTGTTTTTGAATTTATGAATGACTCATGAGCCTGTTCAGTACTGTGGTTCTCTTTGTTTGAATGACACAGGATCAGCCCTGGAGAAATGAAGCGCTAGACCTGGCTTCATTAGACCTGTCTGGTGAGCAGGCTTTTACACGTTTTTGGTGCTCTGCAAGTTGGTCCAGAATAGAGAAGTTGCCTCTTTGGGTAGCATAGCATTATCTAAACCAGCCAGGTTTTCCAAAGGGAGCTGGGCAGCAGTTCATGCGTGCTGCTTGGAGAGCTCCTGGCTCCTTGCAGAGGAGGTCAGGTGGGATGAGTTTAGGCAGCAGTGCAGAGACTGCTCATTCACTGCGGAAAGGCAGGCTCCGCTGAAATACACCTGGTGTTGCTGTTTGGGTTCTCTGGCATTCATGTTTGTTTTCCAGGAGATGCTAGACGTCACAGGCATTCCTGAAGCAGATTTATGGCTGAGAGTGTGGAGAGGATCTTTAGAACATCTCTCCCTGTTCGGGTTTTAATTTGGACAATGAGCGAGAGTTCCTTTTAATTTCATGTGTGGTGCTCTGACATATTCAGGATTTTCATTGTAGAGCCGAGCTTTTTCGCAGTGAAACCTCCTTAGTGCAGGAGCCTCTTCTTGTTGTTATACAAGACCTAGCACAGTGTGATGCTGACTTCAGGTTGTTATAAATAACTGTGTAAAGTTAAAAGATAAGTTGACCTCATAGCTGACCCTGCTTTGAGCTGGACGTTGGACTAGATGTCCCTTCCAACACGAATTAACCTGTGATCCTCGTAATACTACATTTTAATACAAGAAAAACAATGCGTCGTGTTTCGACTTGAATAGGTTGGTCTTGATTAAAGTATCACCGAACTTCTAAAGATGCATTTACTTTAAGTCTTGGATTTGTCCCTCTGTTGTAGCTTTCTTGCACTAAAATGTTCCTGTTCTCTCCCTCTGCACCCATTTATGTTTTGGTGGTTTTTTTTCTTTCTTTCCTTGTGTGAATATTGCTTTTCAAAAAATCGTGGTAGGTTACATGAAAATAGACTACTGTATTATGCTTCAGGAAAAGCAGTGGCATCGTCTTAGGCAAACTGAGGCAGGGGAAAAAGGGAAATGTTGTGATACTGACCTTTCACTTTGCTTGTTTGGCTCCTTCCCACCGTATCTAACCCACACTGCACTGACAAATACCGCATCTGTCTTGACAGGCGAGTTCACAAATAGCCATTCATTCCTAACTTGGAGCTGCTGTAAGACTCCTTATGGGTTGCTTAATCTGACAGTTGTGCATTTGAGCAGAGGCTTTGAAGAAAAGACTTTGCAGAATGACCGTAAGTTCAGTCTGACTTTGTGAAAACTAAGAGGGAGGTCTTGTGTGAAAGAGGATACTGTATTTAAGTATATGTGTGTGTGCATGCGTGCACACACACGTGTGTGCATATATTTAAGAGCATTAAAACATCTGTTGTTGCCAAAGCCCCAGTTGGAATGTTCTGGGAAATATAATTTAATTTTTGCTTCTGGATTCATTTCAGTGATGGTAATTTCAACACTTCCTGGGGAGAGTCTATCAGTGGTTGTGTGCATCAAATGCAGCAGTAAATCTGTCATTCTTTCCATTTCAGTTTTTCAGGCTTACAACTTAGTTATTTTTCCCTGTTTGGCTGATGTTAGTACCCAGTGTTTTCCCTGGCTTCATCTCTTTTTAAGCCCCTGCCTTGAATTTTAAAAGGCAAGCTAAGCCTGTTGAAGTTCCTTCTCTTACTTGTTTTTGTTTATGTATAGCATTTGCAATTCAGCAACTAGCTTAGCCAAAATAGTGATGGGAACTTATCTTTACCATAGTGACGATTGAAAGATAGGAATTGAAACATGTTGGTTTTCATTCCTTGGGGTGGAAAAAAAACCCAACCCACAAAACACCCCAACCCTGTGGGTGGACTTTGTACTCAGGAGGCTGAAAAACTAATAGATCTCAGCAGCACTGACTCTTTTGTAGTTGTCAGAGAGTACCTAGCAATCCCCTACTTGATGAAGGTTCCTGTGTAATAATACTTATTAATCCTGTGCCTACAGTTGTATTTACAGATGATCTCTAATATTCCAAATTGAACAGAGAGTAGTCCTTGCTTTACCCTTTTCGGATGCAGCTGTGGGTTAAAATAATGGCGAATGGCTGGCAGACACAGCGTGGTTAGGGTCTAGCATTCATCAGAGGCTGTAGCAGGCTGCTGTTCCTTGTCCCACCCCTGCTTAGTCCCAGGGGTGGCCTAGATTAGCAGAGCTGAGAGCCATCTCTGCTCCCCTATGAATGTGTCGATGGAGTGGCAGCTATGCCCTTTGCATCGCAGTTCCTGGTCTTCATGCTTTTAGTGTTTGATGCAGGAATTGATGCAGTTGACTGGATAATACCAAAACTGAGGACTTAATGAATACCTAGTGAGCAGAATTTATGGATACCAGGGGTCAGGTCCACTAACACATGTAATACTGGCAGTTCATTTCTTCATCCAAATGCCTACAGGAGGTGTAGGGGATGTTTGCCCTTGGGGAAGGATAAGTGATGTATTTTCCAACATGATAGGATGTTTTAAACTTCCTGGAGATGTGTTGGATCCATGCAGATCCTTGATGTTCTCATTCTCACCCAATCTCTGAGAGATCCAGCCCAGTTTTTCTTGGCTGTTGTAGCTGGCTCTGAGCCTCCCTGGCAGAGCAAGGAGCTGTATATGTCTTTGGCCAATCACTGTTCTATACTCAAATTTTTCTTGATGCACGCTTTGGAAGTGAAGTAGCCACATATCAACATTGAGGTATGCTGAAAGATGTCTGTATGTTTCATTTGTTGTGCTCGTCGTGTGTTTACCTAGCATATAATGGCAGGCTATTGCTGCAGACGTACATACATCTTTAGGTTTGTGAGTGAGGAACCAGTTCCAGCATTCTTGAAAATAAATCTGCTGTTCTGATCTGGTGGTGTGATAGGAGCTGAGAGGCTCCCTGCCAGGACATAAAGTTTGGAAAGCAAGGGAGCTAAGCGAGCAGCTTCATCCCACTTAGGATGGACTCGGAACAGATTGGTGGAGGTCTGAGGTTTCTCTCCCTCTTTGAATCTGGATTCCCCCATCCCAGCTTGCATTTCTCCCCAATGCTAGGAGCCATGTATTTGGAAATTTCACACTTGCCTTGTTAATCGGGAAAGAAAAGAGCCCCAAAAGGATCTAGAAAAAGAGATCTTTATAAAGGTGGCCAGAGACTGAGTTACAACAATATCATGTGTCTAAAGGAACTTCCCTCTTTCCAAGTTGGGTATTATTTACCCACTTTATTGGGAGACTTAATTTTCTCTGGCTGGAAATGTATTTGTTGAGGTAGAGTCTGGAAAGGAATCTGCCTCATGCACACTTGCCACAAGGCCAGCTATACATGTGATACAGTCAAACCTTTCCATTTTTCTGCCTTTTGAGAGTATGTTCCCCAGATTAAGGGCCCTGCTCCAAAGCCTGCTGAAAACACTGGTCGTCTTTCCATTGACTGCAGAAGTCTCTGGATCAGGTGTTAAGTGCCCTTCCTTTGTTTCAGGGAATGGCCACATTTTCAAGATATATTGGGATGTATTACTGTAATGTGGTGCTTTCCCTTTTATTGAGCTGCCACTGGAGATGGTCTTCTGGGTAAGGCTTTGCAAAAAAAAAAAAATATCAGTTTTAAAAATAAACACCTTAGTAGTTTATTGATAGAAGCATTTGATGGCAGATGTCATCTGGTAACAGCATATGGCAGCAATATGGCAGGAATTGCAGAATGCAGAGAAGGAGGCATGAGTTCATGTCCTGTACTTCTTAGGTATTCCACACCTCCCCCTGTCTAAAATAAATGACCATATGACTGCAAAGGTCTTGGCAAATAAACATGCCATGATATATCTCTATCATCCTCCCTACAGCAAGTTATTGCCTAGAAGTTCATCACTTCACATCCAGAGGCTTCTTAGGAACATGTGGCTAAATCAGACCTCAGCGCCCAGAGCAGGGAAGAATCTAAAGGCTGTGAATAAGAATGTGGCAAATCCCTGTGCAGTGGACTGTAAAGAAGGGTCAGGGCTAAGCCAACAAGGTGTTTTTGTGTTATCAATAAAATCTTAAAAGTCAGTTCTGAATAGAGCAGGAGCTGGGAGAACAACTTCTGAAAGTTGATTTGCTGCATGATGTATGCTGAGTTTACAGGCTGGAAAGCCAGACAGTTTGGGAACAGGAGCTGTGCTTACAGCATGAAGGTGCATGTGGTTTTACATAAAGCCTCTCTGACTTGATATGTCTCAAAGTGGCTTATGAAATAATGAGTTAACTTTTGAGGTACGTTTTTTGCATGGATGAATAGTTGGAGAAATTTAATTTGAGTCAGTAAAGCCACTCCAGATTTTTCCTTGTGGTGTTGAAACTGGAGTCTGTGTAGTGATTGTTTAGGCAAGCAGAATAGTCTTTGTGGCCAGGGTTTTAAGCAGCACCTAAAGGAGAGGTTCCTTTGTAGCCTTTGAGAATCCCAGCCTTTTATTCAAATCAAGCCTGAGTCGGGTGAATCTGCTTTGCTGATTAGAAATGTCCTGAATGCTGTTTTGTATCATGTTTGTACTACTACTATATACTTTTCAGAGCCTTGGAGGACTCAATATCCACCACAGATTGTTGGGTTTGGGGTTTGTTTTTTTTTTTAAAAAAAAAAAAGAAAAGAAAAAATATTGGTATATATTTTATCTATGGGCTCCTTCCTGTGTCCTGCTGGGATGAGATCTGATCCCAAGCCATTTGGTGCAGGATATAAAACCCAGGGGCTTGGTTCTTTTTAATCCTAAGGCAATATTACAATGTCACAGAGTATGAAGTGCCCTAATGTAATGGCAGACTGACCTGCAGACAGGTTTCTGATTGAACATGCCTTACAACTGAAGGAGATCTCATCTCAGCAGGGATGAGATGTTCTTCTCAGGGTATAACGTTCCAGGTATGTTCACATTCACAGCTAATAGCTGATTGATATCATACTGTACTTTAAAAAGGATGAGACTGACGTTGCTCTGGGATGCTTTGAGTTGTGGTAGGGTGGACACTTACTGATTAAAAAGCTGGAAACCATCATGATGGTCTTCTGTTTTCCTTACCTGCTTTTTCCAGGCCATTGAATTTTGCTCAATTAATTTCTTTTTGAAAGGGAGTTTGTACCATGCTTGGCAAATTATTCCAGTGATTAATTACATTCACTAGAAGCAAACATCTTTGTGTTTTACATTATTTAGCTTCAAGTTCTAGCATTTGAATCTGGTTTAAACCTTCACTTGCTATTTTGAAGACCCATTATCAAATTTGTGGGTGTTGTGTAGGCACCTGCAGGAAAAGAAAGTTTTGCAGACAAGAACTGATCTGGCTGAGAGCAATCTGGTGTGGCTGCTGGAAGACCCTGCAATGAGGCAGCCAGGACCTCAGCATGGGCTGCTTTACCCAACTTTAACACGTTTCAGATCCATAGACTGTGATTGAGCCACAGCTCTTAGAATTTCAATATGTTGTGGTCCTTGAGATACTTCCTAGCCTTTTCAGTTATTCTACATTATTTCAGTTATTCAGTTTCCCTCCGAAACTCCTCTGCTTTATTCATATACTGCTGACAATGTGGACAACAGTATTGGACATGGTATTTCAGCAGTGGCTGTGCCATTATCAAGTACATGCATGTTGCAGACTCTGTTCTAACTCAGTATTACACAGGTTTTGCAACCAATTTCAGCAGTAACTTTGCCATGAGCTCTACAAGGAGAAGTAAAAACTCATACTTGGGAAATTACCCACCAGGGTGCCCCCATCCCCAAGTCCTTTTCAGAGGTGCTGGCTCTCAGGATGGAGTCCCCTACTCTGTAAGTATGGTCTAGTTTCTTTGTCCTAGAGTTGTATTTTTATATTGATTCTTCTGATGTTTACGTCTTGATAATTAGAGATTCAAGTCACTGTATTGGTGATGCATCTTCTTCACTATTTGTCACATCCATATCATTATTTCATCTGCAGATGGTTAATAATGGTTTCGTTTCCTTCCAGGAGATGGATAAAAATATTAGAAAGTAGAGTACAGTAAAGTGAGCCTTATGGGACCTTGTTAGAAGGTCTCTCAATAATGGTTTCCTGTCTACCATTGTATTTTGAGTCTCATAAAAATGCAAAGCTTTGATTCATTTACTGCCTGGCCATATTGGTGTCCTGTTGTTCCTGTTTCCTAATGAAATTATTATGTAGCACCAGCTTAAATGTCTTGCAGCTACTCAAGTACATTATATTCAAACAGTTGTCTTACCAACAGGACTACTGCTCTCACTCACTAAGATCCTGGACTAATGGGATCTGTTTTTCTTTAGCTCATGTTGGTTTCACTTCTTTAGTTCCTCTGAGCTGATTCTCATTCCTGCTCTTTGCATATTTTTTCTGGGATCAGTATAAGGCTGATGGTATATATGACATAGCATGGGTTGCCCTGTTTAGGCATTGTATATATGGCTCGGGGACTACAACACTGCCTCAAATCCTTAAGATATTTTCCAGTGTTCAGGATTTACTGAAAGCCAGTTTTAATAATTTAGGTAGTTCCTCGGACAGGTCTTTAAAAAGTCTTGATGCAAGTTATCTGGTCTTTCTTGTTTTACAGTGTCTGATTGTAATAGCTATTGTTTTAAGACCTTCTGAGTTGCTGCTGAAATAATAATAAAAAAATAATATTTTCATCTTATGACTGCCTTGGCTTTTTTATCTACAGAAGTATATTTCATATTTCTATTTATTATTGCAACAGTTTTTATTGTGTAACAGATAAATATCACTGTTAAGCTTCCTTATGGTCTTATTTGTTGGTTGTGAAACTGCATCATTTCTACCTGCCCAGCAAGCTAGGCATATGTCTTTTATCCTTTCCAGTTTTCTCTGTAAATATTCTGTCCAATCATTTCAGCTCATTGTTGTATTCATCTTTGTGTGACAATCTCCTTCATAATTCTAAACATGAATGTGTGCAGTTCTTCTGCACTTCCTGATTTCGTGCAGCATGTGAGGTGATCACTTCTACCTGAGCTGTGAATCTTTCCTGTCACATCTGGGTAACCAAAGTAGAATCATAGAATCACCATGGTTGGAAAGGACCTTGTGAGAAACAAAGTTGTTTCTCACAGCCTGCAGGATCATCAAGTCCAACCTTTATCCCATCATCTCCCTAACCACTAGACCATTAGACCATGACCTCAAGTGTTTCATCCACTCGTTTTTTGAACACCTCCAGGGACGGTGACTCCACCACCTCCCTGGGCAGCCTGTTCCAATGTCTAACCACCCTCTCAGTAAAGAAATTCTTCCTAACATCCAATCTAAACTTCCCCTGACACAACTTGAGGCCATTTCCTTTTGTCCTATCATTAGTAATTTGGGAGAAGAGACCAACACCAGCCTCACTACAACCTCCTTTTAGGTAATTGTAGAGGGCAATGAGGTCTCCTCTCAGTCTTCTCTTCTCCAGACTAAATAACACCAGTTCCCTCAGTCAGTCTTCATAAGGCCTGTTTTCCAGACCTCTCACCAGCCTTGTTCTTCTCTGGACTCGCTCCAGCACCTCAAAGTCCTTCTTATCCTGTGGTGCCCAGAACTGGACACAGTACTCAAGGTGTGGTCTCATAAGTGCCGAGTACAGGGGCACGATCACCTCCCCACTCCTGCTGGTCACACCGTTTCTGATACAGGCCAGGATGCCATTGGCCTTCTTGGCCACCTGGGCACACTGCTGGCTCGTGTTCAGTCGGCTGTCAACCAACATCCCCAGGTCCTTTTCTGCCAGGCAGCTTTCCAGCCACTCTTCCCCAAGCCTGTAGCACTGCATGGGGTTGTTGTGACCGAAGTGCGTGACCCGGCACTTGCCTTTGTTGAACCTTGTACAATTGGCCTTGGCCCATCACTCCAGTCTGTCCAAATCCCGCTGCAGAGCCTCCCTACCCTCAAGCAGATCGACACTCCCACTTAATTTCATGTCATCTGCAAATTTACTGAGGGTACACTCAGTCCCCTCAGTTCTATCTTCAAAGTAAACCAGTAGCTACATCCGGCTCCTCAAAGGTGCTTAATTGTTGAAGTGCCAGGGGCCCAAAATAAGAGGTCTTTAGAAACCAGCTGATTGGAGAGTTACCATATCTCAGCAGGAAGCAGATACAAAGGTGTGGCCTGATGGAGCTGGTTGTCCTTGTGCTGGCAGGAGCTGTGCTCACCATAGCTCCTAACTACCGAGGATGAGGTAGGTGGTGATGGGTTATCTAGTGCTTGTACAGTTGGCAGCTCTTCCCTCAGAGAAGCAAGGGGCCAGACACTCCAGCTTTGAGGTTAGTCCTGTTGCCAGAAACCATAATTTTAGAAAGCAAATAATGTTTTTGGGTTTCTTTTCCACATTCAATAGCACAAGACTTGGAAGACCTTCAAGTGACTGCCTCAGTTGGTGACTCCATGTTGCAAAGTAGTTAGTGGAGGTGTTCTTGCTACCCCACTGATAGGTCTGAGCCCTTTACCTATAAAGAAATTTTACCTGTGTTAGAAATAGTGTGAAGGGCATGGTGGATCATAACTCATCCTAGTAACTGGGACTTAGTAAAAGGACCTTGGTATTTGGCATATCTGTACTTAAGTAGTAAGAGTTGATACTGTCATTGAGTCCATCCTCGAACACTGAACTGGAGGTAACTCTACCAAGTATCTTCAGGGAACAATCTGTATGTGACAAATAACTGTATAAAAGGGAATGACCAGATATTCATCATTAATCATCTTTCTGATAGCCATGATTTGATAGCATGATTTGGGGCTTGTTGTACGTGAAGCTCTGCAGATGAGCTCCTCTAAGCTTTGTTGTACTGTACTGTTTGTTCTGCAACTTGTAATCCTTCCATGGCCATCTCTGTAGTAGTCTCTGGACTCAGTGAGCAGCCATGTTTCCCATGCAGTCCAGGAAACATTTTAGGGATCTTCAGAAGCGAGCTGCCTGGCAACTTCTTAGGCCAGTTCGGGTGAAAAGTAGAGGAAGGAGATGAAAACTGAACACCTCCAGAGAGGCAGGTATGCATTTCCTGCATGCAGGCAGCTAGTGGCACTAACTTCTACTGACCGGAGAGTTTTCCCTAAGAGAGGTTTACAATTTCTGTACTTTTCTGTTCCTGATTTACATTGGACCAGGGTGTAAATCATTTTAATTGTAATTGCTGTTATGAAGCAGGAAAGATTGCATGATTTTAATGTGGTTAAAAACTTTCAATTCCCTCTGTCTCTAGCATTCATCTATTACCCACTGTCTTTATCTTAATCATTTAAAGATGTGTTGCCTGTGCTTTGAGTCTGTGAATCTTGACTTCTCTGCAAGGCAAAAAAATGCAGTTTTCTTTTGCCTTTCCTTCTCTGTTACACTTTTACTTCTTGTATAATTTCTTTTTCTTCTTTTTTTTTTTTTTTTCTTTCCTCCCCAGAGTGAAAGGGTTGGACAATCCAACCTGCTTTTCTTGAATATGACTCGCTTTCATTTCCCCCTCCAGCCAGGGAATAGTTTGGAAAGGCTGTTCTCTGGACCCTTGGCCGAGCAGAAGGCAGCCAGCTGTACTGCTTGCCAGGGGAACAGGAGCGCTTCCTGGCAGAGGTGGGGTGAGAGGAATGGAGCCTGTGCTCTGGGACTCGCTTTCATCTCCTCCACTCTCTGCAAGGCAGTCCTGAAATTTCCTGACCACTTTTAAATCTTCCAGTTAGAATAGCTGAGCAGTGAGGCCTGCTCATTTGGGGAATTAAAAAAAAAAAAGGAGGAGAGCAAATTGCTCTTATAAATAGCAATAGATTAAAACTACTAATCTGTGCTGGGCAATTGCAAGTTTCTCTATGTGTGATTTTTGAATGCCCAGTAAGGGAAGATGAGTGCTCCCATGTGCGTGGCCACCATCCTGCCATCTTGTATTAATCCCCTTTTTGTATAATCTTCCACATATGATTATTCTGCTAAGAATAGGATCTAGATCTATGGTTTATCCCGTTTCATTATATGTAATGTATTTAGGGTTGGATGCATGCTATAATGTGATTCCCATATCTTTTTTTTTTTTTTTTTTTTCAAAGTTCTGTGTGTGTTTAGATTTGTGGGTTTGGTTTTGGAGCCCTGAGCGTTGCAGAGTATCTGAGCCCTGTTGCTGAAGTGTTGGCCAGGAGGAGTGCTTCAGCATTGCATTCTGGCTTTGGGGACTTACAGACAAGTTGCTGTCAGCAACACTGCAAATGCTTTACTTCATGGACCGTTCCTTGAAATGAAATTTTGCAGGTTTCCTGGTACAACCAAATTAAACTTAATTCTTTGATCTCCATTGTTGAGACCTTTGTCAGAAACACCCAAGTGAGAAGACTTTTCTTCTAAGCTTTCAATAAATAGTTTGGGAGCATCTATCCTCTTTCATGGTTTCATCACAGACGTGTTTCAGAAGAGGTTCCAGTGTGAAAATGTCTCCTGTGGAGAAGGCTTTTTGTCATGCCTAAATCTATCACTGTCTTCTTGCTTTCATCCTGAGGCATTTCAGAGATATGTGGAGATGCCACAGATTTTTACTATGAACTTTGAGTGAAGTCAGCAAATGGTGAGAGGGGTTTCTGGCTTGACCTAAAGTCACAACTGACAGAACCACTGGTGACAAAAGGTAACTCATCTGAGGAGCTCGTTTCTGCACTTGCATCAACAGTGATGGGAAACCTCAAAGCAGTACGAAGTCTCAGTGTCATGATGAAACTCCTCCCATCCACTTTCAAAAACTGCATGGGAGAAAGAAACAATTGTTTGATGTATGGAAGAGGCTTTGTTTTATCTGCTTCTGTGAAAGTTTGTGTAGATGAGCTTCACAAACTTCTAGTTTGGATTGTTGCAATTCATGCTCCTGAAGTTGGACACAAAAATTGCCAGTGACTGACTTGGCTGAAAGTGGCCAATACTACCAAGAGTAAATACATCACATGTGCTGTGCAAGTGTCATTTGCACCTTCGGAGTCTTTCTGGCAAGAATTTTTTTCTGACTGGAAGTTGGAAAGCCTGTGAGAGCCTGGGATCCTTCTGCCTTAGAGACTTCGTTAACCTCAAGTAAATACCAAAATACCCATCTGTTAGCATTATGAAGCAGTGGTACCAGTTTCGGGTACTGACAGCTAAGCAGGTAGGCATGAGCATTCTCAGTTCAAGGGCATTGGCATCTATTCTGTGGTGTTTGTAATTTTTTCATCAGTTTTGACAAGGAACTTTAAACTTTCATTGATGTCACCAAATTAAAAAAAAGCTACATGAAAGCAGTCTTGTTCTTCTATGTTGGAAAAATTGAAAAAAAAGAGAAAGAAGTTCACTCTTGTCTTGTCCTTTCCCCACCCCCAGCCCCAAGCTTCTTATTGAGAGGTGCTAAGTAAAACATCCATGGGTAGGAACAGTCCAGCTGTGGAGGCTATAACTGCCCATGTTTAGTGAGTCAGGACTCTCCACAGCTCCTCTAACAGAGATCCTTTTCTTTGCTCCCATTCTGGTCCTGCTAGTGTATCAGCCAACTTTCACCCCGTATTGCAGCTTCTGGCAGAGAGGTTTTCTGATGTGTGGAGCCAAGGGCCAACCACAATTTGTCCATGTATTTACAGGGATCATTTCACTGCAGTAGAAGCGTGGCCAAATATTTCTTGATAGAAGCATGCTGCGTCCATCTAACAACTCTGTCCAATTGAGGCAAAGTGAAGAACGCTGCAATATTTGTATTACAGTAGTTGCTCAGGCCCCAGTGAGAGATCAGGACCCTGTTGCTTGAGGCGCTGTTGATCTTGCAGTACTTTTCCCAGCCCTACAGACCTTCCCATCTAAACTGACAAGTCAGATAATAATGCTCTGTGGTGTAATCAGGTACACTGGAAAAAGCATGTGTGCATGAAACCAGAGACTTTCATGTGAGCTTAAATATTTCTTCATGTGATAGTGTTCATCATCTCATGGCTGCACTAGTCCATCATGCTTATCTAGGAAGTGGTCGTACATGAGAAATGAAGCAACTTCATGTGTCATTCAGTGCTACTGGTGTTTTTTGTGGTTTGTTTTGGGTTTTTTTTTTGCAGGGCCAGACATTAATCTTGGCCTTACAGCCCCAATAACTATTATTTCTCATCAACAGCATGATGAGTCTGAAAAGAGAAATTAGAGTCAAGAGGATATTTTCCCAGAAGATTACAACAGTTATAATGGAGGTCAAACTTTTGGCTTCATCTATTGGATTGTTTCACTTTAAACTTGCAGTGCACATCAGTGAAAGCTGCAAGTTCAAAGTTTAGCGTGAAATAATGCCAAAGACTAAGGAGAGGGGAAAAAAAAAGCATATCACAGTAATTTTACTAAAACTTTGCCATCATTCTTTACACTGAATGTAACTTTTCAAGCAATCTAACAAGCAATCCCAAAATAATAAATCACCAGTGGAGGAAACCACTGTACAACAACCTTCTGGTTTGGGGAATTCAAGACTGCGGGATGGAGTATCAGTTATAATTATTTACTGTGTTGTTTTAAGCATGAACTCAATATTAATACCACAGAGAATTTACTCATTATACTTGCATTATCGTATGTTTCAAGTAACCTGTAGAAATTCCTTTAACACGAGGCTTATCTCTTTGACTTAAGGAGCTGTTATGGTTTGTTAGCTAGTTGTAACAGACTTCCAAGTGCATTACCTAGGAAACAGCATGCTTTAAAGAAACATTGATAAATTTTTAAGTTAATCTGTATGTCTGTCATTAATAACATGTATAAATCATTCCCACAGGAAGGGTTTTAGAAGCTCATTGCTCACTCTGGCTATGGTGGGTGCTTCCTGTGCGTGGCAGTGTTAGTTCTGTGCTCCCAGCTGTTATTGCCTTGCTGCATACTGGGCACGGCTCTGGCTGGCTGGAGGGCAGGTCTGTTGATATTAATAGAGTTCATGTATTGATCTGCAGCCCCTGGGACCTGACCTAAGGACATGCATTCCGTAATTACTTTATATAAATATATCTGACTCATACAAGTATCAATAGCTGTATTCATACAGTTTATTCAGGAAAGCAAGCTGTTTGCCAACAGCCAGTTATCACAGAAGAAACATGGAGCTGGAAGGACTTCAAGAGGCTGTTCTGTTGGTCCTACATTAGAAGAGGGTATAGACTATAGCCATGATATTCCAGATAGGTGTTTGTGTAACCGTAAGGGCTTCCTGTCACTACGACAGCCTCCTTGTGGAAGGTATTCTAGTTCATTGTTGTTATCTTTGATGTCTAAAGATTTTCATGATATCTAGCACAAGCCTTCCTTGCTGCAGCTCACAACTACTCATAATTTATCCGTCATGGACGTGGAAAATGGGTCATTCCCCTGCTTTTTGTGACAGCTGTTTACATACCTGAAGGCTGTTTTTATGTAGCACCTTCAGTGGTCTCTTTTGGTTGAGCAACCCAAATTTACTCATTAGTCTGTGTTTTATAGCCCTGTAGTAATCTTATTATTCTGCAGCACCTCGTTGGGTTGATGCTTCCGTTTTAACTAGGAACCACTGATAACTGCTTTCACTGGGCAGTTTTCCAGTCTTGCAGTCTACCTACAGTATTTTTTTTTGTTTAGATCATATCTCCCTCATTTGCTAATGGGCGTGTCAGTGTCCAAGCTTACTGAAGTCAAGATAAATGTCATCTGTGGTTTCTCCTCTATTTGAAAAGCTTGTTATCCAGTCCTGAAGGCACTTCAGGTTGTTTGGACACTAATTGCTTCTGACAAGTACATGTGAGCTGTTACTCAACTCCTTGTTTTCTTGCAGGTGCTAACAAATTGTTTGTTTGAATATTTTTCCACTCTTGTCTTTAATTCCTCACTACTTCTTACTCCCCTCACCTACCTCCCCCTCTCCCCCACCCCCCCCTTTTTTTTTTTTTTAATAGATAGCATAGGTTGCTCTATTCCAACCTTCTGGTGCTTCATACTTGATGCTATGTTTAAAGATCTTTTCTCATATGTAAGTATAATTGCTACTAGAAGCAATAAGGAACAGTAGAAGAATGGAGAGAGGGACTGAATGCATCTGTGCCTGGGTCTCCGCCTCTAACAGTGGTCTGCGTCTGGGGTTTTTTACATTGTGCTGTGGCCCTTGTTCACCAACTGTTCAATGAATTGGGTTGTAGCTCGTTACACACTTGGAGAAGTGAGACAGACTTTGTTAATCCCTTCTGTCAAAACATGTTGAAAACGAACTGAGTGGCTGGCTGTGTGTGAAAGTCACTTGTCAAATTTGAACAGTGTCACAATCATACCTTTTTTTGTTTTAAAAACTCAATCTGAGGGATGATGAGTAGTGTTCTGTAGTATCTTTTACTCAAGAGGTCTCCACAGATGCCTGCAGGAGGCTGTCAAATGAGAAGAATAGAACTCAGCTCTGCCCTTCCCCATCTTGCATTATTATTGTTGTTCCTTTTTTTCGGATGGAATTAGGATTTGATGCCCTTTCAAAAAATTGAAGCTATGAAAGGAATGGTGTAATAACTTCTAAGCATTTTCTCTCAGGCCTCTATTTTGAAATAACCAAATGAATTAAGAAGCAATTTTTTCATACTCTTTTCAAGAAATCAAAACAAAGCCAGATCATCTTTCTGAGTGAGTGTACAACATTGGCTAGGTTTGCTATTCCAGAGCATACAATTGATATTTATGAGAAACATAATATTCTGGGGGTTTGGGGCTTTGTTTCTTTGGATAGGGGCTACTCTAGTTTCATGCCAGCACAGTACCTGGCCCAGGTCTCTAGGACAGTGGTGCTTCATCTCCTCCGATTATTTCTGAGTATCATTTTTTCCGGTGGCCTATATTTGATCCCACAGATTATGTTACTTTGCACATCAGATCATCTTTTCTACCTTTCCTCTCTCTCCTCTTTTGCTTCAAGTCTCAGTGACAGTGTACTCAGGCGTCCTTCCCTCCACCCTTTGGGTAGCTGGCAAGGGAGAAGAAGGCATTATGTGTTTGCAGTGCTTTAGGCAAGCAGTGCCACAGTCTAACTGGATATGTGGTGTGTCATAACTAGGTGCTGTTCACCTAATTGTTAGATTAGCACTTTGGCAACTTATTTTCAAAATTAACTATTTGTTCGTGAACTGGATCCTTAGCTGCCAAAACTTCAAGCAGTTGTGTCCACTATATATACATGGTAAGGTAGAAGATGAGGTTGCAAAGGATCTGCTTGGCAAATGGTCTGTTTCCCCACCACTGCTGGAGTGTCCTTTTTCATTTAGTCTACTTTTAAAGGCCAAGCGTAAAAGTTTTTGGAAGTTGTGTGCACTACTTTTAGAGCCCACCTGTGGTATTGGTTTAAAGTAGACACTTAACTGCCAGCTACAGTTAGGTGAAATACAGAACCATGTCAAGCCAAACAGAAAACTACAGTGAATATCACAGTCTAAAAAGATGCTAATTACATTTATTTATTTATTTATTTGTTTGTTTATTTATTTATTTATTTATTTATTTATTTTCAGAGGGAGTGTTTTTTTCAGTTCTTCACTTTATTCTTTCTAGTATGCTCAATTATCTTCTGATTTTTTATCATCCTGAGGCCCGCAGTGCCTAAAAAAGTAATGCAGCAATTTCATAACTTCTCTTAGTGAACAAGGTGGACTCCAAGGTAATGGTATTACTGCCCTAAAAATTGCTGTCACTTTTTTATTATTGCATGCTTCAGATGTCTCTGCATGGCTGAGTTTTGACCCATTCCATTACTTTTCATATAGGTATTCAGTCTTTGTTGTCTTTCATCAGACTTAAGCCACTAGATCTCCTTGCTTAGGTCTGGCTTCTCTCCATTTTGGCACTATCCTGATGGAAAGAGATGTCCAGCACTGAAAGTAAGATTTTGCGTGGGGGGATCTCAGTTAATTTCTATAGTAAAAGACTTATTCACCTTTCCTTGCAGTCTGAGAGCACATTATTTTTGCTGGGGTGTTACGATGAGAACTCATTTATCTGTCATACACTATCACCTTTGTTGTTTTGCCATTTCCTTGACGTTGAACCACTTTTTATTATTTCTCAGCCATTTTAATGTTTGTGATTACTTCTTACTATGGTTTTGTGCCTTCTAGGTTCCAGTAATGCTTTTGTGTATGTAAAATAACCTATTGTCATTGTTGTGTAAATTTGAAAATGGCAAGTATTTGTTCTTTGTTAGTTGACATGACTACAGGGTGGTTAGCTGGTGTCCCTGACTTCTCATTTGAATGTGTGATCCTGTAGGGTTATAATATGTCTGTATCAAGTATACAAAACCAGGAAAAAGACATCACCCCCTTATTATACATGTAACTCGCGTGTGCATTTTAAAGATGCCTTCATTGTAAATTCTGAAGTTCCACCACTGAAATGTGGAGCTTTCCCTTTTGATAGAGGTCAGCCTTGGGTTGGTTGGAGCTAGAAAGCTAGAATAGTCATGAAGCATACTGTGTTTTGTGTAAATATGCACCATATTTCATTTTCACGTGCTCTTTTATATCAGTGTTTAGAAGGATTCTGCTTCCAGATTATGCAAACGGTACTTCAACCAAAGCACCCAACTCAAACTCTCTGGACAGTTCCCTGTTTTACAACCTACTTTCCAGCGTGATGTTCCTTCTGAACATGGTTCTCAAGAAGCTTAAGAATCCTGTGTAATTTGTGCTAGTGTCGTATGACTAAAACAGTAAAAACTTATTTCTGGAGCCATACTTCTGTAGGCACAGGTCAGCTGAATACCTGCAGAGCCCCACTGGTAGGAAGTATGACTAATAATGCATGGAAATTTAAAACTTGCTGTGAAGAGCCACCATGGTTTTCAAGCTCCTTTGAACTAATGTGTTTTCAAATCATTCTTTAGGTTATTCCGAGAAGCCACTCATGCATTCCTAGTCTATTTTGATCTTTCAGAAATGCAGACATTGACTCTGTAATTGCTGTCCATGTTCATTATCGCAGTCATGGTGTTGTATGATGCAATTTGTGGAGCTCTTTCACTGAATGTGATCTGTCTGGAGTCTGCGTTAGTTTTGGATCCTTCTGAATCATAAATGGTCATAACATCTTTTTCTAATATTTAGTTGGATATCATCTCGTTAGTCTGAAATATGTATTCTTTTATATTTTTGATTTCTTTCTGTGTATACATACGTGTGTGTGTTTGTATGCATGCCTCTTTCTCTAGCAAATTTTGTCTCAAACATTTATGCTTGCCCAAAAAAAGCAGAAAGTTGCTTGCAAATATGAAACCAATTGATTTTTGCAATTGTTGCAAAAATTATAAAACAAAATAGGTGAAACTTCAGGTAGAGGTAGAGGGTTTAAATTAATTGAGCAAAAATCACCATTAAAATAGCAGGCAAAAAGTAATCTGTTAAGCTTGGGTGTAGTTCTGTTGTCTTGACAATACTGTGAGCCCACTCATGGTGTGTGTCCATATGCCTGTCACTCAGGTAACTCTTGTGCAGAGCTGTCCTGCACCACGGTTTTGTTGCCATGATGTCTCCTTCAGTGATAAAACTCACCAATAAAAAGGAATCAGAAACTCAGTCTTGGTGATGTATATCAGTCCACTGCAGATGAATCTGAAGAATCTGAAGCGGGTGGCCACACTCGTAGTGATTGATATTCGTGGTGTCTTGAGGAAAGATGCTTATCTTGCACTTTGGGAAATCCAACTGGATCCATCTAGCTGTTTTATTTGGACACAGGAAAGCTAGTCTGGCCTTGTAAACCTGAACACTCAGCTATGAATAGCACATAAAGGAACTGAGTGCCCACTATGGTGTGAACTTGTGCCATTTCCTCATCTGTTACAACCTGTCACAAAGAGGGGCCACACTATAAAATGTCTGTACTGCCCTGTGTTACCTTGTGTATTGTGAAAAGACAGCATGTACCTGCAGCAGCAGCTGTCGCAGTGAACTGTACTATTTTCTGTTAGTTATCCTTATTTCCCAGCTTTCCTCTTCAGTTCCAGACATTAGAAGGTTAAAATATAAAAAGTGCATATACTGTAACAGAAAACTTTGTCCTTTTTCAATTTGTATATGATTTTACTCCAGACAAGGCAACTTTCCAGATTTACATTAACCAATATTTGAAATGAGACCATTTTAAAACACAGAGAGCTGTCTAGGACATCTTAATGTGTTAGCCTGCAATTTTTCAGAAGTGATTTTTTTAATTTTTTTTTTTTTTTTAAGAAAATCACAAATGGCAAAGTTTTGTATTGGCAATAACAAATATTAGAACTTGAAAAGTTCAAACACTAGACTATAGTTTTTTTGGCAATACATTGTTTGTTTGTTTATTTATTTATTTATTTATTTAAAATCTTACTACTGTTCTGGAGTGAGCTGAGGAAGCTCTCACTTGCTGACAACAGCATTATTTACTCACTCTTACTATGCTTGGACCAGTAAAGGTTGGAGACCACAATTTAGATAAGACTGAAAACAGGTGGTTTTGAGTGTAAAGAAGACTTTTGGAATAAATCATTTCTAGTCATCAGTATCTAGTACGTTTCTAGCACTGGGTTAAGAAAAAGTTTTTTCAAAGTTTGTTCAAAAGGAACAACTAGTCTTCCCACTAGTCGGGGGTTCTTGCATAAGCGTCTGTGCAGAGTATTGGTGTCTTTTCAGATTCAAAGGGATTTCGCTTGTTTCTACTTTGTATTTTGAGAGGTAAAATCTGCGTTTCAGTCTGGGGCAATGCAGTTCCAGATCTCGTATCGACAAGAAAAGACAGAAGTGGAGCCATTAGTTAACAATATTCTGTGTTTCTCTCATGTCTAATATTGAGCTGAGATCACAAGCTTGAGCCCACTGTGGGATGACTTCCGTTATTAACACCATCTCTCAGAGGAAATACTGGACACCCCTACTTTCTGTGTATTGTGCAGGTGTTGTCTTTGCTCCTTTCACAGATACTACTAATTCAACAGTGCTACAGCTTCAGCCAGCTAAACCATTTAGGTGGACAGTTCTGCAATTTGCAATTAGAGGAAAATCCGATTACAGTTGGTTACAGTGCCAACCGACAAAGTTCTGAGACTGCTGACTACTCTCAAAAGAGAAATATGGGTTTATTTCTTACCTGCATTTTGAATTCTACACACTGCATTATCATTTTTCTTCATCCTGATCTATAAATGCTTCTTGAACAAGTCAGTGTATCTCACTTAAAGAAGTTTTTACAATGTTGCCTGCTATACCATTCACAGCTAAATACATGTTGGTATGTAGGCATGGCCAGCCATTATGTTTACATGGGTGAGAAGTTGTTAAGCTGAGAAACTTAAGCTGTCTCTTCCTAACTTGTGCAGGACATGAAACAACTAATCCATGCAGGTAAGTTAGTAGGAGCAAACATTAAATTCAGAAGAGCTCTTCCAGCCTTAGGGGGTCTTGCAGTTCTGAACAGAGTACTTGGAAGTTAGCTTTTGTCAAGACTGAGCCTGTATGGACACAGCTCTAGGTCAGCAGGTCAGAAATGTTTGGAGTTTTCCTTCCCAAGCCATACAGTGTGGTGCCATGCATTAATGCTTGATTATAAAAAGAATTTTAACTTAATTGTTAATTGAACTCTGTTCTTATTCCTCAATATCACCACAGATACTGCGCTTTTTGGGGACTCTAAAAAGGCAAGCAGCACTTGTCTCTTCCCTTAGGAAGTTATTTCTCTTAACTGTGGTTTTGATTGGTAAACGATGTTTATACAGTCCTGTGATTTAATATCTTCATTTGAATTGAATAAAGCCAGTCAAATACTGTTTGGCACTAGGCAACGAGGTACATATGTTGAGATGCCAAGAAGAGACTCTGCTGAGCTCTAGATGCTTCACATTCCAGACCTGTTACCTTGTAAGTGTAATATTTACTGGGTTTCAGTCCAGCTGGAGATGAAGAGAAAGCCTGTGAAGGAGAGGAGAGTTAGGGAGACTTTAAGCTTGAGGAAGAAAAGCTTGAATGAGCTGGGACAGCATACTAAATTCTTCCTGGGTAATTGACTTACATGAAGACAAGTAAAGAACAGTCGCTCATGGGCAGTTTATTCAGGCTAAAATCAGAAAAAGGAAGGGAGGAAAAATGAAAGGTCTACTCTAGCTGTGGATGGAAAGCGCCAAGCTTTTGTGTTTGCAAACATGAATGGATTCTTACAAGGGCACAATAGCAGTTTTAATGCTTTGGCTCCTGTGCACACTTTGCTTTTGTACCCAAATGACTCTGTCTGCTCAGAGGACTTCTTTAGAGGAGACTGTGGTCCATGGTTCAGTTAGTGCTTGAAATCTTGTTTACAAACAATTGGTAAAGCTGAATGACTGGAACTCATAAACATTTTTAATTTGTGCAAATCATAACATCCAAAGCCTGAGAAGAAATGAGGAAGCTTTGCAAAATCACCCCAGTATTGCATGTTTCAGTCCCGTGTGAGTGCTGCTGGAGAATGATTTCAGATTCTTGTCTACCAAACTGAAATATCGGAGAAGCTGGATCCAGTTCAGTTGGACTTTATTAGATTATGCCTTCATGCTATTGTAGCTGAAAAAAATGCTACGATTCCAAATCTGATGTGTAACAATTGTGCAAATTCCTTAATCCTGTTTTCCATTCATTTATGTAGTAATTAGAACCATAGACCTGGAAACTATTTTCACAGGCAGCTTTCATTGCAGAGGCCTATTTAATTTCATATATTTTGTGACTCTATATTCAATTTTACTCTCTTCCCCTTTCAGGAGAGAGTGAAACTTGATGGTGTTGCCTTCATTATCAATCTGTGCATTGGCTTGGTTTTTTACAAGTTGTACATTATTCCAGTGTAGAGAACATAACAGTGTAACTGGGGAGGGGAGGAGTTTTATTTCATTTTGCTCTCCTTAGAGGGCACCACAAAGTGCTTTAATGAAAGAATAATCATAAACTTAAAGAGGAAAGAAAAGTTTTAAGGGACTAATTGAAGAGGGGAAACAGCTGAGTGGTTTAAAGGAATGAAATGATGGGAGAGCTCCAAGTGAGATGAGGCAGCAAAAGTATAAGAGCTACCACCAACTGTGATGAATGATAGATGTACACTTGTTTTCATCTCTCTGACCAGGAGTTTGAACTGGAAGGCCACTACAAGCATAGACACAAAAGCTGTCACCCACTATTGCTCCTGCACAGAGAAGCCCTCTCCAGAACACAGATTGGGTCGGTTGGGAAAGCAGTAACAAAAATCATATTGCAGGTGTGAGGTGCATGAAGGTTTTGGTCCTGTGAGCTTTCCTCAGTCTGAGGAGCTTCATGAGGACTTGATTCACCCTGTTCTCCCTCACTGCTAGGTGCTCTGGGGCAGGAAAGCTTTCAAGCACATGGCTGCATAGGAAGACTCATAGGATGACTTCAGCAGGACTGTGTTTAAAGTGAAGCCAATGCCTATGCTCTTTCTCTGAAGCACAGCAGTAGGCTTCTTGCCCTGCTATTCTACTAAATATTCAGACTGATTTTCCCACTTAACTTGCATACGTTCACTTCCAGTTGGTTGAACCACTCTGCAGATGAATAAGAGGGGAAATAAAACACTTGACTTGAAAACAAGAGAAATGATAGCTGGATTCTTCTGTGCTAAGGCAGAGACACACACAAACACAGCAGTATGAACAGCTGAAACTGAATTGTGAAATAGCATGAGAATGTCTTTTCACTGCCATTTCCTTGATTTCAACACCACCGAGTTTGTCATGTATGACGGCTTTGTGGTTGTTGTGACACTGTTGGAGAAAATTGGATTTGGGGAAAGTTTTCTTAGTTCTTTAAATAATTCAAAATGTGTTCCAGTTGTGTTTTTTTCTCTCCAGCGCAGCTTTGTTCTGCAGTGGTACATTTTTTGTAAAGTAGAGTTTTGTATAGCGTTGCATCGCTGTGGCAGTGTATAATCCTCGGGATATATCCAAGGGATTTCCAGCCATCCTCTTGGATTTCATAGCAATACTTGTGATTAGAAGCCCTTCTACACAGCAAATTAAAATGTAGATCCGTATTCATGGGCTTAAAACACAGCTCAAGTCATCCAGAAGTAAAGGCACAAGTCGGAGCCTGTGATGAGCGTGTTTGCTGTCAGAGTGCAAGCTGTACCGAACTGACATTTAGTGAATGGCCTAATTTTACAGACACAGACATATGATGGGTAACCACAGCTTACCTTAAAAGAAGTATTGAGTCCATTTCCTTGGAGAGGTTAGCCTTATAAACATACTGGCCTGATTTCTAGCATTGAAAGTGTGTGTCTGTGCTTCTGTCCAAGGTTCAGGCTTAGTGACGGTTCTCCTCATTTAAGCTGCCCTCTGGAGTCCCAGAAAGACCATCCTGGTCCCCAGGTCTGGGGGGACCTGACCCAGGTTGTCCCTGCAGGACCACTGTCCTGTGGCTCTCACGAGTGGCTTGACCCTGCGGGCTGGCTGCTCTCTCTGCCTTTGGTGTTGCTGGAGGAGCACTACTTTCTTTGTCCGACTTGCGCAGCAGTCACAGGCACAGGGGTGTCCTGCCCAGGGGCAGCAGGTCCAGCGGGGCTTCAGGATGCCTCTGTCCTACCTGCCACCTGTTCTTCAGTGCCTGTGGAAATCCTGGAGCTGGGAGGAGGGAGAGATGCGGAGTGTGCGTAGCTGCCTGCAGGCGTGCCAAGCTGCTCTTGTATGCTGACGAGGAGAATAGATTTATAACAGAATATATTTTTTTTGTGTGAGCCTGATGGATTCAATAAAAGTATGTCTGCACAATATATATATATATTTTTAAATATGGCTCATTAGTAAATTGGCACTGAGATAACGCTGTGAAGCCAGTTTTAATCCTGCTGGCTGGGCTGTCAGTGCAAGTGAAATTCATGAGAAAGGTGCCAGGAAGAGGGAGGATTTAAAAAAAAATTATAAAAATACATTCAGTAGCATGCAACCAGAAGAAGGTGGGGAAGTGAAAGAGAACAAAGGTCTTTGTTACAAGGAAAACTGTTGGTCAGTCTTGTGAACAGTGGAAGGTTTAAAGTCACCGAGGTTATTGCAGCCATAAGAACTCAGCTGAACAGTGCCAACAAGTCAGATCTTACTTTGCCATTGAGAAAAGTTTGTGTTCCCTGGTGATTTTTTTCTTTTTGCCCCCTTTTTTTTTCTTTTTTTTTTTTTTTTTTTTTTTTTATGAGGAGATAGGCGATTGTACTTGAAATTCTTGCTTATGATTCCTAGCTGAAAGAGGAGCAGCCCTTCATGGAGGGAGATGAAAGACACTAGGAGTATTTTTCTTACATTCCAGTGTAAGCAGAATAGCAAAGTACATACCTGAGAAGTTTCCAAACACAACACACATCTATTTACATATTTGATTTCAGTGGTGATACATGATAACCTGGGATTTCATTCAAAGGATCCTGATGGGGATTTGAAAGGAGTTCTTCTTCCCTGAATGTTCACAGAATAAGTACTGAAAGCTGAAGGACCTTCTGTTGGCAAATGAAATTCACAGAGAACAGGAGGCAGAGAGGCTGGAAAGAGTTTTCTTGTGCTGAAATTCCTCTCTGTGCTTACAAGTGTGGGGGTAAATTCCTGGCCCTTTTCAAAGTGATGGGAGTGGTTTTTTGGTGACTTCAATGGGTCCAAAACTTCACTCAGGTTTCGGAGAGGCTTTGGTAACTCTATAACTTGTTCTAATGCCTGATGATGGATGCAGCAGCTTTCCTGTTAGTTTGTCGTGCATCTTCCCAGCAGGAAAGGATCTGTCAGCTCCTGTTGGGAATGCATGGTCATGGGCTTGCTACAATGGCATCTGACACACGAGGAAGGGACAGGTTAGAAAATGTGTTCTTCTCTTTCACTATTAAAAACGTAGTGTGGCATAAGCAGCGGTGAGATTATGTTTGAGAGAGTGAGCTGTTGTGCTGTTTCTTTGCCCCTTGTGTTTTAACTTGCCATGAGATTAAGATTTCTTTGTTGAAAAACATGGATAGCAATATGGTTTGTGTTTACATTCACTCTTGGCTCCTTTGCATGACAGGCAATGTGTAAATAGAACTTTGAGAAGAGGAGAATTGAGGTCAGACCTTTCAGACTTTCTAAAATGAGTGGAGATTTGTATATGCTGAAAGATGGTCTGGAATGGAAAAATCAGCATTTGCTGCTCTCCAGAATACTCCCGAGTAATTAGGTTACCCCAATTAAGCATTGCTCAATGGATCAAAGTTTAGACCTGAAAATAGCTCTCATGTGATGCATCAGTGTTGTTCGCATTGCCCAGCCCCTGCATTTCAGCATGCAGCAGGGAAAACAAGCCAACAGCCTGGAAAGCTTTAAAGGCGAGCAGAGAGGAGGGTTTGCTGAGTTCATGTGAGGGAATTTTTCTTCAGGAGATTCATTTTCAAGCAGTCGTAAAGGCAGGGGCAGAAGGTGTCCGCTGAGCACCATGCATCTGACAGGGACTCACAGGTGTTGCAATGCCAGGTGCTATTTTAACCATGTTTCCAGCTACTCCCCCTTTTGCAAATAGGCATGAGCCTTTTTTTGCTGGGAGAGAAAGATCAGGCATGGGCCTGTGCTATGCATGCTGCTTTGTCCCCAGGAGGGACATCACTCTCCTTTTCAAGAAATAGGACTATTTGGCAGTGGTCACACCAAGTCTGCCTTGGGTTGGGATTTCGTTTTTGTTTTCCTAAAAGGGACCCAACAGTTTCCCCTTTCATTTTTAGTGAGAGGCTTCAGCTATTTGAACTGACTTTTGATCTCCCTCCAGCTTCAGAGGTTTGGATCCAGGCAGTTGATTCGAGGCTCAGTGCTCAGTCTGAGTCTTCTATAAGTTAATATTTAGAGTTTTGTTTTATAGCAGAAATGGTCTTCTGGGCAGTCCTCACTTTCTTCAGAGTTGCAAAGTGCGCTTTCTTAGAGGCACTCAGTCTTATTCAGTGGAACGGGTTGTATTGTTACAGCCTTAAAACAGCAGTGGTAGATTTTTTTGGCAGGGTTTGATGTCCACTTTAGAACTCATATCCAGCTCCAATGTGCTAGTAGAGATGAAGTGACACAAATTAGAGAGTATGTAACAAAACACCCTTCTCTTTGCATCTTTAAAATGACCCCCAAAGTCAGGGCTTAACCCATTTGTCAGCAAGAATCCCATGCAGCAGCTTTGATATGACAACACCTATGACTTGAGTTTTATTTTACTTTTTGTCTTTGTGAGAGTTTAACCTAAACCTTAACTTTATGATTCTCCAGTGGCTAATTACACTGTGTCAGTGTCCTCACTATGCCAGTTGCATTTTGACCCAAAGATGGCTGCAGAATATTTTCATCATTACAGAAATTGATAACACAAAATACAATTACATAAGAGTGTCAAAGTCCATCGAAAGTCCAGAGCAATAGGAATACCTTGAAGGAATTAACTATTTGGGTAATTGGAAACTGGACTACCAGATCACTGTGCTGTTGAGGTCATAGCTTTTGCTTCAGACTTGGTGAAGCAATGAGAAAGTAGCAGCAGAACCAGAAGGCCCTTGTCAGATTTTAAGTAAGGAACACATAATTTCATAAGCAAATCTTCAGAAAAATCCACCTTTGCCTCATTGTACCTAAGTCTTCAATCTGGAGAACATCCTGGGATTGTTTACTTTCCATATGTTGTCGTAGTGTTTTAAAAGAGGAATGTCAAGCAGCTCAACAGTGGGATATATGTCACAAGATCTCATAATTCTGTTCTAAAGCCATGCCCACCTAGACCTTCACTGGTGTCTATTTTGTGGAGATATGGAGCTTGACAAAGAGTGTAGGCAGAAAAAATAAACCCTGTATTTGTGCTGTGTGAGCACTGCCAAGTGTCTTTGCTCTGAGCAGTCTAGAATCAGCTAGACATTTATTGAGTCTTTGTAGCCAGTTTATGGCATAATAATTACATGTATGGATTCCCTGCTGCATATCAGGAGCTCAGTGGGTCGTCATTACAAGGCAAAAAGTTAGCTAGTATAAGAAGTTGTTAGTGAAATAAGAAAACATCTTCAGGATTGGCTTCTGTTAGTGTAACTGGCGAAAGAAAGTCATGTTTAAAGAGCTGCAGCAGAAGTCCCTGTAGGAGTGAAGTTTTGTTTCTTTGGTTTTTCTCCAAGGGGAATCACCTCAGGACTCTCAAATCCATTTTCTTAATGAAGCTATGTTGAGACTTCCCCATGTGACCACAGAAACAGGTCCAGGGGTCGGTAGTGGTGGTAAAAGTGGGAAGTGCTTTCAATCTTCAGTTGTTCTGATGCTTCGAAGGGTCATCTAGGAGTTGGATTGCAACCTGTTCTCTTTCTGTGTGTCTTTCTGATGAAGAAAGCTCTGTCTTCCCTTATGTATGTCTGTCTGTCTCTCTTCCTAAGTGTCAGCATATCCATGTGCAGTAAATACCAAGACTGAAGCTATCAGGGAATGTGGAATCATAAACCTTCTGCTTCATGGATAAATTATGTATCTAGAGATCGTTCAGTGGAAGATACCTAGGTGCCAGTTTATGGTATAAGTTCTTCACCAAAAACAGGTGCAATAACAGAACACGTATGTCGTGTCTTGCATTGTGCTGTAGGTGCATGCATACCCCAGTCTGTAAGAAGAGCTGCTTCAGGGCCACTGGGGCTCAGCTGAAAGCCTTATCCACTGTGTTCCCAGCAGTTTTTTTCTGACTTTCAGTTCAGTGTCGCTCCTCAATAGCAAATGTTTGATGACAGATAAAGGTAATGGCTCATTGTCAGCTTTGTAGGTAAAAACTGGAATATTGGAGTAAGTCTTTTACACTGCTTTTGTACTGTCTGACTTTGAAGCCTTGCTGCAAGAGGCTGGAAGTGATGTCTGAGCAGAGGGTGGCGCAAGTGTTTCTGTCCAAGAGCACTGATTAGCTAATGGATGTGCTTATAACTTAATGTCACAGCAGGGTAGAGTTTCAGAGTTAATGGAAAGCTGATGTACAACTGCTTTACCTCTGAGGGCCAATCCCAGTTCCCAAATATAACCTGTAGGCCTCTGTATTTTGGTTCACTGTATTTATATATCTCCTTTCCTTGCAGAGAGGCTGTTTCCAGCAGGATTCTGCAGACACGTCAGGGTCAGGAGGGGTGAGCAGAGTAATTAGCCATGGGCTTTGGGAGCCCAGATACATTAAACAAGTTTCTAATTTCTTGGAGAGACTTTCCCTGGAAAAGAGGAGAGGATTTGTGACCCGAGTGTACCTGACAGGAAGGATGGGATCCTGCTGGAAAGATGTGCTGTTACTGCTGACGAGCTGCCCATCCTGCCAGCAGTCTTGCACATGCTGCCTCATTTACCATGTCTGGATGTCCTTAAAGGCAGCCTGGCCCGCCTCATGGCAGGGACCCGTATGTTGAGCAGAGAGTAAAATTCACACAGGGAGAAACGATGTCATGTTATGCTGCTTGTTACAAAAGAAAATGTAGGACTTGCTATCAGTGAGCTGAAATCTAAACAGCTTAAATGGCCCTAATAGTTAGAGGGGTTAGGGAAGCTTGCCAGAGCGTGGAAAGCATAACAACTGCATTTAATAACAATCAAGCTACTCTTATAAATATTTGCATGTGCTGCTTCAAAGCCTACTACATGGTCATTCATGTACTGCAGTTAGAAAGACGAGGAGCGAAAAAAAAAAAAAAAAAAAAAAAAGAGGGCGAGAAGAAAAGGGCACTCCATGTTTTGTAGCTGCCGTAATAAAGAATGGGCAAAGCACCAGAAATAAAAGAAAAAGGAAAAGAAACCCTCCAAAGTTTAATAAACACAAAAGAGAATAAAAATAAATCTTTGGAGCATTTATTACAAGCCCTTGATGGAAGGATTAGATTGAAGCTCTCAGCCTTTCCAGTGTGGGTGTATGTGTGAAGTCGGCCTGTCTGGCCTCTTCCAAGGAGAAAAGAAAAGTTGTTTACATTTCCTAGCTTGGGCTGTGCGTATAATTGATTTTTTTGTTTCAATAGCAGAAATGAAAATTCAAAGGGGAAAACATGCCTCGTTTGGATACAATTGAATTTAGGTCTTTTTCCTCGCCAGAATGAAAGCCCAACTCTCAGAAGAGCTGTATCAAACAGAGTGTTTTGTTTCTCCCGAAATGTCAGTACACGCAGTACTTGTGAGGAAAGCTGTGGAAATGCAGGGCTTAGTTCAAAAAGTGTCATCCTTTTATGCAGGAGATTCCTGACTTGAGGAATATCTCCAGCATGAAACAAACTCCTTCCATTCCTACTTTCGGTTTAAGGAAGCTTGACTCCATCCCGCTCTCCTCCCAGGGGTGATGCCTGGGGGTCTGCATGCTGTTTTGGATGGTCAGTCAGAGGATGTGCTCAGTTCCTCCTGTTGACGATGCTCCAACCTGGCGCAGGACTGCAGACTAGAGTATTTTGGGATGTCTCCTGCGCCCCTCCCATCAGTGCTTTTCTGCTCTGTCAGAGCAGGGCTGCTTTCTGTCCTAGTTGCTGGCACAGGAGGCTTAGAGGATGCTGGACACTGAACAAAGTCGGTAAGAAGCACAGAAACCAAAGTGTCCTTATGCACTTGCGCACTCACATGCCAGAATACATTTTAACCTGGCAATTTGGTCTGTCCTATATTAACACAACTAATGAAGTTTCCACACATTCAAGAAAAAAACAAACCAAAAAGAATAAAAAAGCTAAACTTGTGATGCTCGGTGTTCAGCAGGCTAAAGGGAGGAGGAGGGATGCTGCCTTCACGTTCTCCAACTGTGTTTTATAACTCTTGTGTCAACTCTACTGTGATGATTGTGATTATGATTATTACAGCTGGAAGTCTTCAGTTTTTTGAGGGTTGAATTAATGAATAATTTAAAGATGATAAAAACAGAATCTTTCATTGCATTTACTATTCCCTTTTTCCAAAACAAAAGAAATCTGTGTTTTGCTAGCTACAGGAAACATATTGATTTAATTCTACTCATTAATGATAATGGTTCAAAGAATACTTAAGGAGTCTAGTCTGCAGCAGGGTGACTGTATTTGCAGACTAAATTGGTCAGAGTCATCCTGGCGTCTACTGGAGTCATTGGGCCAAAACCAGAGGGGACTCCAGAGGTATCCAACTGAGACTGAATTGATACAACTGTCAGGTTAAGGTGGAGTCACAAAGAGATATAAATTGCAGCATCTGAGACCACTTAAAGGCTAATCCAAAACCTTGTAGACTCCATAGGGTTCTTTCCATTCCCTTGATGAGAGTTGCAAGTCTCAGTTCTCAGTCTTAATATTGATTAATTTTTCATGTAAACCTCAATTCTTCAGTCAGCCATTCTTTTTCAGAGGAAGGGTTCCAGCTAGTGAAAAAAACTTATTTTTCAGCTGTCCATGAATAAAGCCATTTCCTGAGTTGACTTCCCATGGATACTGTTGTGAATAATAGAATGAAGAAATCAAATTTCTTATGTGGTTTTTTGCAAGATAATAAAACTATCTTGTAAGAGAGAAAAATTCTGTAAGACAAGAATTCATTCCTTTTCATTCATTGTGGGTGGAAGGTAAATACCCATTCTCTGTGTATACAAATGCACGTATGCAAACACAAAAACACGCACACCAAAAGAATATTCTTTCTCTGTCTTCTTTATATATGAAAGAGAGAAAAAATGTAAATCTGGAGGTCGTTTAGGAAAATCTGTTTAGATACATACAGATTTGCAATATACAGTATCTAAAATACAGAAACTGAAAAGAAAGACTACAAATACAGTGCAAGAAAGCTCTAGAAATAAGTTAGAAGCTAAACATAAATCAGTCAAATAGGACATTTCAATCTGAAGTAACGTCAAGATGGACAGGATTTTTCTGTGCCAGGGCAAATGGCTGGTTGCTAGTTTGGCTTGTCCACAGGGAATGAAATGGTAGGTTGATGCATCAAATAAATGACAGAGAACGACAACTTACAACTCATCCTGGAAGCATCAATCTTATATATACATATTATTATGTCAAATTATATTCCTAGTAGGCTTAGGTTTGGCTGAAGAACAAGTAATAGTCTTGGAGTTTCCTATAGCAGAAAAATAAATTGAAGAGATGATTTCTTTCTTAAATCAGGATATAATTTCTGAACCGAGTAGCTTTTGTAAGAATTTGAAAAACCTATCAAAATTAAGATCATCATTGGATAAAGTTAAGCTTTTCTCAGAAGGATTTCATTTGGTATTTTGAGAGAGACCAGCACTGATGTGTTGCTCATGGGAGAGACGTTGTGGTGCGCAGGTAATTTGCATCCGTTCTTCTTTGAGTTCTCACTACAAAATTGTAGCACTTTTTTTGTCAATAAGCCTGCCAGGCAAGACCACTGATAGCGGTGCATTGAAGTTTATTTTAGAGCATGCAGATGTGAAAATTTGAGAACCTTTTCTTTTTGTTTCTTTAATTAAATGGGATCATAAGGAAGCCTGGGGCTTCCTGTTCATATTTATACATACTGACCCATTGACCATACTGTGGGTCTCCTTTGGGAAGTAATCTTTCAGAGGATTTTTTAAGCATTTGGGGAGCTTGTCATCTCTCACTTATAATGCATCTGCTGTTGAGGCTGAGAGTCTTCCTTTATCATCGAAGATTTTCTCATAGCTAGGTTGGGTTTTTTTAGGAGTTTTCACCTTTGATAGTTTTAAAAAGAGATTATGGCTCAGTTATGTAGAGGAAGTGTGAATATTTGTGAATATTGTACAGACAAAATAAATTTGCTTTATTCCTCTTGTGACTGACTTGTACTTGGTATTTATTCTGTAGTCAGTTTGAGCTTAGAATTATTCAAAGAGCTACAGCAAATGGGTTATTAACTGTGTAAGTGTGAGTGGTGTTGCCTGCTGTAGCCAGGAGCTGCTGCAGTGCTCAGTTCTGGTGATAGCAGCCGGTCTAGAAACCCTAAATACTTGGAAGAAGGTCTTCAAGTTATTATTTTATCAATATGAATAAGTATTATTAAGGATTTCTTCCAGCTAACTTTAATTGTTAGTAGTAGTTTCTTTTTATTTATGCACTTCAGTTGTCACACTGTAAGAGGAAAGGAAACCTTTGAGTGATTTCGAGTCCCCTCTGAGTGTGGCTCTGGAGCCTTGCTAGGTGGAAAGGCGAGGGGAATGGCACACACAGGGAGGGCGGTTGGGGCACCCCCGTGGGTTTGTTCCTCTTCATGCTGCTGGTCAGGGCAAGGGGGAAAGGCTTCAGATGATGGCTGAACCCTTTAGAGTAACCCAGGTTGTGCAGAAGTGCTTTACTGCTTAGCTTCAGAGTTTACAGTGGGCAAGGAGAAAGAGACTGTTTTGAAACCCAAACTGATATTTTTAACACCATTACTGAAGATTTCAGTCTTGTTTTTCTAGCTGTTTTTTCTGCTTTCTCCCCAGTATATAGTGAAGAGTGGTTGTGGCTTTTCCTGCTTCCAAGTGCTCAAAATGCACATAATTCTGTTTAGAATGTCTGCTATCTGCTTGCCTTTTTCCTTTCCTTCCCTTCCCTCTCTTGTTCCTCTAATCAGAATGAATATTCTGTTCCAATAAAATAATTTAATAACTAAACAGAAAACAAAATCTGAAGCTGGCTACTTTATACTCCCATGTTCCAGAGGGAAATGGGCTTCAGAGAACATACAGATCAGATGAGTTGCCATTGCCTGTTGTCTTAGTGGAGCTCTGTGAACTCTGTGCAAGTCTGAAGGCGTTTGCCAGATACCAACTGTTGTGGTTTTTTTCCCAAGTTGTAAGCATCCAGGATTTCCACCAATATGTTGAAAGAGGGGAGTTTAAATGCATGACCTGAAATACAGTTGGAAATGGTTCTTAATCTCTATTAATATGGTATTTCTATAATCAAACACATGTGAGGTTGTTTGGGGATTTTTTATTAAATTGTTAATAATATTAAATTGGCCATTGGAAACTGAATCATGCTGCAGATATTTCCCTTACTGAGGCTGTCTTGTATTACACTGTTTGAAGGAACAATGTATTTTCTCATTAAAAAAAAATAATGAAATCATACTGCCTTCTTGCAGATGCCATCCCACCGAGCTATTACAGCCTTTACTTCCGAATCGTCAGATTTGATGTCTCGGCGATGGAGAAGAACGCCTCCAACTTGGTGAAGGCTGAGTTCAGGGTCTTCCGCCTGCAGAACTCAAAAGCGCGAGTCTCCGAGCAGCGGATAGAGCTGTATCAGGTACGGTGGCACCTTGCACACATCAGCTCCCCGTCGCTCCACAGCAAACCCTCCTTGTACCCATCTAGCAGGTGGAACAAACCACAGGGAGAAGTGGTTGAATCCATCTTTCAAAGTAGACTGTTATTTGCCATGCCTTTCTTAGAAAGGACTTTATTCAAAATAATATGAAGCTGAAATGGGCAAACTTTTTCTAGCAATTGTGCTGCAGAACTCCAAATTTTCAGCATATAATGATAAGTGACAGAACGAGACATCAAACAAGTCATCCTCAGGATCTCCGTCTCCTAATACCTGGCCTGTACTGTAGTTTACATAGAAAAAGTCAAATTCCTTTCTCTGGTCTGTGTTCAGGAGAACTCTGTTGACCATTCCTCACAGAAATGGGCTAGATAACAACTGAGTTTCAAAGCTTAGCAGTTTCAGACCTGGCTTCTATATAATGGCCTATATTGATTGAGGCAAGGGGAGTGGACAATTCGGGGATTGAGGAGTGAGGAAGAAAATGAGCCTCTGACTCTCATACCCCTCAGTGTTGATAAGATTGACGTCATTTAATCTTTAAAGCCATTGAAGTCACTTGCATAGAGTCTGTGTGTTTGTGCAAATATTGTCTAGAGCCTATTTCATCTAAAGCATAGTTCACTTTGCTGAGAAACCCAGCAACAAAAAGGGCCCAACTCCCAGCAGTTTTATACTGAGTAAACCTCATGGTTGTTCCAGCAATCCAGAACTTGTTCTGCTGAAAACCCTGACAGGTAGGATACCACCTTGTAAAACAAGGTGTATTGAGCCTCTCTTTGGCTCTGTTCTTGCTGCCCTCGTTAGCTGTGCCTGAGCACTGGCCTGGGTTTGCAGCACTGTTGAGTCCAGTTCAGATCCAGTGAGTGCAAATTTGAGTTAGTTGTCTCCCTTACTTTCAACATTCGACTTTTTCTGGCTGGTCTGGTCAAGTGCAAGCCAAACTTGGAGCAGAGAGGGTGGAATTTGGGTTCACATGCTTGCTGAAGTGACAGTATAAGCCAATCTTAGATAGAGGCTGAGAGCAGGAAAAGGTGCACTGGACTGTACAGACATTGTTTAAATGTAGGAGAAGCATGATTCCTGGTTGAACATGGTTCAGATCCACAAGTGGTCACTGCAGCCTTGCTGCCATCCTTCCCAAGGACAGGCTGGCAGAAAAGTTGACTAAATAACATGTCATTTGTTAAAAGAGAAATCTAGAAGGAATCTTTAATGATAGTCGCTGGTGTCATCTATATGTAATGGCTGTCACAGAGAATTACACTATGAGTCCCTTCGATGCTGCTGCACCAGCCTGTTGAAACGATTGTATGTTCTGGCTTGACCTCACTGTTCAGACATCCTAAAAGGAGTTGATGGAATCTCTGGGCTTTCTGTTGTTCTACTTTTGAGGGCTGTTAGTCAGCCACCTGAAAGGAGTGCAGCTGCAGTTGCCTGAGCTCGGCTTATTGGCTTTCTGTGTTTGAGTGAGGAACGTGGGACACAAAGGGTTCGGCAGAGGTAGGGAAGAAAGGGCCTTTGCTTGGCTGGGATTTCACCTTGTGATGAGAAACAGCTGTAGCTTATTTGAGAGAGCCTGACTCCAGCAAGCCTGTACCCATGGAAATGGCTGACACCTGCATCCAGGGCAGGTACTTGGGTCCTTTAGATAAATATATAGCTGGTGAGTAAAGCAGTTTCTTTTTTTAGACTGGGTGGGGTGTACTGTGTGAAGTGTTAGACGAGTAATGAGTGCAGGCTATTGTAGGATTAGGTGTTTTCTCCACCAAGGAACAGGCAAGCGAAAGGCAATGAACTCTGAGTGTGTGTTTGTGCCAGGCATGTTTGAGGCATGTTACTTTGCTCCTTTGCCTGTAGAGAGGCAAGCTGTCTCTGCAGCATTTCCCTTTCAGAGCACCTATTAAAATGATAAAAGCCGCCTGTTAGTTTCTCTCTCTGCTTTGCTTCATGAAGCTCTGGTAGCCACCTTCTGCTGGTTGTTTTTCCCCTCCTTTGGTCATATTTCCTTGTTGCCGTTTTGTATGCAGCTCTCCCCAAAACCTTATATGCAGATATTATCTTAGCTCTGTGATGGTCAATTTAAACTTCCTGGGTTCCTTACCAGCAGCTCTACTGCAGGACCATCAGAGCCCCTAAATATTGCTGCATCTAATCACAATGCGTGAGGTTAGTATGCAGTGTTTAAGAGGAGAAGCATAAGCAGGAAGAAGTTGAAAAGGAGGATGTATTATAGGACAGTGCTATAGAAAACATCCTAAAAATTAGAATACGAGTTTAAGAGAGGAAAATCTAAGGACTTGAAGGTGGGGAAAGAAGGGCAGGAGGTATTGGTGCCAGTGTGATGCTAGAGAGGAGCTTCAAGTCTGGGTAATGATAGACTGATAGGGGTGCCTAGCAGTGGAAGAAGGAACAGATGTGGGAGGTAAAAGGGGAGACTGAGGAAGATGCTCATTTGAGTGGAAGTGGGAGAGGCAGACATATTCTGTAAGGACTTGAAGACTTTCTCAGGTATCTTCGCTTCCAGCACGAAAAGCCATGCATGGAGAGGGAGCCTTGCAGAGGAGATTGCTGGTGGAGTTGGCATGTGCAGCCACCAATCCTCCTTTGTGCATAAGCAGTGTTTCCTTTCTTGTGAGATTCATGCTGGGCTTGCCAGGGCTGTTGTGCCCAGAAGGAACAGTGTGGGTTTTCATCTTGCATAAGCAACATTTAATTTAATTATTAGGGTTGGTTTTTTTTTCCTTCCACCAAGTTTCAGGTTGCCTAGTGTTTTTCTTTGTTGAGGAGATCTTGATGAGGGTTTTTGAGATTCCTTTCATACCTGTAGTTTCAGGGAATTGTTGTTCCTGTGTCCCCTCATCTTTCTCAGTCAAGCAGAAAGAGAGAGGCAGAAGTCTTCTCGAGAGTCAGAGCTCTCTTGTTGTGGTTCACTGGGAAAGTGGCTGTCCCTGAACACAAGCAGGTCTCTTAACTGCTCTCCAAGAGCTCTCTGATTAAGTCCAGTGGCAATTTAGTAGTATATATACCACTGGTGCAGAAGGAACAATATTGCTCTGAGGGACTGGTTTAGGAACAGCTAAAGACAAATGTGCAGGGTAAATGGACAAAATAAGCAAGCAAAATATAAATATTTTGTTTCTCCTCCTGATTCTTTCTTTGTGTGGTCCTCTGACCTTACAGATCTACCCCTTAAAATGAAAAAAGAAATGCAAGACTGCACCTTTTCAGCTCAGCTTTCCTCAGGCTATACTTGGCTCCCTTTTCCAAACCACATCAGAAAAGGACTTTGTGTTTTCCTGCAGCCCTTGTTTGCACTGTCTCCGGGAAGGCAGTCTGGGGCTTCTTGGCATGGCGAGCCAGGGCCATGGCCCTTTGCTCCCAGCCCCCGGCACAGCAGCAGCAGGACCCTGTTCCCACCTTAGAGGCAGGGTGGGAACAGAGAGCACCCTGTTGTTTTTTTGCTGGGAGTGAGTGATTATGAATCTGTTTGCCAGAACTGCTGCCCCCCAGGTTTCTTTGGACAGTAGGTCCTAGAGACTGATTCTCATGGAGGTGCCCTGGATGTCCGCAAAGTCAGTGGCCAAGTAGTAATCCCTGAGAGCATAAACAGTTTCTTTAATGTCTCTTTTCACCCAGAATGCTTTTCTTGGTATTTAAGGGTTAGTCAGCCACATCTGTGTGTTCCCGCACAGATGGGAAGTGCACTGCACATATTAAGTAGTCTTAGGATGGAAAATAATAGAGCTCATAGAAGTAGGAATTAAGTTTCTTTTATAAGGCTGGTATAAAAGCTTCTGTCTCTTCTTGGCTCTGGTTAAGTGAAGCCACAGAGAATTAAATTCTTTAAAGGCACTATATTTTTTGTTATTTCTACTTCCTGAAAGTGAGGGTTAATCTGCTGGTGGTGCTGCTGATTATCAGCACATTGGAAAGTGGGAAGCCGGAGGGAGGGAAGGAAGGGAGGGAGGGAGGGAGGGGAGGGAAGGAAGGAAGCAAGCAAGGAAGCAAGCAAGCAAGTGGCATGACCTGAGATGTGATGAGTGCTCTCCCGTGTTTCTCCTCCCATCCTTCCACTGCTCTGTGTTCGCTTGATGCGCTTCTCAATGTGCACTGAGACTCCAGAAAATATTAAGAGGATAAAGTACTTTTGGGGGAGAGAGGAGGAATAATATTATATAAACAAGTTTTAGCATCCTCCAGTGGCCCTTGCTATGTTTTTAAAGATTTATGCCAAATGCAGACTTTATTGGAATTTGATCAGATAAAGCTCAGTTGTTATGGGAATGTCTTTGTTCATCAGTTTTCTTGCCTGCTTTGAAGACTTCATCACATCTTTCTTTTATTAAGGTGCTTCTGTATTTATGAATAAAGTCCCTGCACCCTTCAGAAAAAAGCTTGTCTTCTATGAATAAGCATTCCAAAAAATAAATAGGCACTACCACAAAACTGGACGAGTGGAAACCCTCACAGGGCAAAAAGCTGTCCTTCAGAGAGCATTGTGGTATTGTTTTTAAGGTACTTTTATTCTGCACAGTCGGTCAAACAATAACAAGTAATAATTACTTCCTATGGAAACAGTGCCATGTTTTGTTAACACATCATAAAGCATCATGAAAAATGCAGCCGAAGCGCTGGTTTTTGTCATTGTTATGAGGCTGCTGTGGGTGTGGGTACCTGAGAGGCTGTGGATGAGGGGGTACATACCATGGGGCGTTTCAGAGTGCACGCTTGGAGCAAACAAACGGCACCAAGTTAAAGCCCAGGGGGGACATTGGATTGTGATGAAGAATGTGAAGTAAGCAGGAGCAGACCTTTGGGCTTTCCCTGTCGGGGAGGGACTTCTCCATGCTGAGGGCTCCTGCGGAGCTTGTTCGACTTCTAGGAAGAATCATCTGCCCTCCAGACAGTTGTAACCCCCATTTCTTTAAGGGCCTCTCTCCCTGCTTGGAGGTATGACGAGGAAGATGCTGTGGAACATATTACCCCGTTATGAGTCAGATTTAAATTTAAACCACAGTCAGTTGTTCAAATACTTTCAATTCAGACAGTGTTTTGTCTTGTTTTTCAGTTAGGGAATACATTTAGAGCGAGCTACTATAGATTTGGGCCAAATCTCCGTGGTGCAAATCTGAGGCAATTTACACTGACTACAGCAGAGCTACTCCAGACTGATCTCCGTATAATCAGGAGCAGAGGGGCCTTGCTCTCTTTTCTTGCCAAAAAGTGCCGTCTCTAATGCCATGGAAGAAAATACCAGGAAGCAGGATTTGTGGCTGTGAGCAGGCGCAGGATGTCTGTATTACAGATATCACCTGGGGCATTTGATTTTAATTGACTGCCATCACTGTGACCCACATCTAAAGTAGTATATTTGGATCTCACAATTTATGTATTGCTGTCCTGACACCAGACTCTTGTGGTCTGGAAGGTTACAAGGTTATGCTAAATGGAAAATGTACAGTACTTTTTGAAGTGCCAAATTCAGTATAAAGTGTGGACCTAATAATTTTCTACTCTGCCAGCCTCCTCCTCCTTCCCTAGCCCCCTCAGCAACACCTCAGGGCCAGAGGAAGTTAATCTGCAGTATATTTCAGTCAAATTGCTGCTTTCTCTTTGTTCCAGAATTTTTTTTTTTTTTTTTTTTTTTTTTTTTGGTTTGAAATACTGTATCCCCTACAAAAAAAAGTCAGTACGCTGGAGACCGTGTATAGAGCAGCTCTGGCAAATAATCTGTGAGCGTGGGTGAAGGGAAGTATTTATTGCTATGTCATATTCACTGTGATTTGAGAGCTTATCTCAGATGCAGCCATCTCTTGCCAGGAACAAAGTAGTTATTGAAGACAACTTGAAGAAGTATATAATATCCCCATTAGCTACTGGCATGAGCCAGCGTGTGCTCCCAGCTCAACACTGTCATGGGTAGAAATGTGGGACACTGAGCCTTTAGATTTATTGCTGTTCGCAGTGTACATTATGGGGAGTGTATAAATGCAGCATAGGGGTCAGAAACCAGCTGTTAGGTTTGGGTTCCTGCTCTTTGGGCTGTAGTCTGGTGGAGTAGCCAAGCCCAGGTTGCATTGAGACATGCACAAGTTTTAACCAGGCACCTCAACGTGGTAGTTATTGGGCTGAGGAACATCAGGATGGTTTGCTGGCCTTGCACTAGGGAGCCCATTTGATGGGGGGAGGTAATATTGCTGTTTTGGGAAGGTGTAGGAAACAATGTGAAGCTTTGCTGGAGAGAAGCCTATATGAAGAAGAACAGGTGATGGAATAAAACTGAGGAGGACAGGAGTGGTTTGAGTGGACGCTTGTAGATGGTGGGAAGAAAAAACCACAAAGAGAATCGTGGCTTATGGGGAACAATGCAGGCAAGAGGAAGAGAAGAAAGAAAAGCGACTTGTGGAAGAAGACATCATCTTAGAAAAAGCAGTCAGTCCAAATACTCAGATAGCAAAGAAAGTTGCATGGCAAAATGTTGCAGTAAAATGCATATGAATGTGAGATATGGCTGTCAGGGACAGGACCAAGGAAGAGGAAAGGTTTGGGAGACCTGTGCGTAAGTGGGAGATGAACACAGGAGTACCCTGCAGGATCTAGGGGATTTGGCTAGAGGACAGGAGAACCCACTCTGTTTTTGTTGACTTTGGCTCCTCTTTGTTGATATTTTAATAAAACATAATGTGCCTCTGGCAAGTTAAAGCTAAATGCTAGATAAGTTTACAGGATTTTTTTGTTTTGCTTCATTTTATATAAAATCTTTCTTTGGAGCTATCTTAAAATCTCCTAAACAGCAGGAAATTGCCCTCAATATTTCAGAATCTTCCAGGAGAAGGACCCCAGACCCTCCGTTCTTGTTTATTGCTTGTACAATACAGAGTATTCCTGCCTGCTTAAACATAGATCAGAGTGAATGGCTTCAGGGCTGTATCCCCAGCTTACACTGCACATGTATCTTCAGTGGCAGGAGGAAGACCCTGCTTGGGGAACGAATGGAGAGGAAATCCCTTCTCAGGATCCGTTCTCCTCCTGGAGCACCTCCCCTCACCACAGGGCAATGCAATGAGTCAGTCACAGTGATTCCATGACATACTTGACTTCCCCACCCTTTTTGACCTGCTTTAGCTGCTCATCTCTTTACCCCCTCACACTTCACCTTCTTTTACCTTTAGACGCGTAGCAGCCAACATTAAGAGAATCCTACTGCAGCTGTAGCCCATCCAGATATAAAAAGGGTTGGGTTATGTGTGCAATATGTTCTTTTTATTTGCAAGTTTGCATGAAGAACGTGTCTGGCAAGTTCTGAGCAGATGGATCAGAGAGCTATGGGGTTGGGTTTTTTTTAAACTTTGGCAAGTACTCCATACCTTTGTATTTTGGCAGGAACTCTGCATCTCATATACTAGTCTCTAAAGATTCTGTCCTCGGTTTGAGCCTGATTCAGAGACCTTTGCAAGTAATGGAAAGACTTTCATTGATAAGCAGGGGGGCTGTAAAGCCCTTTTAGCTCCATAGCACAGAAGGTAGTGTCTGAATTACTCTTTTGCAGAAGCAATTACAAGAAGAGCTTGAAAATTCGCTGAGAATTTTTGAAAAAATACACAGTCAGTCTTTTGCACTAGTGGTGATAAGAAGCTAAGATTTTGATAGCCAATAGATTTCCAATTATCTGGCAAAAAGGTACTATATGGAGGCTTTGCACTTTACTTGTGTTTCCATGTATAATGGGTAAGAAACTGGAGAGGTTTGCAACAGAATTAAGGTTTTGCTTATCCTTGTGTCCAAGGTAGGATCAAAGACCTCGAACTCAACCAGGGAGTTGAATTAGCATGGTCATTTTTTAACTTTAAGCTTCAGAAAGGGCTGGATGAAGTTGCTGAATGAAGTTCCTGAGAGCTGTCTGAGGAGACCTTTGAAATCTGTTACCAGACAGCAAGTGAATCTTTCAGTAGGGTGAACAGTATGTAAGAATTTGGAAACTGCAAGCGGCTGCATATGCAGACTTTGGGAACCTGTTTATTCCGCTGCAGAGGGCGAGGCTGGAGTCCCATGCAGGTTTCTTCTAGTTCAGAAGAGGATATCCTAAACGACAGTTTTTAGCCATGATGTTGTGCATAGCTGAGCTTATCTCTGCTCTGATGTTAACCAGCATTAGCACATCATTTACCACCGGATCTCACTGCTTGGGCTTACTTACTTTGAGCTTATGAGTACATGTCAGGTTATTTCCATTATTTTAAAAGGCCCTTGAAGTTCCAATGGAAACCGTGGATAATGACTGATAAGTAAGAGAAAGGTTAGTGAGCCTGCCAAGATGTTGTAATGCACAAGAGCATCAGAGGAGCCTGAAATGACAGAGAAGAGAAGGGAAGGAAGGAAGTTATCAGGGAGCCAACAGCATCTGGAGGGAGGAGATCAGACAGTCCAGAATGAATGGAGAGGAGAAACAGATTAATAGCAGATTTTTACAAGATAGTGCCATATTTACTGCTATTCAATGATTGCAGAACCCACGCTGGCTGACAGCAGTGACCATTCCAAGTTCCAGGGCAATGCAGCAGACAGGATAGATATTTTTAAGTGGCCATATGATCTTATTATTACATTTTGAAAGTTCATGAACTTGTTTTAAGAAACTGTAAGTCACCAGAAACATTTCCTAGCACTTGGTGACCGTAATTCACAAACCCAACTATAAAATGCCCTTGTTGTTGCTAAAGCCCAGCCTTTGATGTGTGCCTAGGGTTTTCTTGCCTGCAGCAGATGTATGTTGTTGATGCATCAGCCTGTGTATCATCACTGCTGAACCGCATTCCCTTTTTGTTTGTTTGTTTGCTTCTGGGGAGGTGATGAATTTATTAGCCAAAACTATTCACTGTAAATTGTACTTAATTGTAATTTTCCTATTCTTCTGCATTTGATTATGGTAACTATTGGAGACTAGAAGTAGTTATTGGCCAGACCATCAGATCTGAAATAAACTAAGCAAGTTGCTGTTCTGGAGCTCCAGTTAGTTGAAAGAACCAGTGTGTCTGTCAGGTTTTTTTCTTTTATGTGTGTAATGAGTCATGTAGACGGGTTATTCTGGCATCTGCTCTCAGTGATTATTGTCTAGAATACATATACTAATGTGTTCATTCAGTTATCCCCTGCTTTAGCTGTCTATATATATGAGAAGGGGAGTAGGCAAAGGAAAATTTGAGCAAAATAATTACATTTCTATTAACAGAGTCTTGGGTTTTGGAGGTTTTTTTGGTTTTGTTTTTGAACCAGTATAATTACACTGACGCCAAATGCAGCTGCTCTGCTTATATCAGCCTCTGATATGCCCCATTTTTTTAAAGAAGCCGTGTTGCTGCTGATTTTGCAAATTCTTCTTTGTTTGTTGCCATGAATTGTGTAGTGTACTCAGTGTACTTTACAGTTTATAAAATACAAAGACAATCTTTGTCCTTATTTTTTTATTCAGAACTGTGTGATAGTTACATGAGAGTATAAACATCTGTGCATATAAATAAACAGTTTCATCCTCCAGTATTTTTATGAAAATTTCAGCTACTTGATACTGAAATTTTTAAAAAATATATGAGTTAATGCTCTTCAATTTATCTGAAAAGTAAGCATAGCAGGTTGCAGAAGTAATTTAGAGATCAGTATTTTCTGGAAACTTGCTTGTCATTCTTCCGAAACCAGTTTGTGATAAAACTAAAACTTTTCACCTCTGAATGCCCTGGTCATGGTGATTTGGAATACACTTCTAAGATAGCATCATGATCCATTTCTCTCTAATGGACAAGGAGGAGCACAAATCCCTGCCAGCAGAGCAAAGGGTCTCCCCCTGAACACTGAGCAGACCACCTCTGCAGACCCAATGAAGAGCAGATTTCAACAGGATTTGTAAAACACCAGAAATCTGGCAGTCCTGATGAGGGTGGCATGTGAGCACTGTCATCACAGAGGTCCCCAAGTGGTCTTCCTAAACATGCGTAGCTGTGCAAGCAAGAGCAATTCTTTGTTTGCATCTGTCTGGAAGCTTCATGAGCCCTTTCCTACAATTAACTACATTATTCGTATGTTTTGCCTTGATCTGCTGGCAGTAGCTGCATGTATGTGGTATCTAGAGATCCTTTATGGGTACTTGTATGATAATTTTCTCCAGGTGTTCCTAAGAAGGGTCAGAATAGAAAAAAATTGATGAGGGGCAGGTTAGCAGTGCCTGTGGAAAAAGATCGCTAGAAGGCAGGGCTTAAGTGTGCAAGATACTTCGTCTGGTGAAACAGAGAAATCCCATACAAAAAGAGAGTAGACAAAAACAATTCGATCTTAGAATTTAGAGCGTTGGTACTGAATGGAAATTACTCTGCATGCTGGGCTAGAAGTCTGCTGGAAAACCTCTTGGTAACACTTCTATCTATTCAGCTCATCCTCACATAATGTGATCATATGCATATGTTCCCTGTGTAATTCTTTATTAGAAAAGGCAGCGTAGCATTATCGCTCTGTTGAAAGCGAGACCAAATAAGCAGATACACCTGGAAGAACATCCCAGTGATTAGAAGCTGCAGAGATTTTGCACAACCTGACTTTTGAGTTTGTTGGTTTTGAGCTTTCACTCAGGCGTTCGTGAAGGTGTGCGTGCTCACACCTGCATGCAGTTGTTGTGCATCATCAGCTACTTGTGCATGCAGGTGTTTAGATGTGTTGTTCGTAAGTGAGGGAGGTGAGGTTGTGCATATGGAAACTCTTTCTCCTACTCATGCAAGTGATTGAATCAGTCATCACTACACGCAGGTGGTAATGCACATTACTTCCCCTACCCCAAACACCATAGCCATCCACGTCATGACCCAGAGACATACCAAACGCTTTCTGCCTCTTTAAGAGGGAGTGTCTGGACAAGGTGCCAGAAGGAAATGAGAAAGGATTAAAGGGGAAGTTTTAACTTGTTCTTCCTTCTCTCCTGTGTTTGGTTGGGTTTTTTTTCCCCCTTGTCTTCCATTAACATTTTTAGTGCGTTGAAAACTCTTTTGCACAAAGGCTGCCTGCTTTTTAGGCCTGCATTTAGCTCCTGCAGATACAAGTAGTGCAGTAATATTTCTGATAACAGTGTTTGATGTGGTTGTGAAGGGCTAAGTATAAAGGTAAGGCAGTGTTTATAGGCAAGGCAAGACAATGTTTATAGGTAAAGCTAATATCTCTTCAAAGACCCATCAGTATGGTTGAAAGAAGTAGACAAACTTTCAAGCACAAAAGCTGCAAGGCACAGAAAAAGCTTTTTTCTTTTTTGCAAGTAAACTAGTTGATCTAGTAAGAAGAAAGTGTAGGAAATACTGAAAGAGAAGTTTTTCAATGAGAATGTAGGCTCGAGGGTGTATTGGAAGAAAAAAGGTGTGTTGTTGATGGGGAAGGTAAGACCAGAAATGTAGTGCAAAGTACAAAGAACCAAACGAAAGGGTAAAAATGGCAGAGAAAACCCAAAATGTTTATCTCATGTAATAATTTCTGGAAGACTCATCCGAAGAACGTATTGTAGCTGTAAAAAATTCTGATAGGTTCCTACACAGAGGCCACTTTGTTTACCAGCATGTAGAGTGCAGTTGCTTCCGTGTGGATGGAAACACAGAATGCAGTGTAGGAGAGGAAGTGAAGAGCCCTTCATCAAGTTATTTTGTGGGAGGAAATAGACTGTGAGGATCCAGCCTAGGATTTTATCACCAGTTCACTTTCCATATTTGCAACAATGTAACAGAAAAAGAAGGAAAAAAATAGAAATGGCAAGGCTAGAAGATCATTCTTGCTTATAAGAAATCAGATTGTTGAGGTCGTGCATCACCCTAACACTGTAAGGATACTTAGTCAGCCCAAGAGTAGGATTGAAGCAGGCAGACATGCTAATTTCACTGAGTATGGCACTTACCGCACTTAAAAGCCTTTTGCTAAAGAACCACTAGAGTCTGTTTAACCCATGATGTCAATTGTGGAAATTATGCCATCCTTAATTTGTGACTTTTTAGCTCTTTCTTCATAATTTTCTTCCTGCACACACAGTGTCCATCCTGTCACACAGTGTCCTACAGTTTTGAAACCTGCAAACACTTTCCTTGTCATTCAATTATTCTTTGAGGATAGATGTTCTTTGTACCATTGGATACATGCAGTGCTGATTTCTTGTACTTTTACAAATCTTTCCTGCCAGTTACACACTCCCAGCCCTCAACTTTGTCTTTTGATAACAATGGGATTGGGATAGAGACATTTTATTTTGGATACCAAGGCACAGCTGAGTCTTCAGAACATGTCTAAGACCAATTATAGTTAACATCAGGAGATTGCTTTTGGCACGTTACTTACATTTAGATCCTTACATCACTGCCAAAACTGAGGTATGCAGTTTCTGGAGTTGTTGGAAAGATATGACTGTGCAGAAAGAGAAATGAGCCAAGTTCTTGTGTCCCATTTGCCTCACACACACCCCCACCCTGACACATCTTTGCAGAATGACAGCTGCATTACATCCTCAGAAACACTTGAGTTGACCTGATAAAGACCAAAGAGACGGCAAAGTTATATTTGTACTTCTCTGGGACTTTCCCAGCATTGATTACTGATTCTGTCATCCCTTTGGCACTTTTGAGCAATGGTAGTCCCCTTGTTGCTGCCAGGCTCTCTGTAAACAGTTGTTCAAACACTTTGTTTGAAGGATGCCTCATAAAAAGGAGTCCCACTGTTCAGTGTTTGGGTGCCCTCGGTTTCTACTGGAGAGCTCAGCATTGCCTGCTAGGGGCACTTGGTAATTTTCTGGACTTGGACCAACATCTCATGTCTTTTTGCTAAATGTGTTGATCAGAAAGAAGGCAAAGAGCTTGTCATGCTGCAGTTCCTCTCATAAGACAAATGTTATTGTGGGAGCTACACTGTTGGCCTTTGAGAGGAACTGAAATAAATAGACTCTACATGTTGGACAGAATCTGGCCCTTTCAAGCCTGCTTTTCTGTTTAATTATGAAAAGCCTAATTTTATCATGATGACATAATTTCACACCTCTTTTGAAATATTTTTCTTTGCATGTATTATACAGTTTCACCATTGTTCTATTCCAGGAGTGTTTGCTAGATGTCAGGTTGTCCTGGGCTGAAAAAATAGGAGGAAACAATGAGACATTGTCAGTTTTTCATTTGGAGATGGACTTGGATTATTAAAGAGAGAAAGAACCCAAAACAATATACAAAGTCACACATCTGGCATGCCAAAAGTTACAAAGTGATGTTATCATGTGGTGTCTTGACTGGAGTTGAGTTAGTGTTGCATGGCATTCCAGTTTCCTGCATCACAAAACTATCAACATAGTAATAACTGGGAAACCAGAAACCTGTTAGCAGCCAAAAGTCCAGTTGTTTTCAACCTAAAGTTAGGGTAAATAATAGCAGGCTATGCCTGTATGGGGGGAAGCACTTGCTGAATTGTTTAGGTAGGAGGAAGTCTGTGGGTGTATGAAATTCTAGGCATGCAGTTCTATGTCTCGAGAGGGAGACTGGGCTTTTTTCTTTACAGGTATTTTTTTATTGCATGCTCAGTAGCAAGCTGTGATGAACCTTATGACACAAATACAGCTGGCATCAAAGTTTGGATGGAAGCAGCACCTATTGCAGAATTCCATGTGTGGCCACAATCCACACCAGGCTGTCTCTACATGTCCCCAGCTTACCTGTATGGACAATAATGTTTTTCTGTTTAATGTATGACCAGTACCTGAAGTCAGAGGGAAGGCTGGAAGCATTAATAAGGCAATACCATACAATTAGTTATGGGTGAGCAATATAATATCTTCAGTGTACAGACTACACTGTACAGGCTTTACTTTAGCATCTGATATTATGCTCTAACCAGTGTAAGCATTACTGAAGAAGGTAAAATAGCCTCTTTTGGTCATAGAATCATTAAGGTTGGAAAGGACCTCCAAAGATCATCAAGTCCAACTGTCAACCCAACATCATCATGCCCACTATGTTCCAGTTACTATGACCACTTGTGTTTTCAGGGCAGTCTTTCTGTGTGATTTCTCTTACGACAGAATAGGTGATGGCACATTTTGCTTGGGAGCCTAAGATGATTTCATTGGGCTGTTTTTATATCACTTTCCTTTCCCTGCACTGCCTAAGAAAATTCTTTCTGAAAATGTTCCTGAAAGTACATCTGCTGCATAGATGTTTGAGCTGTAATAGCTTCTTCTGCTATTTTATAATGTTGATGGTCCATTTTAATAAAAAACAGGTAAATGTTAACCTGTAGGCAATCATGTTTGTTGTTTCTTGCAGGTTCTAAAATCTAAAGAATTATCATCACCAGGACAGCGCTACATCGACAGCAAAGTAGTTAAAACAAGAGCTGAAGGAGAATGGTTGTCTTTTGATGTCACTGAGGCTGTACATGAGTGGCTCCATCACAGAGGTGACAAGTGCTGTTTGCCTTCACTCCTGCCCCAACTGCTCCTCCATTAACTCAGCAGTATTTCGGGGTCTTTCCATGTGTAAAAATCAACTCCACTTGCTTTTATGTTTTGCAGACAGGAACCTTGGATTTAAGATAAGCTTACATTGTCCGTGCTGCACCTTTGTGCCTTCCAATAATTATATCATCCCAAATAAAAGTGAGGAGCTTGAAGCAAGATTTGCAGGTAACAAAAGAAAAAGAGACTTTTAAAAATGTTGTGGTGCTTACTAATTAATCAGGGAAACAAAGAGCCACTACTGCCTCTAAAATGGCATTCAGCTGATTGAAAACATGCTTATTTGAGAATCTTGATTCTCAGCTGGTAGGAAACAGTATTGAAGGCACAAGGGTAAAGCTGTATCAGCTGAACTATTCTAAAACCAGATGGCATGAATAAGCCATCTTATCCCATGCATGCAGCTTCAATGCCCTTAAGGTCTGTGTTACAGTTTGCAGCATGCACACCAGATATACACACAGACTGTTGCACAGTAGACCATCCATTGTTCGATAGTCATGCGAAAACTTGCTGAATGTTTTCAAAAGAAACCCTTTGACTGCTGTCCATCCTAGCACTGTAACACTTCAGGCTTAGTAAAGTTACTGCTGGAAAGTTGAATTAGAATGGTGTTTGGCTCACATGTAAGCTGCTTGCAGTAGATATGTGTGTGAGCGTGATACATTTTATAAGTGTTAAACAATACTTGTTGTGACACATTTCCAAAGTATAGGTAAGACAACAGTTGGCTGTTTTGCTTACAGAAGCACCTTCCTTTGCTCTCACTGAGTATAGAAGGTCTCAGTCTTTGTAAGTACCTGCCGATGTACTTCCAGCTCTTCAGGCACACTGAATATCTCCAGCTACTCGTTTGGGTTTTTTTTTTTCTTTTTTTTCTGGTCATATCAGTAATATTTTAAATTACTCTGAGCAGTGGCATCAGTCACTTTGGGAAGAGCTGAACAATAGGTGCCAAACTTGTATAAACGTCCTACAGTGTTTTACTGCCAGTGCATTGTGGGTTGAAGAAACAGAAAAGGTGTGTATCTCTATGTGCTCCTACTTCCAGTAGTGGAAGTCTGATTCTCAGGTGAAGTCAACAGAACTACATTAGTTAACACTAATTATATATCTACGTTGGCACATAGAATTTATTGTAGCATATTTGTATATTAGTTACAGAAAGTATTTTTTATCCTGACAGTTGGCTTGGTAAAAACTTAAAGATTGGATTGAGTGGCATTAAAAAATAAACAAAAGTGTGTATTTAGGGTTATGGATATATGTGCTTCTTATGGACAGCAGACAAGGTGATACAGAGTAAATATATCAAGGTCACATAAGCTCCCTTGTGTTGTTAAGCCATTCCTGTTTCAGCTTCAATAAGGGAAATGTTATTTAATTGACTGTGCTATGGTTATCACCCACTAGTACATATAAAACTATGGCTATATTAGAACCAACTCAAATTCTGTTTATACAGTTCTCATTTATTAAAGTATATCATGATTTGGTTAGTTTGTTTTCCAAGGATTTGGCTATATTCCTTGTTAAGTATTAAGTTTTTCTAACCATTGTTTCACTGCATTGGAATTTTTTCTCTAAGTAAATACATGTACTGTACATATGATTAAAGCCATTGTGTGTATTTAAAAAAATGTTATGATATTTGGTCGCTGTAATTGCAAATGTTACAAAAAGAAAAGTGTATATTTTTCTCTTCAGATTGTATTATCTGGTTCAGGAGGTTAATTTTCAAAAGGGTCTTAGCAACAGGCATAACATGAGATGTTTGGACTCCTAGGAAAGGCTAATATCTTGAGTATTTTGCCTGAAATATTGCCATAAGAAGAGGCTAGAAAGACAGTGTTTCAAGAGAAAATGCAAAATAGGAGGTCATTGATTGCCACTTAAAGAAGAAATATTTTGATCAACGTCCTTGCCATGCCCATGCAAAAGAAGGGGCTAGAATAACTGACTTTCTGGGAAAAATCAGCAGATTTAAATAAACTGACAGTGGGAGACAGAATTTACAAGTATTAAAAAGAGGTAAATGTGATGATAGACAAAGCTGATGGGATAGAAGTAAGCAGTGGGAAATGCAGGTGAAGTATCCAGAGCAGCTCTAATGGTCTTACAAGATTTTAAAAGGTACATAGCTGCTAAAAGATGGGAATAGTGCCCTAAGTGAAGTGACAAAAGCATCACTGCTTGGGGCGTTTGAAACTAAGTGATGCAGATGCAGTGGCTGAAGTATTCTTTTCTGTTACTCATTTCAACTGTTCTGGTAAATGTACTAAAATGCCATTAAATGGCTGTGAATGTGGGAGGGCTGATACAATAGATAACATGAGAACTGTGAATACCTTAGGCATCTTGGGTTGAAATTTGCCTCCACTTCCCATTATATGTGCTCAGCTGACACCATCATTACCCAGTTTCTGCGAGAATTTTTTTAAAGAGATGGTTTATTTAATTTGTGAAGAAAAAACAACACAATGTTTATCACCAAAATGTATTTTTTGAAGGTATTGATGACTACACATATTCCAGTGGTGATGTGAAAGCTTTAAAGTCCAATAGGAAAAAATACAGTGGGAAGACCCCACATCTTCTGCTAATGTTGTTACCCTCCTACAGACTTGAGTCGCAACAGCCCAGTCGGCGGAAGAAGCGTGCTCTAGATGCTGCCTATTGTTTTAGGTAACTATGCATCCATATTCGGTATACTTGCATAGTAGTGCCAGCCTGTGAGGTGTAATGCAATTGCTTATCATGGGATTTTTTTATGGATGGCATTATACAGAGTGCAGATTCTGATTTGCAGACTCATGGAGTCTGTGTGCAGCAGGTAGCTGCCCAGCGGTCTCCAATCCCTCAGAGGCAGTGGCAGATGAGGAAGGTTGTGGCCTTAGGAAGCAGAGGTTGAGTTCCATCTGGGATGATTCCCAGACCCATCAGCCCCGTAATTACAGCCAAATTATCACCTCCACTGTGCTCACCTACTCAGAGAGGCCACTCAGTAGGACTTAGAGGAAAATACTTAATAGTCTTCTAGGGAATCTATTAGCTTTGTCTGTATAAGCAAGTCCTGCCATGTCTGAGCATCTTATTTCAGTTACAGTATCATCTACTATTGATGTGATTTGGTTGTGAATTTTTGGGCATGGACTTAACCTGCCTGTAATGCATCATTCAAGGAGCAAGCAACTGGATTATTTTTATTCCCTGTGTTGTCTTTGTTGTGACCAGTGTCTGTCTGTATTTTATTCCCCAGGAACGTGCAGGATAATTGCTGTCTGCGTCCACTTTATATTGACTTCAAGAGGGATCTTGGCTGGAAGTGGATTCATGAGCCTAAAGGATATCATGCTAATTTCTGTGCAGGAGCCTGCCCGTATTTATGGAGCTCAGATACTCAGCACAGCAGAGTAAGTAATGATTTTGTTATTTTCCAGCTTGCATTTTATAACTGCAGGGTGAAATATATTTCTAGGACGGACATCAGCACCCGTGCCCAAAGCTTGTATTTACTATCTCAGTAACTAAGAGTAATGAAATGTGGCCCTGTAGAGGGACTCATACATGGCCTCAAGCTGGTGTTGAAGCAGTAGGAATATATTGGCACACATTTTTTTTTAATGTGTTCATTGATAAGACATATGGATAGATAGATTGAATGCTCTTTGTCAGTATGAGCGTGGTATAGCTTTGGGAGCCTGCCTGGGAAAGGACCTTCCATTATAGAGCATGAGTGGAAGATGGCACAATGAGTTCAGTCAGCAAAGGCACTGAGGGAGGCACTATCAGAGTAACAAAAGGGCTGAGTTTTACTACCTGATTATCACCTACTTTTATGACCTGATGTTTTTCATTGTTACTAATACACTACGATGCTGAATTTCATGAAAATGTACTTATAGATGTTCTTCTTTTACTTCAAACAATATATTCATTCTTGTACTTTGAAAATTTATATGCAAAGGAGGAACCTTGTGTCTGGGATGCTGAAGAACCGGTAGTCATCTGAGATGGGACTTTTTATTTTAGAGATTAGATGTGGTATTTTAGCCAACTGCCTTAGGATGAGTAGTATTCTGCTGTGAAGTGCTTTTCTCTCTCACATGTCAATAAAGATGTCTAGACAGTAAATGCAAGAGGCAGACATTTGCATCACGGTTGTCATAAAGTAAGAATTTCACCCTCGGGTCCGTACTGATATCTCCCCTTTTTTCAAGCCTCCCTTAAAATACCAAATCAACATCAGCCAGCAGGGAGAGCTTGTTATGTCCAAGGGGCAGCTTGCTTTGCCTTTGTTCTGTAAAGCCATGATAGCATGTTCTTCCTGAACTTACAGACCCAGGTGTAGATATCCTTCTTAGGTGTCACTGGCTGTGGCATTGTACTGTTAGCGATGTCAGCAGGCAGAGATATAAATAAGGTAAGTACATTTCCATGCTGGTGTGGAGTGGTAGTGTACACAGTTTGGAGCAGCACTTGTTTTTAAAGGAAAGAGGAAGAATAACTGTCATGGTCACAAATATGTGGTTTGGATAGTTGCCCAAGGAGTCAGAAGTTGCTTAATAAAGTAGTTAGTGTTGCTGTCCTGAACAGTTCTTCTGTCTCTCTAAGCTGCAAATGTTGTGTTGAAGTTCTAGGAAAAGGTCACTTGGTGTTTGGCTAACACATTAATGGCATCCTCAGAAATACCTATGTATCATCAGCGGGTAACCCTACGTACTTCCCTTGCAGAGAACCATGGATATGAATCCGACGTGGCATAAAGCACCAGCGCTGCTAACTTCACCACAGCTGGTTCTCAACAGGAGTATCTGCAGCTGGAGTCCCAGTGCTTGCAGGGTAGCATTAATTAAACACTAAGGCAAAGGAGTGTTTATGTACTGAGGGACTCTTTTCTCCCTTTGGTGCACTTGTAAAGCCAAAATCCTGCAACAGCAAATGGCAGTTTGAAGACACAGATAAAAACATTTCCGCTGCTTCTTTCCATATCAATACGGTGTGCATATTGATTCAAAGGGCTACGCTTTCAAGGCAGGCTCCAGACATGTACCTGTTTTGAGGTTTAAGACTGTATGGATAAAACCTTAGGAAACGTAGGAAGATTGTGACATGAGATTGAACTGGAGAAACATAAAAAATATTAAAATCCAGGAATCTTTGTACTGCTTTCAGTGGGCTTTCTCTCAGGCGCTGTGGGAGGAAGCGATGCAGAAAGGAATTTGCTCTGCAGTGGCAGGAAGGCAGAGATAGCTGACTTAATCTCTCTTTTTCCTTTCTCCTTCTAGGTACTCAGCTTGTATAACACCATAAATCCAGAAGCTTCTGCCTCTCCATGCTGCGTGTCCCAGGATTTGGAACCCCTCACGATCCTCTACTACATTGGCAAAACACCCAAAATCGAACAGCTGTCCAACATGATCGTAAAGTCTTGCAAGTGCAGCTAAAGGATACCCCTGAAATAGCATGACATGTGTGTATTGAGAAAAATAACCAAGGAAAGAAAAGAGAGAGAGAGAGAGTGAGAAGGAAAGAAAGAAAACTGAAAACCCAGGTTCATCAGTGTTAAAAGAAAAAAAAAAAAGGAAGAAAAAAAAAGCGGTACTAGTCTGAACTGTTCGAAAGTTTGTTTGTTGTGTTTTTTTTTTTAAACTGGCATCTGAAGCAAAACATTGAAGGCCTTTATCCTACATTTCACCTAAACATAGTGTGAGATAGACAAGAAGCAAAGTTACAGGAAAAAAAAAAAACCTTTTAAAAAATAAAACACTGGAAGAAATTTGTTAGTGTTACTATGTGAAAGGAAAAAACAGGAAAATCCCATGAAGTGGAGTTGCTGTATCTGTCCCGTGCCTTACTTGATCTCTCTGTATTGTTACGCAATAGGCATCCTACCCATTCCTCTTAGCTGTAGAGTTAACAGTGCATTATTTATTTGTGTGTAAAAACTCTCAAATGAACATTTCCGTATCGCCATTGGAAAAGAGAAAACCAGCCAATGTGGACAAAGTGGAGACCAAATAAGCTGCCAGAAATACATATAAAGCCTAAAGGAATACAAGCTCAAAAGAATCAGAAAAGTAATAGCTAGTTTAGTTTGATTAAAATAGAAATCAGTTATTACATTATTGAGAAACTCTGCCTTTAAAATACCTTATTTTTCATGCCAGCTGCCTAGAGAGGCTTCTTGTAAGGTCTCAAACCCTTGTTTTAAATACTGAATAATTTACTAATAAAGGACACTCTGTTTCAGTCTCAAAGACAAGTCTATAAGATTATTTTTTTTTTTTTTACTGTAAATGATTTAAAATGTCAGTTTAGTAAACCAGTGAAATATTTAACGTGTACTGGTCTAATCTTCAGACCTTAATATGTTGCTGTATAGCTATGCTATGGGATTTTTTTGTTCTTTTGGTGTATGTAACCATACCTAGAGTATTACAATAGGTGGGTAGTAAAAGCCAGCTTAATTGGAAACATATCTGTAGATCTCTATTTGTAAACTATTAAAAAATTAAGTACTTTATGTGTAATGTGTAAATTTTCACCATATTTTTGTACTCTGTAATACTGTCAGCTCTCATGAGTTTGAATTTGAATTTGGGGCTCTTTTTGATCACTCAGAATCATGTGTTTCCCTCTAGCTGGCCAGTATGAGTAGAGTCCCTATATTTTGACTTGCACTACAAATACATGTTTTATAATAATTGCTATACATGTGCTTTGTATATTGTTCATCATTATGACATAAGCTACCTGACTCCATTTGTTTTTCTGTTTTATAAAAAAAAGTTGGATTAAAATTATCTTCCCCCTCCCCTCTTCCCCTCCCTCCTCGGTCATCCCAGTTTGTAACACTTGAATCGCGATGCGGTTCGGATTCCTGGACCTTTTTCTTTCCTTTCGGCTATAGACACTCAAACAGATGGGCAGGGAGCGAGGTGTTGCAAGACAAGGTGTCTCAGCCTGGCTGAGGTGAGGCAAACCCTTGCAGAGAATGACATTCACCACTGTGCAGAAGGCTGATAGGAATCGTCTGCCGCGGCGATGCCCTGAGTGGGGCGTGAGCGGGATTGGTTTGCAGTCAGAGGCCGTGCATCAGCCTCGTAGGCAGCAGCGACTTGTCCCCACAGTTAGTCCATGGGACCCACCCTGCTCCTGCTGCAGGTAGCAGAGATTTGTCTTTAACTTCTGCAGTGGCACGGCAGGCCCCTTTAGGCTATTGATGTATGTGTAAGGATTAGCAGGATCAGACCCGTGATTTTTGTGAGTTTGCCAATTTTTTTTTAATTGGGTTCACATTAAAGCTTCTTTTAAAAAAGAGGAAAGAGGAACATGGGGTTCCTAGGATTTTGTTGTTGTTACACATGTGTAAATATTGTAGAGGGAGTAAAAAAAAATATAAATCCACAACATACTCTTCATTTAAAAAAAAAAAAAACCTCAACATAAATTAGCAAAAAAGTCATGAAGAAGGCGTATTCTGTTCATTTCACATGATGAATGGTTTTGCACAGCAAAGCTGGAAAACTGTTAACAACGTGCTACTTGGATGAGAAGGACATTTTCTGTCATTGACCCAAGCGGTGTCGGGAGGACGCTCCTGAGCTTGATGTTGTCAGCTCCAGTTTTAAGAAGTGCAATTTCTTTGGCTTCAGGAGAACACTGATGCAAAACTGAAGTGTCGCCGCGGCTCGCACACACAGCTCCTTGGGACTTCAGTAGAGCCTGTGCCTTTTGCCTAGATGGAAACATAGCCCCACAGATGATCTAATCCCACCCGTTGACTCAGCGCAGAGGAGGAGGTATGTTAGACTTCTGATTTATTTAGTGAGTTGAGATGAACAAGTGAAAAATCTGTCCTGCTAACACTTGCTTGAGCCAGACTTACTCCAGTGAGAAGATGCACTGAACTCAGTGAAACTCCTCAGGGTAGTAAATACTCTGGATTTTCTTGTATACGGCAGCAAATTTATTTTTATCATGTTCAGTATGAGAACTGTATTTTTGTTGGACAGGAAAGGAGACAAGGATGAACACATTTTAAAAAAACGAAAAACTTTTTTTGCAGTTCTCTGCTAGGGGAATGCAGCTCAAAACCGGTTTTGAAGCTTTGAAAAAGTGGAATAGGAGATAGCATAGTTGTCCAACTATACTCACTATGCGCTGGACGCAGCTGAAAGTTTCGGTTTGGATTTGGAGTTTTTCTCTAAATTTAAGTAAAAAGCCTCGTTTCTGTAAGCCGTTACCCAAATATCGAGCTTTTTTTTTTTTTTAACTTTTTTTTTTTCTCAAAATGCACTGATAGTATTTGAAATACTCTATTGTAAAGCTCCTAGAATTTTTTTTTTTTTGTTTCTTTATTAGGCATGTATTTCCCTTTAATTACCAAGGATGTTAGGCCTGATCCTACAATGTGCAGAACTCATGGGTGAAATTCTCCTCTACAGAGTGGGGTAATGTGAGTCCTAAGCACTGCTCAGGTCTAATGTAAATCCCTCTCGAATGGTGTTTAGATGGGTCTGCAACAGCTCAGGGCCTTTGTGCCAGAGGCACAAGGTAACTGCCGCTGTCTGAGCGAAGTCCCTGAGAACTGGTGGGAAATGTTCAGCACCTTGAAAGATCAGACCCAAGGGGTTGGCTGGGGCTGAGGGGGAATCTTAGCACTTAGCTGGGTGGGGTAGGACGGCATTTTTTATGTGTTTAGCATCAATACAATTGTATGGTTGGAATGGTTTAAAGGAAAAAAAAAAAAAAGGAACTTAAAGGACAGCTGTGTTGTACTTTGGTGATCGATTACTCTGTATTTTAACACATTGTATGTCTGGTTTTGTGGTGCTCTAGTGGTAAATAAATTATTTCAATTATATGCTGGTGTTGCTTTCGTACGGTAGTGTTCTTCTGGTGTGAGTGATTCCTGAGCTCTGACTCAGCTTAATCCTTGCAGACTCTGATTAGGTGTGTGATTTTAGTGCGTGTGACCTTGATGTGGTCTGGCACAGGCTGAGGTTAAGAACAACCATCCAGGCTGAGCATGGTCATGTCTGCTCTGAGGGTTGCTTTCCCCTCAGCCACTGCAGTATATGTCTTGGTCTACAGACAAGAAGTGGCTTCTGGTTGACTACTCTGAGCAGCAGCACTGTCCTGTATGTGCACAGGACGGGTACTGTGCCTCATCCCTCACCATAATGATGCCCTGTCAGTCCTGTTACTTCAGGCACTAGTTTTGGTGTCTTTCCTCTGGTAGATGATCTCAAAGCAGTTTCTTCCTTGTTTCTGTAGTACTGTGGGAGGTGAGAAGGTCTCATGTCATTGCATCCTTCAGTAGAGCTCAGTGAAACTGTTTCTGTACATTGTACAAAATAGTCCGTAATGGGATGAGACGGAGTACTGGAAGAGAGGCAACAGACACAAGTTGGAACATGGCAATTTCACGCAAGGAAAATATTTTTACAGTGGAGGTGGCTAAGGCCTGGAACAGGTTGCCCAGATTGGGCATGACATCTCCATCCTTGGTGATGCTTAAAACCATCTTGGCAAGGCTCCAGGCAGCCTGCTCCCACTGCAACCATTCTGAGCAGGAGATTGGGCTGGAGATCCTGCGGACCCCTGCCCACCCCCATGAATCTACAAACAGTCACGCTCCAACCCAACCACTATTTCTCTCACTGGCTAGAAGAGTGAAAGAAACAGTCGTGCTCAACTGTCTCAGCTCTTTCAGTTTTCCAGCAACAGCCACGTAGCCACGTAGAAATGTTTTTTTTGACCCAAAATAGGATTCCCTAGTTTGTTGTAAGTCTCTCTCCATGCACTCTGCAATATGCAATTGCATTATCTAAGCAAATTAGAATTAAGGAGCCTGGTATTGCAGCTTTTATCTATCAGACCTGCAGCTCTAGTGACTTAAATAAATAAAACCGATGGAAGAGCTGCAGAATTGATTCATTACTTTTAAAGTTGATAAAATCACATATGAAAATGCTTCCAGACTACAGACTGATGATGAGAGGGGGTGAACATCTGCTCTTCCTAGTGCTTTCTCTGGGATCTAAAGGGTGTATAGCATTTCTTGCCATGAATGAAAGAATATGTTTATGCCAGATGATTGTTTAGTGTTGTTGTGATAAATTAGAACAAATGGACCCTGTAGTCTGTGAATATGTGTTTTCAAATGCAACTTGGGATGAGCACTAAAAACAATCTTAGGGGCCATTTCACCACAGTTAACGCTCCAGGCTTACAATGATCTGCCTTAATTGATTTCACTGAGTTTATACTAGCATAAAACTATAGTCCTGCAAATATTGCCATATACTAATTTGCATTCTAACTATTTTTAGTTACCCAGCTATATGCTTTGACATGAATGTAATCTGCCAGCCCCTTTCTTATCCAAGGTAGCCCTCACACAGTGAGGTGAGAATACTTTGCACTTCTGTCTGCTGTGTTTCTGAAATCAATGAAGAACAGGAGGGTTTGAGGAGGAATGTTGATTGGAAATATTAGATTGGAAAGTGATTGTAGGGCCTATAACTAGAGAGGAACAAAGTGGAGGGAACATAGTGTGCTAAGAGAGGTTTTATAGCGTGGGGCTGAAATGATGGAAGCTCTCCCATGATAATGAGATTTATGCAGAATATTTTGATGCTGGGCTTGTCTTTTCCTTTCACTAACACAGTCTCTCCAGACTGTATCAGTGAAGCCGTTGCTGTTCTGCTTGAATCAAATTGTGGTTAATAAATGTGGAATATTCAATATAGGAAAAAACCCAAACCACGTAAATGTCTTGAAAACTGTTTTTTAGGTCAAAATCTGCCTCTTAGATCAGACAGAACTGATTCTATGAGGAGCCATGAGATCTGGAAGAAAATAAACCGAGAGGTTATGTAATTATATGTGGTTATAAAGTAGATGTGAAGTAATGTAGTTGGCTTGTCAGTGGGTATGGGTGTAACAGTAATTTCTTCATGTGTATAAAAATAAATTAAATGGAACAGAAAGCTGATGAGAACTTCCAATCAAATTTGATATGCTCATTTAATGAAGTAACCTGCTGGAATCTAATACAGAACCCCTGGGGTATAAACCTTACTTAAAACATATGGTGGTCCAAGAAACAAGTATTTCCTTTGAATGTCGTGTTTTAGTGCCAAACCAAGATGATGGCAGGGATGAAGGAATGGTCAGTGGTCACTGATCTCTGGGTCTCAGCACTGTTTGCACATAATGTTGGCAGGTCCCAATTAAAAGATCCACACAACTCATACCAAAACATTTGCCACAAGAAAGAGAACAAGGAAGATGCAAATGGCAAATGGGACCCAAGTCTTTTTGTTCAGTGATGTATACCATAAGGCACAGAAAGGAGTTCTTACATACTGTTTCATCCAGTTGGATGGATCAACCTAAAGTTAACATTTGAGTCCACATTTTACCGAAGTCAAAAATCAAGTGTTTGGGGCTCTGATGTAGTGTTTAAACCTGAACCACTTTTACAAAATTCAGTTAGGTCCAATCCTTGCAACTGGTTTGTAACCAAACTAATCACCAATTCACTGCTGGAGTGTGTAATGCTTTTAGCTTAAGATGCCAGAAGTTCTTGCACTTGAATAGTTCTGAGTGTGCCAGATGGAAATCTCACAGAATAGTCTTGTATTTTTTTTTTCCCAAGCACAAAGAGATATAAATCTAATTGCTATTCATAGTAATGGCAATCAGAGACAGTCAAAGTGTCCCTACACATCAAGGTGGTTCCCAGAGAACTGGTAGTGGGACAACACACCTTAGGTCACCTTATTCTTCAGTGATTAAAAGACCAGCATTATGGGACTATGTGATGGGGTTTTTGCCATCTGATGGAACTCATGTGAAATGAATTGATGGCTTTATTCCAGATCCTAGTGTAAACTTGTTGGCAGTCTCAAAGGATATGCAGACTAATTTCATCCATCAAAAGCAGAAAATATCTTTATCCGGAAAAAACAGATTTTTTTTTTCTTTGGAAAAATGTAAATACAAAGGAAAAAATATGCAGCAGTTCATGGACAAGTTATGCATTCTTCTGCAGTGTGTAACCTGTTCTCAAAGAGGTGGTCTGGATCAATTTGTGGACATTTGTTGGGAAAAGTTGGATTTGGAGATATTCTGAAATATATTGTTTCCTCTACTTCTTCTATGAAACACTCAATTACAAAAAAAAAGCCAAAATACTGTAAATGAGAATGTGAGCTGACTTTATTTTTTTCACATTGATATCCAGCTATGATGGATAACCCAAGAGGTGAATCACTGCAGATCCTGAGTGTCAAATTGATGTACACAACGTCGGGTCATAGAAAGCAGAGCAGGAAAGATGAACACAACAGAAGGTTTATGTCAGCATAAAATATAGGCCCTACATAAAGCCACAGGAAAACTGGACTGGTTTTTGTTGTGTTTTTTGGTTTGGACTTGGCTGTGCTTCCATAGCACAAAGGGCTGTTCCCATTTCTCATCCTTTGTCTGGGAATAAGGGCGTCTTTAGGGAGGTAGGAATTAACCTAGGAATAGGTGAATGTCACCGATACATTTTGAGATCATTATCAGTCAGGAGACGTAATTTAAATGATCTATTAATGAGACCTTAATTAACTTTTCCTGAAGCTAAGCACACCTAACTGCTCTCCTGGCCTCTATCTCTTATTTTATTATTAAAAGTTCCTCCACTGCTTTGTGGTAACAGATGGTGACTATCACATAGTTGAAATCTCAGCGAGTATCCCAAGGACCAAGGAAGAGATTTCAAGCATTAAACCCCTGGTTTTCTCTAGAGCCAGGTCCCTTAAAGCAGCACTGTAACATGCCAGGTGCTCTGCAGACTGACCACAAAGCAAGACCTCAAACACAATCTCAACAGCGGGCTATCCATGTAAATAATGCAAAAATATTCTGTTTTGGTCTCCACAAGACCCTCACAGACTCATTCAAACAACTGTCTCACTGATTAGACCTCCTCCCCCCCCTCGTAAGCAGTGTAGGATGAATCAGTGATGCTCATGTTGGGGGAAATCTGTTCTCAGAAGCCAATGACTACGTATATGCGAAAATATGTGTCATGGGCTGCAGATATGGAAACCCTGTCTACACACCTGCAAACAAGAATGCACATAGCAAGAAAGGAAAGAATCAGTTCATGGTTGATCCGTTTCTGTGGATGCGTAGATTAAAGTGATGCATATAAATTTAAAGACCTCTTTAAAATTGGCACTGGGCTGCAATGTTAATATAGTTTTTTTCTGTACTCCTAAACCTCTCCCTCTGTTTGCTAAGTATCTTTGCACTTTCTGGACACCTTCATTAGCAGACATACTGTATGGCCCCCGAGAGGAAAAAGGGAAATTTCAGTCTGTTTCACTTCTGGGTTACTCCAGCCGTAGCAGGTTGGGTTTGTAACTTGTGTTGCTGGATGCAGGAAATGACTTTTGGAGGCAACTGAGTTGACCTACTGGTCTTATTCCCAGCTCTTACTTCAGCTTTCCTCCAGCACAGCTATTTCAACAGGGAACAAACCAGGCTTTAAAGTGATTTGGCTAAGAATGGTCAGGCTCAGTTTGCTGTTTTACTGGTGGCTTCGCACAAAGCATGTCTGTTTGTAAAGTGTTTGAACAATAATTGCCACAGTAGCCTACATGAAAGCATCTATATTACACATTTGAATTTATATTTGAAATCTAGAAAAATGAAGAATAAGACAATTTTCTGAAACAGGAAATTGATCTTATTTGCACTTAAATTGTTATATTTTACAAGGTGTTGCTGTCATTTTTATCTAATCCAACAGTATTGACAATAACATTCTTTAATGCTGGATTCAATTCTCATGCTGTATTTATTGCATGGTTGTATTACATGGCTATAGCTAGGGGGAACTATCCTTTTCAGTTGCTTATAGCTTTCTCAAATAATTTTCTGGCTGAACTTTTGATACTGGAATTTAGCCCAGAGATAAATTTATCTGCAAAGTTTTGTTGGACTTTGTTGAGATATCTTTGACTTCTGAGAGGACAGGTAAGTATATTTGCCTTATACTCTCCAATCAGAAATGCTGTGTACTCATAGCTCAGCTTCAGAGCAGATTTCAGTCATTTGCACTCTAGGTTGTTGGGGTCATAAAGTTAGATTAGTGTATCGGTTTTCATTTCAAGCATGAAAGCAAGTTTCCAGTGTTCCTGACTGTAAAGAAATGCTTAAAACCATGAGCTGTGTTGAATTAACACAGCGACATCTACTTGAGTCTGCAGAATAACTGAAATAGAGCACTGAATGAAGTGGTGCTCTTTGCAGCTTTACAATGAAGAGCATACTCTCTTCAGAGGAATGGCCTCTTCCCCACACCTTTGGCATACAGCAAAAAAGTCTCTGAAGTGAAAAAGTCATCACCTTCTTTCTTTGGTACTTAAGAAACAAGAATGAAAATGTCAGGTTTTCATGTTCTTGTTGAAAAAAAAAAATCTGAGGAAAAAAGAAATAACTAATCATCTAAGCTGTTTTCAGCCTTGACAGTATTCTCTCCAGAAACAAATTTTTAAAATATATGTTTGTAGCCTGAACTGGTCCACGTGTGTAAGTGTCCTAATGAGAAGCCAAAAACAGCCCGGTCCCCTCTTGTCTGTTGTAACAGGGCAAAGCACCTCAGTGCCAATGCTCTCCACCAGCTTTAGCTGCGCTTCTCACTTCCAGTTGGGCTTTTATTCACTGCTGAGTAGTGGCAACCTGACAAGAGAATAAAGCTATTTTGGCCTGCTGTGGTAAGGTAGATCTCAGCAGAGGACAAAATGTGTTCAGACACATCTTGATGTTCAACCACGGCCTGACCTAAGAGAAAATCTAAGTGTGAAGGAATCTCATTCAGCAAAAAATGACCACAAAGAACAAGAACTGTAAGCTGCATCTCCAGAGATGAGCAAGTAGAATGAGAAGTTTTTACACCAAAGATCTGCTTAGGAAAGTACAAGAGCAGCGACTGTCTCTGTCAAGGCACTAAAAAAATGATGACACATACCTAGGCTGGCCAGGCATTGTGTGGGAGTAGCTTCTTCACAGTCTAGTTACAGCTTCATCATGAACTTGGGTTACTTACTGGTATGCGTCTGTCTCTGAATCTTGATCTATTCCTTTGAAATCTTTTCAAGAGCAATCTGCCATAAAATGTGTTTGTACAAAGGGATGAAAAGTAGCATATGTCCAAACAAAAAATAAAGGTCAATCAGACACTTTCTGTTTGAATCATCATTGCACCCATATTTCCTGCTGGAATAATTACAAGATTTGTTTAGAAGATTGTGATTCTTTTACTTTATTCCAAATCTGTTGTAAATTACTTACTAGAGGTTGCATACTCAGCATCTTTGTACTAAAATAATTCCTAATCCATACCAAAATTTTTTAATTTGCTTTAAGGGAACTGCTTCCAGAGACTAAAGGACAAATCTGATTCTTGTGTCTCTTCCTTCTGCAGCCTGTGTTCTGAGGTTTGGCTGCATCAATGCCATGAGTACGTGGTGCTGATTTTCTTGTATCTGTTGTGGACATTTCTTGAAAAAGACTATGTCCATCAGTTTGCCATATAGACCACCAATAGCTAGGAGACATATGTGACTTTGAGTAAGGTGGGTTGGCTTGAAGCTGGGTTCCTCAAAGTGAAAGAAGCCTCGCAATCTCCTAAACTTCGAGCCCTGTTCTCCAAAATATTTCTTGGGTTCCTGGTCACAGTCACCCCTCTACAAGTCTGCCTACCAGAAAACAGACTGCTGAAGGCACCTTTCATGATGGAAACCGAGTGGGAAGGTCAGAAAGCTCTTAGATCTTTTTATAGTCTTGGCAGCCTAAATATATTCACAACTAAGGAATACTTGTATAAATACAAGTAATCATATGCAGTGACCAAACAGGGTAAAACTATTCTTGTCTCAAAAAAGCAAAGAAGACAACTCTGCAGAAATGGTATGAAAGAGGCTTGTTAAAAGGGGGACAGAAACATTAGCTCCAAGTAAATAATATAGTTGACACAGCTGAAGAGGCATCGAATTTCCACCATTCAATTAACATCTTATTTGTTTGATTATTGTATTTCTGTTTTTTAAGATAAAATTTGGTGTATTCACTCTGTCTTCAAATCCAGCACCAACTCCCTAAAATGAGAAATATTGTGTTTTTATGTTACTAGTTTAATGCAGCAACCAAACAGAGATCAAAGTTTCTTGAGAACTACATTTAATTATAATCGCTGCCACAAATGCCAGAGCAAGATGTGGCTCTTTCATAAAAGAAAACACAGTAAAACAATATTATGCAGTTTACAAATTCCATCAAACCACTGTACAAATAAACAATGCTACTGAATCACACAACAAATCATCTTACAATTAGGCCACACAAGACCATCTGGTTTACAAACCAGCCTATGAGCCAAAGAGGAAAACTTTGAAGATAAATATTGCCATATGTGGAAGCCCAGGAAAAATATTACTTACTAGCACGAAGCATCATTTTGAAATGTAATTCTCCGTGGGAATTGAAGATTTCTTACTGAGGCTAACATGTTGTGCAAGAAACCTCACAAAATGGAAGCATAAGGTATTATAGATAGGCCCAGAGACTGTGAAGGATTGAAAGCATGTTTAAAGCAGATGGATTTAGCCAGTCTGCTGGTTGAGTACCTAAGTTAATTTGGAAATTTCAATGTTTTCTCTGTCCAGAACATTTGTCTAGTTGCATAAGGGAAACATCCTGTTGTTTCTCAGTCTAAGTGTACTGATAATGGTAAAAAGTAGACTTTAGTATAAATGAGCTTTGAATGGCTAAAGTAGAATCATTTTATCACTGCTTATGATTCCAACAGACAGGGGTTCTTAGCATGTTGATGGGCAGCTTTGCAAAACTCCAGGACTAAAGAGGAAGATTTACCAAAGCAAACAGATATTTGGAATGTTTGTCTTTGAGTCATCAAATGGTTGTGCAGTCTAGGAGACTGGAATTCCGCATTTTTTTTTAAAAAAAGGCACTGTAAGACATCTAAAAATAGACACCAATAATCAAGATATCTAAAATAATCTTTCAAAGATGTTGACCAATGAACATATTTTTTCCAAAATCAGTGGTAATTTTCTCCTTAATATCAGTGATGCAGGGTCACGTCCTGAAGTACAATGGTCAAAAAAGGAGAATATAAAAAAAGCAGCAAGTCATAAAAAGCACAAAACCAACATCAGTTGCTTGTCCATCTGAACAAATTTTTATTGAAATAAAAAGTACAGAAGTGTTTCATTTGTTTGAAATTTACAATCTCTGTGCAGTTCTGCTGGTTTGTTCCTAATTTGTTTTGCTTTATGCCATGAAAGACCATAAACATGTGAAGAGTGAGGGTTTATCTTTCATACTTTGAAACGAATGAAAAAAAATGTTGAAATATTAAAAAGGATAGTTTAGGACATTTAGAGAATGATAAAATACCCTTTAAACTATATTGGTTTATATGCATTATATAGGGTATAAAATTGCTTGAAAGCTCATAATTGACATCCCTGGCTCATTAAATGTTTTCTTTCTGTCACAGGTATTTCTCATAAAGTTGATCAAAGGTTTGGATTCTCCAGAAAACGGCTCATATGTTAAGAATAACTCAGAAGTGCTGAAGTCACAGTTTTATTCTTGCAGGGTTGCTAGTGAAATCTGTACTCTTGGTGCTGAGGTTTCAGAGATGGATTTAGGCAATGTTTTTACAAACTAAGAAAATACTACTAAAATGCAGCTCCTTGTGCCCCCAATTTTCATCCTCAAGGCAAGCGTAACGTCCCTACAGTTGCCCTGCTGTGCAGTTGTGCCCAGTGCATCATCCTTTAAAGAAATGATATAACATTTGGGGGGGTTTGGGAGCTTTTGCTTTAGTTCACTAAGATGTGAAGTTACGCACGACTGTATCACAACTCAAATGGGCCTGATGCACACTGAACCTTCACACCAGGTCTTCATTTGCTGCATTAGTTCAGTCCAGTGGTTTCAAGGGTGGTCTGATTTACATCAGTGCAAGTCTGAGCCAGGCACTGATAAACCTGAAAGAGAAACAAAAATCTTGTTGGCCTGACTTTGAGTGGTACTAGCTTATATATTCAATAGGTGTTGCATGTCACAAGGGAACACTACTGTGATTTGTGTATGTTACTGGCTCATGCAAATACATGTCCTTGCATTTCATTCTTCGAAGTTTCTCTAAAGGTTCCTTAGATCACAAGGTAGAAAAAACGTGGCCATCTCTAATCCAATGTATAAGAACTGATTATTTTCTCATGTTCACTGGCTGACTTCTTACTTATTTCTTACTGATTTCTTACTCTGAGTTGTAGCCCTTGCATTTGCAAATTATTCGAACCAAATGGCCAGTGCAGAATGGGAGATCTCTCCTTTCGGCATCTCTGCGCAGCAGTTTTCATGGAGGTTCAGAAGCTGACATACAAAGATCTGCCAGATTACATTATATCTAGAAACCAGTTTTGTTAGAGTTATGTTGATGCTGTGGATTAAAATGGTGAGGAAGCAAGCTACGCAGTTTCAACTCATGATATTTGCATTACTTACTGCTTTTTTAATGCAGAAAGTAGCAGTTATTTTGCAGGCATTGACAGTAGTCCTAGAACAACACAGACCATAGAGGAAGATCTGACCTTTTTCCTTTCACTGCATGATAGACATCTAAAACTGTGGAGGAAACTGAGACAAAGTTCCTCACTTAGAAAGATTTTCTCCCCAGGTGACAGTGATCTCAGACTTCTTTGACAGAGCTACACCAGTTTATCCTGGCTGAAGATCTGCCTTTGACTGGGCATCAGCACGGACCCCGAGATGGCTTAAAACACATGTGAGTCATGGAAAGGAGGGGTTTGGATGGGAAATTTGGGCAGGGTAGGGCAGGGCTTGCAGGAGGGGTGCCCATGGCTGGGAAAGAAGGGCACTTTTGCATTTTATTTCTGTTTCTTGCCCTGCTGTCTCCTTGTCTCCTGGTACTTCCACCACAGTGCAGGCTCCAGCCCTTACCACACAAACAAACGAACAGGAAGAAGCTTTCTCTTGAGCACTAGATTTTGACCAAAATGTGAGCAAGAGACGAAATCTCTCTCATCCTTGCAGAGGCCTGTCTCTCTGCAGCTCACGTTGAACAGCACTGAGTCACAGTGAAAGACATCATTAACTCCCGGAGGCCAAAGAAACGCTTGCCAGCATCCCAAAGGGGATTCCCAGCCACCTCACTCATGCACAGCGCCTCTGGCATCCAGCGGCTTGCCCAGCTTTATTTATTTATTTGTTTTATTCACCTCTGTTTTGTCTGGAAAAGACTTATCTACTTCTCCTCCCGGGGCTCAGGTCTTTCTTTCAGCTCCTGCCAAATCCCAGAGCCACATGTTTTGGGAGCCTCTTTGGAGGAGGAGCTGGCCCGCGTCCCTTGGCCAGCTGGCCAGCAGCCGGCTCATGGGAGGTGTCTGGGACCCATGAGGAGAGGGACACGGTGCCATGGCTGGAGGGTGAGATGGCAGCTTGGAGCTGTGTTGTTTGGTAACCCACAAAGGCTGTGGGGTTGAAGCTTCACCCTGGGAGGTGACTTCAGCCATGGGGTGGGGGCTTCCAGCAGGGACATGGCCTCCTCTCATGTGGGCATGATGGGAAGGGCAGATAGGACAGAGGTGGAAAAGCGATGCTCATTGGCACTGGACAATAAATATGGCCCCCAGCACTTTGCATGCATAAGCTCTGCACTGTCACACAAAGCTTTTTTCCCCCTTGCTCACTTGGGTGGGTGCAACGCTAGCAGGTGACATTCTGGCTGGGACAAGACTCTCAGCTGCTGCCACAGTTGGGCGCTGGCAGCCATGGAAACATGCACTTGCTCTACCTCTGTGTTTTTATCTGTACCTTAGGAAGCTGCCCATCTAGTGTCCCCAGCAAGATGGGCCACCTGCGTGCACATCCTCTCAGCCCCGTGGGGTGCAGAGGAGAACACCGTCAGTGCCACCGGGACCCAACACCACTCACAGCAATGGCACGCATGGCTCTGTCCTGATGTTAAATAAATAATTCAAAAAAAAAAAAGAGAAAGCAAGAGAGAGGGAGCGCGAGTGAAATGTACACCCTCCATTTCACACCGCGTCCAGAAAACCTGGCTGTCAGCATCCTGCTGGACTCCCTCCAGACAGGTATTCATTACATAGATTTGACTTTTTAAATACGATAGAAATGAGAACTGCAAATTTAATATGTTTTTCTTCTTGGGAGATGAGGGGGCAGGAGGGAGGGGAATAGCATTTACCTCATAATTTCCCTTTCTCTTCCCCCCTCTGTGTAAGCCACATTATTCTTTCTGCAAAGATACTTGGGGAAACTTGCTAAAATTTTCCCTCATGCTTGAAATTTACTTACCCTGGGTAACAGGAAATGTGGAGTCTTGTGATGTAGATTGTTATACCAGATGGTAATCTTAGCACATGCTATTTGTGTAGATCTGTGGTGCAAGTGAGTCATCATTCGTAGCTGACCTTCACTGCTGTGAAAATACTTCTTTCAATAATAACAATAACAATAACAAACAACAATTTGGCATGGTTCAGCTCTGCCTAGTGTGAAGACAAGGGCACGCTGTGCAGGTGGTGAAGGTGGGTCCTGGGCTCCCCACGGAGCATGGTTACAATCCCTCTGGAGTGGGATCCAAAGCTCATTACGAGTCTTTCCATCAGCTCTGCTGAGCTCTGCTGGATCAGGCCCAGGTCATGTTGCATCACATTTCTTTACAGCCTCCTTACATTCCCCTCTCTGCACTCCTCCTTTTACAAAAAAGCACTTGCGCGTTTTCTGCTGAATCGGAAGAGACACAGACACATCATCAGACTCAAATAATGGGACCAGTTTGCTGCTCTTTCCACAGTCCCTGTATTATGCTGAATTTAGGAGAGAGAGAAGACTGTGAGATGAATTACCCCTGAACTGCAATTATGCTTGCAATTTCCACACCTGAAAAAGAAAAGTTTTTACCTGAGCCAGGTAGCAAAAACACTTGATATTTTGATGGAGGGCATCAACTTTTTCTGGAGCCTCCCACAACACTTCTGCCAGCTCAGCCTTCCTTATCTCTTTCTGTTGTCTGCACAGGTAATTCTGAACACAGATTCCTGCTTCAGCAAATCTGCAGATCTAAACCCAGATGCTGCAAGGACTCTATTTGTGCAGAACTGAGCCCATAAATTGAACTTACAGTTGTGATTAGTAGCGTCATTGCAGTCCTATAGAAATGCAGACACAGTATCTGACTCCAGTGTTTCCTGCAGCAATGAATTCCACTCTGGGAAGAAGCATTCCCTCTCATTTTCCTGAAGTTGTCCTTGTACTGTAGGACTTCAGACAAAGATTCATTTTTATCTCCATTAAAATTAAAATACTGGATGCTAACAGAAAGTAATTTCTGGCCCTTTGTAACTATCAAAACCTCAGCCCTTACCAGGTTTGATAGCTTTCCAGAGCCATTCTTCTGGTCATTTCAGCACCTACTTCACTGTGTCCTAGCAAAAAGGGTGAGAGTTTCAGACCAGGTTACCTATTGTGCTTAGAAAGTTGTCTGATAAAATAAATAAAACATTTAAGCTAGAAGAAACCAGAAGCCTATCATATGTCAAGCTTTTCAAAACCGATTACAACTCACATCTGATAGAGTGAAAATCACACTGGCAATTAGATCAAGAATGACTGATTAAATTCCTCAGGCTTCCCAAATCACAAAGCTAGTATTTGTTTCAAAGACTTTATAATTACCGTATTTAAAAGCCTGTTATTCAATACTCTTCTCTAACTCTAAATTGCTGCTGATGTCAACTCAAGGTACATGAAATTCTGTCTACAGCACATGCTGTAGCTGATCAGTGAATATGGCCTTCATAGCAGCATGTACATCTTTTGCTTTGTACTAATCTTCTCTTTGAATGGTCAGAGTAGACGGATATTGTAGAAGAGGCAGTAGGTCTGATTAAAAGCCCATTAAATCAGTGGAAAACCTTCCATCTTCTGTGGATGTTAATGGACTTTGGATCAGGTCCCTTGTGGCTGGATCACTGTTGCAATAAAAATGCCTGTTTTCTAATGCTGAACTGTACTTACCTCCCAACCAGGGGAGTGCGAGTGACACATCCATTCATCTTAACCTAGTCCACATTTTTCAGCTGCTTTGATGTCATTAGATGAGAGGATCTCAGAAAGCAGGAACTAGTTGCAAAGCAAAAAAAAAAGACTTTGGAGTGCTGTGAAATTATATATTTCTTCAGCAGCCTGTCTCATTCAAGAGAATGTCGTATTTGTTACGCTGTCCTGCTGGTAGCAGTGATAAAGTGTTTTAAAACTGACATCCATTTTCTTGCTCTCACATCCAATATATGCAGCCCTTGTAAAAGGCAGAAAAATTCCTGATGTTTGAAAAAGTTGCTTTTGGTGCCAAAGCAGACAGAAAACGTCTATGCTCCTGTAGAAATGCAAGGGGAATAAAGCTGTTTCTAAGGGGATAAATGTCTCTCTTATTTCCTATTCCCTGTTACTTTGGTTACTGTTACTTTTAAACATTCCTAGCATTTTGCACATAATAAAAAAAATGGCAAAATCCCTGTTCATTTCTAGACACTATTTTCAAACCTAAGCTGCTTGTGTCAAAGAATGGTGTAAACACCAAAGTCTATCCCACTCCAGTATAGCATCCCATCCTAGGTGGAGCTCTTGCCACTCTCTTTATTGAAGGAAGGAGTTATAGAAAAAAAACAACAAACCCATAAAAATTAAGCAAGCCTGAGGACTTGAAAGTCATAATCATAAGACCCAGAGATCTGCCCATTGTCTTTGGGCTTATGATCACCATCAACTGCATTTCTTCCTTCTGTGATTTAATGCATGATGCCGGTCCTACTATGGATGTCATATATGTCATGCTATGGCATTACATATAGTCCTAAACTGTGGACAGTGGATAAATGTGACTGTCACAGGAGTTATACTTGTAAAGTATTGTACTAAGGAGGTTGGTCCAGATGAAGATAAAAATAGTTTATTACAGCCTGTCCCTTGTACCTTGTATGGAGCTACCATCATGTATTCCCCTCTGCTGTCCTCTGCTCTGCCCCTTTCCTCCAAAACTGTTCTTCAGAGGAAGCAAATGGCAGGCAGCCCCAATCCCCATCCCCTTACCAGAACCACAAACCAGTGTATCCACATAAGGACAAAGAGTTTACCACTGGGAACATTTCCCTCTGACAGTCTTGGTTGCTGTCTTGTAGTTTGTGTTTCTTTTATTTATTTAGGAATCTGTTCTAATCTAGACATCTGAAATATTTTCTTTCCATATTTTCATGCCCGTGAGCAGCCCTAGTTTTGTGTCTTGCAGGATAGACTATGTGGGATTTCATTTGCACTTTTATAGCCTATCATTTGACTGAGAGTTACCACTATAGGTTTGTTGTTTCTGAAAGGATTTCAGATTTCATTTAACAGCAGCATCTGTTTTTGCACTGTGGCTTTTTTTTTTTTTTTTTCTTAACAGTAAGCTGAAGCTCATTATTTATTTTCCTCCAAGCATTACATAAAGTAGCATCCCTGGCTGAAGTATCTACAAATATGGCAGTCTCTGATGTTCCTCATTTGTCTATCATTAGTAATATCCTTCAGTAACCTCTGGCTAAGGCATTTTTCAGATATGCAGTTCTTCTGGTAACTTATTTACTCAGGACAGTTTAATTCAGAGGCAACATCTGGATTTCCATGGAAGCCAGTCTTACAGCTTAGCTGACTGAGGTACCACAGAGGTCAAGTGAACTGCCTGTGGTGATACTTTAGCTGCCATTGAACTTAGGACCTTCCTGCCTCCAAAACACTGTGTTGTAACTGTTAGACTCCTCTCTCCTCAGAAATCGTATTACTGGGGATGATCTTGTTTCCTCAGGCCCTGATTATATCCTTCCTTTTTCATGCTCATTTTTAGGCCAATTTTATCTGTTCACAGTATCAGCCCTGTAGAACTGTCTTAAGAAAATACTGCTTGACCTCCTAGCTTTGGCTCTGTATTTGCTTCCACATCATACTTCAGTGCAAAACTTTATTGTTTTGTTCAGACCACAGACAAGGCTTGAAAGTGTCCTTGAAGCCCATGAAAAATGGTTTTCTGTTCCTTACAGACTTCTGAGATGCACAAATATTTCATCATCTGTGACTGTCTTGTGAAATAATGTCTTATTAAGAGGCTTTTGAAGCCATAAAAATCCATAAAGAAGAAAACTGTATTGTCTTCAGCTATTATTTCTGTGCTAATTAAACATCTCTCTGAACAAACAGATTCAGGATCATGTAAACGCTCTAATAAATTTGTAATGAAAGAAATATTCAAAGGCTCAGTGATTAATGAGCAGATGTTAACAGGCAGTGCAAACTTATGGGAAACCATTTCTAATAGTGATGTCAACATAGAACAATTCACAGACATAATTACCAAAAAATTATCAGAGACTTCCTTGTCAAGTATTTTGTATGTTTATAAAGCTGTTGGTGACTCATTTTAAGCAGTCTGGGAGACTTATTTGATTTGGAATTGGGGTTTTATTATAGCTTAGCTGTTATGTAATAGTTTACTCAGGCGAAACGGTCAGCTATTCTTCCATCTCAGCATCGTCCTTATGTGTGCACTGAGATTCCCTGTAGTTCTCTCAGCAAATCGTATCTAAATGCTTTTCCATACTTTCAACCCTTGAAATACAGTCCTCGTTAAAGCTGAGTAGTAGAACACCCCTTTGCTTAATTACTCATTAGTCTGACATCCATTATAAAGTTCAAACACTGTAGTACTAGCTACCTTGTGCAGTTCAGTTCCCTGTGCCATGTGGAGCAGAGCTCTCTGACATGCAAGCAGCCTCAGTAAATCTAGCCTATGTTTGTTTTAAAGGTAATTTCATAGCAAGCAGAGTGCTGCCATTTATGCAAGGCAGGTGCATTCACTAATTTCTCAGGTTATAGCACAAGCTGCAATTAATATTGTCTGTCTCTCCAGTGTCATTAATGTTCAAGCAAAGTAATCTGGATGTAATTTTTGCACTGGCACTAAAATGACATTTCAGTGATTCCACAAGTTTCTTTTTCCAAGGCATTCCAGTACAATCAGCTATAGAATTACCCATCTTTTTCTTCGATTTCTTACTGTCATTCCTTCAGACAAACTCCAAAACCTGAACTTGGAATTTCAAAAAAGACAAGCACAACTGTCCTCCACTCTGAGCTCTTTTCCTGGAGGCCTTGAGCATTTTATATTGCTGAGCATTTGCAGAAAGTACTGAGATGTTTGGGTGCTAGTACAGAGTTTTGTTTTGATTTCTGTGTCATGTATCATGGTAGTGACAAGCTATGGGAGATGAATAATGCCCACCAATATTATATGTAGACTTGTACTGCCAAAGCCTGTGTGGCATTACCAGCAAACCATAATAACTTTGGGCTGCTGCTCTGAGAACTCTCTGTAGCAGATCGTTGGTGCTCCTTTGCATACCTTCATGTTTCTTCATCTGCAACTGTTATTTAGATTGACTTTAAATTATCAGCTGCAGTCAAATCTCAACACAATTTCCTGGAGAATTATTTTGCTACCAAAAAAAAAAAAAAAGCATTTATCAGTACAAAGAGGTTTTGTAAAGCTCTCCTCACTCAGACTGTCGTCATTTGGGGGCAGAAATAGTCCACATTTTTTATATGCATAGACAACACCTTGTATACCAGCAAACTGCCTCTAGAGCAGATTAGGCCCTAGAGCACACACACTCTCAGCCTGCAAGGAATTTCAGAAAGAGTTGTTACAAAAGACATCTTCCTAGTGATGGCACTAGTAGTTGTCTAGTACTCTAGATGTCAGAGTACTCAACAGCACACAGAAAGGGACTATTACAACAGGGAACAGAGATGTCAGAGTTTGTTCCACTTGGTAAAAACAGCCTGCTGAATTACCCCATGGTCTCTTAGAGAAGAAATGCCTCAAGGAGTTTGGCTTCCAAGAGTCCCTATAAGCCAGTAAGAGCTGGCTGCCAAAAACCTACTTTGCGAAATCTAGCCCTGGCTAGAGGAACTGGCAGCAGGAACTAGCAAAGGACTTCTGTGGCCAGAGCTTTTAAGGGCACTCCATCTTTCCAGAAAGTGACTGAAACATTTTTAATCAAGAAGTCAGTGGATGAAATGCTGTTATCAGACATAGAAATGAAATGACTCCTCTGGTATCAGGACACCTGATCTTGTATTTTTCTCTTGCCATTTCGCACAGAATCACAGAATCACAGAATGTTAGGGATTGGAAGGGACCTCAAAAGATCATCTAGTCCAATCCCCCTGCCACAGCAGGAATACCTAGATCAGGTCACACAGGAACGCATCCAGGTGGGTTTTGAATGTCTCCAGAGAAGGAGACTCCACAACCTCTCTGGGCAGCCTGTGCCAGTGCTCTGTTACCCTCACTGTGAAGAAGTTCTTCCTCACATTTATGTGGAACCTCCTGTGTTCCAGCTTACACCCGTTGCCCCTTGTCCTGTCATTGGATGTCACTGAGAAGAGCCTGGCTCCATCCTCATGACACTCACCCTTTACATATTTATAAACATTAATAAGGTCATCCCTCAGTCTCCTCCAAGCTAAAGAGACCCAGCTCCCTCAGCCTTTCCTCATAAGGGAGATGTTCCACTCCCTTCATCATCTTTGTGGCTCTGCGCTGGACTCTCTCAAGCAGAGAGTCCCTGTCCTTCTTGAACTGGGGGGCCCAGAACTGGACACAATACTCCAGATGTGGCCTCACCAAGGCAAAATAGAGGGGAAGGAGAACCTCTCTTGACCTACTAACCACCCCCTACTGCACCTCTACTACAAGCCTATGTGGCTTTGATCTTGGGAAGGTCTCTTCTGATGAAGGAATTTTTGGAAAGCAGATGCAAAAATAGAGGGTTTCTCATCACCTTGGTGACCTTCCACTGCTGCAGCACTCATCCAGATCAAGTTTATGAGGGGTGGTTCAAAAACTGGGGACTGGTAGGAGCCATTGACACCCCTCTCTGCTGAGCTCTGGTGTGTGCTTCCTTGATCACCCCCTCAGCCCGGCATTGTCCCTGGCTTTGGATTCCAGCCAGCTCCCTCATACCAAGGAAAGGGTTTCTGCTGAAACTGCGCCATGCGAGGCAGTTGCTGGCTCCTTTTTGTCTGCTGATAGTTTGCTTCAGCCTGGTGCCATACCTGGCAGCACTTTGGGTTTGTGTCTAAGTTGGACACCATACTTCTGTAAATAAGTCAGCGTCATAATGGGATAGAGTAGTAGAGACATACTATAGCTTTGTTGCTTTGCAACTGCTTTTGTAGCATTGCTTTCGAGCTGCTCATTCAAAGAACACCTCTCCTGGAAAACAGAGTAGTGTCCGTGTTGGTCATCAACCTGGACAAACTAGTGCAGTGCAGAAAAAGCGTGACCCCTTTTCAGTTCCCATCAGCATGGGAGACTTGTGAAGACTTACGAGGGCATCCAGAGGTGTTTGTGTTCCCTAAAGCTGTGCCTCCAAAGGTGAGTGATAAGACTTACAAGACTGGATAACCTTCTGCCTTTGGTACTGCATTCAACTGTGGAGCTCCATTTCCTAGGCTGCAGGCCATGTACGGTGGCGAGTTGGGGTTTGCAACAGTGGTGGCAAAACAGAAGCACTTAGTGGGTAAAACTCATCCTTTGTGCAGGTCCTTCCTTAACTCCCTCTTTAAATCTCCCAAGGCAGAGGCTGAGTGGGAATTTAGCAGTGCCTAGAGTATGGTGGGAATTTTGCTCAAGTCCAGGCCATGCACCATGGTGGAGAAATTTGAAGTGGGTTACTGCAGGAGCTGGGCAGCCCCAGGGGCTTAGCATACTCTGCTCTGTGTCCTTCAATGGCAATACTGCATAAGAGATGGAAAATTTGAAATGGACAAGAGCTTTTAAAGGGTAAAATGTTATTTTAAGTACACAATGTTTTCTAAACTGTTTATGTATCTAAGCTATACTCATTTATGACATGACCAAGCAAGGTACTAAAGCCTGTATTTAAACGTGCAAGTGCTCTAATCAGCTTCCTATTACATGCTTAGAATTGAGTCTTATCAGGAAATGTGGTCCTCAATTCATGCTTTTAACTGGCTTTGAAAGCCCATCTCTACACCTCCGAATCACATGAATCATTTAAATCAGCCTGAGCCTCAAGTATGCAAGCTTAATTCTGCAATATTCATTTGGACAGTAGTTATTGTCTTCAGTAGATCTTTCAATTACAAAAATGTTCTGTTTTTTTTAGTGGAAAAGGCATAAACCACATGCTATTTGGTAAATGGTAATGGCAGAAATACTTATGGGTATAAAAGAGGTGGAGAGAATGACTCATGTATGTATAGCTCTGAACGCTGCACTTTTTGAAGTGACTTCTGGATAAGGAAGTTAAAGTTGTTACCAAACAATAAAAATTTGGGTCTGTTTTATATTGCAAAACCTTGAAGTATCTCCCCTTTATACATTTAGATATTTTTTAATCTTTAGAAAATCCTTGTTATCAAGTTAATATCCACACTTTCTTAAAGTTATTTTCAATTGTTTTTTGTCAGAGAAATTTTGTTGAGCTATAAGTGTGTATGTGTAAAATAACATTGTAAAATACAAAAATACCTGAACAACAGGTACTTTCCAGAAGTGTTTTTGTTACTTTCTATAAGATATACTTGGAGGAGAAACTAATGAGACAGTTGCCAAATAGTTAAAAAAGCAGATCCAGTAAATAAACCCTGTTTTGGACTGTTTGTATCTAGCTGGAGACCAGAGAGCAGAGAAGGGAGGTGCTCTGCACAGGGGCTACTTGAACTTCGTAAAAGAGAAAAGAAGCTTTGGGGGTATCCTGTGCCATAGAAAGAAATGTGTGTCAGAGCTGTATGTGTCTGTGTATTTATGTGGTGTGTGTGGGTGAGAGAGAGGGTCCTGGAAGCAGAGACTAATGAGGGATGTGGTCCTGGAAAGAGAAAACTAGAGAAAGGCCAAAGAGCATTGCTGAGCTGGATCCAGCCCTGGGATACCACTCCAGCCAAGGAAGCTGTGAGTTAGGATTTTGCTTGTGGGTTTTTTTTGTTGTTGTGTTGGTTTTTTTTTTACATGTACATTTTTATTACATTCTGAGTAATTTCCCACAACATTCCACATTTTTAAAGCCTTTTCAGAATGGGAAAGGGAGGGAGACTTGAGAAACATCAAAACTTCTTTTTTTTTTTGAGAAATTCCAGATCTCTTGAGAGTATAAAACATTTTTAAGGTTCCTTACCCTTATTTAAAAAGCTAATGATGACATAACCACATAGACTATAAAGGAGCAGCAGCTGCTCAGTGAGGAGAAAACTGTAGCGGGCAGATCCTCAGCTGGCAACCACTGGTGAAATCAGAGGCAGCCTGACAGATGTCAGTGGCTGATTGTTCACAGTGATCAATAAAGGCTACGAATATTCATTTTTCTGCCAGGTGTTTCATACATACCACTGTAAAGTGAGCCGAGAGTGGGTAAAGAGAGCATGCTTCGCTTTATGCACTGAGGAACTTGGTGCCAGCTAAGTCACTAAGATCTCACTCCAGGCTTGGGTGAATCCTTGTGAACTGCTCTTGGTGGCTTCCCTGTGCCCAAGTGAGGCAAGGTCAAGTTGTTCACAAACACACAGGAGAAATGGCCATTTCTGTGTTCAGTTTGGGTAAATTTTTTATTGCCTATGGTAATTGTTGCTATTATTTATCATTGTTATGGTCTGGTTTTAAGTTTATTCTTCCTGTTTTCACTTCTCAGAAGAACTGGGAAATGGTTACAGCCTGGGGGTGATGATGGTAAAACTCACTAAATAATTTCTGAGTACTGTGGGAGATACATGCTCCCATCATAACATTTTTATGGCAAGTTAAATGTTCAGCTCATCTGGAATAAGCTGTGAGAGCCACACTACAGGAAGCTGTCAGGGTTACTGATGATTTTTTATTCTCTTTGGAGAAGAAGAAAACACAGGCTTCTGTCCTCAGTGGATTCTGTGATTTGTGAAGCACTGAAAGAGATCAGATTTCTGCAGAAAAGAAATATCCAATGGGTAACTATTTGTGCCAATTCCAGTTCAAACATAAGCCTTTCTTATACAAATAGTTCATGGCAGAGCAAGAGGTATTAAGAGGGATGTGAGCTGTAACCAGAGCGGAGGGAATGCTAATATTTCGTCCGGATTGGGGTTTGGGAGGTGGGTTTATTGCTGTTTAGAATAAGAATGGAGAAATTCTGGAACTGTGCTGTGCTTTATTTTTGTTCTGTTGTGAAATTCCATCCTTACAGCACAGCTCTTTCTTTCTGGCCACTCAGGAAAATAGTTTTCTTTTCCAAATGGACTACACTCTGCGTTTTGTATGCTACCCCACATTGTGGGTACTGTAAAAACGTACCAATGCAGGAAGCAGCAGCACAAAACTACGGCGTCCCACCCTTCAGAAGCAAACTACTGACAGGGGAAAAATGTGGAGAAGAATTTACTACTTCTTTTTAAGTGGTACAGCCACTCTCTTCTGCCACATGGAGCACAGGAGGGGGTAGAGACACACTTCTTCCCCTCCCTTCCCATGTACCCCCCTCCCACTGCCTCCTCTCTGAAGAGTTGCTCCTGTGTTCCCTTGAGCAAAGAGGCTGTGATTCTTGGCAGACTTCATGTCAGTTATACAGGTCAGGGGGAAGTCATTACTTCCTCCTCCCACACTGCTCAGTCATGTTAGGTTAGGACAAGACTTTGCAAGACATTGCCCAATATTTGCAATGTGTCTTTCCCATAAAGTGAAGGAAGAAACTGAAATGGGCCATAAAACTTAAAATTCTGGAAAATGAGACTGCTTGGTTGATTGGTGAAAATGTACTAAAGCATATTAAATAGGAAAATTGAATATAGTTGTGGTTATGGCTCTGATCTGAGGATGGGGGGACTTTAATTATGTTCTTGACCATGCCTCAAACTTCTTTTGGCTTTTGATTAGGCTACTGAGATTCTGTCTGTCTTTGTTGTTGCTATTGCCCTTATATTTCAATAACTTCCTTGCAGTTAGCTCCCTTTGTTGGTTTTAAAAATTTTAAAAATATTGTAAAACCTTTGACAAAATAAAAGGGCCTTTGTTTTCCCAGCTGGAAACAGATAATCCACCTGGGAAGGAGGAATGGGAGAAGGCTTTCCTACAGTAGGGGAGTATTGTGTGCCTTTGTTCTAAAGCAGTCTGAAACTGAGTAAGAGGCAAGCTAGAACATTGCATAAACCCTCACTATTGTTGTAAGGCTTTATTTATCAAATACAGTTAGCAATAAGACTACAATGACAGCAGTAAGACTACAATGGGGATCTCTTGTCACAGGGATATAACACTGGCATTGAGGCCACCATATTTAAAGAAAAAGAGAAAAATAGGCAGGCTAGTAGAAGCATTACTGAGCCTTCTATCCCAAACCTATTTCCCTTAGGTAATTATATTCCCCATTATTACTGTATAATTCAGTAGGGTAACAGTCTTCTATTTCTTATCACTATTAAGAGTAATGACATCCCCACAAGGATGGGCAACCACAAGAAGAGCGCACAGCACTCAGCTAGGGAAATGTGGGCTGTCTGCTGTGGAAAGGAAACTTGGCATTGTCATCATGATCACTGGTGATGCTTTCCTCTTAAACAGACTGCCCCCATCTCACCAGTCAATAAAATTTTATAAACTTGGAAATTTCACCACTTACCTGCTCTATCCTTAGAAAGTATTGAAAGCCAAACAGGCTTTACTGTATGGTGGCCTAAATTCCTCTCCCTGAAATTGTCCCCTCTCTCACTGCCATCTTACAGGAAAATTCTGGGTCCTGATATGGTAGCAGATGGCTAAGCAACCACCGAGCTGCAGAGCATCACTAGAGGCAGTGCCTGCCCTGAAGGAGTTAACATTGAGATCTTGCTCTCTCATTTTTTCCATGAGTGAGGCACTCCAAAGCCAACTTATGCCTGGAGTTCATTCCTGTTGATAATACTGCCATACCTTTTCAAAGCTTTCCAATTAGAAGCAATCGCATGGGGACATTTCTGCATGTCTCTCACACCTTTCCATGTGGGATACTCTGTCTTTCCCAGGTTATAAAGATTGTGCATGTTGATTTGTTGATGCTGTTCTTAAATGCCCGGAGGAGCTAGATGCCATATCTGATGGTATGCTCTTGCAATGGCACTGCAGCAGACTGAACTAAGTTTCCAATAATAAGCACTGACACTAACATAAATATTTGTGGTTATGCTTTCCATTTTTTCCTTATAGGAAACAAGTTAAAATTTTGAAATACTTCAGTGATGTGATCAGTGGACAGTAGTGGGAAAGAATTTCTCCAAAACTTGAATTGTGATCAAAATAAGGAACGAAGATCTGAAAGACCAGAAAATATTTTTGTTAATCAGGATATGGCACTTTCCAACATCTGGATGTCAAAACAAGTGTTTTGAATTCAATACTATTAACATGTGTCACTTAAATGAATTTTTTCCTTCAGAGACGATTGGGTGGTTACAATTTTTGGCAATGGTTTTGCAGTCTGTTGCTTACATTACCTGACCCATGGTCTGTTTGTCTTATGATGTCTGTGGGAAAACAAAACAAAACACAAAACCAGCCCCCCTCTCCTTCCCCCCCTCCTCCCCCAGCCTTGAAAATAGCTCAGGACCCAGAAAAAAAGTTGTAGGACTGAGTCTCATCCTCTCAGTGAACCGTTTTGACCAGAGGGTAACCTCATGGGATTTATGCTGCTTTTGCCTATGACATCATGCAACACCAAACAAAAAAGTATCTGATTCTTCTATATATCAAAGAGACATGATTAAACAGAATATAACAGCCTGGGAATGTAGAAAAAAAAAAGAGTTTGAATAAAAGGTCAGAGAAAGATCAGGCATCAGCTCTCGCTCTCTGCAAAATGATAAAACTAACAGGGAGTAGTGACTCAGCTTCCCCTGATCAAAAAGCTCCTTTTTTTGCAGTGTAAACAACTGTAGTCAGTGTTCTTGAAATCCCAGACTGAAACATCAACCAGCACTGGAAAATAAGATACCCCAGAATGCCTTCCCTATCCTCGGCATAGCCCGTCACTGATATTTCAGGGGATTTTTTTTCCTGTGACTGGGCTTCACTCTCCAAAAGAGGTTGCTGCATGAGTAAAAGGGAAAAAAGCATTGTATGTGGACTGTGACCTCAGAGTGTGAAACAGATGCTTTGTTTCAAATCATCTCTTAACCCATTTCAGTAGTAAATTGAGTTACCAGTATTATAAACCAGGAAAAAAGTAGGGAAGTGTAGCTTTGGAGGAATGAATAAAAAATGAACCTAACAAAGAATAACTCTTCCAAGCTAAAGCTTGGTGTCTAAATTTTTGCTGAATAACTTGTTTTGAAGAATAAGCGACTCTTGCTCTTGCCAGATCCCTGTAGCTAGATTTTATAGCTACAATGAACAAGTATGCATCTGTGTAAATGCTCTTTAATTTTCTTTTTACATCATATTTACACTACTCAGACAGTAAAACTGCTGAATGTTTTAATTAGCACTCCCATGGCTATGAAATTGTTTGAAATTTTCAGGCGATGTGAAAAGGCTGGCACACAAATAAAGGCTGTAGTCGCTAGATGCTCACAAAGGGGGCGAGATGTTTAAAGTGCACTGATTCTTGTTGTTTTGGGCTTGGGACCGACCGTACAGCGGATCGCGTGTGCTGAGTGCCAGATTCCTCAGCCCTTACACACAGCACACGCAGACCTGACCCACAGCGTGGGCAGTGTACTTTGGACCTGCGCTGGCTTTGACGAAATGACTCTAAGGAGCAAGTGCTGCTCAGCGTGAGCTCAGGGTTGCAAAGTCAGGCACGGTGAGAGTCATAGCCTGTTCCTGCTTGAGAGCATTTGTCACCTGCCGAAGCAGAGGTGGGCAAATTTTCATTCTCAGCACTATCAGAAATTCCCCAGCGAGGCTATTAAGAAGAAATCAAGTCATTTGAATGAAATGAAAGCTTTCTATGGAATCCTTGGGTTTTTAAAATGTAATTTTAATGCAATTTTCATAGACTCATAGAATAAATGAGGCTGGAAAACACCTCAGGAGGTCATATAATCCAACCTCATTAAGAACAGTGTTTTGCATGTAAATGCAGAGCTGGTAAGACCTGCCAGCTGCAGAGTATCTTTTGTCTTTGTTTATTCATAGAACACAAGCAACTGTGCAAACTGTCTAACACTAGCCTGTCAATTTATTTCAGCCATAATCCAACCCTTGGGAAGGACAGTAGGTCCTCTGGTGTTTTGTCTCTGCGTTGACTCTATGAACACAGTTGCTAATTATCGAGGAACCATACCACTGGAAGAAGACTGCAAGAGATGATCTAATGCAACCACTGTATTGAGGTGGGACCAAGAATTTTAATGCTATGTGGGCTTGCTGTGTTTGCAGTGTAGACATTTGTCCCCAAAGACCGGAACTGAAACCATGAATGGAATTGTGGCTTTTTATAATGTTACTGGAACTTTTGTAGCTTAGATTCTAATCAGACAATGAGTGATTGCCCTTAGCTTGGGCTCAGCATCCCCTAAAGACCAAAGGAGTGGTCTTTCACTTGGTGTTGAAGAGAAAAAGTAACATGTTGGGACACAGCAAGTAAATATGCTCAGGAACTTGAGAGGGCTGTTAAATAGGATGAGAATGAACAAGTATGGCATGAAATAAAAAAAAAAAAAAGAAGAAAAGTGGAGAAGTGAAGGTGAAAGAAACTAAGAAGACAAAAATTGACACAGAAAACAAGATTTTTCACATGGTTCTTCAAACAAAGAAACAGATAATTAAGAGGACACAGAAGAGATCGTACTGCAGAGGATGTTAATCACTCCCATGCGTCATGTGTTGTAAAGATCAGATTTTGTCTGAAGAACCATAGGCCAAAGAGCAAAGAAAAAAACCAGAAATCTTCTGAAACAACCTCCAGTTTCATTAACATTCTATTTTTTGTAGTTTGGATCTTCAAATTTTAACGTGATTTCATTGTTCTATCTGAATTGCGGTTTGAGGTCAGCTTCTGGTTCTTGCCATCTTGTGGCATGGTGCTGCACTGCGATCATCCTTCAGTTCCTCCTCTGCAGATACAGCAGCTGTGAAAGAATGCACTTTCATAAAGGTCTCACAGGAGGCAAAAAAAAAACCAACAAAAAACCAAGACAATTTCTTTGATTATTCCTTTCTATTACTTGCATTTTTTTTCCTGGGTTTGGGGCTTCATTTAAATTCTGTTTCTCTTTTAGATTCCTCAGTTCTTAGCAGGAGTCCATGCCATTTCCAGTCTGGACCCTGAGCCTGACAGAGTGGACCTCTCTCCAAGGCTCTTTCTAGCCTGATCCTTTGGGACATCTCCTATTTCCACAGACAGAGTCTCCACAGTCTTCCTCCTAAAGCTGTACTTGGATTTGAAATAAACTCCAGTTCATCACAGTCTTCACTCAACCTCAGACACTCACTTGACAATGCTAAGACTTTTCATAGTCCTTTATAGGTTGCTGTACAGCTCAAGTTCCTGTCCTCCCTCTTTTATCTTCCCCTTCCTATCCTTCCCAGGACTATACACCTTTAAGCAGGGGGATACTCTGAGACAGAGATAACAGAACTCCAGTTCCCACAGACTTTAAAGGGAACTGCCATACTGTTGCAATGCTTTTTATTGCAGCAGTCCACATATGGGAGCCAAGTCCCACAGAGTTACCACAGGTGTTTTCTATTTTTTCTGTTCAAAACATTGGGCACATGTGCTATTAGTGACATGCTATTGTGCTTCAAGGTGCTGGAAAATGATTAATGTACACGGGTGTCTGCTGCCAGCTTCTGATCCAAGTTTACTGGATTTCACTAAAACAGTTAGGAGAACTCATGTCTCTTGCAGTAGTTCTGTCTCAGCAAACTTCCTTACTGAGAGGTCTCCACAGAAGACTTCTGAGGCTTTGCTGACTTTCAATTCATCTCAGACTTTTACAATCTTAGTAAGAGCTGAGCTTTGTTGACACTGAGGTGTTCCCTCTCCCAGTTTGCCAGAATGATGACTTCATCCTGAGCCTGAAGAACTTGGAGGTCAGTCAAAATGACGTCTTGCTAACAGGTTTACCTAAGGCTGGACAGCTGTGGCTGACCTCTCTACCTGATCAGCCTGGGATCTAGTGAGGAAGAACCTGAGTGTAGCAAGTCTGCAGAGACGCAGTAGTCCTGGTTAATAGGATCCCAATAATGAGTTTAGAATTTATTTTCCCAGTTGTATTGTGAGAAAAAAATATATCCTCAGATGTCTTAGTTTGTAGACCTGGTTGGAAAAAGGTACAACAGAGGGAAAAATTATATAGATGAGTTAAACAGCAACAAAGCAAAACCAAAACTGAACTAAAACAAAATTTCCAACTCAAAGTTCATGCCAAGGGGTTTTTTTGTTTGCTTACTTGTTTGCTTGTTGTTTATTTTTTTAAACAAAACTGAGAGCCAAGTGAAACCATGAATAAAGAAGAGATTTCTTTGCTCTAGAATTTTGATCAAAATCCATCACCTATATCTAGATATCTGAATTTTGTCCATCTGTGTGTCTCGTTAGGATGATTTATGAAAGCTTGTACTGTTTGTAGTTGGAGATGGAATATATTGGACTTTGCACTGTCTAATGTGTGAAAAATAACCTTTAGTGCTAGTAGATCACCTAAGCAAAATTTAACCAGGTTTCACCAAAATTCTTTTGTTCAGGAAATGTCTTTGTGGGTTTTTTCCCCCAAATGTTATGAATTTTAGCTTTGGCGAGTTTTTCACCCTTTTCAGAAAAATGTTTGGTGGTGAATAACAATAGCATTTCTAAGTTGAAATGTGCAGTGCAAAAGTGAAGCACCAAAATATCTCTCTCCTGCCAGTATCTAGCACATCATGAGCTCCGTGTGAACTGATCTGAGCCATACAGAGAGCAGGACGTGCACAGACTACAAGTGTAATGAAGAGCTAAGGCTTTGTGCCTGCCAAAGGGAACGCCTGGTTCCAGAAGAACTGTGGGTTGTCTTCCCATCACGTCAATAGCCACACTCAACAACCACAAGGACTAAGAGTTGCCCACACCTTTAGCCTGCCTACATACACATATAGGATGTTCAGTACTACTCGTCTCCTTCCCACTTCTATCCAGAACTGCAAACATCTAACATATAGAACTATATAAAGTGACTGCATAGATTGCTTGGTGCAACAAACTGCAACAGTGCATGAAGTAGTTGCTCTATGTATAGGAACGGGAAGGAATTCCTGCTGTCTAATGCTCTCCCATATTTGTTTTTTTTCACTGTATCTGTAAATGTTTGCTCCTAGAGAAGACTACACGAGCTAAGGAAAGGCAAGGGTAGAGTATGGGAAATGGTGAAATAAAATCCCTCCTCACTCAGGTTCACCACAGACTCCCTACAAGACACAGCTGCTTGATAATACGTGCTAGAAGTCTGAATCATAACACACACACAAAGGGGAAAAAAAAAAAAAAAAAAGAGGAAGAAAAGAGTGGCTACATACCAAAGTGTGAAAGAGTCAGAGATGGAAAAAAGGCTAACAAAAAAGAAAATAGACACCACGTTAAAAACTGGTTTCCTTTCAGAGTTTTGACTAATATCTGGGGGCCAACAATGAGTATACCACATTAGAGACCCTTTTCACCTTTCCCGAACTGATGAGCTCATGTTTGCAGATTGTCTAACACTTTGTTTTCAAGCCAAAAGTATCAGATTTACACTTGAGTAACAAATTGTTACAATGTGGGAAGAGGTTATGGACAAAATACAAATCTGTGGGATGCTTTAACCATCTATGATTGTGTCTGTTAAGACTATGTAATAGAAAAGAGCCGATCCCAAGGGTCGTAGCTTTTGACAGGGGAGAGGTGCCATGGTGCAGTGCCATTCATTCCCTGATACTTCGAGATATTTCATTAGTGCAGAATAAGCATACATGTATATAAAAATGCCTTTGGTAATCTCACATACATTGTGGAGTTCCACATTTTAATCAGAAGTAAGCACAGTTTTGAATGTTGTTTTGACTGTGGGGAAATTTGACCTCATTAATGTTTATAAATATGTAAAGGGTGAGTGTCATGAGGATGGAGCCAGGCTCTTCTCAGTGACATCCAATGATAGGACAAGGGGCAATGGGTGTAAGTTGGAACATAGGAGGTTCCACATAAATGTGAGGAAAAACTTCTTCACAGTGAGGGTAACAGAGCACTGGAACAGGCTGCCCAGAGAGGTTGTGGAGTCTCCTTCTCTGGAGACATTCAAAACCCGTCTGGACATGGTCCTGTGTGACCTGACCTAGGTGTTCCTGCTCTGGCAGGGGGATTGGACTAGATGATCTTTTGAGGTCCCTTCCAATCCCTAACATTCTGTGATTCTGTGATTCTGTGAAAAATGCTCTGGGTACCTTCTTCCAAAACAAAGATTTGCCTCTTTTGCTCCTTGGTTAGATGAAGCTCTGCAAACATACTCCGCTAGCCCAGCTTCTGCCTTCTTTGCAGGCAGGTGTGTATGGATGTGACTCATGAATGTATGTTTGTTTTCCCTGTACATCCTACTCATCTACTGTCATCTACTTGTTTCATTCTTCAGTTCTCTGCTAAACTGTGTCAGACTTAAATTAAAGGGGCACTTTGACTTAAATAAAGACTGCTATGTTGTTTCAACATAGAATAACTTTTAGAAGGTCCTATTTGAAATTCAGCATTCACTGCCTCCATATATCTTCAGTGACTACCAAAGAACAAGAGTAACTATTGAGTCCCCGAGGAACATTGAAAATTTCAAGAATCTATTTTAGGTATGAACCGTGACATGATAAGCTCTCTTCCTGTCTTCTACCTTGGCAAGCATTGCAAGTATTTTGGAGGAAATTGAATTAATTGATTTAGGATCTGTTTCTGCAAATAATTCTTGCTATACAGTTGGGTGTTTTTAGGGACACTGCTTCCCTGTGCACTGAAACTCCTTCCTTCCCCTGTTTTACTTTAATTACTGATTGGAGATGATTGCTGTAAATGCGTGAAAGCCAGACTCACTTTCTTCATTTTATAGTTTGAAAAATCCATCTCTAATCCTGGCTCAAAAAACCTTAAAAGATAATTCTTTTGTTTTGAGAGTTTAGACATTGGGAAAAGTTTAAACCTATGTGCCTTCCTCTCTCTCTCTCTCCTCCTACCCCCCTTGCTTGCTTTCTTTGTTGATATCTTATTGAACAGGAAAAGGGAGGGGGAAAAAATGCAGGGCTTGAAGGGAAGTCTCAAAGTCATGAGGTACAAATCCTCTTTCCATATTCCTTCCCTGTTTCCATTCCCTCAGGGTCCTTGAAGGCAAAGATAAAAGTATCCCGAATGGCCAACAAAGTGTCTCTGCTTGATTTTACTGAAAGGGAGAACATGAGACAGAACAGACTCCAGTGTGGTTGTCATTTAGATTAGCTATAGAAAAGTGTGATGACAGTCTTAGCTAATTAATAAATCATTATTATAATCTCATATATTAATATCCTGACTACAATGAAAACTCTGTGTCTTTGAGAATACTGCACAAGCCAAATACTGCTTTGTTATAGGTCATTCCACACATGATTTTCTTCTGTTAACAATATTCTTCAGAAGACAATTTAAAGCCTTAGAGGAAAACATATATATTTCTACAGTCCTACCATAAAGAAGAGAGTCTGGGAAGATTTCCTGAATTTAGCTTCTTTGCTGCATACACAGCAGGCCTTTTTTTATTTCTCAACTGAATTGACTCAGTGACACTTCTAAGCAGTTTAAAGAGAGCAGTGGCTATTGTTATTTTATTATATATTTTTATTCAGCACTATGTACATAACACTTGGCTTAAGGAATTAATGAGAGAAGCATGATATTCCTCCTATTCACCTAGTGAAATACCGTCATCGTCCCACTTTTGCTGACCTTCCTCTTACAGAATCTCTATCCTCTGCTATCCCATGCACTTCCCTCCCCATCTCCAGGAAAATCCCTCTGCAATTTTGCCTGGCTTCAAAGAGTTGCTTAATGTGAGAAAGGCTTTGGATTGAGCTGGGTGTCTCCGCTATAGGAATTCATTGTTACTGATGATGTATTTTGATGACATGCAAGGCACACACAAAAATACAAAAAAGAAATGTGTTTCAAGTCCATTGGAAATATTTTATGTAATTTAAAATTGTTTCAATGAATTTTCAGTTTATTAAATTATAAATAAATAAATAAATGACAAGGTGTTGTGTTTTTTTTTTTTAAAAAAAAGGGTTGAATAATTCCAGAATGAAATATTTTAGATTCTGCAAAGTTCCCCTCCAAGTTTATTTTGTTAAAATTGTTTATCAACAGGAACATGAATTTGAAGGTGATTTTGAATCCCCTGAAATTCGGTGGTTTATTAACTTTCTGGTTTGTACACTGCTGTCTTTAAATAGCTACTGAAAACTGGAAGATGTTTTCAAGGTTCTAAGTAAGCAAAATGTTTAGCATCATCTTAAAATGCACCATTGATTTGGAATTGAAAAATGTTTTGTAATGTCAGATACCAAATAAGAAAGAAAAGGTAATAACCATAACTTCTTGCAAATGTGAATTAGCCTGTACTATGCTGCGTGCTCTTCTGGATAGACTACTTCTGGTACCTGAGATAATTCAATAAAAACTACCTTAAGTACTCCTGGAACGATTTGGAAATTCTTCCACTGAAATTAGTACAGTAAAACTAGTGTGCAGTATCTTCTCTGAGGAAAAAAAACAAACCTGGCCCAATATTTCTGAAGTCTTTGGGTAAAGTTTCAAAGTGAAGGGCACCATATGTATCTAATATTATTTGGTGAAATGCAAATATATCATTGCTGTGGCACTCAGCACTTCGATCACAGCTCCCTACAATAATATGCCAGGAGGCAGTGAAGGCAGGCAGCCCTTTCAAGAACACATTTCATCCCTAATCCTGGCTCTCCCTGCCTTCCCTCTTCATTGCCTCAGCTGTTCGAGTGAGTTGTAGCCTTGACAAAGAACATGTTTGGATCATTGTTAGCTGAATGCTCTTGGACAGTTTTATAATACCAAGCTAATAAATTTGCCACCACTAAGAGACTTTTCCAAACAAACATTTCTCAGGATGACACAAAAGTCTAACTAGTATTTTCTAAAGGAGGAAAAAGAAAGAGAAATTAATCCAGAATTTTTTGTTAGGGGGAAAAAAAAATATAATTTCAAATAGATTCTTACTATATGCAGAACAAATTGAACTGCAAAGATTTTTCAGGGAAAGATAAGGCTCGTATCATAAAGCCACTAGAAATAATGAGCTTACAAAGAGAAATTATTCCCATTTCGTTCTGTCAATAATAAAATAGCATCACGTGTTATCAGCATGTAACTTTATCCACATGATGCCTCTGCTTTTGTTCTTGCATGGTCTCTGGCTGTATAGACTTGACTACTCCTCTGGGACAAAACAGCAAAAGCAGGAGGTTTATGCTTTTTTCAGCTATTAAAAAAACTACTTGACTTTTCTTTTTTGGCTCAGTCAGGCCATGACTGGCTTCTGTTCTTAACCCTGCAAAAGAACTCCAGGTATACCCACACTTTCCTCTTTTGCATGGAAAAAAAGAATCTCTTTTCAACTGCAAGAAGTTCATGCATATAATGATGATTTCATATGAGAATAACTTAAACCGTAGCACCTTCCTCATTCTCAGGTGGTACGTGTGCAGGCGGGTTGTATGCCAATGATTTCTTTACAGAGAACTAAACTTTAGATCATCTGTCTCTAAGAGAGAATACCGCAGATTGACAATATTAAATTTCTTCAAGAGGTGAAACAAAATACATGGGCTTTCAGATGGATTAGAAAATTATATCCCAGATGGAAAAAAATGTGTGAATGAAATACCAGTACCATAAAATAAATAACAGGAAATACGGTAATTTATGTGATAGAGAAAATTGTCACTTTCAGAATTACTAGAAAGTCAACAGCATTTTACTCATTCGACTTCAGAAGTGAACTTAGACCTCAGAGGCTTAAAAATATATGAAGAGAAGTGAAATTAAATAAGAACTCATGAATCCAATAGGGATTTACAAAGAAGAAAGCAATCTGTGCAAAACGAGCTTTTATAGAAGTTGGGAATGCATGTAATCAGAATTTAACTTATTCCTGGAAAGTGATTTAGAATATTCCAAATAAATTAAATTCCATTCTGCAAGATGAGCAATTAATGGGGCTCCTAATTTAGAAAGCATCACAGTTCAGAAATGGCCTTTAAGCCTGTTTTACCTTAAGCATATGGGGAAAATGCACTAAATTCAGCTGGAGATGGAAATCAAACACAGAAAAATATTGCAGGTCAAGCATGTCTACTCAGTAATTTGCATTACTAGTACTTTATATTTCTGGAGTTCCTTGTATCTCACGAAAACAAAGTGCTTCACAAATACTGAAGACTAACCAGCCCTCTGATAGTACAGCTTCCATTTGACAGGCAGCGCAGTTAGGAAAGGAGAATCAGGAGTGCAAATTTCTGAGACAGCCGAAGTGCAGCTACCTCCTCCCTGTTACAATGGACATGGAACAAAGGAGCCATCTCACATGGAATGACCTTGCAATGGCCAGTAATTGTTACCCGCCCTTAGACCATAAGAATGAACCTACCGCTGCTAATTTCTATTTTAAGTGCAGCGGAATGCTGCGGTCACGCTGATACCGCTCTGTAGACACTGTTGGCAAGTAATAGCATAACATTTAATGGCAATTACTGCGTGTATAGAAATGATACTTGCCACTGGGAAGCAGTTGTTGTAGGAATGTTGCTCCTGCTCTCACAGTTGCTCTAAAGCCTATTAGAAACTGCATTTTCCCATTTTTATCCCTGCATTTGTGTAATTTTAGCTTCTATATTTTGGCAAATACCGCCCTATATTTTTGGCTCACCCCTAAGTTATCTGAAGCAGAGCAGTGTGATTCCAGGCAGAAGAAGGCAGAATTGTCTCAGAATAACAAGCAGACTTTTTTAATGCAGTGCAAATGGTTCAGACATTATTTTTGCATGAATCAGACACTTATTTTCTAAAGAGAGATGGGGTGGGGGGAGGAGGGTAAAATCTTTTACTTAAATCTTCTCATAGTTCATTGCTGAATATCAATGTTCAGCAACAAGCCAATGTACGCTGGACTTCTTAGTTATTGTGCTTTTGGAGATTAGCTGTTTTGAGTCATGAGGGTGTGTTACCTCACCCCAATTACAGAGCTCCAGTAGAAATGGTAAAAACAGGCAGCATGAAGGAAGAAAGGGAAATTTTCTAGCATTCACGGGACATTCACATGAGCTACATGGGCAGGATGAAATCATGCAATTGTCAAGAAACAAAAGCAAGTAGAAAAAGAACAATAATGAAATAAAAGGAGTCCTACAAGTGCTAGAATATGGAGACTGACTTGCTTTTGTTCTGTGACCTTTCTTTGTGTTGTACTTTCAACTGTAGAGCTCTACAGACGAGATGGCACCAACTAAACCTAAAAAATGACTAACTGCCAAGATAATTCAAAGAATAATGAGGTTACAATAACTTCAAAGAAGCAACAAAAACTGATTTAATTATCTCTTCACAGAGCTCAGCGAGAAGGAATCAAATGCTTAGTCTTCAAAATGAATGGGTCTAAAACCTGAGATCACAGCTCTGCTTATCAGGACCTGCTGATGTGCTGGATTATGCAGAAGACACATGGATGAGTGGCTGCTTATGTTTAATTTTGTAAAATTAGTTCTTTCATTCTGCAGCACGCTGTATCACTTTTACACTGAAGGGAGAAAACGTCGTTTGGAGAGAACTATTTGAATTAAAATTTTGAAGTAAAATGTATGTCAGTAATAAGTTCAGCTTTCTAATAAGACAACTCTTGGGACTCGGTTGTAACTTGGACTGAAAGACTACAGGACTAAGAAATATTAGGAAATCTCCTTATTACACTGTGTGTGTTAAACAGACCTTGGACCCTGATTACTGGGAGCAGACTTCTCACAGCAGATGTGCAAGAAAGTCAAGGAATGGGTGTAGGCTTGGCTCCCTCCCAACTTATGGCCATCGTGGCTGATCCTAGAAAGGTCAAGAACTGCCAGTACATGCTGATTTTAAAGGGCCACCCTTACTGAGCAGGAGAAGAACGGCACATGCTGGTGGTACCTCAGGGAAACGTCCCCTTTGCATACATCCCTAGGGGCTGCAGTTCATGTATGCTATTGCAGCAGTCCTAGCTGTTGCAGTGTAGTCCTAATGAGTTTGTTCTGTCCCCTGCTGAATATTGATGAAGACCAATCTTCACCTTTTTTGCACTGTTTTATCTGTATTGCAGTTTTATCTGGAGTCTCATGGTACTGACTCTCTTTCCAGATGCTGGAATCATGGTATTGCATGAAGACCTTTGCTTTCATTTCAAGGACAGTACTATAATCTCATTTGCATAACCCATCGGCTATATGGAGCATTGTGCCATTGAATAAGGGTGTGGATCAAAAGCATGAAGTGTCTTAAGGGGAGACTGTTAAAACCAGCTGTTGAAATATAAGCGTCTCTGGAATAAGCCTCAGTTTCTCTCATCTTCTTTGGGAGCTCTTCTACATGCACATGCCCAGCTGCTGAAGCAGACAGGAGTTTGTCTTCTCATCTGTGCTTTGAAATCCCACTTCCCAGCATCCTGGCAAAGTCAATTCCTGCCAGGAAGAAGAGCACGGAAGGAGTGTCCAGTCTCCAACCATGGCACTGAAGGAACTGTGGATGGAAAGCAGAGGCTGCTGTGTTGAAGTGCATGCCTGAGCTGTCTGCTTGAGTGAAGACTTAGTGTAACAATAGCCTTTGTCCCTTACCAGCCTACATGTTGTCTTGAGCTCTGCTTCATGCATATTATATGATACACAGAAAAACATATTGTATGAGTGTTTTTGGGAGGCACTGGGAGAGGAGTTGTCTAAAAAAGTCATTTTAAAATCTCAAAAACAAGGCAATGAACTCAAACATATTATTAACGTACAGACAAAAGCCCATGTAATTTCCACACTGATCTCAAGACTTTTTGGGCTTAACTCATAATTTTCATGTTTTTTAAAGTTGACAGTATATATTCTTTCACTATGTACCCAGACATTTTCTCCCCTGGGTTATTCCCCTGGGTGCTTGTGCGAGAACAAATCCAATACACTGATTACAGTACCAAGCTTTCAAATACAGAGCAGAAAAGTAAGAGAGAAAGAGGAATTAGTGAAGGTATTAATTCCTCTCTCTATCCTTCATTACCAACTTCACCAACACTCTTTACAGCCCTTATATTTGAACCTCCTTTCTGCAGGGGCACAATTGGATCAGGAGTGGAAAAATGTCACTAGCCCATCAATCAAGCCCTGAACATATGCCTACTTTTAAAGCAACACTACCTTATTTCCTAGCCAATGGTCAGAAGAGGCAATAACAACAACAAAAAATTGGACTGGTCTATCTGTACTGTCTGTCAGCAGTTTATGAACACCATATTTTCCCTGAACCTTTTCACCCTTTATTGTATTACAGCAGCTTAGTATGTCCAGTATCCAAAAAACCCCTATGTTACACAAAATAATAGTATTTAATGAGATACAGCCTGAACCATGTAATCCATAGATAGCCATATGTCTGGGGAGACGACAGCTTTAAGTGATGAGTCTTGTTGCATGTGTACACCATTCCTCGGGAACCTATCGCTTTGATTTAAAAGGTGCAGTGTAGTTGGCTTGTTCCTTCCAACATGAGCTAATGTTCTGTGTTTTTTGCTGTAATAGATTACTTAGCAATTCATACTAATGTTTCGGAGGCAAATTGCTTTCCTGTGTTTTATATTATAAACACTTGTTCGGATCTGGTTCTGTGAGGAACTGTGTACTTTCAACTGCCAATTAAAACTATGATAATGGAAGGCACGCTACATCTTGCAGATGTGCAGTGTTATTGCAGGATTGATCCCCAGGTGTAGACATACTCTCTGAACGTGGAGCTAATACCAGTGACTCATTAGAGGCACTGCACCACGCTCTCAGAGCACATAGGAGCAGCAATTCATTTCATCAGGAACCACAGTGAAAAGCTATAGATTTATTTGTTTATTTATTTGGCTATGTGCAGTCTAATTCCCATCTCTTTCCAATAAGGAAAATGTTTAGGTCTCAGCTTTTCTAGTGCTCATACACTGTGTATTTAAAACTCTGAAATTTATTGTACTCATAAGTCATAACCTTCTTTATTTACTACTTATTTTTAATAGCCCAGTATTGATGACATATTGTATTTTACTATTCATTAAAGTGTTTTCTTCCGGTAATTTTTAAGCAAAGTTTTGAGCTCCATATCAGCACCATATGTGCACATGTATGTGTGTTTGTGTGTGCATCTCAATGTTTGAGGTGGCCATGAACAGGCAAGTGTGTTTGTTTTTGTGCATGGACAAACATCTCCCTTCCTGTCTTGCACCAGTTAATGCATATGCTAAGCTACATATTCACAGGTACTGAAGTCTATATCTGAAGATCAAGGCTTTTGTGTCCCCTGAAAGCCTTTATAATGCTCACTCTTCACCTAAGTAAAATGTATTGCTACCAGTTATTTACTATCCATTACACATTTAAAGGAAAGAGTTAAACTCAGACCCAAAGGAAGTAGGTGCTATTCCATGGCACTCCATGTATTGGTGGCTTTCATCCCAGGCTGCTCTGGATCCAGTAATTAAGAAATAAGTACTCAAGAAGAAAAGCGCTCTGCAATGATCTAGTTAAGTAATTTGTAAATAGCTCCATGCTAGCTTGTCCTTGCTCCAGGGTAGCATTTGGAGAGGCCATGTATCAAAACAAATTTTTCTAGGTTCATGGAACTTAACTAATGTCATAGAAAAATCCCTGTTCTGCTATTTTGCACTACTGTTTAGACCTTGTAGAGTCTCCAAAAGGAAAGCTGTTTTTCTTTCACCGTCACTCCTATATGTTGCAACTCTCATCACCATGAAAAAAATGAGACTTATCTGGGCTCTTATTTCCAGTGAATAAACCTAAGAGCTACCTGGGGAAGCATCTAGCTGTGTTGAAAATAAACTAAAGTCATTATTTTAATATCTTGTTGCTGAATCACTCTTTCTGCCCAAGAACTGAAAGACTTGATGGAAAAAATGCAGGCCAAGAGCTGGCACTGGTGACTTGGTTATGGTGCAAACCTTTGCAAAGGTAGTAGATAAACAGATAGTAGTTCACTAAAAAGAGACTGAAGAATGCTTGATAAATAAAAGGATACCAAGAATGCAAATTAGTAAATAAAATTGTTAGACATGGATGGTAATTTATCCACTGTGCACTAAGTATGCATATACTTTACTTTTTACATGAAAAGAAGTTAGACTTTTGTGTTGATTTTTAATGCATAGATTTTAAGAAAGTCTATATAGATCACCCCTATCCTATATTAATATGTCACACCATTATCCTCCAAGAAACTTAAAGCACGATTGAATACTTTTTCCTGAAACTATTTGTCGTTCTATTCTGAAGCATCAAACTCTGTAATCTCTGTTTCTAGCTAAGGTTAACAGTCCTATTGAAGAGAATTACTGAAATTTCAAAAGAAAAGCTAGCCTGGAAATATTTTTTTACAGTTATTAAGAAACTTACACCTTAGTTTTGCAAATCTAAACAATGTTGGAGTTTTTATCCACGTTGAGAGTTTTTGAAAGTTTTTACTTAAAAAAAAAAAGGTTGAAATGACTGGAAAATTTTTTTCCTATAATTTCAGGAAGCATTGCCAAAAAAAAGAAAAAGAAAAAGAAGAAGAAAAAGAAGAAGAAAAAGAAGAAGAAAAAGAAGAAGAAAAAGAAAAAAAGAAAAAGAAGAAGAAAAAGAAAAAGAAAAAGAAAAAGAAAAAGAAAAAGACAAAGAAAAAGAAAAAGAAAAAGAAAAAGACAAAGAAAAAGAAAAAGACAAAGAAAAAGAAAAAGAAAAAGAAAAAGAAAAAGAAAAAGAAAAGAAAAAGAAAAAGAAAAGAAAAAGAAAAAGAAAAAGAAAAAGAAAAAGAAAAAGAAAAAGAAAAAGAAAAAGAAAAAGAAAAAGAAAAAGAAAAAGAAAAAGAAAAAGAAAAAGAAAAAGAAAAAGAAAAAGAAAAAGAAAAAGAAAAAGAAAAAGAAAAAGAAAAAGAAAAAGAAAAAGAAAGATTCAGTGAATTTTGGGGTTTAGGTCAATCATTTTACACTGTTCTCCTGCCAATTCCAGAAGGAATTTTGGTTCTGGTAGTAATGCTCTAAGTATATATATATATATATGTTAAATATACACAGACTCCCTGCTTCCATCACATATCATGTGGTTTACTCAAATCGAAAACTGACAAGCAGTAGTATGCACCTTCATATTACATTCCATTTAATGGGCGCCAGTGAACTGGACACTGTTGTGTCTGTGTCTGCTGTGGCTTTAGCTCCCACAGATAGAAGTAAACAATACCCAAGGCAAACTCTGCAGAGACTGAGCTTCCATCATGTCTTCTTTAATCTTCAGCCAGTTGGACAGCTTGGGAGTACTTCAAGAATCCATACTGTATGTGAAAGAGAATCCTATAACCTTGTCTTTAATTTTTATATTTTTTTTCCAGTCATCACATTCTAGTCTTTGGGACATCATCTCCCTTTACTTTTGTATTTCTGTATCTCTAGGTTTCATCAGTTGTTGGCGCTCATATCATATGTTTCCACACTGGAAGAACATGTGCCGAGAATTCAACATTCAGTACAAATACATTTCAGCTAATTTGTGAATATATGTATGGCTAAGTTATAGCTCTCTCTGATTATTACAAGACCGCATAGCAAGTTGTCATCCCATGTTTATTTCCAGCTCAGTTGCATTGCAGTGGTGGACAGCACCATCTGCTCATATGCACAAAGCTTGCCAGAGGCTAAATGTCTACCAGCACAGAGACTCTTTTGTCCTGTATGTTCAAGGTCTTGTAATGTCCTGTCTCTGAACAATAGCCAGACTTAACATCAATACTCATTGTAGTCAAAGCCCTTTAGCTGTTTTATTAAGGTTTCATCAAAAAAATTTCTCATATAATTAACGTTAGATATCTACAAAATATGGATTGCATGCATGCGAGTAAATTGGCTTCTCAGCCCATAATACAACTTCATATTTCGGCTTGCAAATAAGTGTGAGTGTAATCTTTGATCTGTGGGTGGCATTCTGTATCCAAACATGCAGTACAAATATTATTTATCCTTTAAGTCAAATCATTTATGACTATCTGACTTTAAAGAAAAGCCAACAATATTCCGGTTTAAAAACAAAATATTAATAATTTTTTTTTTTCAAATCACATTTCATGTTGCCAGGCTCTCTTTCAAATAAATTGTTTTGCAAGTTCTAAACACCTAGCAGTTAATTTGTAATATATTCAGAGTACAAAACAATATACACAAGTAACTCTGTCTGATTTCTGCCAGGCAGCTGAAGAATTGGAATTCTTGCTAAAGCTGTAGAGAAAAATTTTGCAAATAACGTTTAATAAATTATTGGCTTGTTCTATTAACCCTTTCTTCATTGGATGTTTAAACTAGATAAGGTAATGGTTCATATAGTTTTCTCTAAATGGTAATGTAAGTATTTTTTGTCATATGAAGACATAACTAGATGGATTGATGAGGGGAGGGCAATCGATGTGGTCTACCTTGACTTCAGCAGGGCTTTTGACACTGTCTCCCATGGCATCCTCACAACCAAACTTAACAAGTGTGGACTGGATGACTGAGCAGTGAGGTGGATTGGGAACTGGCTGAAGGACAGAGCCCAGAGAGTAGTGGTCAGTGGAACAGAGTCTAATTGGAGGCCTGTGACTGGTGGTGTCCCTAGGGGTTGGTACTGGGTCCAGTCCTATTCAATATATTCATTAATGACCTGGACAAAGGGACAGAGTGTATCATCAGCAAGTTCGCTGATGATACGAAGCTGGGAGGAGTGGCTGACATGCCAGAGGGCTGTGCTGCCATCCAGCGTGACCTGGACAGGCTGGGGAGCTGGGCAGGGAGAAACTTAATGAAATTCAACAAGAGCAAATATAGAGTCCTGCATCTGGGGAAGAACAGCCCCATGTATCTGTACAAGCTGGGGACTGAGCTGCTGGAGAGCAGCTCTGGGGAAAAGGACCTGGGAGTCCTGGTAGACAGCAGGCTGACCATGAGCCAGCAATGTGCCCTTGCAGCCAGGAAGGCCAATGGTATCCTGGGGTGCATTAAGAGGAGTGTGGCCAGCAGGTCAAGGGAGGTTCTCCTCCTCCTCTACTCTGCCCTGGTGAGGCCTCATCTGGAGTCCTGTGTCCGGTTCTGGGCTCCCCGGTTCAAGAGGGACATGGAGCTACTGGAAAGAGTCCAGCACAGGGCCACTAAGATGATGAAGGGATTGCAGCATCTCCCATATGAGGAGAGGCTGAGGGAACTGGGTCTATTTATCTTGGAGAAGAGGAGGCTGAGGGGGGATCTCATTAATGGTTAAAAATATCTCAAGAGCGGGTGTCAGGGAGACGGGGCCAGACTCTTCTAGGTGGTGTCCAGTGACAGGACAAGGGGCAATGGACACAAACTGGAACACAGGAGGTTCAATCTTAACATAAGAAAACACTTCTTTACTGTGAGAGTGACTGAGCACTGGAACAGGCTGCCCAGAGAAGCTGTGGAGTCTCCATCTCTGGAGGCATTTTAAACCTGTCTGGATGAGTTCCTGTGTGGTCTACTCTAGGATCCTGCTCTAGCAGAGGGGTTGGACTAGATTATCTTCGGGGGTGCCTTCCATCCCCTACCGTTCTGTGATTCTGTGATGTCGTCAAATTATTTTGCACATTATCAGACTGCTTTAGTTATTAAAGAAGCTATTTAAAGCCACAAAGTGACTGACAGCTGTCCACTTCCTGTAAATGAAAATGGCATTTTGTAGGGAAAGGCGTGGCTGCCAGCCAGAGCAGCTGGTGAGATGGGGCAGAGCGGCTGGGTCAGGGCTTGGCTGGGAGGCTGTGAGGAAGGTGTCTGCTGATGATTCATGAAGTGGTATTCATCACCTGGAGACACTGGTGAATGAGTGCCAGGGGATATTAGATCACACAGTACAGGGATAGGGACATCATGCTCACGACACAGAAAACTGGATCCTGACCAGTAGCTGCTAATATGTACTGCTTGCCTTTTTGCAAACCACATAGTGGAGATGTACTCATATGTATATGTAGATTAGGTATAGATACAGATACAAATAATATAGATTAATATAGATACAGACAGCTATACAGTTGATAGAGATAGAGGTAGAAATAGATGTGGATGTAGATGTATGTATATAGATACATGCACTAGTATGCTAGCACAGCCAGATTTCAGAGCTGGATTACAAGGGTCATTGCTCCTGGCTCTGTAGCAGGTATGTAGACATACCTTGTGTCTGCTTAATACCGGAGCTGTTATAGCAATGAAAATCAGACCTTAGGGTTTATTAAATACATTACAAAACTCGACAAATAAAATCTAAAAGTCTGCAGCCAATTAATAAAACTGTGGCTCTGCAGGATCTATGATTACTGTACTGTACACAAGAACCATTTTGCAGTAAAGTATGCAAGAGAATTTGGATTCTTCTTCTCTAAACATGAAGGGCCTTTACTAAGTGGGAACGTTCAGGAATCCCTGACAATATGCGCCTCACAACATGTTGTGTGACTTTCCTGGCTGTGTCCTGTGGAGTGGAGCTGATGCATAAATATACACCTTCCTGAAACACTATAATTTGCTCTTTGGAAATTTCTTTTTATAGAGTTTTAAAAGTTTTCAAATTTAAAAAAAAATTTTAACACAAATTTCTCAACATAAACACATCAAGTACCTTTCTTCATTTAAAAGTATCTGAAAGAGTTATGTTAACATGACCTCTCTTTGGTAGAATTAGACTTTGGCCCAGCATCAGTTACCTCCAGGAAAATCCATCCTTCTCAGCTCAGAAGGATTTCCAGTGGGAATGGGTATACTTTTGAAAGTTTTCCAAGTGAGGAATTTCCAGCAATGCATAGTTTTGGCAATTTGTGAAGGATTTTTTTTTAAGAAAAAGGAACTGAAGAGGGATTAAAACATTCTTGGGACAATGCGCAGGACAAATCCTGTAGTTTACCATGCACCATGTATTCATCTCTGTCAACAGTCAGTAATCCTCAAACATCATGTAAATACTGGATAAGAAAATAACATTTTATGGCTGTAAATTAAAGTTAATGCTATATCTTAAAAATTAAATTGGCTAATTGATGCCAAATACACTTGTTAATGGGTACCTAATTTTACCTGATTTGTCTATGTATGATTTACTGCATAACTCAATTATCTTTTGTTACCTAAGGCATCCTGGTTTATCTGATTATCTGGCAGCTGTAATCTTTTATCTCCTGAGGTATTGGAACATGACACAAGCTGTTGTTGCATTGTATTAAAGTGTAAAATACACACACACACCAATCAACCTTGCCTTGCAGGTGCAGCTGTGAGAGGCAAAGCAGAGTCCCTGACGAGAACCCATCACACACAAGTAGGCTCCCTATGACATGTTGCCTGCTGTGGCAATCAGGATCCTCTTCAAGAGTTTTTTTTCTCTTCTACAAAGCTCTGCATGGGCTAAATCCCTGTTATCTCAGTGACTAATTCCTACCTACATGTGCTAAACTTGGCAAGACCTCCAGCTGATGGACCCCAGTTCTGACTGGTGACAAGAGGGTGCCACCACGTCTACTTGCTATGTATGTATTTTCTTCAGGCTGGATAATGTCTTTTTTTTTTTTTTTTTTCCCAGTGCTGTCCCACTCTGAACCAAGATGACTGTGCTAGCGTGCAGTCTCTGGCTCAGAAGCACAGCAGCCTGAATAGACTTGGCAGATGAAAACTAAGACAGGAAACAGAAGAGTGAAGAGACTTGCCCAGCAGACAAGTCACAGCTCATAGCCAGGCTCCTCAACAGGTACAGGAACCTGGTGTTTGAATTGCTGTTCTTTGTCTACAGGCTGGTGCAATATTCCCAAAAGGCTTTCAGACAGCAAGAAACCTCACTAGGCAGTCTTGTATACCACAGAAGGAAGTAGCTGCCAAGAGTGGCACCTTGATGTAGCCTGCCCAAGAAGACAAGGTTACACTGAATGAGCATGTCTGTGTGTGTATTTCCCTCAAACTCTGCAGCTTCTGCACATGAGGGGGATGGGGATGGGGACAGAGTGCAACAGGGGTGTTGCAAGATGGCAGGGAGGGCAACTTGGCAGTCCCTGCTTCTACCTCCAGTGGCTAAACTCTCATAGGACTGCTGTCTTCTCTTCCCCTCCATCTTTTTCTCTGTACTTGCAATCTTTCTACCTCTCCTCCATCCAAACAGTGTTCAGGCATCATGGCAGTATGACAACATTTCTCTTCCCTTTCCTCCCCCTCCTTCTTTGCTCTGTGGGCTGGATAGGAAGCCCAGGCAGAAGGTAATGCGTAGGAAGGGACAGTATAGCAGGGATGGTGGTGGGTCATGAGATAAGGAAGAGGCCATGTTTAGAGGGAGGTTGAGGCTGAAGGGCCTGTGCTATAGATTCAAGAAAAAAAAATTAAATCCCAGAAAAAGAGAGCTCACCCACGTGCCCAGATGCCTTTATGGACCACAGCTGTCTCTTCAGTGTCCTCACTCCCACCCATCTCCTCCCTGGGCCACCAACAGAAACCTGAGTGCCTTCATGCAACTGATAAACCTCCAGCCATCCCAACCAATATCATAGTTTGTATTTGATAGACATACATAAATAAAAACTATAATGAATAGCACTTTATAATTTCCTTCACCTATAAGCTACTTTTATTTGCTATGACATGCAGCCATGAGGTTTATATTTTCCCCATAGTCCTTCATCCCCAGAAGTCTTGTACTAGCTGGTAGCAATAGGAACTGGGTATTAGCTTTTAAATGGTCTGTAAGTCCTTTAGTTACCCTTGTCCTTATTTATAATTAAGAAGTTTCTAGAACAATTCCAGGGAGCCAGTTTATTGAAGTATTGCATATTGCCTCCACTAAGGCTGGAGCTGTTCAATCTTTTTATTGCATCATTGTGTAGAGAATATGTAACACAATATGCTTACAGAAATTACTGCTGCTGCCTTCCATATTCATTAAATACATAGAGTTGCAAAGACATTTGATTTCAGTGTTATTTCAGAAAATTCACTACAGTTTTGTATGCCACTTTTCTGAAACAACCTCAATTTTCTTCACTGAGAATCAGCAAGAAACGCAATCCCCTGTTGCACCTGGAAATGATCTCTCTTTCTGGTCCAATATTTGTAGTATGTCCTGCTAAGCTGGTAATTACGATTGTTAGTGTTGTCATGCTTTCTTAAGATCCTATTTTAATAGAAGGCAATCATAAAACAATATTAAACATGCCATTGTTAATTATGCTTATTCTTTAGCCAATTGTGCTGTCACTGAACTGACGTGTTAGAAAAAATCTGAGGACCTTTGACAAGCACAGAGTGTCATGTACTCAGACATATGTGGACACTCGGTACTGGGAGAAATAATGCCAGATGTACGTTTGCACAACAGTATGATTCATGATTACTGAAATCTGTGTGATGGAAAAAAAATGGTGCCTTTTTAACCATTTTGATGTTATTTTCCATTGTAACACTGCCCTACTTTCATGGCTTTGACAGAGAGGACCTTCCTATTTCCCATTTCTTAGTTCTTTTTTTTTCTTTCAGGTAGAAAGCATCATGTCCTGGATGCCATCAATCCAGCTGGAAGATATTCTTCAGACTTAATGAGATTCCCTTTAGATGTCATTTGCCAGCCTGCACACTTCGAAAGTCAATAATTTTATTGACTTTAGTCAATGAAGGTATTTAGGTATTTAGTCAGCTTACATTTTTACAGTCAAATGTCACAAGCTATTCACTCATATGACTGGGGACCTGTGCTTGTAACCTCATGCAAACTTTGCTCTCAGAAACATTGCTTCCATGAAGTTATTTGTAACATTATATCATAGCTTCAGAAATGTGAAATCATGTACTTTTATATGTTTTCTATTAAAGTAAAATACAAGAAGACTTTTCTCCTAAGAAAATGCCCTTCACAGGGAATTACTTCTAAAAGAATTTTACATTCATAGTAAAAAATACCCAAACCAAACCAAAACCCCCAAACATCTGATTACTCTTGTTAGAAGAACCTGTTCAGGGTACAGTGGGCTTTCTGTGATTGCTGCTTGTGAAGGGCATTGAACAGATGCACATTTCCACAGCTAGACCTCTGAGTAGCCAAATCCTCATGCAGGGAGCAATGGACAATGTCACAGCCCCATGCTGCAGAACTGACCTTCTAGAGTTTGTCAACACCACCCTATCTTCTGCATAGCTGCAGTCCCCTCCTCTGCCCACGACCATGCTCTGTATTTGTGAAAAAAACATGTTGGTGCAAGGTAAGTGAAACAGAGCATCTTCTGGGAGAAGGTGGACACAAAGTAAGCTCTCTAGATAGCAATGTGACATCCTAATAAGAAACACTGATGAGCATATTCCTGCCTTCACCATGATCTTAGGTATTTCCAAGCTTTGTGTCAGGGGGCTGACATTCAAATGCCATACCTCATTCCACAAGAATCTCAAGAGCACCTCGGAGATGAAGGATGTCTCTCTTGCAGATCTTCTATACAGAAATAGAAGCAGTTCTCAGGCACTTCTGTGCCCTTATTCTTACAAACAATAGGATACATATTTTTTCTGTGCACAGTAGTTTTCCCTCTTTTGTTACTTCCTGTCAGGTGTCTTGCTTTCCACAGGTTTAGGCTTGTTTTATTTTATGGCTGAGCCTATCTAAATTAGATATTCAAAATCTAAGTGGACATGCACCTGGGCCACCTGCTCCAGCTGACCTGGGTGGAGCTGAGGGTGGGTTAGATGATCTTGGAGGTTTCTTCCAGCCTCAACAGTTCTGTGGTTCTGTGAAACAGAAGCCAATACAAATTTCCTACCATACATAAATGAGATTTGTGTTTCCCACACTTTAGAGAATTCTTATAACTGACTTTGAAGAAAATAGAAAACAGCATTTAGCACTTGCCTGAAGATTTGTAGTCTCCCACAAGCACTTAATGACACGGATGATGATGACATATTTCAGATCATATATGTTTGAAGAATATTAAAGCTTGTTCTGGCACACAACTCTGCTCCTTCATTTTCACCCTCACTTCTGCTCCATGACTATATAAAGCAGAAACTGTCTTAACAACATGCTTAACACCACAGAACAGTGTAAGCAATGTTTCTTGCAGTTGTTGGACATAGTCTCCTCATCTTTTCAGCTTGTCATAAAAATAAGTGACCCAAATGAGAATCTGCACAGTTCTCAGATAAAACAACCTTTTCTAAGCCAAGCGGATCCAATACCTGATAAATATCAATTCTGAAAGGCCAGCCTAACTATGTTATCAAGGAGAGAAGTACCTTTGAGTGATATTTGGTGCACACACCTACTAAGACATCATGCTTCCCAGGTACTGTGTGCTTTGGGGTTGAGGAGGAATTTCATACTCACCTATTGTACAGGGAGGTCTCCATTAAGAAATTTGCAACCTGTTTGGAAAAGCTAAAGGATAGATTGTACCCATTTGTATGCCACTCAAGCTCTCCTGTCCCAAGCTACCCCCAGAACAGAAAAAAAATCTTAATATTCTGCATGAGCCACCATGACAATAGCAAGCTGGCCAAGCAGATTTTAGCACAGTTAATATTTTCCAGGGGGCATTTTTTTTCCAGTTCAGAATAGTGTTTATTGTGCTAGGTAGCCTATCCAGTAACCTGCTATTTCTCACCTCTGCACCATTGGCATGAACACCTGAGTATTAATATTTACTTCAGCTTTTAGAAGAGGAGAGGCTGGAGTTGTATGTCATTCTGCCTGGCATTTAAATTATATGTAATGCATCCTTTGGAATGTTTTGCTTAAATGCACACAAGTATCTGGAGACCTGAAGCCTAAGGCCCTATTGTCCAAGCATATGTAGTGTGAAGTTAAATACCAATTTGTTTAGTTATTAGTTTCTTCTCAGCTGCTGCGAAAACATCTGTTACAGGCTGCAAGGCACTCCAGCACACTGAAATAGTCTTCTATCTCACTGACTTCCCAACACTTTTATTTTTACTTACTTCTGAAAAAGAACTATTAATTCTTTACACTACAAATGTGGGAAAAAAAAAAAAAAAAAAGACAGAGGTGCTTTCAAAACACAGGAAAAGACAGTTCTGCAGAGAATACATTGCTCAGAACTGTGAGAGGAAAGGGTGTAACATGGAAACAGAGTGCTAAGAGTAAGCACATGCCTTATCAGTTAGAATATTGTTTGTTGTTAATTAAAGGGATGTCACTAAGCTCCTTTCCTGTTACGGAACAAGCTTTAAGGTTCTCGGTGATTGTGTATGGAAAAGAGATTGGAAAGGTGTTCTTGGAGAAATTTGTTCAGCACTACTGTCCTCAAAAGAGCAGAAGTCAGAGATCAGAAATCAGAAAGCCAAACAAAAGAGCCAGACAATTTCACTGAAACCGTTAGCTAGTTATATTTTTATTTAGAAAAAAAATGGGGGGAAAAAAGAAAAAAATGTTTTAAAGCAGAATTTTGAATAACAGTGCCTAACTATATCAGACAATTAGATGCCAGAAACTTGCATGTCATGGTGGAAGACAGTTTATGCTACAAAACTGAACAATTAAACTAATAATGAAACAAAAGGAATAGATACACCGCAGGCATAGGGCTTGCTTAGCAAAATATAGCACGTCTTACCAGACTGGGAGCTGACACACCTACTGTTTGTGGACCTGCCTTCCAAATCTTAGAATGGGTAATGGAGAATCCAAATCCCTGCATCAATGCAGAGATAAAATCAGGATGAACTCTCCTGACTTTTGACCCACTGCCCTTTCTACATATACTTTGATGACTCTTTAGTGCAAGTTCCCTTTCTTGATTTTTATACTACAGTAAATGTACACAAACTTTCCGACAAGTATTTACCAGCAGTACAGAAAGATATTCTCCTAAGTAAGTACTGGAAAATCCTCTCATAGAAGAAAGCTTCTAACGTACATTCACTGTTAATTAATCTTCTGTCATTCATTGTTGGTTCAGTATTAAACTTTCAAGAAAGTGCTAAGTTCTACTCATAATGTGCTTAATTAGGATGTTATCATCTAATTTGTCCTTATTTTAAGACATATTCAGATATAGAAAGTTTCAAGAAAGTTTAATGTGTATACATATCGCCAAATATTCTCTGCAATCGTACATGATGCCTTCCATAAACTTCACTTCAAAGTAAAATGTACTTTGAGTATAAGTGATTCTCCCCTTTGAATTTTCATTAGTCAACACAAAATTCCCCACAAAGTTAATAGATGGTTATATCTGTGAAATCAGTGTTTAACTTTTATCATGCCAATATTTACTCCTGTCAACTTGAAGAGTTAATGCAACTTCTTGAAAGTCATTTAAGAAAAATGTGATAAAACATGGGAATGTCTGACAGTAGAAACCTGAGATTTGCTCGTATACAAATCAAAATGTATCAGAAAACAGCCACTGAAACATTTTTCCAATTGTCTGTAAAAGGAGAACTCTAAAGACCTACAGCAGGAATATAGATGCATGCTCTGGGGACATTTCTGGCTTTCAGATTCTTGCTTTTCTGCTGCCAAAGACCAAAGCCAAACATATTGCTAAGGCTTTAAGACACATTTTCATCAGTAAAATATCTTATAAAATAGATCCCAAAACCATTGAATGTCTGCCAAAATGTCAATTTATTTTTTTCATGTCCTCATAGAACAATGAAATATTGATGTTAATAAAGGCCTGTTATCATAAATTAATATTATGGAAACCACCATTCACAGTTTTTAGTTAGCAGTAAACATTGCAATTAAAAATGAGGAGCCTCTACGCTCTTCCTTCTTTAAGTTCTCTTGTCAGATAAGAATGGTCTGCATAACAAAAATTTTTCAGAGCTATATTGCAGCAGGAGTGCAGGACACTCATTCTGATTTTGTTTTTCCAAAGTTATTTATGAGTATCTGGTGTTACCCTGTTGCTTCATCTGAGTCCAATTTGGTGCCACGAAACTGTAATTGCATCTAAATACAGCTTAGGAAAGATGACAGTCCTATGTAGAATTTTCTCTTCCAGACTTTGAAACTACATGTTATCCCATTAATTTAAAGAGTTCTTTCACATTGTTGGTGCATTGAAATAGTTTACAGTCTAAATGCTAGTGGTGTTAAATTTCTTTGCATGCAAAAAGGGCAAGTTATCACTCTAACATTAACAAGTGTTCATTTCCAGCATCAGCAGGTTAAGCAGTAAAAGTTTAACACATGGAGAAGCTTTTATTCTGTAACATAGAGACCTAAATGATAGTGTGTTACCACTCCTGACCTGGCAACTGGAGTTACGGTGAGGTATGGCACTGAAGCTTGCTTTGAGAGCAAGCAGTGTTCCAGGTTACTATTTCCTATTTTGAACTTAAATTTGATCCACTTGCAACTGATGTTGAATGTGGCAGATGATATCCTGGATACCTAATTTATATTTGATTATTTAAGGTGAGATTTTCCAAATGGGCTTAGTGCTCTCAGGGCTCTCCCACTCAAGTCACTGCCAAAGCTAGAAGAACGTGAAAAAAATCCCACCCTTACTAGCCTTACTAGCCATTAAAATATCCGGTGAAAAAACAGGGAGCCAGATATAATGTTTATCTTGCTACCCAGAAAATGCACTGACTTTTAAAATTTTCTTTATGAGTGTGGACGCACCTGACTCCCTGTTGAAACCAGCACACAATAGCCGGTGCAAAATAAACATTTTTAACTGAAGACCCCTGGGAAGGTGGTTATTTCCCTCTTCCTCCTCTAGATACTGAGCATCTGGAACTGTGTCGGGCATCCTATAAACAAGGAAGGTCTCTACTCTGAAAAGAAATAGAATATGGATTTGATGTAAGCTGACAGACAAGCAGAAGGGATGGTGACAGGAAAGAATCAGGGAAAGAGTGGAGGATCACGCAGTAGTTTGCCTAAGCACACCTCTGAACTGATACATACTTTTCCTGAAAGAGAAGGTTACTTCATTTTAGTCTATCCTCCCTTTCATCCATTTTTCTCTCATGCGATGTCTGAAGCAATACTTTTGGTATCTTTAAATGTTGTAATTTCAGTAAAGCTATCCCAAAAATAAGGGCCTCCTTGGGAAAGGAAGGAAAGAAAAGACAAGAAGAGCTAGAAGTCACTTGTTAAGTTGAGAAGAGTGAAATGAAGATCTGGATGCTTAGAGAAGTATCAGGGTATTTACTCCTCCAGCGTGACACATTCAGTCTTGTAAATAATTGCTCAGTTTCCTCACACTCATGCAGCCTGTGGATTCCACAAGGGTGAGAGCATAAGGCAGTCTTGCAGACACACTTTTGAGGTAACTCTAATTTGAACTAGGAAGCTATCCAGTTTTGACATCAGGAATTTTTAGTAATACCCACAGCACTTTTAGATAAATGTTTCCCGTGGTGATGGTGAATTGGCCTCACCAAACAAAATAAGTGCTCTTATTTACATGCATATATGTGTATATATACATATATATATGTGTGTGTGTCAAATAAGGCCAGCACAGACCATCGGTACCAGAACTTATTCTTTCCTTGCCAAGCTGAAGACCTTGATACAACCAGGTTTGTGGGGAACTGGATCTCTGCTGTTACCTTCCAATAGTGAGAGCTGAAATCAGGACTGGGAGTCGGACGCATTTCCTTAGGAACAGATGTTAAAGGGGTTATTTCTCACAATATCAGTGTACATTCAACAACAGGACTTCATGGACTGGGTGCTCTGCCTCATCCATCCCAACCATGTTGGTAGATGAGTGTTACCAGAGAGGAGTTCTGCTTACTGATGCCAGCCTTGGCCCTGGCCCTTCCCTGACTTTGCAGAGAGCTTGTGAAACAGCTGTGATTCATCTACCAGTTTTCTGGAAGTGCAGAGCTTTCCTGGCAGGGAACGTATCCTACGAGCCATTTGTGGGCAGATCACATTCGCATTGTGCTGCGTGAGTGATGCAAGGTAAACCTGGCCAGCTAGAGGATCCATTCCAGTGCATTTTACCAGCAACACATCAAAAGTCACACTATTACAATAAAAACACACCAGTCAGCTCCTCAGTGGGTAGAGTTGCAGTGATTCACACCAACTTGAGAGTCTGGTCCCTTGAGTCAACATATTTAACTGGCACAGCTGTGGGAACAGCAGTTATACGTGGACTTGTATGCCTGTAAATGCTCATCCATTTGCAAGATTCAGGCTTGCTTGTGAAATAACTGCTGCCCCTTGCAACACTATGCATCAGATACTCAAACATGATAATGATGGGAACAGATGTGGAAATATATAGATAGAACTGGAACCTGCTCAAAGGGCTGCCTCTCACAGTGCCATGACAGAAAAGAAAAAAAATTAAAAAAACCCAAAAGAAACAGAAAAGATCCTTTTCATTTAAAAGAAACCACAATTTATTCTAAATTTATTGCTAATATTCTCATTCTCTACGTAGACCTTAAAAATGAACAAATGCTTTAGGAACACAAAGCTCTCACTGTCTGCTGAAATGGCAAAGGTAGTTGCAGCCAAAGTAAAATTTCAAGATTTCCACTTTGAAGTGGAACTTGGAGTTAATGGGCTGGTCATGCCCTGATACATAACACACAGCAACATACCTTGTTTGAATCATAGAAGCTAGAGATGGAAAAGACCTATTAGGTCATCTTTTCCATCTCCCTGCCAATGTAGGATTACTCTCTGCCAATTCAGGATTATTCTCGAATGTTTTCTAGTCTAGCTTTAAATGACTCAGGCTGTGGGGCTTCCACCTTTTCCCCTGGGAGGCTATTGCACAGGCTAATAGACTTTGCTGTTAGGAAAATTTTCCTGATATGCAGCCTGAATTTTACTTTGTTCCATTGCATCCTAGTTCTCCTTGTTATAAGTGTATTACACTACCCTAGGTAATTTGCCTCCCTGCGTGGTGTTTATGACCTTCAAATACTTTGAGATGGCTTCAAAATCCACCTTAGGATGGATCTTAAGTAGCATTATACACTACTGCTGTCATACGTAATATATGTGCAGCATCAGTTATATGATCATATTTTAAACATATTCACATTTTTGCTGTCGTGCTGTGAGATCCTCCAACAAGGAACACATATTGCACCACTTAGTAAACCCAAACTTGCCTCCCACTGTTTGACAGCAATTGTTCCTAAATGATTGAAAAGCATCTACATCTTGAAAAGTGCCTGAAGCTACTTGGTCGTGCAATGCTGACTTCCACCTGTAAAATCACAATATGTGATGGGTTAAATTAACACAAGAACATTCAGTATTGCCTTTCCCATACATTTTCCACATGGACATTTCAGAGTGAGCAGATGACAAGGAGGTGAGGGAGCTTGCTGGGGATGGGAAAAGATGGGGCAAAGGCAAATCACTCTGCATGTGTGGTCCTTGAAAGGGTGGAGACACCCTGTTTTAGATATGTTTAGATTAAAAAAGCATCATCACTGATTAAAGCTGTCAGGGCACAGTGTGGGCCAGTGACTCCCTGGGGATGGGGCATGGGGACGAGGGGAAGGTTCCCATGGGGCAGGGTCTTGCACTAAAGGCCATCCCACCACGCCCAGCTGGGGAGCAAGACAGGATGGGACTGGAACAGTAAGCTTCGTTTACCAGTGCCTACTGGGAAATGTGGCAAGACATTGCTCTTTCGTTATACATCTGAGTATATTCTAAAGACCTCCTTGGCTGTGCTGATACCCACAGAGATACCCTCTTTAGCACCCACTGCAGTGTGTACTTTACTCCTAGAGACTCTGTCTGCCCTTCTCTGTGTGCTGTATTGCATAGAGCTGACTCTTCCACCAATTTTTTCTATTGTGATGTGACCATAAAGGCAATTGTGAGAAAATATTGATCTTCATTGAAGGAGATACAGAGATTTCTTATTCCGAGTAAAATTTTCAAAGTTGTTTTTCGAGAAAATCTTGTCATTTGACCTTTGTGGCTACAAGGACCACTAGCAGTCATAGGGCCAAAATGCAGAGACCCCAGACAACCATCCATTATACTTCAAACATCCCTGCATTTTAAATGTACTGGTTGATTCAGAGTCAGATGTTTTGAGGAGAAGAGCTTATTTAGTCATAAATTAATTATAACATTTTAAAATATGTAAAAGTCAACAGAAGTAGGAGATATATTCAATGGGAGGCCTTCATATGATTCACTATGGTACCACTATCTTTCAGCTTTGCTACACACACTCATGAGCATTAAGAGGTTTGAAAATTAAAAGCTTTTTAGCTCAAAATTTTTATTAACAACAATAAGTGGAAAACCAAAGGAAAGGCATTTCTTTGGATGCCGAGCAGAAAAATTTCCATAAGATATTGTTGCAAAAGCAGTAAAAATCCCACAAAACAAACCAAAAAATTTGTCATAGTTCAGCCTACAAACCTGCACACATGGAACATCTGCTTTTGCTGTGTTATTGCTCCGAGCTGCTCCACAGGGGTCTATAACTCATCCACACCGTCTCTTTACATTTAGTCATATGCGTGCTCAGGGTCCATAAAACACATGTACAGACCCTTTACATGCTTCCAGCACTTTTGGACCATCTATCCCAAGACCATCTGTCTCATCAAGAACATTTGATGTACAGCATAGTCACTTTGAAAACCACATTGCCTTTCCCGTAGGTTTATATTACAGCTTGTTAAGGACCAGGCGAGCAACAAAAATTAATTCCCTCTGAAATCACAATGGTCTTGGGTAAAATAATCTGCTGGTTTTTGGGTCCTGCTCCAGCTGTTTCCCCTTCCTGTGACCCCAAATCCTAGTAGAGGGCATTTGCTGCATTGGATTGAAGGGCAAGTAAGGAGAAGAGCCGGATCTGTGTTACACCATTACCCCTGAGCTGCAACCAGCAACAGTCAAATAGCTGCAATAAGCCTTGGCAAGATCAGCTCATGACAAGTGCCAGGGCAAGGGCACCCTCACCAGGTTCCAGATGGATGAAAAACGGAAAACCCCCACTGAAAAAAACCCACAAATGTAATTTTCAACTTTGCAAAATATGCTGTTTCTACTCATATTCATTTTTGCAGAATTCAACCTGAGCATGCACATCAGGCTGGTTGATGAGCAAATAAATTGTCTGGCAGATGCACAGTCTTAAAACTCACTGGTGTGGCAGTCGTAAGTATGACAGCTGGTGGAGTCCAGTGGGGTGCAAGGGTTCTAGTCAGCTGTTTTCTCTGTACTCCATCTTCATTTTATTTTATCATTTCTCTTACACTCTACAATTTCTAGCTTCTTCAGGGGGCTCTACTGTGCCTAGAGTTGACACAGTATCATTCCTGTTATTTTTAATGGTAATATGAAAAATTACCTCCACCAGGGCATTGCTAGATTAGACACTCATATTCCTAAAGTCAATAGTTTTTGGAAGACAATATATTCTGAACAGACAACACCTTTGGGAAACATAGCTGCTTTATCACTGAAGGATTGACCTAGACAGCAGTTACCTTCACTTTGGAAACACTTTTGGACATATACTTAAAAGCTTATTACTAAGGAATGAATTCATTGGCTAGACACTGATGGTTCATGGGAATGCAAAAGAATCACAGCTGTTTTGTGAGAGTCAAATTAAAAATGAGAAGCATTCTTTTCTGGCCCCTTATTAGTATATAAATGCACTTAATTATTTTATTCCTTAAGCCAAACAATATGTACAACATTGTTTTGAAATACAGAATGAAGGAAGTATCCCAAATCATTTCAAGATATTATGTATATTTGATATGGAGAGCAACTAAGTTGTTTGGTGGATATAAGCCCTTCTGATTCTTTCCTTGTCTCTTTGATGAAATGTTAAAACACATTGACATTTTATAAAGAGACTAGTAGAGCACAAAGAGTTTGGAGGACCCTGTATTTTATTCAGACTAAATGCTTTAAGTATACCAGCCACACAGTCTTAATGTTTAATGCACATATGGTGATGCAGCCAGACCACACAAAGCTGTGGAGTTATAAGGGGAAACATCTGGCCCTTCCTTTCCCTGTGTCATCTCCCCTCATGCAGGGGTTGACAATGATTATGCAGAGCTGCATCTCCTCCTCTGTGTGGCAGGTGGGCAAAAGGGACAGGGAAGATGGAGTGCCAGGTTGCGCTGTGGCAGCAGTTGTCTGGGGCAAGCATACACTGAGACAAGGCTAGTCTTAGCCCAGCAAACCTTTTTCCTAGCACACTGAGTGAACCATGACTGACTCTGGGATGCTTCTGTCTTTAAGGATGCTCCAGAGGCAATAGAGAAACTGCCTTTCCCTAGCACTGCAAGAGTCGTCACTGAGACGAACACTGCAGGTACAGGAAGAGAGCAACACAAGTCATAGATGAGAAAGTGGCCCAAACAGCATAAAGCCAGATACTAATACCCTTACTCATAGTCAGTAGCATTCTGCTTCAGAAGCTCTCCCTTGTGGTACTTCTAATTCAGTTCTCAGGGGAAAGTTTTATTAAGTCAGAGTATCAGAGGATGACCTTAGTGTTGAAGACTTAAATTAGGCAATCATTGAAAATCTAAGGACCGTTAAGGGGGAGAGGGCCAGACCTTGTGTTTCTTTTTTCTTCAATGAAATGTGGTTTAAGGCCTTCAGGGACAGTTCATGCATTTTTACTGATTGGTGTGAGAAGCCAGCTGAACTGAGTCCCTCTTACTCGTGCAGCAGTAGAGCTGAAGAAGCTGAAGAAGCAGAGCTGGGAAGACTTTGCAATTGTTGATTTATTGAGAACAGACATTAAAAGGCACAATTAAAAGGAAAATACCTAATGTCAAACCGATTAAGCTTATGGGTATCCCTAATGACTGTGTTAAAGGTGTCACTATTTAATGCAAAACCAAATGGTACCAGATTAAGTGCTGGGCACTCACATTTTCAATGATGCTAGTAATCTGGATTTCTCATTATAGAATTTATGCCAGAATAAGACTGTTTCCAAGGATGATTTAACTATTCACAGCGTCAAACTGACCTTGTGGCTCATAGAAGGAGAGCATTAATTGCAATTTCATTGTGTTTCATGACAAATTAAAAACTGGGCAGTGTTTCAAACTCTAAACTCAAGCTATAACAAAAATCTTCTCTATTGGAAGCTGTATTCAAAAGTATGATATCCTATCTAATATAAACTAAATCATCAGTTTCTTCATCCATTGAAAAGGTATTTCTCCAATGATAAGGTAGAACTTGCTCAGAGAACGGATGTTATTATCTTCTCAGTGCTTTCTGCAGTTCTGCTTCCCCAGCATACAATTACAATGTAAACATTTGCTTTTCTTATCAGTTCTGTGCTGGAACAAATGAGGCGTAAACAAGACTTTCAAAGTGACAGAAGAGTATAAGGAGAAAAGAGCAACGATGGCATAGCTGAAAGAGAAGGACAGAAAGATATAACTGTTCTATTATTATTATTCTGTTTCATTATACTGTACAGAAGAAAAAACCAAAGCAGTATTTAGCTCATCCAAAAAGATAATAAAGTGCAATAGACACGGGTACATATGTGTCTTAGACCCAGAGGTGTTTACAAATTTTAAATACTAAAAAATCCTTCTTTACCACAATATTCATGTAAGTTAAATCTATATCTTTAAAAATTGGCCTAAACACCATTTAAAACAAATATTCTAGAGATAGTAGTAGAAAAGACTTGTAAAATTTCATTAAGTGATGAGAAAAGTACATAGTGAATGTTACTGCAACTTCTTGTTTGTACTCTCCCTCCTATAGCCTGCTAGGCTGTGTGCTGTGATTTTTCCTAAAAAGTTTGCAAAATGCTATGGAAACAATTTGATATTTATAGGTTATGATTAATGTTTTATTTGCTGGTAAAGTTTATTTGGTGCCAAGTCTCCATAATTGGATTTAGCTCACACTGCTTACATAGAGTTTAAATAACAAGATACAACAACAACTGTTTTTAAGCTTAACATCAAGTTGAATATGAATGTACAGTCCTGTGATTAATGAAGCACGTTGCATGCTGCTATTTTCCTTTGCAGCCATCAGCAGCTCCTACTGCAGGACTCATTAGTGCAATATAGCTTTCTGATATGCAAATGTAGCTTCTGCTCCAGATTCTGTACAGGTATGATCCTACACAAAATAATGATTTCAACAGCAGAGAATATGGTTAGAAAATCCAAGGGATAAAACCTGTGATCCTTGAGAAGCAAGAGAGATTTCTGGCTATTTTCTATGCAGTTAGCTCAAGTGCAATCAATGAAAGTATTTCAGAATGGTAAAGAAGTCATACAAGTTGTTAACAGCAAACCCTCTCAGGTCACCCACTATATCCATTCAGGATTATCCTTTACAGGAATAATAACATTATGGTAACAAGAAGAATAACTTTATTATTTTTAGAATGCTAAGAATGTGAAAGTGCTTTGCAAGTAAATCATGGCTGAGACGTGACAGAGTGCAGTATGTGTCCTTGCCATGTTCTTTTGTGATTCTATGCCAGTTGAGATGACACAAGTTTGTCTCCATAGGGGTGCCTATACTTTGCCAAATGTTGCTGTCCCCACTGCAAAGTGCAGAGAAGAAACAGTTGGAAGAAATCATCACAATGTGTGTACTCCAGCTAGTCTCTGTGGTCTGGAGACATAGCCTGCTATCAGAGGCTCCTACATTTACATCAGAGGCCTGAGAGAACAACAAAAAGTGCTACAAATCTGGGCTATGGGCACACTTGCTGCCCTTTCCCAGCCCCTGCTGTAGGCAACTGCCTCTGAATTCTGTATAGCAGCCCTGGTCCTGCCTGTAAGCAAAGGAAAGGATGCATGCTGCAAGTAACGCACAGATTTGCAGTGAACTTATTGCACCATTTACCATTTTTGATCAATTGTTGCTTTCTGCTCTACTCCAAATGTCATCCAGTATGTGATGAAAGCAAAGTTTTGATGGTCAAGTGCAGCCAAGTGTATTTTTGTGGAAAGTGTGAATGAAGAGAAGACAAAGTGTGACACATGGGGCGTGAAACAGAGAGTGAGAGCTGAAGTCTGGCATATCCCAGAGTGGGGAGTTATCAGTTACTGGACGGTTGACACTAACCTGTTCTGAATTTGTTTCTGGCTTAAATAGCCTCAGAATATGTCAAAGTGTAGATATTACTGTTGTTGTTAGTTTTTTCTCATTCTTACCGCATAGCACCTTATTTCATAGCTGTTTCCATCAGGACGTTATTAAGCACAATGATGTTCAGAACAGTATCTTCACCCTATGCTGGTGCCAGATTCTGCACCTGTAAAATTTCTATTATTCCTCTTCTAAACACACCACAGAGGGTAATACAGACGTAGAAAAGACAACAGCTGGTGCAGGAGGACCTGCAGTAAGAGAATTGTATTTCACTGCAAGCGTAAGGGATAGTACTACAGTCCACACCGGTGCCTCTGCAAGAGACTTGAGCTAAAAAAACTCCAAACTGTCTGCAAAAGCCTGTCTCCAGAAGCCTTTTCCACATCCTTTGCTGTTCCTCGGATGCACTTTCTGCAGTTCTTGATGCTGTGGGATGATCCTTCCTCTCCCCTTGTTCACCCAGCAAGTATTCACCCATGTGAAGTGGTTTCAGTCTGCCTGATTACTGGTGGCTCACTGGACTCATATCCTTGTTCATTGACTTGTACCTCTGACACCATTATTTCTTTGGCAACACATTTCTGAAAGCAGAAATTGGTCAGGGAGCTGGCAGTGATTTACAGGAGTATGAGTACAGGTGTTGCACAAGACAAGTGCAGGAACAGCAAAAGTGTTGATTCTCACTTTATGAGCTCATCTGAGATGAGAGGCTGATCATTCTTGAATCGCCCATTCAAGAAGGTCTCCACATGGCACTGCTATTTATTAGCTTTATGCTTTCTTGCCTGGTTTGTTTTAATGGTGGTGAGTAAAGAGTAGGCTAATTATCAACTGTATTATTTTAAGCAAATAAATTAGGATGGAAAGAGGGTTGGACAATTGATGCAAGAGGCTTCCAGAGCCAGTACTCTTTAATAAAACCTACCAGGTGCTGTGAATTGCCCAATTTGTTTCACTTATATTCTCCACTTTGCAGTGATGGTGTGAAATGTGTTCTCTGTTGCTATCCCTACCAGAAAGACAGGGATGTTATGTAGTAAATCAAGGGAAGGACCATCAAGATGACCAGGGGTCTGGAACACATGATATATGAGAAGAGGCTGAGAACTGCCTTCATTCAGTCTCATTAGAAAAAGGGTGATAGAATATCTTATTGTACTCTTCAACTACAAAATGGGAGGATATGGATAAGGTGGAGGTCAGCTCTTTTCAGAGGAGCACAGTGACAGCTTGAGAGTCAATGGTCACAAGCTGCAAAAAAAAGGAAATACTGATCAGATAGCTGTAGTGGTCATTGATAGTTACAGTAATGCTCACTGCAATTTATGGATAAATAGACATTACTAGATATTTAAATTATTTCATATTCTGATAGTTAAAGATTGTTGAAAGCCATTTTGGCTACAAAGAACTTAAAGCTACACTTAAACACTGATTTTCCTGTTTGTTTTCTTGAGACCACTGTAGATGTGGTCTAGGAATCCAGTGGAGAGTAAGAAAAATAACAACTGTTTTTTATTAAGAGCAAGAGATTAAATCAATTCATTGGACCTGAAACTGCATGAGTAGGTGAGGCAACATTCCAGTTCATCTTAGTTCCAAAATACGCCTTCTCACACTGAAGCTCCACAGCAGGATATGAAATCACAAACATCACATCATCAGAACAAATGCTCATTGCAAGATTGTGAAGGCAGGGCACCATAAATCAACGGCTCCTGAGAGCTGCTGGGTTTGGACTTTTCTAAAGACAAATGAAAATTTTTATGGCCTGTCATTGTAAAATGAGCCCAAAATAAAGAAAAAAAAAAAAATATGGCCATACAGAAACTGTAATTTAATAAGTAAAGTTGGCAGAAAAGCAAAAAGTGCCCCCCAAAATGCTCTTGCAAATGGGGCTTGATTCAATAGAATACTGAATGATAGACTTGGGTTTAAGTGTAATTCCACCCAAGTTCTACAAAGAATTTAAGCATTTGATTAAACTTAATTAACAATGTATGTGTTTTGCTGTGCTGGACATATTAATTTGCATTTTTAATTAATCCACTTCAGCTTCAGTCACATCCCTCTGTGTGCTTGCTTGTAATACTCATGCACACAAATGAATCTCTAGCCGTGTAACTTGACTAAAAAGGCTTCTGAACCTATACAAGTGGATATTTGCATCAGTTTTTAAGTATGTTAGTAACAGTGGATATGTTTATGCAGCACACTTTGGGAACTGAAAAATGCAATGTCTTCCAGTAGCCTAATAGCAACAGAGCTCTAATTTCAAGTAAAACTGATTATTACAGAAAGAGTAACAACAATACACTCAAACAGAAAAAGGTGTTTGAGAAACCTGTGATGTGCTGTTGGATATCCCACTGGCACATGCCAAAAAAAGAGCCCAATGTAAGCAGAAGGTGTTCTGCTATGAAATGATTCACTCAGCTCTTGCCATCAATTATTTTGGCCAAGATGACTGGTCGCTTGGCATCGTTGCATGTTGTGTCGATTCTTAGTGGAAGGTGCCAAACACTTCTTACTTTAGCATTATTAGTGTTATTACTGTTCTTCTTTTGTTGTGCAGGGCTTTGTTGTTGGTTTCAAAACACTTGATGCTGGGTGTGGTAAGCAGAAGCCCTCACCCTGGGAAAGAGAGTTCTCTGCGTCCCTGTAGTTTCCAAAAGTGGTTGTTATTTTTTTTTCCCCTGGTTGCACGAGGACCGTTCTGCTGCCTGAGTGCTCGAGATTGCTATGCACCACATCAGGAGAGTATCCTGGACAATCCAGTTCCTGCCTGGCTCCGCTTCATCGGTTGTTGTTGTTTGTGTTGCTTAGGGTACCAAGTCATTTCGGCTGCGGTTTCTCTTTTCCTGCGTTTCTCTCAATTCTGCTACTACCCCCTGCTGTAATCTTGTACATATAAATGAAATGAATTGCTGCTAGATGAGCCAAATGAGCCTGCTGGCAAGCATACAGGGCACTATTTCCCTAGAAACACCCTCTGTAAACTGAAACCACCTACACAGCACCAACAAAATGTTTACACCTATTCTGACACGTAGACTCAATTTTTAGCAGAGATGCAAGCAAAAAAAAATTTTCTTGGGATAATGGATTTTGGATTAAATAAATCAGTCTTCAGTGTGTCAGTTTTTCTCAGCTGGTAATGAATCCTCAAATCCCAAAGAGTTTATTTGAAAATGTACAGATGAAAAGGCGAACAGATGAGAACACATGCAAGTTTGCATAGTTGTTTATTTGTAATTTACACACACATTTTCATATGCGTGGGTGCTCCTGAAACTTAACACTGAATTTCAAGTGTCTTGTTTAAACTTAAACATTCTACATCAAATACATAAATCATAAGCGAGAAATTGGCACTGATTTCAATAGAATCTGTCAATTTATACCAGGTGATGGTCAGGTTTTACATTTCTTAGCCTCCACTGTTTCTTAAAACCACAACTCAGAGTAGATGGTAGAGTAACACAGCTCCCCAGGAACCTAGGGATGATGGATGGTGTTTGTGTGGGATATGCTCCCTCTCTGAGCTATAAAGCATAAAAAAGGAGTGCTGCACCACATTTTAGGAACCTGGAGGGTTTCTCTTCTTTCTGGTGTTGTATATATGGAGAAGGCATCAAATCAAATGTGTGTCACTCCTAATGGAAAAATTCTCACTTCAGTATTCAGTAGGTCACCTTTAAGACATCTGTGAAGTTTCATGAGACCACTCCAAAAATGAAGGATGAATTGGTCCTTATGTTTTCCCATTTTAAAAGTGACAAAAAAAAGTATCTTTTTGCAATAAGCTCACAATAAGCTAAAATTAAATAAATAAACTATGGCATTACAAAGCAGTCTGTACAAATTACAGTCTAACTGACTTTTGGGGGTTTGGGCTATTTTAGTTTAAAGGATACCTACAGCAGTACTCTAGGGAAAGTCCTAAGACAGACATTTTTCTTGGCTATGATCAGAGAGAAAAGCTATCAGTTAAAATGAGTAAACTTCAATTACTCTATTCTACTCTTTGTAATATGCTTCATTATTTCTCATTTTAGCTTTTTCAGGTTTGGTCTCCATTGCTCAGAAGAAAAGACCACTAGAAAATCATTAGCTTCACGTGTTTGTAGATAACATACCTCACTTCAGTTTTACGAGATATTCATGACTGAAAACAGATCATGATTTCTGAATGCTCCTCTGTTCTCTGCAAGCTCAAAAACCCCTTCAGTTTTGTTTGCACATTCCTTCTTCAGAGTCTATTTTCTCTTCATCAGAGTATTATATTTTCCTATAAAGCTCTGTTTTAGGATTTCTCAGGTTGATGCTTCAGATAAAGATTAGGTGATCTTGCCAGAATTTAAAGAAAATGGCTACAAAAGCAACACGTGGTTTCTTCTTTTTCATGCAATTCTTTTTTTTGCATAAGCCTGTATAAAAGGTGTGCATGACTTCTATGTGAATCTATGAAAGGAATCCAAATGGAGGGGAGCTATCTGGTTTAAGTGAAAAATATTCATCTAAAATGAAAAACTAGTACAACACACTGAAAGTAAAATATGTTACTTTCTTCCATGAGTTTCAACATTTTTTTGGCTTTTAGATAAATGAATACTTAGAAAAGAATTATAATCAGAGTCAAACTAGTACAGCGATTTCCTTTCTAAGAAGTGTTTTCAGATGCATATAATTTGTGTACTGAGTAAACAAGAGTAGTGTGCTTTGGTTTTGCCTAGTGTGACATCCTTGAGACTAGTAAACCTGCTGTTCCTTAAAGCCAATATAATCTTACTAAGTGGAAGAGGCAGGGAAATCTGCTAGATGAAAATAATAGAAAGCAGCTAGAAGAGGAAGAAAAAGAGAGACACTTAAACAAGATTGCCTCTTTTTTTTTTTTGTTCTTATAAAGTCACATGGCCATTTGACAACATGCACTGAGGCACGGTATGACATAGTTGTACAATGCGTTTTAGCTGCATGTTGCTATATGTATATTATATATCATGCCATCCTGTTACATAGTCAGTCAACTAGATGAGCTGGAAAAAGAGCACTACAAACTTCCAGCTGGAAAGGTAACAGCCCTTCCAAAAATCCCAAACCAACTTCTCCCCATTGTGCCTAAGTGTAGTCTGTTCTCAGGTGTCCTGGTTTGGCTAAAACAACCAATTCTCCTTTCAGTGATTTTACTTTCCAGTTCGGTCTCTTCTAAGACTGCACTTTCTGAAGTCAACAACATGTTTTTCAGACACTGTCTGCTCCTAGAAGTGATAAAGCTCGATGTTTAGTTAGCACTGAGCTCACAGTACAACGGTACAGAGAATGGCTCTTGCTTACATTTAATCTTACAGAGACCAAGGTCACTGCCAGATTCTCTCAGTGTCACCTTGGGCCCCTCTTCGTGTAAGGGTGTAAAAGGGTTACACCTGTGGGGAGGAACAGATAGGACAGGTGACCCAAACTGACCAATGCTGTATTCCATCCCATACACATCAAGCTCAGTATAAAGCTGAGAGATCATGGAGAGCAAGGCCTGCTTGCCCTTCCCTTCAGCAGTTCTCTGACCTGCCCTTCTTCCTGCCTTTGCTCGTTTTTCTATGGCCGGCATCCTGGGAAGACTCTGTCCATCATTTGTGTGTTCCCAAATCCAGCTCCTGTCCGACACTGTGTCCAGGAGCCCAGCCTGGGATCTTCCCAGAGCTGCTCTGCAGCACCAGTGGTGACGTGAGCATTATCATGGGGAGCGTGTGATTTGGGAGGAGAAGCTTGATACTGCTTCTGTATATATTTGTAAATAGTTTTTTTCTTTTAATTATTATATTTCTCCTTTTTTAATTATAGTTTCATTAAAGCTGTTTTAGTTTTATTTCCAACTTGTCTCTCTCCCTTTTCTTCTTTCCCTTCCCCTGTCTGGGAAGGGAGAGGGGTTAACAGAGAGCATCTGCCACCTGTTTAGTGGCCAGCCCAGCCTCAAACCATGACATCAGGCAACGTTATTTCAGCACGATGAATTTCTTCCTATGTCACTGATCATTCAAAGAGATTTATATGAAATTAGATTTACAAAAATTATTTTCTCAAGGAATAGAAGAAATGCTTCTGAAATACAGAAGGCTTTGTCATGCTACCATAAGATCATAGGATAGTTCAGGTTGGAGTGACATCAGAAGACATCAAAAGATCATTTAGTTTGACCACCTACATGCAGCAGGGTCATTGATGAGGTCAAATCGAGTTACTCAGGGCTTTATTTAGTAGGGTCTTCAAAAGCTACAGAGGTGGAGACTGCACAACCTTTCTGGGTAGCCTGTTTCACTGTTTCACTGACCTCATAGTGAAAAAATTTTCTTTACAATCAGGCTGAACTCTCCTGTTTTAACATACGTGCGCTGTGTCATCTTCCCATCCTGGCCCACTGTCAAAAGTGTCACCCTCTTTTCTTGATAACCTCCCCATAGGCAATGGGCGACTGCCATCAAGTCCCTCAAAACTGTCTCTCCTCCAAGCTAAACAAGCCCAGCTTCTCAGCCTCTCTTCACAGGGCCTGTGCTCTAGCACCCGGATTGTGTTGACACCCCTCCATCAAACTCGTTTCTGTTTATCAATGTCTTTCTTGTATTAGAGACCCCCAAACTGAAGGCAATGTGCTAGATGGTGTCTAACAAGCGCTCAGTAGAAGGGGGTGATGACAACCTTCAAAGTATCCAGAACTTTGAAGTCACTGGATGTTGCTGCATGGGAACCATCTATGTGTGGTTGTGGCCTCTGGAGATAGCTTTTGGGGTCTTGCTTTTGAAAGTCTTGGTCAGTTATGACACTTAAGAATGCATGCACATTTTAATGATATAGTACTCCTAGTGGGGGACTGAATGTATAGTTTAATTGTAGAATAAAGCTCAATTGTACAATAAAGCTCAGATTTATTTTCCTCAAAGCTAAAGAGTTAAAATACTTAGTCATGGTACAACACTTTTTCTTACAATGGATGTATGGCCAGTACCGCTACAGAAGTGACAGGCTGAACTTTATGTAGCTGAACCTAATGACAGTAATCTGTTAACCTAGCAAAGAAACTTGAAATGTTCAGGCCTGCCAGATTTACTTCCATCAAGATGATTACCCCTTTCATCCAATTTTATTCCATTTCACCCAAAACTTTACAATTCTACTTCAAATAATATTTGAATGCAGAGATGTTAATTGCTGCTGCTGCCACTGCATCATAGAGACCAAGACACCAAGACTCATTACATGGGTCAACAAAACGTAGCTGAGGCATTATTTCTGGAATAGCAATCCATAGATAAGGAAGAGATGTCCCATGCACCTTACAGATCTCATTAGAGATGGCTACAGATTTAGAGAAGTAGCATATCTAGTCTGGGTTAAAAACAGGTTGGATGAATAGGTAACTACATTTGTTCAGGTAACTCCAATTGAGAACCCTGTGTATTCTTAGTACTTCACGAGATCACTCCCTTCAATTCATGAACTAAGATGCTGGTCTCTAATGAGCCAAGAATAAAATATATTTTCTCTGGAGAACTTGGAGATCTACTGTCTGTCTACTGGAGTAAATGAAAAGATAAGATGTTCTCTAGATTTTGTACCATTTTAGGAGTTGTTTTATTTTTAAATATCCCCAACTGGAAAGTTTTTTTGAGAGGCTATTAGAAAGGCTAATATACTTTTAATGGAAAATCTTAAAAATATTTATAACTCATGAAAAAATAACAGGTATGCCAGAAAATTCTCAGGGAACACATTCAGTACTTAGAGAAACTGATGCAGTTTGGGGGCGGGATCTGCTGCACTTTTATACTCCTTGAGAAGATTTAGTTCCTGCTATGACTGCAAATCTCAGTTCAACCTTAACTGTGAAGCATCTACTCACTGCCACAATAAAGATCAGCCTTGAACTGCTCTCAATCCTTGAAGACTTGAGAATTGGTGCAATTACACTGTCTTTTAATTTATGGAGTGATAACACTGAAATGTTTAAACAAGGAATATCATTACCCCAAAAGACAAGACCATTACTGTTGTAACTATGTTGGCTTCTACAGATTCTTTTCTCCTTACTATTGCTAAACAACAGATTTAAAGAGTGTAGAATTTTTTCCCCTGTGTGTATTGACATTACCCCACTCAATTCCATCAAACTACCTTCAAAACTTAAGTGAGCTCCAAAGAAGCACATCTGTATGTGTTGGCATTCATATATCACTTCCCTCATCCAATTTGGATTTGACTGTTTTCAGATGCACATTAGTCTTACTGTGCAATACAAAATGCAGAAACATACAGTGGCATTTACTTTTGCTCATCATCTATCTCTTTAAATGTTATCATGAGAATGCAGTTGTTTAACACAAGGAAAATGCTTAAATGTATATGCTGGGGAATGCGTAACTTCCTTAAGATGAACCACCAGTGGAAATCAAATGGAAAAAAGAATGTGAAGGATAGCATGAGTTGATAGATGTCAGGAGTATATACGAAAGCAAATATGAAATGAAAATCTTTAGAGTCACAGGGAAGAGTTAAAGATATGCACTGGACTGCTGTGGTGCAAATTGTTGCAGATGCAGTGTGGCACTATACAAAATATATTCTGTATTACTGTGATTTGTCCATTTATAGAATTCCATGCCTAACTTCTCTTTTCCAAAAAGCAGTATGGCCAGTGGCCACAAGGAAATGTAACTCCAGCAGGTAACTGTGGCCTATAATGGTAAGCCAGACAGGTCTTGCCTCTCCCCACCCCTTCACCCTGCTGGTAGCTGTCACCTCCTTCTTCTCCTAGTGCAATCCAAGATTCTCTCTGGTCAGAGCACCCATGCTACCCCAGGGTCTGCAGCACACCCTGCCGACAGAATCTTCACAGAATCACAGGACAGCCTTGGTTGGAAAAGACCTTTAAGATCATCAAGTCCAACCATTGACCCAGCACTGCCAATTCACCACTATACCATGTCCCTTAGCACCTCATTTACATGTCCCTTGAACACCTCCAGGGATGGGCACTCCTCCACTGCCCTGGGCAGCCTGTTCTAAAGCTTGATAATCCTTTCAGTGAAGAAATTTTTCCCATACCGAATCTAAACCTCTCTCGGCACAACTCCAGGCTGCTCCAAAAGGACTGAAGAGTCACAGAGCATAAGCAGCTGCTTCACAGTTAGCCATGAGGACAACACCTCTGCTGCTCACCACTCTGGGCCAAAATCACATGTGCCTTGCCTCAGTAAAAACCCTCAGCAACAGGATTTTAGGAAGGAGTCTTCAAAAACAGCTCCCTTTTTTCCCAGTCTGTCTGTATCAAGCGCACTTCCACAGGAAAAAGGAGACAGGTGCAAATACATCTCTTCCACATAGATTTACCATAGATGGAGGTATAGGCGTAGAAATACATAGACACCAATAGATAGATAGATGTAGGTTAGAAATAGATTGGATATACAGATACAGAAAGGGGAAGAGAAAAATTAAAGCAAGAAGTTGCATCAGCTACAGCCTTTTCAGCCCCCAGACAGACTGGGAACAGCTGTGAACGAGATCGCACTTGGGAGGAATGAGAGCACGATTCAAACCCAAGTTGTTATTATGGTGTTATTATTGCTGCAAATGTTAGCATGCAATCTAAAGAGATTTCTTTAGTCAGCTAGATCTAGATAAAAAATATTTTTATTCAGAATCTTTCTAGATAGCTGAAATGCAGCTTTATACCTTACTGAACTGTGTTCCTACTCTCCTCATTACAAGATACATCTGGTTTGCTCATTACTGTCCAAAGAGGAACAGTGTTATTGTACCAGACAGTAACCTGAGGCTATCTGCAATCATCATTCCCATTTTTCTTTTGCTTTAATGAATGCTTCTCCATTACTTCTTCTACTATAAGAGCAGTATCTTTCCTCACCACTAGATTATATCAGTTGCGACTGCATAAGGAAGGTGGCTTAGAATTTTCAGAAAGCTGGATGGAAATTCTCTCAGTAATGATTTCTGATGGAAAATACAAGTTGTTGGTTTGTTGTTGGTTTTTTTTTTTTAATTTGAAGTCTTTTAAGGAAACACGCAATATCAGGAATATTTGTTGATGAGAAATCTGAGACTGTATCATTTTGAACGTCATATTGAAATGTTTAATTTAGATATGGAACATACTTTGATTTTGTTTTGACTTTTAAATTGTATTAGGATTTTAGTTTTAATATTAAAGCTACACAGTGTGTTCAGTGAATTATATACTATTACTTACAATACCAGAGTTATTAAAATGTAATATACTATAGTGTTTCAGCATGGTCAATTTAAAATGTATTAACAAGGGAATTAATGTCACATGAAGTTGATGCTATCAAAATGAAACACTTCAGTGATTTTGAAGCAAACTTTTGTTCATGGGGAAACATGAATATTTCAGGTTTTATTTCTAATTCAAATGAAAACCAGCTTTGAAATACTGAAATTTCCCCTGGGGATAGAAATTCTGTTTTCTGACCAATTCTTGCTGTCAAATAGATTAGCCCTTTGAGAATCATTGTTACAGATGTTCACACCCATCTGCATCTACGGATACTGAAGAGAGATACTATGATTCAATTTATTGCTAATAGATATAGAAAACCTGAATACCACAATTGTAATTCTGCTTTCCCATTGATTTACCATGCAGCTCTCTGTAAACTTATTAATTGTTCTGTTTCATTTCCCCCAAATATAGTTGTGATAATATATCGTATTTTTACTCACTGGCTACTGTGAAGGTGAAAAAGCTACTTTTTGCAGTGACCTTTGGAGGAGTGAAATATTGCAGGCTGGAAAGGATTGCTATGATCATTTAATCTGGTCTTCTGTAAAACATTGAGTTAGGCTGAATTAAAATACATTTGGTTTTGTTTTTGTTTTTTTTTCAAAGATCTGTGCTAAAGACATAAGGATTCACAGTTCTTACTAAATTGTTGTGACAGCTATTATACTGATTGTAAACAGGGGTTATGTCTTACCTTATATGTGCTAGAAGAAACAACTCCTGTATCAGCACATGCAGTTTCCATATCTTGGTCCTCTAATGCAACACGTTTAGAGGAATGCTATGAAAAGCAATAGAAGATCATAAAAATGTTTATTTTAGTCCAATATCCTCTCTTCTCTAGTACCAGACATGTCACATTAATATGCAGTAAAAAAGCAATTATTAAAAGGCATATTATAACACAAATTTTTCCCTAATGCCATTCACTTAGGATCTGGCTTATGCCATGAGGCAGACGAGTTTATATCCCTTGCAAATATTTTAACATAACTGTATCCAAAGTGACAGTGAATATTTTTATTATCCATATAAATGGCCCCTCACTTCTTAAATCCTGTTAAGCTTTTGGCCTCAGTGATATCCCCTGGCCATGTGTTACAGAAGTTAAGTATAACCTATGTGAAAAAATATTTACTTTTATTTGTGTTAATTATGCTACCTTTCAACTCCATTAAGTATCTCTGGGGTTTTTTAAACATAAAAAGGGAGATGGCTTGATTCACCTCTTTATGGCAGTAACACTTTCAGTTCCTCTTCTGTGCTCTCTCTTCAATAGGATAGGTTTGGAAAAAAGTATGAAAGCTTCTGAACCCTAAATTTTTCTAGAATGAAACTCAAGCAGCAGATTTCCAAAGTTCGGAGATGTCTCCTGTATTTCCACACACACACACCCCCTCCCTGCCTCCACTTCTGGTTTCCATTTAGAAGAAGAATTGTTGAAATACCACAAGGACGGCTGTTTTCACTGCCATGACAGGAAGCAGGAGTGTTGGAAATGTCACGAGAAAGCCTGTTCTTACAATATTTCCAGTCCAACAGAGCGGTCTCAAGAAGTTATTTTGGATAGTTCAGATGCAGTTCAGATAAACATCTAAACTTTTGAACACTTACACAAGATGAATCTGAACTCTGAAACTTCTTAGGTTTAACTGTCGCAGGCACTGACATGGTGTAAAATCTAAACAAAGCAAACTAACGTGTCAACTGGCATGGAAGCATTGCTCCTCATGCCCTCTACTCCTGCATTTATTCTTCCTTAATACCATTCTTCATCAGGAATACGTCTGAAGAGGCCACAGGTGTTGTTCTGATATACAGAGGGTATCTAATGAGACTCAGGCTCTCGGGCTTGTGCTATTGGTGCCCTGAGTGATCTCATCTGGGAAATCAGATTTCCTCAGAAAGTTCTGATTCCATATCCCCATCTGCTCTCTCCTTCCCAAACCCACCAACTTGTTGTGGAACAAGCAGAAACAATTTGCATGAATCCCTCTGGTCCAGACAAATGTGAGAAGGGCAGGAGAGGAAAGAAGTGAGGAATGAGAGTACTCTTCCTGGCCACAATAACCGGCAAGAGAGGAGAAAAGCAATAACTTGGACCTTCTCATCAGGAAGACACAGGAGCAGAAGGTGCTGAAGTTTTTCATTTTTTGGCCTGGTCTTACATCTGTGCAGCCACACGTTGTCCCATATCTGGGACTCAACAGATGGTGATGTGTTAGTTATATATAACTTCCAGAGCATTATACACATCCCCATTACTCCTCTTCCTAGTGTTTTGTTGTCAATGGTGGGCTATCATCACCAGAAAAAAATGTTCACTCAGTATACACCCAACAGAAAGTGATTCGTTAGCTCTTAATAAACACTCTTGTTTTGCTGTATACTGAGTGGACATTTTCTTCTGGTGGTGATAGACCATCTCTGATGTGGAAGCTCCAGGAGAAGGAATAATGGGGGAGTGCATAAGGAAATTCTGGAAATTACACATAACTATCAAGTAAAGAACTAAACTATGAGAATCTCTTCAGCTGGGGATGTTGCCAAGCCAAAATGGAGTGTTAAAACTCCAGAACAGCTGCTGTGCAGGCAACGAAAGGCACACTGAGTGCTTGCTCTGTTTGTGCAAGAGTGAGCCTGGAGAGAGGTCATCTTTCTCTCCACTCTCAATGCTGCTTTAAGCCCAGTGAAGGACACCAGGGCAAAGCCTCATTTTCAGGGGTCTGGTCCTCAATTCACTGGCAATTTTCCAGTGGCTTCACTGGGTCCGCAGTATAAGCAGTGTATCTCCATAGAAGAATCTGTGTTTGAAGGGCTCTGTGGCTTCTCCAGATGTGTCTTGACATTTGTGTTTCCCATAGATCTATGACTAGACATTTGACTTTCAGCATATATCTCCTTGGGATTCAAACTCCAATAAAGATGGACAAGCAGGTTTATATAAAAGAAGAATCAGCACAGGCCCTAGCATAAAACTTGAACTGAACTGTGTTTGGGGTTAAAAAAGTTCTCAACTTATTTTATCTTTTAAATTGTTTACATGCATGCGTCCTCTGCTGTTCTTCATCCCAGCTTAGGCAAAATATGGACATACTGATTTACCATGAGAAAAACTATTCTTATGCCATTTCTAGCACAGATGGAATTAGGAAGTACTAGAGATCTCACAAGGGAAGAACTTCTCAAGAGCTCTTAAATTATTTATGATTGACTTAAGTGTTCAGGTTTTCCTGAACTCCACTGAAGTCAGTGGAACTATGCAGAAGCAGAATCAATTTGTTAAACCTTTTCTGGTTGGTCAGGGCTACCAAGTGGTTGGACTAGATAACCCTTGAGGGTCCCTTCCAACCCGATACATTCTACAATTCCATGATTCTATGATATTTCTCACCTCAGGAAAAAGTCTCTAATTTGCTTTGATGAGACTAGGCATGGTGAGTCAGACCTGCGCAGAGCTAAAGGTTGAATGTGTATGTGTTTGTGCATATACATGTAAAGGTGTCTTAGAGCTCAGCAAGACAATACCACAGTTCCTTGCTGTGACCCACAGAAAGCCATGGAGGGCTAAAATGTAGCTGAAGACAAGGTAGGTTAAGGATATCTTTACTGCTTTTCTTCTGTCTTCCTCTGGCCATCCGGAAGCAGGGAAAGAAAGTGATACAAGCAAATCTCTCAAGCCAGGGTACTTTGTTGGTTTTACACAAAGAAGTCACACTTTTGCAAAGCCTGTACATTTCAATTCTTCTGTAAAACTAGCAGTTAAAATGGCTTTGTTTCTTGAGAGTTAAAAATAGTCTGAACTGTAATAATGCTTCCTATTCAACTACTAAGCCTGATTTCATTTTTTGTTTTGTTTCATTGCATTAGAAGAATCAAGATGATGCAGTCCACATGGAATGCAAACCATGCCACTGAAGAGCAAATTATATGGAAATATGCCTTTCATCTTAATTATGGGCTGGACAGGGGAATGTACTATTTTCTCTCATACATATGAGCTGAAGGAAACTTTCCCAGGGTATTTTTCTTTTACATTTCTGACTCTTATTTGGTTGAAAACTTATCAACCCACGTGATCCTGAGCTGTCTGACCTTCCATGATAAGGCTGAAAATATGTAGGAAATGTTTTCACAGCACTGCCAGAAAAGGTCTACCATGGAACTGGGATATTAAAGTCACAGATTATGATTTCTTCATAACCCTTTAAAACACTGTCACTTGACTGAAATGGTGGCTTTATTTTCAGATAGCTAAGTAATTCTAGAAAAAAAATTTCCCCTTCTAACTGAATGTTTCATATCTCCAGTCTTATTGTTTCTTCCCTTGTATTTTATACATTTTGATAGTCTTATGCTGGGTTTTGTTTTGAAGTGGGGGCTTTTAGCTTTTGAGCAAGGGCCGAATCCCATTCAAAAGGAGTGTACATGTAAGCCTGAAATCAGCTGCCTCACTTCAAGGTGCCCTAGGGAATAGGGATCACTGCTATTTTATCTGAGAGGATTTCTGTTTTGACCCATTGCCATTCTCTCTACAGAGGCAACCTGCTAAGGTCTGTTCTCACTGTAAACTGTTACAAGAAGCAGTAAGCACCCTCAAAAACATTCCATTGGCATGCAAAAACATTTAAGTGATGCTATAGATTTCAGAGCACCAAAAGCAACTGTTATAATTCCAAAATGCATTTTCACATTAGAAGTGAAGTGTACACCAATTGCCTTTATGTACCAACACTTCCAGAATCATTTAGTCCTAACGACTTGGACCAAGTGGATTCCCATTGAGGCCGCTAAGCATCATGCTCTCAGCAGTTCTTCACGGTTGGTCTCTCTCATTTAATCTGGGTTTAAGCCCTTTTGAAAATTGTGCCTTCTCCATTTTTAATTTTTGAAAGGGGAGAACCTGCATATGACCTGCTCTATATTCACACTTTTACCTTGTCGTGATTATATACCACTCAGAACTAACGTACAGTTTGTCCTTAGGGTCAAAAGCTGTTGGAAACGAGGAAATGTTAAGGCAACTAACATGTGTAAACAATTTGGCAGAGGTGTCCTAAAAATAAACCTTTGGAGTGGAATATAATACTAACATTAGAAGTGGATAGAATGCAAGGAACAGTGGAACTGAAGTCAAGAGTCTTTGGATCATTTGAGATGATCTGAGCCAGCAGGTGGTAAATGTAGTTCAATATTAGCACACATCAAGTAATTTGTCTGCAAGCAAGAAACTGATGCAAGAAGTGTTGTATGTGGTGAATTAAATAGTCATCCAGCACCGTTCTCTGGAAAAAGACCTGGGAGTTATTGTGGAAAAATAATTGAAGTCAGCAGCCAGCGGCACAGCTGTGCTAAAAAGATGACAGAAAAAAAGAAAGGTGAAAAATGCAAACAAAATGCCAGTTTGTAGTAACCAAAGGATAGGAAGGGATAGACAGGCAATGTGTTTTCTGTGTAAGCCATTTCAAGTGCCTGTATGGAGTACTGGTGATTGTAATGTGGGAAAGATACTATTGCCAAGGAATGGGGGGATGATGAGAGCAGCTCAGGAGAATGAAAGGAAGAGTTAGGGTTAGAGTGTCTTAGTGAAAGGAGCTACCAAGTGGCTTAATGAAAGTGATGTGCTGTAAGAAAGGGAGTGACTGAATAGTCAGAAATATGACATAACTTCTTGTAAGGACTTCCAAAACCACAAGCATAAACTCAAAATTATAATGCAAGAGCTCAATAATGAAATCAAGCACAGTCATAACAGAAAAGAAATCTCATGTTTCAAAGCTCAGTCCTCAATTCAGCTGAAATCAATGAGATGAGATAGAATTACACCAGCTGAAGATAGGCTTTATCCAATCAGTTGCAAAGGAAGAGCATAAATCAGTGATGAAAGGAGTTTATGTTTCATATTAACCTCCCAGAAAAGCTCTGAGGAAGAAAACAACTGACTCACCTCCATCAGCGTGGAGGGTGGAAAGTTGCTGGCTCTCTGTCTGTCTGCCTGTCTGTCTGCCTGTTTGCCCTCAGATAAAGTCTCTGGTGGCTGTTCTTGCTCTGCTTAGGAAGGGGAATCCTAAGACTTTTGAGTTGCTTGCAAACCAGCATTATTCCCATGGAAAGTCATTTCCCTGAGATATTCTTGTTCCTATATGTCTTATCATCATCCTGTTCAACCTGCCCCACTAAACTGTACTTTCCTTGAAGAGACTGCACCGAAGAGAGCCAGTACTAATTTGGAATACTTCTGAGGATACCCGTATGTTGCATGAAACCGTCAGCTGAGTCAATATTTGATACTCTTCCTTCTGAAGCTCAAACTCACTGTAGTGTTTTTAACTGCAGTTTTAAATTATTTGAAGGCTAGTTGCTCTGTAAGGGAGAACAGGCTATTCTGGGAACCCGTGTAGTAACACTGCACAAACAAGTAACATTTTCATGCTTTTCTAGGTCACCTAATTTTCATATCATCTCAAGTCATCAGCGGAGCTGAATATGCAGATCCCTCATGCTCAGAGTTCAAGGAAATGGAGTAGACCTATTAGAGAAAATAAATGAGTCTGAAACCAAGCAATAATAATAAAAATCCATGTTATTAAAAGAAAAGCCATAGGAAATGGGAAGGAAGTAATTAGAAAGTGTTTTAATGTTTTACCTTAACTATTAGGATTATATTAACAGGGCTGGGGTTTTCTGTTTAAAAGCAAGCGCTGCTAGGAGAGTCAAAGCTCTCAGCTGTGTGATTGCAAATCATCTGAGAAGACGTTCCCCAGCTCAGCAATGAATAGCGGTTAGTGATGCAATCAGCGAGCGTGGCTGGAATTTCTAGGTGTAATAACGCATGGTGAACCCACAGGGTCAACCCATCTGTGGAAAGGAAGGAAAACATATTGTTGATTCAGGGATGTGGTTAGCACTTAAGGTAAAGACTGACCAACAGTGATTTATAGCTTCAAATTCCTTTTCACACTTGTGTGAGAACCTGAACCAAACAAAATACAGACGTTTAATATTGTACAGGATATAGAGTTTTTCAGGGAGTGCTTGCATATTAGGTATCAGAGTTACATCCTAAGTGTATGACGCTACAACATAAATATTTAATATAAAATAACAGCCTCTGTAGGGAAGGTAGGATAGCAGTGCAGGAGCAAAACACGACTGCAAGCTAAAAGATTAATTCCCGAATCCACCATAAACTTTCTTCACACAACCGGGAAGTCACTTGTTCACAGAATCAGCAAGGTATTTACATAAAGGTGTGATCTTAAATTCATGAGTATCCTTAATGTCTTTGGTAGACTTTTCATAGAGTTAGTCATATAGTTATATGTCACAGAAGAGCAAAAGTGCCAAATAAATTCACCAAATTGGATGAAGTACATGATTCTTGAGCTTAGCCGTGACATACTACATTTGAGTTCAAGTAAAAATTGGTAGACAGGTAAAACAACTATGTCAGGGCTAGTTAAGTTTTCTGAATAATTCTCTGATTTCATTGACTTGAAAGAATGCAGAACTTCCTGAAAATACAGATTATGAAAATTCTACTCAAGGTTGCCAAGAAGATATAAAGCAGCAACATACCCAAAACAAAAAAAAAAACCTGAAGCAATTTAAAGATCATATATTTGAGCATGACTTTTCTAGAAACAGCTCTTAAAATCCATAATTAATTTTGAAGATTTTTTTTAAAAAACTATGATGTGAACTTAGATAGAAGCAAAAGAGAATGTGATGGGCTTAAGACTGAAAATTACTTTTAATGAGTACTAATGAAAACTTTAAGTATTTCGGAATCAGCAACTCACTTCATTTTAGGTGTTTTTCAGCTATGTCACAGTTCTGTGGCATCCAAATATATAACTGTAATGCTGATGTTCATGTATCTATTCTCCAGTCATCTAAAAGGTCTCCTAAACACACAGGCCATTGTCAATTATCTCTTCTGCAGTACTGTCCAGATAAAATCCATTTTTGTGGATGCTTTTTACTAGACATAAAATCTGTTTCTTTTCCCTTTTCTGCTTTGAAACATGTACGATGAAGCAGGTATATTAAAAACAAAGAAATACTTTTTTTCCATGTCTCCTCCTTATAATCCTTAAACTAAACTTCTGCCATAACTATATTACCCTAAATATCTCTTCCCTGAAAGAGAAGGTTAAAGTAGAAAACAATGACAGGACAAATGTTCATCATATTACAGAGGCACTGCTGAAAGCCATGCAGATACTTCAGTGGCAAGTAACTTAGCAAAATTAATGCAGACAAGAATAGAATATTCTCCATTTAACTCAGGCTTGGTTCCATCCTGTGCTATAGCACTAGATAAACAGCTTGGGTTTCTTTCACTTCTCCCATCAGGTGTTGGGGACTTGGCTGGAGTGCCTTGAGGGAATGGCAAGAATTTGGTTCTGCTTTCAGTTTCAGAGAACTTGTCCAACTCAGAACAACCTTGAACAGTGCCTAGCATTTATTTCCCAAGAATAGACATAAAAGAGGATTCCCTTTTCAAGTATAATCCACTCTGTAAATCCCTCAAAAGCCATTTGACTCAGCCAACTTTATCCTCTGGCCTTCCATGGCTCAGAGTGCTGGCAGAGGCTCCACAGCCAGTCTGTGGCTATGCTTTCAAGAGTGATCAGTGTTGTCATTTATAAATCATGTGGCAGCTATGCCTTTGAGGCCCAGGCATGGAGGAAAACCCCTCTGTACAAAAATAATAATAATAAAAAATCTGCTTGCCACGAAGACCTTACAAAGTAGCAGCTGCCTCCTCAGTAAAGCATCCTTGCTGGAGACAGCTTGGATTAGTCCATGTATTCCCACACCTCCATGTCTGGGTCAGTAGCACCATTCACTCTCCATGGAAAGTTTTGCTTTGCTCTGAGCCAAGAGTTAGTCCTGCCAAAAGAGGTATGATAAACGCCTGTTGCCTCCAAGCAAAATATGGAAAACAGCTTCTTTTCTCTGACTTCTTGTTTGTTTGTTTGTTTTCTCATGGTGAAAGTCTCTCACTATTCTGCTGTGGATGTTATAAGTTAGCCTGACGCTACAGTTTAAGCTATTTCTAAGCTACCCTCCCAGTCCAGCTTGTGGCACCAACTCTGATAACCAGAGGGATGTAGATGCGTCTAACCTTTCAGAATAAAACCCTGTAAGCCACAAGAGCCTCTCCATCAGCGTTCTCCTGGCTTTGGCAGAACTGGTCATTCACATCACGAGGAGGAAGAAGCAGCAAGATGAGTTGGGGGGAGCCCCGTTGCCAGTGGTCCTGTCCCCACTCCCCTGCTGCCCCAGCCCCCAGGGCAGAGCATCTCCTGGCAGCCACTGGAAGCTCCTTGCATCCCTCCTGGGAGCATGGGGCGCTGACATGTGTGCTCTTCTCCATGTCCCTCCTCTCTTTCCATATTCATTAATTTCTGATTCTATAACTCCCTGCAGCCCTTGACATTTTTATTCGTTGTACTCCACACTCTGCTGTTTTTCTCCACAGGTTTGTTTTTCCTCTGTCTCTTTCCCTTCCTGGGAGGGCCAAAAGGTCTTACTAGGGTTGAACCAGTGCCTGGTCCTGAAAGAATTACAAAAGGAATAACTGATTTTTCTGTTTCTGACTTTTCTTTCTGAGCTGTTGCTATTAGTTAAGCAGATGATATCTGAAAAGGGGAAATTATTTCTTCATTCCCTCCCTCACTTTGTATGAGAGCAGAAAGGGTTTATCCTTGTGCTTTAATATGTGTGGTGGATGAGCGACTGACAAGATGAGAAGAGACATTTGCACAACTCTGGAAAGTTTTGATTGTTGTTTTCATGATGCAAAAGATTTCAGAAACCTTTTTAACCTATAAGCTTACAGCCTGAAATTCATCTGAGGAAGAGCTCTAAATTATTAATGACATACTTCCCCCATCCTCCAAAAAAAACCCGCCCTCACCTCCAAAAAACAAACCCTGAATGAACAACTGCTGCCACAGAGTGAGGAATATAAAATATGAGTTAATGAGAACCTTGACAATTTAAAAAGAAAAATATATGGCCAGGGCGAAGAGGCACTCCTTTAGAGGTGGAAATTTACAGGTCACCAGCTAGGAAAGAGAAAAACACAGATGTGAATTTTTTAGTCCAGTTACAAATAGACATTTGGTGTTCTTCAAAAAAATGCATATTTGTGCCAAAGAGCTGCCATTGGAAGATGCACCAATGCTACTCACATCTGTTCTTTCGGTAATTATCCCATTCTGCAGAAATGAGATTACATCTACTTGGTCTGAATCAGTTTTATTATTCTTTTAAAAAATGAGTACTTATGTGGTCTTCTCTGAAACTCCAATGTGGGAATGTCCCCAGTATTGCAAGGGACTAATAAAGTGGGACAGTAAGCTTATGTATATGGAGAATTATACTGGTGCTAGCCACAGTGTCATGACAGTACTTGCCATATGCCACAACAGGTGTTCATCATAAATTTAGCACTAAACCAATGGATTTTATCCCTCAAAAAATTATCATTTGGCTGTTTTGTGAAATGTTTAGAAGAAATTCCTTTCTTTTCAAATCCACCTCTCCTCCTGCCTATTCTTAAGTCACTGTTTCTCCCATGTGTTCACCTATATATTTTACAATTACTCCATTGTACTGTCACTATGCTATTGTGTCCTTCTCCTTTCACCCACCTCACACTTAAAAGAGTGGAGTCCATTTAAACTTGAAGTCCATTTAAACTTGAAGAATTTGACCAGTTAAAGAAAGAATAGCCTAAAGAACTTTTTTCAGCCAAGTTTTGTTGGCTGATGTTGTTACACAGTCTTGTCTCTAGGATATAATATTTTTTACAGACTAAACCTACAGTATTTTTGTTCTTTGTTGTTGACGTTTATTTGCAGAGTCACTAATGATCATTACAAAGAGATCTCAGGAAGGATTAGAGCACCTTGTGCTACACACTGGCTAATACTCGTTGTCAGAAACTAGGACCAATTCCAAATCACTTCTATATGGAAACCTTGAAACACTGTTTCCCCTTGTAAGGGGAAAACAGTAGCACTGCAAAAGCTTGCCCACCTAAGAGAAAGCTGACCTAGTCTAGGCATTGAGAAGAGAAGCTTACCCATGTTCATGAAGGCAGTCTAGGGCAGAGACGGGAGCAAACCCAGTTTTCCTGAGCTCCAAGACCTTTAAGAAACCTGCAAAGGATTTATGCACCAGTACCAGTTAATGAACTTTTGTCATTCAACTACCCAGTGTGAAACTGAATTGAAACTGTTAGTATCTAAGGTTAATTATCGAGAAATTAAATACATATATAATAAGAGAATAAGACAATTCTCTATCATTGAAAAATAAAATTAGAGTTACTTAGTTTTAAAATTACTGGGCTAGAAGTGAGAGAATAATGGTGTGCAGGACTTTGAAAGCGAAGGGGCTCAACACACTGCAGCCAGAGCTGTCCAGAAGGGGGTGGCATCTATTTTTTTCTGGAGATAATTGACTGTAGTTTTGTTACAGGTAGATGAAAAGGGTGATGATAATTAGCAAACATTTAGGGAACAAAAAGTAAGGAACTTTTCTATGTGTATGAAAATGTCAGTTTCACAAAACAAATCATCTGTTTGACAAACTTTCAGGATCTGACAAACTCAACACTTTGTAAGAACTCAATTCACCATTTAACAATCATACAAGACAATCTCCTTTTAAACAGGATGACAATGTGTACTTTCCCCTGATATGTGCTAATTTCATTGATGGGCATCTGAAATACCCTGCAGGGCTCTTCTCTGATGGACACCCTGGGAAAATACACCTCTTCTCTGCTGTTCCACTGATGCCAGAGATAAAGCATTGTGCACTTTGCTTCCTTACACATGCCTAATATGCTTTTTTTAGACTGATTACCAGAATCTCCTTAAATGCAGTTGAGCTCATTCAAGGGAGGCCTTGAGTTCCTAGGCTTTGATGTCACTGTTTGAGCACTGAGGACAACGCACTGGCCTGTGAGTCATTTTCATGCTGTACTCTCTCACAGCAGACTCGGGCCTGCCACTGAGCTGTAGGAATGGCCTCTGCTGTTATCAGACTTTTCCAAGAATGTGGATGCAGTAATTGCTTCACTCTTTAAGCCTCTTGTGGTTTCTGCAAATGGCATTCTTTCAAACTGCAGCCAGAATTAATTAACCCAGAGACATGGAGCTCACAATTAAATGGTTTTTTTTGCTTTTTTGGTTTTTTTACATATTCATTTTCTCCAGTAGCAGAAGATGCTGAAAACATTCAGATGTTGGTGGCTGAATATATTTTTTAGTGAGAAAATCATCAAGTGGTCTGTTTGCATAGCCTTAAAGCTAAAAGTCTGTCCAAGTGCTGTGTGCTTGGAAAGGTAGAGGCACAATTAGATCTGGTCCTGGATAATGAGCTAATCAAGGGAAAGGAGCAAGGCAGGGCCAGGGGAACTGCCTTCACCCCTTAGCTGGGCACATCTGCATTCCCCATGCCCCTCTAAATGTCATACACTGGGACTTGCCACAGCTCGATCTCCTTCAGAGCAAGCAAATGCTGAGCTCAGTGCTTCCATGGGCAGCTGAGACAAAACCTAGAGCTTTCTGGCCGTGAAAGGCAGAGTTTGAGGCTTTCACCCACAGATGTGTTTTCTCTGGCCCTCCTGTGCCACCCTCTGCAGTACAGGACTGCAAGGTTCTTTTTCTTCAGTAAATTCCAGCATCTCTTACATGTTTACCTTGGGGAATGCAGGAAAAGTGAGCGTATGTTTTAAATGAAATGTAACTACTGTCAGAAGCTACTGGGAAAAATGAAGCTACCACCCAGCTAGATCTGTGGGTTGTTTTTTCTATAATTCAATAGAAAAATGAGACAGCAACTCACACATGCTACATCCATCACACTTCAAAGAAGAGTGCGTATAATAACATATTTGTGGCGATGTTCAGCATGCTTAACAAGCTTCATGCAACAACCTGTATCTTCCATCTGTCTGTAATTTCCAGTGGCTCCACTAACAACTTGCTGCGTGAAAAAGCATTAACATTGAGTTTATATCAGCAGTACTTGTCAGAAAATATTCCTCTACCTTCCCATGCCATGCACCATCTCATAGAAACACACAGGGCATTTTATTTCAAATGCTTTCGGTTTTCAGCCAGAAGCTGGAATTTACCATGGAAAGCAGACAATCCATAAAAAAAAAAAAAAAAAAAAAAAAAAAGTTTAGCTGAAAACCTGATTTTCCTTCCAAAACAGATTATACAGCAGCATTTCAGCCAGCTGTGCATGGAACACCACTCACACAAAGGTACACAGAGACACACACAGTGGCACCAAAGCAGCAGATAGACTTAGAGGTCCTGTGAGCTTTGAGACCATAGGATAATCTCATTTTATAATGGGATAATATCACCACTTTTATAAGCACGAAGGAAAAGGTGTTCATGTTTCAGTAAATGAATAAGATAGAGATCATGGGATGTCCTAAGTATAGCTCAGCCGCTGAACAATCTTCCAGCTAGAGAAACCTTTGATAAGAATAAGGTAAGCCTGCTTGTGTGCAGCTCCATGTTCCCATAGATAGTCTGCTGGCACCCAAGCAAACCCATTATGCAGATGTCTCTATACCATACCACAGTTATTTCAAATACCTACAGATCTCAGTATCCTTCCACAAGTAGTTATTTGGTATGTTGCAGAAACAGTTGCTCCTGTGAAGTTTCATCCACATTTCCATTGAGGCTCCTGCTTTCCAGATTCAGGGATGAAAGAGCTGGAAGGACAGAAATCTTCATGTATTCTACAGGGTCACTTGAAAAAAATGTGAAGCTTTATTTTTAATTTTTTAATTAGTTGTTGAGTGAAGCAATGAAGCACAATGGGTCAGTGGTTTGCTACATAACTGGCTGAGTATCCAGGTCCTCAGCCAGAACTCTTTCAATAATCCCCATCTTCGTTTTGCACTCTCAAGGCACTGATTTGAAGCAGCAGAAACATGAAATAATTTAATTTAAAATGCAAAGAATAAAAGTAAAAAGAACATACTAAAAAGATCAAATTTGTTAATCAAAAAAGCTGCAAAAAATGTACACAAATACCTATTTGAGGAGAGGCATTTTCCCCCAGACTTTGTTTCCCTTGCCCTAAAACTAGCAGACAGGCAAAGCAACTAAAACCTCACCATTTCCATTTCTAAAACTTGGTTCTCTTCATACTTATTTGTACATAGATTTAGAGAAGTTATTTCCACCCTGACATGGCCTAACCTTATAGAGTATGAACCAGGTCTCCTGAAATTTAAAAGTATCGAAATTTTGGGTAAAATCCTTGCTCCCACGAGTTAATGATAAAAACGTTAGCTGGCTTAATTACAGCCAGGAGTTCACTGTTTTGTTTCTTGTAGCCGTGCGCAAGAGGTGCCTCACCTCTTCGGACACATTTCTGTATTAAGGGCTTGATCCAGAGCACACTTGAGTGAGTCTGAATCTTTCCATTAACTTCAGGCCCCCAGTGCCAATACAAATTTCCTGTAGGATTTTGGAACGACTCCCACCCAAATGTTTGCGGTTCCTTCCTCATTTTCATCCCGTGCGCATCCACAACACGGCAATTAAACTAGCAAAGCTGCAGGGCATTTTTGTTGTTTGGTTTCTTTCTCCTCTTTCTCCTTCTCCAAATGAAAGGCTCAAGAGAATTCCTGTGCTGGTCTCCCTGGGGTTCGCTCTCTGCTTGGTGGGAATGTTTTATTTCCATTAATGACATTTGTAGTCATGTGTGCATCCAGGGAGGAGACGAGACTCCTGTTGTGCCTAGCGGAATAAATGAAAGGAGACACTTGTAAATATATTTTGCACCTCATGCATATCTAAGAAGGTTCCATATAAATAGCACCATAACTTTTGCACTTGATGGCACTTGAGCACGTTATAAGCAGCAACAGGTGGGAGGCATGTTTGAACAATTGAGCGGGCTGTAATAAACGTGGTTAGTAGGTCTATTATGTTTCTAATGTAAATTCCACATGCATATTTGGTTATTTCAAACAGGTTGGACTTTCTGACTGGGTTAGGGGGCTGTTAGACAGGCTAGACAATGAGAGTCTATGGTTTTAGATGGAACAAGTAAGATGGATTTTGTTCAAGCAGTTTCAGGGAGTGAGAAGCTAGGTGGAAGAAGTGCCAGCCACAAAGCCATTTTGTTCTGCTGAGTGATGATGGGCAGCTAAAAAGCTCACACTTTGTATTTCACACAGGGTTAATTCTACTCGGAATAACTATTTCCCCCCAGGATTGCATAGTACTGCAGAATGTAAAAGGAAAACTAAGTTTAGAATTAGGATATACAAGGGAAAAAATGCAGATAGGTTTTTGGCACTGGACTGTGTATGAAATCCAAGCCAAGAGTGCTTTGCATTTTCTAAAGATACTTGGAAGTGAATTGAAATTACAGAAATGCCTACCTCTGGGAAATGGAGAACAGGGCATAGGAATCTGGAGAACTGGAAAAAAAAAATTGAGCACAGCCAAAAACTTCATGTGGCTCAGCACTTGGTGGTATAATGTTGCTCAGCAGGACAAGAATCACAGTCCCTGCACCACAGACCTCATTGTGAGTCCGGGACGAAGGTTATTGTCTTTAGAGCTTTTTCATAAAAATCAGAAAGCCAATGAAGGGAAGTGGTTTTGCTTTTTTGAAATTAGCAGCAATTCATTAATTACAATGCTTGATTTTTGAATTAGAAATATATTTTAAGGAAAGACCTCATGAACTAGAGGCTGTAATTTTCTCATTCCTTCAATCTCAGTCAACACCACATCCTACACAAAATGAAATTCCATATTCTGGAAGATATGCATGGACGAAAGTAAATGACATATTGTTAAAGTACTGATGCTAGTTATCCCCCAAAGCTCAGCTCTTCTAAACTATGCAGACCCAGATTTTAAAGGGGCACAGAGAAACACACTGTTCCTTATGGTCTTTGCCCTTGGACAAAACCAATGTTAGAATGTGCTATATTTTTGCTCTGAACACCTTGATATGTTCCAACTGGAATTTCCAGTTAGTTTCCAAGCGGGTAGAACAGGTAAAAAAACCCAACACTGAAACCAGGAAAATCTCAATGATACTTTTATTTTTCAAGATTTAAAACAGACTTAAGTGATTGATTAAGTGTAACTTCAGGTGATATTTTATGATCTTTTCCCCAAAACAATGAGATTATTAGGTTTATTCTTCAGTTATTCAAAACAAGGCTTTTGTAAATCAGCCGTTTTATTCTTTAAACATAAATGTTTATACTTGAATACTTTCTGCCTGGCTTTACTCCTGGGTAAGTAGCAGTTCATTTGTAGGCATTGCATATGGAGGCTCCAAACCTACACAGTAGAAGCCAGTGGGTGTCTTGGTACTGACTTAATGGGAGAAGGGTTAAGTTCTCAGACATTATATTGATGACTGTCTTGGAAATAAACTGTCAGTATAAACTCACCAGGCGCAAGGCAGTGGTTTGATCTCATGTGCATAAGTATGTGAACAACATCTCCTCTTTGGTCATTCTCAGTTATGTTCCTGTAGTGTACCTTTCATCAAGAAACTATACAAGGGACATTTTTCTTAAGAGGAGTAAAAAAATCCAATGAACTCTTCTCTTCTTTGCGCTCTTGTTCAGGAAAGGGAATCTGTGGAAATTTTTCTGATACCGATAAAAAAAAAAAAAATATATGTAAATTGGCCTGTAACCAATAACATTTACTTTTATTAATTTATTTTAAGAAACATAGTTATTAGTTTTGAGTGAGAGTTCCTGGAAGTGGAGTTCTCTTAAAAGACACAACACCTCTAAAGACAACATAAAATTCCACAATTTTGCCTGCTTACTTTCCTTCCTGCCTCCTTCTCAGGTTGAGGGGTAAATTCCAGTTTCTTTTTAAAAGAAATCTTGACTTTCAAGGAGTCTTAAGTCAGGCAACTCTGAAAATGATTCTTACCTGTCTAAATCACTTAGGTCTTGCAAGACTGAGCAGAATAATGCCTAAAGATATTTAAGAATCTGGAAACTTGTCAAAAAATGTCTGAGCACCAACTGTGATGGTGGGCTGTGATGTGAAGACCAGTCCACTGAGAACTGGACTGAGATCATTAAGCAATGTCAGAAATATATATGGTAGAAAAGGGATTGGCCTCATACCACCAATTGTTCTACTCAGACCACTCATATGACTGTCATTCAACAAGTATCATATGCAGTTAAATCCAAAGTGGAAAGGTTTACTTAGCATTATTGGTCATTGTATCCTGCAGTTCTATCTCCACTAAAATCTACAGTAAAACTACTTAGAACTATTCAAATAAATTAAATGGGATTAGTGAAGCTATGGTCCAAATCTTGGTTTTGCTAAGGATGTGAGACAGTGGACTCAAGTTGCCATACAAGAAATTCTGGCTCAATGTAAGGAAAAACTTAAAGACATAGTCAAGCACTGGAACAGGTTGCCCAGAGGGGTGGTAGCATCTCTGTCCTTGGAGATACTCAGAACTGTCTGGGCAGGGCTCTAGACAGCCTGCTCCCACTGCAACTGGTCCAAGCAGAAGACTGGGTTAGAAACCCCAAAGACTCCTGCCCACTCCAGGGATTCTGCAGCGCAAAGTGCTTCTCCTCAGCATGAGTGTAAGGTAAGAAATGGGATGTGTATGTGTCTCTCATGTATAACACTTCAAAAAAAAACCAATGCCTCCAGATTACCCAGCATTTTGTGCTCAAAAAGACATATTTTTCACTAACAATAAACTTTGGGAATTCTCCTTCAGTTTCTAGCTGGCTAAGGGTTAAGGCTGGGTGGTTCACAGGAGTCCAGTACTGGGATTGTAGGGGATTCTGTCTGGTTTTTGTCTCTGAGAGCTGCCTTTTAGCCAGCTTGTGCTCCTCTGTTTTTCCCCTGGCATGGCTGTTGCCTCCTCTGCATCTGAGTACATTAGATACAGGGTGTGGGGGATTTACTGCACTGCTGGCAGTACCAGACAGAGAATAGCTTTGTAACTGTATCCCTGTCTTCCAGCAGAGAACATCTTTGATGGAGATCTTTGCACACTAATGTACATGTTAGAACATAACCCCTCAATGCATGCCTTTCATTAACATTAGTGATAGTTATGCAAGTGCTGTGAGAATAGCAAAGCCTTTATATGACATGTGTGTGCCTCTGTATGCAGAGCCAGATCCTTCCTTGCTATAAACCTGTGTAGCTTAAATATTACTTCATCATGCCGTGCTCATTTACTTCAGCCAACGAGAATCTGACCTATGGCATTCTCAAAAGTATATACTTCTGAAGTAATAATATCCATAGGTCATCAAACTCTATCTGTAGCCCACTGGCTCCTGCTATCTCAAAACTAAACCCAGGGGTCAAAAGTCAACATTTAAGGACATGTGTCCTTGGAAAATTATTTCTGAACGACAGAGTTGAACTCTAAAGTCGTGAGGTTTATCTGCATTGCACCTCAGTAACTAGAAATGCACTAAGGTCTTTGGATATTTGGCTAAACTCATCAGCCAGATGGTTCCCCAGTGGGCAGAGCAGTGAGAAACATTTTGAAAGATTTGCACAACATCATGTTACATGACATCATGTTGCCTTGTTCAGGAGAGCCATAAAGAGGGTCTGAACCTCGCAGAAGATATCTGTTCCAGGCACTTGGAGACTGCCTAGGAAATGAGTGCATAGACTGTGTCTACAGCATTACAGCAGAAACAGACTGGACATGAGCAGATGGCAAGCAGAAGGAAATCTAAATATGCATTTCTGATGGCAGGTCTCTGTAATTACTCTCCATTATTCTTTGACTGACTTTCAAAAATAATTCACTAACAAAGGTGGGAGAACATCAGTTCTCAGCGCACAACCCAGCAGCGAAAAGACAAAACATCAGGCTTAACAGGGGAGAACTTTTCTTTATTTATTTACAGCATATTAAAGACTAAACATAATGCTTTTAGTCAAAACCTGTTTCTAAATGTTCCTGCAGCATCCCAGCCTACAGTAGTTCTCTCAGAATTATATTCAGCAGTTGACTACTAAAGAAATGTTCTATTATTAACTAACATGTAATTAGTTCATTAAAAAATACCTCAGCTGAATACTGTGTAACATAATACAGCCTACCACTAGAGTGAGGAGATTTCAGGCTCGGCACAAATGGAAGTGAAATTACAGTGCAAAGAAGTGGAAAGGAGACAGTGCCAGCTGGCAGGATATTCAGTGTTTCAAATTACTGTATGTTTATGACCTCTGTGTTCTTAAACAAAATTAATTAGATTATGCTATTTGAGAATCTTGGAATGCTGTGGCCACATGCCAATCTTATCTGAACCACACATCTTAAGTTTAATTAAGATGTTTTAAATTTCTCCAGGTATTCCTTTTATACACACATATACGCACACATGTGTGTGTTTAAAGTGGTGCCTGTGGGAAGTGGTAAACAACAGATTGTGATTCCTGAGGTGTGTTTAAGGTGCCTGCTTGCTTAACAGGACTTGGGGGCTAAATTCATGAAAGGGCTTGGATACAACTTCAATGCTCACCTGCTACTTTAAGCCTCCAGTCAAAAATTCTGACCCTCAGGACCCTTGTTCAGCTGCCTCCTAACTGTGGGGTGTTTACACTTCTGGGAGGCAACTAAGCTTTCAATGTTAAAGTTTTCTGTGTGCTTGAAGTTCTGCTTCTTAGTGTAGCAGTCCCTTTGCCTTATTAGTGCTGATAATTTAGCATCTCTCCCATGCTGAGTCAGTTAATCTTCACCAGTCTCCCTGCAGGCTGAGAGGTACCCACCAACAGATTGACCACTACTGAAAGAAGGAATGAACACAGCAGGTGTCGGTGCCTCTCCATGATGCTGCTTCCAAGGTCAGAGCATCATCCACCTGCACTGTGACAGTGATAGGTCCACTTCATTTTCTCATGGAGGAGATTTGAATTCTCACCTATCATGTCATAGAGAGCTTCTTCATCATTAGAGGATGGTATTTCAAGAGAGTGTAAGAGGTACTCTGGAGAGAGTAAGCCTGGTCAAACGGGTCAGAGGTGTGAAAGAAAGGACATGAGGAAATGCTTATTGCTCCACAAAGGGTGATGTGTTAACTGGAGCAAGAAACAAAGGCTCTGTCTCTTAATCATCCTAACAACTGTTATTCCTGTTACTTTTCTCTGGCACAATGAACAATCCCCAGTTCTGAGGAAAGCAGAAAAAGCTTTAAGGAAAGGTAAGAAAGTCCTTTGTCTAAAGAACCCCGAAGACTGAGTAGTAATGCGTATTCCAGCAGAATGTGAAATGTGTGCTTAAATTTCATCAGGCTTACAACATTCTCCTTGCTTACGCTAAGTGCAGAGCGGCAGTGGAGACAGACTATCACCATATACTCCTCTGGGCATGCATTGAAAGAAAGAACAATCCTTCTTTCTTCCATCAGTTCCAAAAGAATTCAGATGCATATCTTTTACAAGACATTTCAGGACTGAATTCTCAGAAGAAACACTCAGGGGAAAAGAAAAACAAACAAACAAACAAACAAAAAACACCCACCCCACCCTCCCCAAAAATATAAATCCCTAGAACTGAAGTGAAATTTAAGCTATTCTTCATTGTTGATGTTTACCAGTGGGCAATATTGTGGTTTCCCACTAAACATGGTGGTCTTTTTGGAGCCCACGCTCTTAGGCATGTAAAACTCACCACATGCTTAAGTCTCTGTGTCAGGGCTGCTGATTCTCTGGGAGAATGAATGCCGTTGCCTGCCTGTACGCCTGGATAGATCTGCTGAGCTAGTGCCAAAGTAGAGTTACCAAGAGTGTCCACAGCTCACAGGCTTTCTTCTCATAACAATACTACTCAGCAGTATCAATTTACATGCTCAGTGCACTGATCATATAAGAAAACCCAGACAGAGATCTACTTGTATGAATAGCCCTTTCAAGGACTTGCTTGCTAATCCTTACTGGACAGGCACTTTAATACAACTCTATCTCCTGCTATTCCTAAATGACAGATGGAAAAACTAAAATATTAATCACTGTCATACAAGAAATCAGTGGCAGAGCCTGTGTTAGAAGGCCAGACTTCCCCTGGCCTCCCATTTTCTTATTCCTCTGTGCATCATTGAATTGGCAAAGAAAGTGTAAAAAGAAATCTTTGTTACTGTTAAGTAGCTGCCATTTTGGCTAAGGAAAATAGATCTGTTTGCTCAACATTACCTGTTCAGACTGAAGGGACCTCTGTTCAATAAACACAGAAAAAAGCAATCATCTGTAGCAAATACACATTTGTTATCAAACGTGATGGGAAAGTTTTCAAGGGCCACCACTGTGAAAAATTAATCATCTTAAAACTTGATCATATGTTCCCTGAAACAGCTGGTTACTTCTCCCCAGGATTTGGTTTCAATAACCTTTTTCTGAAAATGCCTCTTTAATAGACCTTACTGAATTAGATTAAAACACTTTAATGCTCTGACCTCTAGAATTTCTTTCATTTTTGTTGTGAGGAATGCAACACAGGCAGCAGATTTAGTCAATTTCGTTGTTTCTCTTAAATGTATTCTCAGATTAATTTATTTTCTTTTGACATGCTTCTTCCTCTCAAACTGTTACCATCCTCTGGTTGTGGCCTGTCAGTATAAAAAATTATTTGCATTAGACTTTACAAAAGTAACCTCCGAAGCAACCCTTGTTCTATGTTGGAAATTATTTACTGTACTTTTTAAAATCACAGAATGACTTATTTGTGGAGCCCATGTAAATGAAATTGGAAATAAGATGGATACGTCAGAGCAATCTAAAAACTATGAGAGAGGAAGGCATGGAGGTCTTCATAGGGATTTCCAACATTCAAACTTTATGTTTTGTTGTAACATCAACTGGGTGCTACTGTCATTTTTCATGTGAGACCCTATTGATAGTGTTCTTATTCGCAAAGAAAAACTTTTCACATGTACTTTTTCTTGAGTTTTTTTTTGGGTTGGATGTTGGGTTGTTTTGTTGGGGTTTGTTGGTGTTTGGGTTTTTTTGCCTCTTACCCATAGCAGGGTGAAAAGCTAACTAAGAAAGGTAAAGGCAGTCTTCTGCCCATAATGTTGAACACGTTTTTTGAACTCCCATGATCTTCCTAGACCTTCCACCTATCTATTTCTAATCACTTCTGGACCAGAGTTGGCTGCTTCACAGTCTGAATGTCTGAGTCTGAATAATGGGAAAAATGCATTTTGTTGGACTCGTGCAACTCTTTTACCTCTGTGCAAGTGTGTTGTTTCACTAAAACATTATCGTTATTTCCTCCTCTTCGACAGGGACTTTTCAACTGATAGGTCAGCAAATAAAATGCCTCTGGAACAGGAAGAGAATAAAAATGACTCTGGCAGAATGCTGTGCTGTTGACAGGTGATTTTTCTAAGAAAAGTACTTGCCTAGGGGTAATGGGCATAATTGGATACTGTTTTACTCCAGCTTAATGCCAGGTTTTGCAGACTCAAACAAGGCCTTTTGAATTCAGCAAGCCATTATTTAAAATAGAAAACAATTATCTAGTGTTCTGGTTAATGTCTGGTAAAAAGTAATTTGATTAACCAAGTATGAGAATGAGAGGAAGTGTTGGTGTTGGCTCGTCCCAGCATTTTCCAAACAGTAGAGCACAGTAGTTATGCAACACATTTCCATGCAATGAAAGATTTTTTTTCCCATGTTGTAAAATGGACGATACTTATATCATTGTGGTAAATGTATATGAGGGGGGTACTGGTTTCCATTGCTTTCATTTTTTTATGCTGACATCTGGACAGTTTCAGGGTGGCCAGAATTAGTCCCACAAGCTTAACGTTTGTTCTTTCCCTCATGGCTCTCTTACTCCTGGAGAAGTCAGGTCCTTGTTACCATGGCTAACAGTAGTCTGATTTGGAAAATTTATACAAAATATGTTCAAAGTCAATGCATTAACAAAAGCTGCGGAAAATGGAATGTACTCAGGATCCAAAAGGCACAAAAGCAAAGATAGGTCACGTACCAATTATGCTGAAACAGAATTTCTGCCACAGATTTCAAGGCCATGTACCCTTCCTCTCACACAGAAAAAGGAAAATAACATCAAAATGACCCTGACCCTTACTTAAAGTATAAAACAGAAACTCCCATTTGCTCATTAATTTACTTGTATTTATTCTTGTAGAATCTATGTTTTTCTTTTTCTCCCTCAAGCTGCAGAAAATTATATCTGTATGCTATTAAAATAATGAAAAAAAAATCTGTGATTCTCCCTAATTGCCTTCTAGAAATAGGCAAGCAGTCACAATGCACTCTTCAAGGCCTGGGTCAAAGACATGTACAACTTTTTCTACAAGACTGCCTCTTACATAAAAGTCTTTTGAAGAGTCTGTTGTCCCTCCATGCAACTGCAATAGTATGATCTTTCTGTAAAGCCTGTCTTCAGAGCTGAAAGATGAACTCAGATTATCTCCAGAACTGGCATCCATTGATGTATGCACATTTCTGGTCTGCTGTCAACTATGCTTGTATACAATATTATTCACAAAAATCCATTTGCACACATAAACAAGTTGTACTTTAGGCCTCCTCATTTTCATAAGCTCTGGGTTTTATGAATACTATGGAAAGGTTGTGAAAATTAACTCTGGGTATGACTTGCAAAAGAAAAAATTATTATTTAGAATATAAGAACTGAGTATCTTTTGACTGTTCAGCAAGTGACTTTATCATAATACAGTCTGGTTTGATCCACTTATACCTGGGACCGTTTAAAAGCAGCGAGTCTGAGGTATGCCTGCTGACCAACTAAGACCAACTTCAGAAAAGTAGTGCTGGATACTATTAAAACTTTCTGTGTATTTCTCGCCTCCTTCTTTTACTGAACGAATTGTAAGAAGACCAAGAGCTGAAAAATAAAACCCAACAGTTATTCCTGACCTCACAGCTGCTGGCACTGCTTGTTTGAGTTGTTTTCCAGTCAAAATAATTCCCTACTCTGGGCACAACTGTGAAAATTACATCAATTCAGTATGTACAGCCACTGTTATCTAATGCAGCCCTATCAAAGTGTAATGCAGTCTTTACTTCTAATTAATGCTATTTTTATTAATGACTGCATATTGGACACTGTTGAGATCAAAGCCCCATGTATTTTCTGCTATATAAACATATAATCCACTTACACTTTGGTTCTAAAGAGCTTACAATTTAAACAGACAAAAAAAATATTCTTTTGCAGGCAGGGGAAAGAAACTGAGAGAGTTAAGCAACTCTCTTGACACCATGGAGAAAGACTAAGGAGGAACTATGAACTGAATCCAGTTCACTTGAGACCCTGCCCTGTATAATAACCTTAAGACAAATCTGCTTCCACCACTGATTCTTGTTACCATGCATTACAACAGCAAGTAGGCTATGAAAAATACTGTTGCAAATTAGATAAATTTTCTAAGTGATTGTGGTCTACAGTTACAATTACAGTTGTAGTCAGTGCATAATTCTCTGCTGTCACGTTTACCCTTGTAAACCCTCTGTTGCTACCACTTTAGGACTTTTGGATAATTTTCTTACAGTAAGTAAAAGTCAACAACGTTTGAGCCTGACTCTGCTGCAGTTCTAGGCTCACAGATATCAGCGAGGCTGCCGTCTCTCCCCATCTGTTCCCGGCAGGACAGTTCTTCCTTGGATCATACAGTCAGGAATTCAGAGTACACTCAGAGTGAATCAGTGAACAGCAGTGGTGGTTCAGACCACCACTATGGGTTCTCCTCTCCTGTCAGGAATAAATTATCGCTATGCTCCCTTGAAGAACAAACTGATTGCTTTGGGACACACAAGATGCGCTTCTGTAGCAGTTGCATCTCATAAAAATACTCACAAGAGAGACTACCCCTGAGTTCTGTCATAAGGACTTCATTCTCTCCTTTCAGTCCCAACCTCGTTCAGACACTGAGCACAGAGGCATTTATTAATACCAGACATTGTAGGTTTCCTATCGTTTTATAAAGATGACATTCATGCTGACTGTTAGTTTAAGCTTTAAAAGAGGAGAACAATAGGATTACTTTTCCAAAGCAAATATAACTACTCAATATTGTGATTATAGTTTCCATGCCTGAATCAATGAAAGGTCATAGTTTCCTCAGTGCTTGAAGAGGATACTAAGCCATGGAAAAAAATGTGGACTGATATATATTTACTGAGAACAATATAGGATTGTTGGTAGACACTCCCTGAGCACAGCTAGCAGACACTGTGCAGATGTTCTGTGGGCTTGTTCGGTATGGGCATGAACAGTGTTTAAAAGCCACTAAATAATCTTAAACAGTTGTTGCTAAAAGATCTGCACAAAGCTAGCCAGAGTTCCCAATTGCAAAGAAGCCCCTTCCAAAAGCACTCCATCTTGGACTTTCTGCCTTTGCCATCATGGGCAGACCACTGGCAGGGACTGCTGCTGATGCAGGGAGACACCACGGGATCACGGAATCACAGAATATTCAGAGTTGGAAGGGACCTCCAGAGATCATCTAGTCCAACTCCCCTGCTTTAAAGTAGGATCCCCTAGAGCACATCACTCAGGACTGCATCCAGGCAAGTCTTGAAAATCTCCAGAGAAGGAGACTCCACAACCTCTCTGGGCAGCCTGTGCCAGTGCTCTGGCACCCTCACTGAAAAGAAGTTTTTTCTCATATTTAAATGGAACCTCCTATGTTCCAGCTTGTGCCCGTTACCCCTAGTCCTGTCACTGGGAACCACTGAAAAGAGTCTGGCTCCATCCTCCCTCAACCCACCCTTTAGGTATTTATAAACATTAATTAAATCACCCTTCTCCTCTCCAGGCCAAAGACTCCCAGCTCTCTCAGCCTTTCCTCATAGGGGAGATGCTCCCAGTCCACCATCATCCTCATTGCCCTCTGCTGGACTCTCTCCAGTAGGTCCCTGTCTCTTTTCAACTGGGGAGCCCAGAACTGGATGCAGTATTCCAGTTGCGGCCTCACCAGGGCAGAGTAGAGGGGGAGAATGACCTCCCTCGACCTACTGGCCACACACTTCCCTATGCAGCCCAGGGTGGCATTGGCCTTCTTGGCAACATGCCTGAGGATCAGTCAACCATGATGATAAGACTCACACAAGCACTAATATTTATATCTGTCTCGTTCCTAAGAGCCCATGCCGAGATTGGTGACAATGTATATGGGAAGAGATACCCTATTCTTCAAAGTTAACCAATAAAAAACGAGTAATAGCTTTTTCACAACTCCATAATAATAAGCCACTCTTCGCTGTGCTGTCCAAGCCAACAGCCTTTTGTGGAAGACCTTTAAATCTTCTCATCTTCTCTTCTCAGCTTATTCTTTCTGAAATTTGGTTAATCCCAAGTGAGGAGGAAGGCAAAGCCTTACACAGAATAATTATGCTTGTAGAGCTGACAGACACAAACCATCAAATCCTTGAATGCAAAGTATGAGATTGTCTTAAAAGAAAAAAAAAAAGTACTTTCCAAAAATGCATGTGTGAATCTTTCTGTTTCCCCTCTAACTTCTGAATCTTCTGGGTTATTTTGGCAAACTTCTGCCTGCAGCCAGATACGTAAAGCAAAAATGTTTTAAATTCCTGCATCCAACTGCACTAGAGCTGGTTAATGTCTTAAACTCATGAACTAACCAACTGAACTATGCAGAGAGATTTTATATCAGATGTAGTCCATGTTTTGGATACAAATATTAATGAATTTAAATAAATTCTCATTTATAAATCTTTTATGCTCCCACCGAATAAAGTTTCTGCCTGTGAAAAATAGATGCGGCCAATACAACCACTATGTAAGAAATACATTACACACATACAGAAATAACTGGTTTGCAACAACTTCTACCTTCAGTTTGGTGCTAGAGAGTCCTGGTTTCCAGTTCATAATTTGTGCTGTGCCCTCTGTCTCTTCCTCTTGATACTATAATCTTTCTCTCAAGGTGATGTCAGAAACAGATTTAATCATCGTATCACTAATGTTGGCCAGCTGAAAAAGACAAAACCAGTGCATTACCAGTTTTTGAAGACGAGAAAAACTAGAGGAGAGTAGCTACCAAAGGCAAGGAAGGTAATGGGCAGAAAAAGAAGTCCTTCCATTCACACAAACTGAAAATCAGCACTGAAAGGGAGGGTGGTGCAGTGACAAAGAATCCCCACCAAAGCTGCTTGGGGAAAAAGAGGTGCATGACTGGAGACTGGCATATAATAAATTCCAGCTTTGGGTAATGAAGAAGTAGACAACAGGTGCCATGAAGAAACATCATAAAGATCGATAAAGATGAGTATCATCATCAAGGTAAGTTCACATGCCCTATCAATACAAAGCTGAAAAAGATGAACCCCTTAATTATTATTACATCCATTCATATAGAAATCAAGTCAGTCTAGCTAAATGTGTGGATATTTGGCCACTATTTCTGCTCCCTTTTTGATGCAGAAACTTCTGGCGTTGTTACCAAAACTTCAACAGAGCCATCAGAAGAGCAGTAGGGGACAATTTGTCCAAGTGAGACCATGTGTCCAGGAGTCTGGAGACCTGGGTTTTGGTCTGGGTTCTATCACAGGTTTCCTGTGGTCATGGGATAAATTACTATCACTCCCTTACTTTCCTCTTTTCTAGTAGAAGGATGATAATCACCCACTTAGCAGGAGAACTGTGAGACTACAGTAATTAACATTTCTAAAGCCTGTCGATGTCCATAAGTGTAACTACTAAATTAGAAAAATGTGTTATGAGTATTATTTATTTTACTATGTGAATGTTGCCAGAGCCCATAAATTTTCTTCAGAGCTTGTGGATGAATTAGCTGTACTCCTAAATACTCCAGTGAGAAAGAAACTATCGCCAAAGAAACTAACACATCATGCTTGAAGGAAGTAACTAACAAATGAACAGTTCACACTGGAAAGGTAGAATTTGGACTTGACATTCAGGTACCTAATGTTCACAGGGCACTGCCTGTGAACAAGCTGGTCATGTAGGAACCAACAATTATTTTGGAAGAATCCACGACCTACTCATGTGCAGTTTACTGATTAGAAAAATAAATGTTGGACTTTACTAAGTAATCATGTGTGTTGATGAATCTCCCAAGTTCTGATAGCAACTTACAGCTGAAGTACTTAACTGAAAATCTATATTGTCCTCCTTTTAAAATAAAGTACAAGCATGATCTGGCACATATTTTAAAAACCAATGTATTTTCTGTCTTGATCAAAATTAATAATTTTCATTTCTCGTTGCTTCATTTTCATGACTTTTTCAGGATTTTATGGATAAAATCTGTTGATAACATTTTAAATTTAATATATTTACAAAGTCTTTTTGATAGAACCATGAATTTAAATACATGCTGCCACAAATATTTTGTGAGATGTTAATTTCTGTTAGGACTATTGGCATGAACCAGTGCATTTATATTACTCATATGTGCAAAACACTCAGAACTCCATAGATCAGCTAGTGTACCTGGACAACATAAACCAGAAAGCATTAACATCTGCTAAACACTCATATGAATATTAGAAGTTTCCAGTATTTCACAGACATTAAAGTTTCCAACTTTACAGTATCCAGGTACAACAATCTACTTATTATACAACCATAAAGCAAAAGCTTTGGAATGTGAACATTCAAAAATATATAAAGAGAAACTGTTCCAAATTCAAAAGGATGTTGGAGATCCCACTTCCAAGGAGAAGATACAGAAGAGCAATTGCTCAGCCTAGCTCACCGGTCTCTCATACTGTTTCAAGTCTGTATTTAATATGCTACAACTCCTATTTAACATCTCTTTCAGAGCTTTGTCTATTCTGCTTTTCCATTTTTAAATTTCTCTGAAGCATGTTTGTCTGTGTGGTTGTCCTTAAAGAGCATAAGAACCACAAAGAAAAACTGACCCTCTACCCTATGCACCTCCTCATCTCAACCTGGTTCAAAACTGTGCTCCGATATTATTTTTTTTTAAATAAAAAATCAAAGTGTTGTTCATCATAGTATAAGTAATAGTAGATCAGATTTAATCAAGATTACCAAACAGGCTAAGCCACGTTGATATTACTACTATATATGCAAATACAGAGGATTTATAATCAAGAAGAAATTTTGCAAGAAAGAAATACAAAGGTTTTAAAACAACACAGAAAACCAAGCTCATAAGAGAATGGGTAATTAATATGGACATCCATATTTCATATAATTTTTTAGATTTAATATCCTTGTAGAGAATGCTCTAAATTACGTGGTTCAAATATTCATATAGTCTTTACAGTATTGACTATCATGGGTCCAACTTAGTGTCTAAATGAAAGTGTGAAATACATTCTGACAGTCCTTACTTCCATGTAATAAAATAAACAGGTTCTTTTCCTTCCCAACCAATTCCCACTACCTAACCTTAGTGTGGAATTCTCTGCTTGAAATGAGAGAAAAGTGGAAAGTATCTCTTTGTCTTCCAAGGTACCAATCCAGCAAGGTGCAAACTTCCTGTAGATGATACATAGTGTCCCTTACCCTAAAAGAATGGATTGATAAATGCAATGCTATCAGTGCAAAGGCAAAAAGAAGATCAAAAAGGGTGCCCTTTTCATCCCTAAAATGAAGTACAAATGAAACACAAGTGACAGATAATTTTATATGTACAGTCAGGGAAATAAATCGTATTCTATAAGAAACTTGTTTTCAGTTAGCTGCACATCAAGAACTAATCATGAGGAATTACATTGTAAATTACCTTAAGCTAATTTAAAATAAGATTTCTCACTTCATCCAAACTTCTGTACATTGCATTGCGTACATTGTCATTGCTATCTTGGCAGGATTCCAGTGAGCTACATAGCTTCTGCAGCATGGAGAAATTAATTGCAACCCCTGGTCTGGTAGTTTATCATCCAGATTTATATATGCTTCGATCAATAAATCAGGCAAGCAAAACCTATTAAACTTCTGTGATCAGATTCTGATCTAACAGGTGTTAAATATAATGGAAAGTCTGTACTTGGTAGTTTGATTGCATTTTTTTTGTCCATGCTATAATAAATTTAATATATGGATACTGCTGTATCCCTCTTGCAAACATTTTCCCACCTTCCACTGATCAGTAGGCATGATTTCACCATTACTTGATGGCAACAGAAAGAATGAATTCTTCCTCAAGGACCCAGAACCAAAGAGTTTTTTTCAGTGGAAACTTCTCTTGAATTCTTTTTGCAGAGCCTCTGCATTAAATGAGAGAGCAATGAAAGATCTGCACTCACTGCTCTCTGGCTATTTGGGAGTGGAATTATCCGGTACAAAGAGAGAGTGCCTGCAGCTGTCGGAGCAGAGCTCAGAGAAATATGCCAACATTTTCACAGTGCAAGAGCAGATGCGGTTGAAATTGTTGACACGAAGCAAGGGCACAAGGTCAAATGCAGATTTTCCATATCAGTTTTTTCAAATGTCTTTTCCGATTAAGGCAAGGATGGTTCTTGGCCAGGGAATACAACACGAATCTTATGAAAGGCAAAACTGGTCAGAGAACAGAAGCTAGTGTAACGTCTTCCAGCTTGTAACAGTGCTGTTTCATTTTATTTTATTTCACTTTTTAAACAGTATGAATATGTAGTACAAGGCTTACCCTCAGTCTTACGAATGTGTGCAAACACACATCAATATTAATGGGAAACATGTATGATTTTCAAGGAAAATGTAGACCTTTCCTCCTCCCTCCACAACCTATTTTGCTAGGCAGAGTTGGAGGGGAAAACCCTATAGGCAACCTCCTTGCAGCAGTGGTTTTTATCATCATCATTTTTTTACAGAAGAAATCTCATCTCATGTTTCATACTGAAATATGAGATGTGACTGTTGGTCAACAATGATACTGGGCTGACCAGGAAGCTAGCATATTAGCAAGTCCTGGACACTGCCAACGATAAATAGAAGGAAGCAGACCCCTAGAGAGGAGGAGACTAGGTTAAAAAGTCATGTTAGAAAAAGTGCAACAATCTCTATTAGGATGTTTTATTCATCCCCTTCCCCTTTTTTGAGACTCAAAGGTATAACAAGTTACAAATTTTTCAATACAACATAACGGTTTTCTCGAAACCTAACTCTTTAAATGAAAACTGAGATTCTCTCTTAATCCTAGAGCTGGGAGAGATGGAACTATAAGGAAAGCATCAGATGTTGTGAGATTCATGATGAAATCTCAGGATTTGGCAAATCTGCATCTCAGTTTATAGCTAAGAGAACTCATATTCCAAGCAAGTGTTATTTGCTGCTGAGTACTACACTCCTGGGCCCTGGTGCTGCAGTACGGTTCTTGAAGTCAACTGAGCTACACTAACGTGATACTGGATCAATGCAGTGGTGAACCAGACCCCAATTTTTATTGACTTTTCAGGCAATCTGCCATTTGGCAGGAGAACTTAGATTTAAAGTATAAAAAACGGTTTTAAAGTATAAGGGATTCACTAGTAACAGCAACTGAAAAGCTGAAATTGAAACCAAAAAGGCACAGTACCACATTACCAATTCCCTGAGCCATCTCGTCCCTTTTACTGCTTTCTTAATCTTTATGCACTGACCATTAATCATTTTTAATTGGACTTTCAAATGAAAATAAATATTCCATAATTTATTTTTTAAATCATTATTTTGTAAAAGTAATATTTTTGCTCATGCAACCTTATTTTCTCACAGAACAGATTGAATCGTTTTTCACTTTTTCAGTACTCTAAATTATTTTGAATATTTTCAATATTTTTAGCTTCTGGACAAGTGACAAATATTAGAAATATGACCTGGATTGCATAGCTCTTGCTTCGCAGATTAAATCTCATGAGAATTCTTTTTCTCCCTGCATGGACAAGAAACCAACCATTATTTGGTGGAGTCTGTATGTGCACAGTTTTAAATAATGATGAAGACTTAGTCAACGGTGGTTAAGACAGGCCAGCAAAAGAACATAGAGATTCTGAGCTGCTTGTGGTTTACCTTTTCAGGGGTAAAAAGAGAAGTCATAATAATACTGACACTAGTACTGTCAAATGGGTACATTGTGGTATTTCACTCTTTTTGTCAACTATTTGTCATAAGAAGCCAAATGATAAGAAGCCAAGTGAGTGGTTTTATCTTGGCCTTGTAGTCCCTTATTTTTCACATAAAAAATGACCTAGTAGAAGTAACCACCACGCAATATGCACATTCCAGAACATTGCTCTGTGTTGAAAAAAAGTTGTGGCTGTAAGATGGATTCGTCATGGTGAGAGCAATTAGAGAGACAAATGTGGTAATCTAACTTAAGACTTGCAATACACTGAATGCCTGTAAGGAAAACAAGATAGGGATCAGTATCTGAATATCCCTTCTCACTGTGACAGCACCCTGAAATAAAACATGGAGACCAAAATACATATGTTTACGATGGGTAGACAGCTGATTCAGAGAGAACTGAAATAAGTGTCTAAGATTTTATAAAAGGAGAAAATATCAGAAGTTACTTGTTTATTAGGAGCTGATTCTTCTCAGCCAAGCATAATGTCCAAATCTGTACTTGTGTAGTTGCAGATAGACAGAGCCACCATTTGCTGAAGGCTCAGAAAAAAAAATGCATTAATGGTGCTGAGTAGAAAAAGCAAAAGAGGTGCCCAAGCTTAAAAATCAGTAAGTAAAAATAACTTAAGAAAATAAATTTTAATTTCAATGAGCTCCAGTCTGGGCTATGGCAAAGAGCCTGAGATCTGTTTGCAGTCTGATAGTAAACTTTTGTGGAGACTGGGAGAAGAAAGTAGATAATGTCTATGTGGCATACCTCACCCTATACATACCAGTCTCATTTTATTCAGTGGAACATTCCTTCCTTCTAGCTTTTGTCTGATCTATTTAGATAGCAAACTCTTCAAAGTCATGACCATTTCTTGTGATATTTTTTATATCATTTTTGGCTTTTAGTCCATAACCTTCCATGTTTCACTGGCTGTATAATAGACAAATTAAAAAGCCAGCTATGGTATAAAAGAGCAGAAATTTATTGAAGTGAATTTTTCAGGAAAAGTAACCTTTTCGCCCTCTACTCCAGGCATGCTCTACTAATTTTTCGTATAGTCATTTCATTATTTGCATCATACACTGCAAAATATTATGGAAAAGGAAAGACTGTTTATGAGGCAGTAGTCTCCAAAGTAGTTCTCAAGAAACTTATCTGTTTTCAGATGGGCATACCAGTTTGGCTGACAATTTCAGAGATATGGTAGGTGCCAGTTTTGTAACTGCTCTTTGACTTTCCTAGATGTTCTGTCTCATTAATAGATCAAGACAATAGTTCTAAATTTAACTGACTGGGAAACAGGAAGAAAGTTGACTGAATACATTGTATGGAAGGGCTATAATCTGCAAAGGCTACAAAAGGGCATTTTCTAGCTGAACATTTGCAGTGCTGTTTTTAAAAACTCTGGCTCTTTAGAATACACAAAGAAGCAGATAACAAAGCCTCAAGGCTAAAAAATTCCCTGTTCCATTAATATATCACTGGCCAACGCATGATGAAATTCAATTTGTACCCTAGACAGAGGAAAACAAATCCATCAAGACAGTGATAAAACAACTGCCAAGATACAACAGTTCATTATATCAATGTTTGTTGTTACACCAAATCCAGAATATCATAGCCTTTTACTTCCCATTTCTGCCTATTAATTAATCTAAATTATAAAGCCTATGGTAATTGACTGCAGTATTTGTAAGTGGAATGATAACTAAGAAACGAAGAAACAACTTACTTTTTTTTATGGGATTAAACTGTTGACTGAAACATAGAAAGGGAAAAGTAAAAGTAATGGTAAACCTGGCTGAAGGACTTGTTTACATCTCTGTAATTTCCTGTGTTTCATCTGGTTGTGAACTCCAGAGACTGAACTATTCCTTTGGGCTTCAGCATGTTTCTGAGTTTTCTCTCTGTTCCCAAGTACCCATATTTAATGGCTAGTGTAAGTTTTCTACAGTGCTTTTATTTTTATAAGCACAAGTTTCTCCATTTTCCTGTTAAATTTAACATCTTATCGAAGAAATTAAGACACCAAAGATTCCTGATTCCTTCCTGAGTGACTGTATCCCACTCATATGAGTTTCTGACTTTTAGTGCTGCTGCAAATTTAATCCACGGCTCAGCTACAGGTTGCTTCTTCATGTATGATTTATACTGTATATTTTTTTATGTCCCCCAACTCTTTCAGAGATCTAAGTCTCCATCTACAGTTTGCATGAAGGCTTATCTTTCATATGATCCTTCCTCTGGAGTTGATAAACTATTCCTGTACTTTTTCAGATAGTAGAGGAAAAGCAGGTGGTATCCTATGGTGAGGGGGAGACTGACTCAGTCTTGAGAGCATTTACATATAAACTAAACTTCTAAGCACCCAGTCAATGGTAATCTTTCAAAAAATGAAGGATTGAATTATATACTCTGTGTCACAAAAGAATAAGCAATAGGGCCTGTGTGCTCATTCTGCTAGTCTCTCCTTCCTTCCTGCCTTCCTGCCTTCCTGCCTCCTTTCTTTCTCTCTTTCTCTCTCTCTCTCTCTCTGTTTCTTTTTGAATCATGAATTCAAACATTATTTTTATCTAATATTTGCTTGGCAACTTTTTCAATACATTGGGCTGCTTTGGGAGATGGTTATTGATTAATGAAGGTTTTATGGCTCTGTAGTGAAGATACATATAATCTGACATTAATGAAAAACATTCAGCACACAGGAAACCTGGAAAGGGGCACTTCTACTTTTCTGTGTACTGTGCTAGTTTCACACTCATTGAATACAGCTAACTATATTTGCCTACTTCTAACCTGCTACAAAGCAGTCTAAAAAGGTAGAATGTTCTTTGTAAAAAAGACCAACAACACTCTCCCTTGATTTTGAGTATCTTTAAGCAGTCTGTTGTTTTGGTGCAACTAATTCTGGGGATTGTTACTTTTAAACATCCTTTTTAGTACACCAGGTGTGAGAGCACATACTGTAACCAGGTTCCTGAGGAGGAGCATGTGGGGGAATGTGTCTTAGATGACCAAAGATTACTGCCAAATCTTTCTCCCAGCTGAGTTCTCCCTGAAGCCCTTCTGCCCTTTCACAGCTGTTGAATGCTGGTAGATTCTGCTGACTCTGTGGGTGATGAGCAGTTCAGGTCACTTACTTTTAAAAATGTAAAATGAATTTGTGAGCCTAAATGCTAAGTATCAATCTTAGAAACTTTTTTCTTTATATGAGGGAAATCACAGACTTCTTGTGGGGCAATAATTAAGAAACAAAACAATAAATAAAACAATAAAATGTGAGGCAATATTTGCACAAGGTCAAGTACTTAGTTAAGCCCTGGGCAGGCAGTGTGAAGTATAGTGTGTGCTTACAACATTGCCTGGAAAGCCATCCCATTACTAAGCTCAACCTGGAATTTAAGTCGGCTTGTGAGCTAGGTATTAAACAGAGAATGCAGATGCTCTAAATGGAAAGTTTACAGTTTTAGCAGACTGCACTCAGGATCCTGGAGATTTTTACTTCACCTGTTGACTTAAACATTATAAATCTCCACAGTCCCCACATCCCTTTTCAAAGAAGCATCTGTTTCTTATGGTTCATTGACGTATTAACCATTTCAGGCACCAGGTGGTTTTTACGATTAGATTTAAGGCCTGACCCTACAGCCCTTCCTTGAAGATTGTTATACTGTGCAAAGTATCTTTAATAACAACAGGAGGGAGGGGAGGGAAATGGATTGTTTGTTGTCCATGCATGACTTTCATATCATATGTAGCCAATTAGACAAAACCTGTTCCCTTCTCCCCCTATCTGCTTCGCACATTCAGCTTGAGATGTGAAGGTCTAGCTGATTCTTTTATCTTCCATAAAAACTTGCGGCAGCTAAAAGACTGAGGTACATCTACAGAGCCCCACAGACGCTGGGTTGCCCAGATGTAACCAACTGGCAGAAAGGACACCAGTCCTGCCTGTGACACTCAGGGTGCCTGCAGTGAGTTACAGTACTAACTGCACAAGCTGCTGCTACACAGGAGGTAAAAAGGGGTATGAGGTGCAGTGTGCCATCTCCTCCTCTGTCCTCTAGCAACTGGCTCTAGGTGTGCTCTTTTCTTACAGTTTATATGCAGTACCTTAAAACTCTTCCATTCCTCGTTTGTGGTGAATGAGAGCTTGTCCAGGTTGCCCAGCTCACCGTTAGCCTAACCCACATCACTCAGTGTTTCAGCCAACCTAAGGGAGAATGACTTTGTAAAGCACCCAAAACATGCTCAGCCTTTCTCTGTAGGTGAGGAGCAGAGAATGGTTCTTACACACTTCATCCTGGTCATAATACTTGATGTACCACTATAAGGAGTTCAGATGTGCAGTGTCAAGGCAATGTATAATGCTTATAGAGGTTTGAAGAGTATTAAGTTTGCCTTTTACATTTTAAGTCACTCTCTTTGTCTTCTAAAGGTTCATTAGATTTGAATGGAAACGGTGGAGTCAGATTTTCCATGGGTATCCTTTGAGATTTGTGGGGTTTTATTTCTTTAGGACTCAGATATCCACTTCTAATTCATTTCTGTAGGCCGAGCAGGGACTGCAGTTTTTTATCAACTTAGATTATCTTCCTAAAAAGAGGCAGGGCCTTGGTGAGACAAGCAGGGGAAGCCTGTCTCTGTAATGATTGTGCTCTGGATAATAAAGAGGAATTATATCTCAAATGATAGCTATCAGCCTGACAATATTCAAACCCATTGGAAATGAATGGACAAATTAGAACAAAACTGTTATTCCCCTTTTCAGTTTCTTAGTAACTTCAAAAATATTTTTTCATTTTTTTATCTAAAGACTTTTCATAGCACATGATATAACAGCTCAGTGAAAGTCCAACTTTTCACCCACAGTATTTGCTGTATTGCTACAAATCTGAAGTTCTGAATAATATTTTTGGCCTGACAATATGCAGGGCCCAAGCATCGGCAGTCAAGAGGTTAATCTTTAGCTTAGCTGTGCTCAGTGCTCAAAGCAAGTGGAACACACCTGGATAATGAGGTAAGAATCTTGTGGAACCCAAGACTTTAAATCAAGGAGATGTGAGAAGGCAACAGAGGGTAGCTGGGAAGAGGCCTGAGTGAGAAGGGGAAGGCTGCTCTTCAATCTAGGTCTTAGGACTTACTCAACTTATCTTTATGTTTGCTACCTTATTATTTTCTTTTTTTAATTTGCAGTGTCTCTTTAATTTGGAAAACAGGCTCTGGAAGGTGATTTACAAAAGTTATTGTTGTTGCTTAGAAAGAATGTCAAGGGCTCTGTTCCTCTTATTACAAGAAAACTACTTGAAGTGGCCGACTGCTTTGTCGTGTGAAAGTTTGTTCCACTCAGAAGAGAAAATTTGTGTTTTCTAGGAAAGAGATTGTATCCTAATGATGTTTAGAGAAAAAAAGGAAACTGGCAAAAAGTAAAATACAGCCTAAGAGTAAATGGCAGGCCCTGTGGTTTTGTTACAGTAGTTCCTTGCTAAACTAAGTTCTTCCAGAAAAATCATGTTTTGTTGGGGATTGTGAAATGTCTGACTTAATGAGAAACAAGCATGCTGCCAGGGGCCCTACACAGACACTAACCAATGAACAATGTCTTCTACTAACACCAACAACAGAAACTCAAATGCAAGCAGTTTTAGGAGAGTAAAGGAGAGCCTGTTGAAACCAAAAGTATAATAGAGCAGTAGGGGAAAACTACAGGCAATATAATTGTTTGGGTTTAGTTTGGCTTGGTTTGGTGTTTTTTTCAGTTCCGCATTCTCCTACGTGGTTCAGGGTATTGAAGCATCTATTAGTTTGGAGAAAAACAATAAGAATTGTTAAATAGGTATGGCATTTTCAGAAATTCTGGAGACAATGTCTGACAAATAAGCTATCCCATATTAGAGCATATAATTATTTGCTCATATGAAGTAACCAAGGCTTCCTACTCAGTTGGGGGAGGAAAACAGTTCTGGGCAATGCTGAGGCCTAACAACTTGCAGCAAATGGAAGTTACACAGACACACAGATTATGTGCACTCTAAAGCACATAAGAACTATACAGGAGGAAAACTAGCAAATAGGAAGGACTGGTTTTATTTTGCTTATCAGGCACAGAAGCATAAGCCTTTCAGAAGTCTAGAGCAGAATAAACAAGTAATCATCATCACCAGAGTTGTTCTCTGCAGTCTTTACCGCAGGACTCTCTGTCTTTCATCTTTAATAGAAATGATATGTGTTGTACCTTAGAGGAGAATGGTAAATATATAACCTGAAATTGCAATTAGAAACTATGGTGTAATACTCAGCAGCACCTGAGTTTAAAAAAAAAAAAAATGGCAACACGTTTCCCCCAATCCTGTATCCTTTGTGCATAACAAGCATGCAGAGAAAAGAATCTTGTATGTTAGATAGCGCATACTAAGGGTTACTAAGCCATACTAAATTTAAGTTCCAGACCAAACCAAACTTCAACTGTAGAGACAAAACCAGAAAGCAGTGAGAGAAAATGGTAAGGCAGATATAGGAAGCAAAAATGGGCAGCTGAAAGATCTTGAATGTCAGAGCCAGAAAAAAAAGAACTAAAAGAACATTTTAAAGAAGCAAAACCAATGAAGAGTAAGGCAATATGGCATAAGTATGTATGCAGTAGGTAGCATAAAAGAAATTAAATAACTTGGTTTTCAAAAAATGTTCATGTTAAAAAAGTATCTGACAATCTGTCATGCATCTAGAATATAGTTATAGCCATAGAATATAGAATATAGGTGGAGGCATAACCAAATTGAGCTGTGGCTAAAGATGCCAGCTAAATTTCTTGACACCAGCTAATAAGACCTGTTCATGAGGTGATATATTGTTTTTGCCAGGACATGTGTGAACATCTGCATGCATATTTAAAAACTTCATTGGCATGAATTTGCCTCTATCACAGGAATGGGAACTTTAGTGATTTCTTCACCCATAAAAATTAAATAGGGAGGAAAATCTTAACCAGTGTACTAGCAATGGTATTTTGAATATAACAGTAATGTAATACCCACAAGGGTATAAAACCACAATATAAATATAAAACATATTCTATATTAACATACAGTAACTCTCCATATATTAGCACCTATGAAATGTAATATTTAATAAGGATAATGATATCTTCAACATAATAGAAGGTTAGGACACAGAATAGCAAACTCCTTGATTTTGTATTTTACTAGATGCTAATTTATTTTTGTGCCAATGGTGACAGCAATTACAAATCAAACTCTCACTTTTTGAGGTGTGACAGACCTTGATTTAGGTTGCAAGTAGAAACATGTTTCCTGTAGATTAGGAAAATGCCACCGTATGTTAGCAGTCTCAGTCACCAGCTACCCAATCCCAGGCACGAACTTTAAAATTACAGCTAACTTACAGCTAACATTCAGGCTAAACCTGCAAAGGGGTCACTACCCAGCTGCACAATCCCAGCTAGAATTTGTGGGAGTGCAGGAGAAATGCTCAGTCTCTAACCTTGTACTTTGAAATGATGCAGTGGGCTCACAGTGCATAGCAGGTTTTCATAGCTCACTGAAAAGACTATGTGGGAAAAGTGTGTGTCCTTGTGACCTTTCTAATGTTATTGACCACTGGGATTTACCAGATGCTCTTTCCTCTCAGATTTGAGGGCTATGATCATGAGTGGCTGTAAAAGATGCACCAGGAGAGCAGCGCAAGTTCAAACGGTGGTCTCAAGTGATCCCAGGACAAGAGCACTGTTCAGGGCAATATAGTATTCTACAAAATATAGTATTCTTTAATAAAATTAGTATTCTTACTAATGCATTCTAGCATTAGTAGAAATGCTATGAAAAGGCTGACAAACCATATGAATTTTATAGGTTTAGGAGGTGTGGAGACTTCAACAAAGCATTCAAATATTCCTTGGCCCTATCAAAACACTTTTTGTAGCTCTTTGATATTTATTATATACACACACTTATGATTCATAGCATCAAACAAACGAAGCTTTCTCAGCTCCTTAGTAAAAATGGTTTTAAGAGTTTCTTCATTACATCTACTGTGTATTTGTCAAAAAATGAACATGTTTTGGTTTTATTGCCATTCGTGCTCACTGCGGCTTTCTGTGACTATAGAATTGCAATATAGAGGTATTGCTAGATAATGACAATGGACCCTTGTGGAGAATCTGCCTTTATTTTGCTCAGTTTAACTTTGGTAGTGTTCCATTCAATACCTTACTCTCCTTAGCATTGATACATTACTTTCCTTAGCATCAAAATTCATTGATTTACAGAAACTACAAACACAATCCCTTTCAATGCTTTCTTAAATCTGCAATCATGACCAGGAATTAATGAGGTAGTTGGTTGTGGGTATTTGTTTCAGACAATCTCTCTGACTACCTTTATACTTCCAGGTTATTATACCTCCTTAAATAACTCAGGCTCAATCTCTATAAAATGTACAAAACTTTTCAACTCTTGTTGAATAAGAAGTGTGTTTGTTAAGTGCTTAATGATTTTTTATATTTCTTGGGAACCCTGACCATTTTAATGAGCTACGAAGTGGTGAAGATTTGTGTGTTGCCCAAAGCCAAGCTGTTTAATTTAGTGTTTTCCTATAGCATAAGCACAGATTTGAAATATGTTCTGGGTTATTTGTTGCTGTTCGGTTTTTCTTTTTTTTCCTACTTCTGGCTCCACTCCTTTTAAAGCTTAGTGCTAAAGTTTCCCCAGGCAGCATTTTCCAAAACAGCTCAATTCGTTGGTGTCATAGACTTGCTCAGTACACACAAGACACATTATTCCCTATTTATTTTGAGTTCCAGTATAAACACATTTGCAGCATTAAGACCAGCTCCCTTCTGCATGCCTGTGATTTCTGCTTGGTGGTGCCAAGCTGCTTCTGTAAACCAAAGGGTGTAGCCAGAATCCACTTTGGGTGGCTTTAGAAACCCAGTCTGTCTTTCACCTCTTATGCCTAGCAATATTAGGCAGTAAAAGTCATGTTTGTAGCAGAAGATTCTGTGTTTTCTTGTATACTTTCACTTCATCTGAAACAGAGAAAAGAAAAATGGCCCTGATTTCATTTACAAAAAGATGCTTATAATGCGTGTGTAAGAGTGTCAGCAGCCATTTTTCTTTAGCAAGTGTGCTCCACCCACCCTACCAGCTTGTTATAGGTCCAGCAGCAAATATTATTCAACAACTAGGCAAGCAACATTGCGTGTGTATTACTGCTAGGGGCAGTCATGAATCTGGGCAGAGTACAGGTAAAAAGAAGTTGCTGCAGATACAACCCTTCTTTTATGCATCCAACTCTCTTCATGCCTGGCCATACCACCACCAAAGCAGGCCAAGTTCATTGCTGGTCTAACCATACATACCTCACTGACATTGCATACCAGTTTACAAGGGAAGCTGGCAGATCTTCCAAGTTGGGATTTTGGAGGGGGTTTTGTGTATTGGAGGGGAAAAAAGTAGAGCAGATTGCTTACGTGATGCAGTGTCCTTTGAGGTAGAGGTTGGTTGTTTGCTCATGTAAAATCTTTACCATCAGCACTGAATATTGTAGACCACAGTTTGCCCTATGACTATTAAACCATGCAGTACAAAAAAAAAAAAATAAGGTTTTTCTAAGGTGATGAAATTGTTCAGTTCTGTATTTGACTTTGTGGGACACTATGGGGTGCTTACAGGTTTTTCTTTTCATCTTTTTTGAGATACAGGTCCAAGGAGGCACACAGGTTTTGGAATACTTTCCCAGGTGTTTTCTACACTTAGGTAATACAGCAATAGTGGATTAGAAAGACACTGAATATGTGTTAGGGCCAGAGTTTCAGCTGGCATGAAAAGATACATTTCCATTGAAGTCAAGGATCTGGCCATATACTATCTAAGCACTTGAAATCTTCAAGACTTGGCTGCAGACCTTGTGAGAACAAGTTTTGTTGCAAGACTTTCAGCATTAAATGCTTGCACTTGGACCACAAAAATATCCTTTCGTATAGTATTTTGGCACTTCACCTTCTGGTTTGGGCCAGAATTGAGATGTACATGAACATGGAAAATAAATATTAAAGAAATGGAAATGTTCAGATGGAAACTTCAGATGGGTCTGTGCTAATGTTTAATTTGAGGGAAAACTTCTGATCATAGTTATATTACTGTGTACCATTTCATTCATCAGTCATTCAGTAGTGGTCATTTTGAAATGCACTGCGTTTGAATCTCCCAGGAGGGGAAAGATAATCTTGCGGTTAATGCACAGAACTAGGATTCAGGAGTTCTGGCTTCTCAGACATCTAGAGTGATTTTAGGCAGTTCACTTAAGCCCTGATTTAGTGGAGTATGTAAGCATGGGAGTAACTTTAAGTACATGAGTGACCTTATTAAATCCAGTAGTGCATTTAACAGCACTATACAGCTATGGCATATTGTAAACAATTTTTGTTGATGATGAATAAACAACTGTTATTCCTCACACTGTGTGCTTGAGGAAAGCTTTTCAAAGCTGCAGCTTTGAAAAACAACAACAGAATGCACAGGGCAACTGAGGAGTTCCCAGCACAAAGAGGAATATTGATAAGTACACAACACTGCACAAGCTTTGGAAAGAGCCCTAACACTTTCTGTGGTTTTGCCTGGACAAAAACCTCCTGTGCAAGGTCTTCAGGCATCCTTCTGAGTTTTGGGAGGGTTTTTTTTTTATTTTCTGATGGAGTAACTAAATAGCTACCTAAAAGCACAAAACCTAAATAAACTCTATTCAGATGGAAAATGCCTACAAAAGAGTTGTAGGGAATGACTCTGAAGAGGTGAAAGAGCTAAGGAAACAGTGCCTTCTGTGAGGAAGAACATTTGTGTCAGGGGACTCTTGGGTAGGGTCTGGAGTTTCATAAACACCAGTGCTGATTGTCAGGACTTCCTTCTCAAAATACTGAAAATAGTTTTATGTAGAAATGCATAATAAAGCACAGGGAGTGAGGGGGTGCATTATCCATCACTCTGCTTTATTACTATGCTCAGGAACTGCAATAGTTAGTGTGAAATATGTTGTTTCTCCCAGCTGAATCTCTATAAATGGGAAAATCAAAACTTATTCTACCACCAAATAAACACACTAAAGGTTAAACAATGTTGTGCTAGCCAGTGCTATTTGCACACAGCCCACACTAAGAACTGCTGAATGGAGAGCGCACCCTGAAACTCTCAAGTTGTGCTTGGGTGGGGGTTAATTTGAGATGCCTCTTTAAAATGGTGTTGCATCCTTGCTTCCCACTATGAAACAGACTGCAGGCTCTGAATGACCCAACTTCACATCCTCCAGAGCCCCTCACTGCCCCTTTTGCACAAGGAGAAAGGGTCTTTTGCTCCTGTGTGTGTTAGTGTTGCTGAAATAGTGGGCACTTAACACAGGTTTGCAATAGGAAGAGATCCTTTCTCCTCCCTTTCATAGCTCCAAAAGAGTAAAACTACTTTGTCTTTTGCAAGTGCTTCGAGATCCTGGGTGCAGTCCCATGCAGGAAAAAAGGGGCTGTAAAGACAAATCTTTTTACTTTTCATACCAGGCTGCTTGTATTGCAGGGGAATCTGTTTTACTTAGGACCTCTATTCTGCTGTACTTTTTGCCTCAGTCCCACTGCCTCATGTCCTAGCTGAACTTATCTAGTTAGGTATTTAATGGGGATTTTGTTTCCTGCTGCTGGGAACCTGACAGCAACCTGCATATCTCCATGTCATTGCTAGTTTCTGAGACAATGCAACTTTGTGTACAGGAAAAATAACTGGAGTGTAATGCTTTCCTTTGGATTCAGACAAGTGTGCAGTTGTCCATTTCACCACAGATTTCCTACATAAGTGGGCACATCTCATTTAAGTGGCTGAAAATCAGAGTAGGCAGCTCAAGCACTTCACCACCAAGATACATGTGTTTATACAAGTTATGTTTCTCAAACACCTGAAGCTTTATCTCTGCAAAGCTTTCCTGGCTAAAGTGGACAGCTCAGCACCTCTCTCTCCTAAGCACTGTTGGGATTCACCAGGTAGGTCTCTGACACCGAGGTGATAAGATTCATTTGTGGAAATTTTCCATCACCCAGGAGAATGACTTGCACCAGATCTTATGCTAAGCTTGACTGAAAGTAATGCAAAGTCCAGACCCAGATCCCAGCACTGTCTGTGTATTTAATCCCTTGAGAAGGGACAAGAGCCTAGGATACTTCAAAAATTTAGATTTCTCACTCTTGCTTAACAAAGATTTCTTAGCAGGCTGCAGACTTTCCATTTTGCAAATCGAGATGACAATGATTCTCTATCTTTCTAACACTGGAGGGATTTTACAAAGAAAAATCACTGAAATAGAGGGGGACTTTGAGATGCTACATTAACTGAGGTTTCATAAGTATCTCAAAAGCCTATTCTGAGCCTGAGATTTGGTGAATCTCCTCTAATCTACTTTCATTGTTAATGGATGTCAGTTATGAGGATTTAGTCTTGTATATTGGCTAGTATGATTCTAAAAAAGCCCTGAAAATTCTTAATCATTTTTAAATAGCAAAATAATCCTAGAAACGGATTTAATTGACTTACACTTGTATTTAGTTGCCGAAATGTATTTCCCTATGGCTGAAGCACAAAATCAGCATACAAAAATGTTTCTATGGGGGACTCAGTAGCTTTGTTGGTCCCCAGGATCATCATTCTCAGCATGACCAGTCTGAGGAGGTTCAAGGCTTTAATTTTGGTGTTATTTTTGGAAATGGCTTGAGTTTCTGCAGTTTTGGCTTTAAGTGAGATCGGAGTCATGCTTCTCAGCCTCAGCTGCCAAGCTAAACTTTTCCCTTGGTGTGAAAGCACATGTTTACCCACGTGCAATCCAAGCTACAATGACTTGCTGTAATTGCATTCGTAAAACTTGTTCATTTTTTGTTTGTCTGCACCCAAGAGACAACAAGAGTCAAAAAACGCAAGTGGCATGTATTGTTCATGAGTTAGTTTATTTTAGAATGAAAATAACCCATGGCATCAGATGCTATTATTATTGTTAATTCATTGCCTCACAGTATCTGCCTCTGTATGACTTGATGAATTTCCACTACCCATTCATTATTGCAAATGCATTACCAAACACTTCATATAAAGCAGGCTTTAGATAGCTCACCACATTCTTATGAAAAGCAACATTGTGAAGCAATGCACGGGAACAGTCATTTAGAACAAATCCTCAGCACCTCCTCCTCAGCAAAACAAAGACAATAACCAACTGACAAGAATAAGTTGTTTTATACACGTAACCTTGAATTCCTGTGAAAACATGTTTCCAGCACTCATACATTAAATTCTGTTTAGTAGTTTGTAAAGTTGCTCTAATTCTGCATACCCAAATTTGGTACCCAGTTACTGCATATCTTCTGATAGACGGTAAAATCGAATTGAACTGGGCAGCCTTATGGAAGGGCTACTAGGATGTTAGTTTGACCTATTTGAAATCTAAAGCTCTGTTAAATTATGTGTGCCAAATAAAAACTAACCTGAGCCCTCCCAAAACTCAAACCACATTTCCATTGTGGTCCAAGAGAAATACAGTGTAATGCCACTTTATGCTCCTAGTCCTGTCTGTCCTTGAGGACTGACTCCAAGGCAGCTCTAGCTTCTATTTGCAGCTACATAGAAATTCTTTTAATGAAGAGTAAAGGAAAGACTTGCTGAAACAGTGTCTCATCCAGTCACTCCTGGATACTCTCTGGCCACCACTCCACACACTGCTTTGGCCCTGTTGGCTGCCAAGACATTTTCCAGTAAATGTTGAAGTTGTTGCCTTTTGCGGCACAACCTTTGCCTCTTAGATTGCCCTTCAGTCAGGGACCTACAGCTCTGTTACTGACAGTAGAATCCCCAGAAACCAGATATTAATCAAGACTGTTATTTTTTATTTCTTTAGCCATTTGCACACTTTTGTTCAGGCTAGCAGATGACAGTTCTCAAATAACACATGAAAAAATGTTATTCTTCTATTTTTGGCATAACCGGGAAGAGACTGTCTGGGAAGTCTCACTAGAAAGGTTGTTCACTGAAGATTTCTACCTCCATTTTGTAGATGCAAGAGGTTTAAATAATCAATGAAGTTTCAAAGTATTTATCTGGCCAAAACTCTGCAAGCTTTGATTTCCTTTTGCCACTAAGAAGTGCAGTTAAACTTCTGTGACTTTATTATCATCTAGTGCAAGTCCAACTGCCATCTTTGCTCACTGTTTTCTCTTGTGGAGCAACATTTACAGTGTGTATCTTTACTAGAATTTCTAACAATTCTTGGGCAGACAAATCCATGTACCAAGGAGATAAATATGTGTGTTATTTTTTTCTCAGAATGCTGGCAGATATCCACAGTAGCAAAACTGCTGTATGATACCTGTATGAATTAGACTCAAAAATACCTCCTTGCATTACTTATCCCATTCGAGACTCAAAAGCTGTATCTGCAGACAAGTTTTTCATAAGTACATTAGAATTTTCTCTTACCTGTGCTGTTGCATTTGACTACCTAAATCCATATAAAAATTTATGAACAGCCATCCTGGGGCAAGTCAAAGATTTCTTTAATTCACCAGCCTGTCTTTGTCAGTGGTGGTAGCAGACATAAACAATGACTTTTTCTCTTACGTAGCTTCTCATCCTCTAGCAGCATGTAGCTTAGGGAATCACCTGACTTAGAGACTCTACTGATTTTATTAGCACTAGACCTATCCCTAATGAGTTAGTCTATCACTCAAAGAATCCCTTTAAACTTTTTGCCTTCCCAATGTTAGGTGGTAATGAGTTCCATAATTTAATTATATGTTTTGTAAAAACATTACCTCCTTTTTGCATGAATTAAATGTATCTCCTTGATTATGATACTTCTCTAAGCATAGCATTTGACTTTTCTTGGACTCATTTTCACATGTTGATTTTAATTGACATCAGGAGGTCAGGAAGACATGTTGCATCTTTGAAAGAAATGCAATAAAAATAATGTGAACTTCTCCCTTCATTCATATTTGCTTATCTGATCAGGTCTGTTAGTGCCTGTGCTTTCCATACATCAAGAAGTGTTCATAAAAGCTGTCAGAAAAGAATTATGTAGAATTCAGTTATTCATGAGAAACAACTATACGTTACACACAGGAAAGGTTAAAAACAACTTGTGAAAAATCCTTGAGCAGAAACAATCAAAAAGGCTGGTGAAGAAAAGAAAAGAAAAGAAAAGAGAAGAAAAGAAAAGAAAAGAGAAGAAAAGAAAAGAGAAGAAAAGAAAAGAGAAGAAAAGAGAAGAAAAAAAAGAGAAGAAAAGAGAAGAAAAGAGAAGAAAAGAGAAGAAAAGAGAAGAAAAGAGAAGAGAAGAGAAGAGAAGAAAAGAAAAGAGAAGAAAAGAGAAGAAAAGAAAAGAATGAAAAGAAAAGAAAAGAAAAGAAAAGAAAAGAAAAGAAAAGAAAAGAAAAGAAAAGAAAAGAAGAGAAGAGAAGAGAAGAGAAGAGAAGAGAAAAGAAAAGAAAAGAAAAGAAAAGAAAAGAAAAGAAAAGAAAAGAAAAGAAAAGAAAAGAAAAGAAAAGAAAAGAAAAGAAAAGAAAAGAAAAGAAAAGAAAAGAAAAGAAAAGAAAAGAAAAGAAAAGAAAAGAAAAGAAAAGAAAAGAAAAGAAAAGAAAAGAGAGTCTACTGGGCCTGATATTGAGTCATCTGGTTATTCCCAGTGTATGATGAAGATAAGTGCAATTTGCAAAGTTTAAGTTTGGATCATGTTTTGAAACACTGTGCATACCAGAAGGATTCAATCTGGAGGTGAAGAGAAGGTGCCTCACTCTGATCAGCTGCAAAGTTTTTACAGTAAAATGGCAATAATGGGAAATTCACCTGTTTTCATTTTTCATTACAAAATAAAATTTTAGACTGGATATTTCAAGTGCTTGGCTTAAGTTTTTAAATCTGTTGAATGAAAAAGAGAAGATTTATAATTTCTTATGGTTTGATATGAAGTAAAATAACCAAGTGTGTGGTCCTTGCTAAGTTTTACTTTGAGACTTGGGTCTGCTTTACAGCATAATTTGTAGGTTGCAAATTGCAATGAATAGAACCTGATGATAACCAAAACTGAACCTGTCCTATAAACTAGGACCACAAAATTGATGCTATTCTGTTTTGTTTGAATTTCCTATGTTACACCCTAGACACCCTATCACAGAATTGCTATGATCTGTGAAAGGGTTGCGAAAACACCTCTCCTCAAAAAAAAGAAAATCAAGTGGAAAGTAGATATATAGAGATAAGAAGCATCACTGTTGACTCAAGAAATCTCATTTGATATCGTTTTGGTCACGCATGTTTAAAAAGGTTTAATTTAAACTGGAATAGCTTTAGAAAGAAAGCCTTTTGGATTCATTAGAGGACTGAGGGAAGATGAGAATCAATTGATAATTTAGCTTAGGAGAACAAAAGCAGGAAGGAGATACTATTGCACTCTGTAAACATTTTAGAGGGAGTAAAGCCGTTTTTTTTATATGGCACTGTTGACAAAGAAGCTAATGGCTTGAAAGTGGGAATGAATAAATATAAGGTGAAAGTGAGAAGAGGTTATTAGCTCTCTGAAAAGTGAGGTGCTGATTCAGCCTTCCAGCAGGACTAGCAGGAACAGAAAGGACTTGATTAGTTTCTTAGGCAAATTGTATACCACGGTTGCATGCAATAGTAAAGGGCTGCATTCACTGACCTATGGCTCTCATAAGGTTTCTTGTTCCTGTCTTCAGATACAGTACTCGGGTTTAGTTCACTGAGCTGTTAACCCTGATCCAGATTTTCAGTCCAGATTTTTGGCTAGCATGGTCTTTACTGAAACCAAAGAAAATATTTGTAAGAAAGAGCTGCAGCAAAGTCAAATGCTTTGGGTTCTCAGGCACAAACAGAACTCACCAGATAGGGTCATAAGACAAGAAGAGCTAATATAAGGCGTATCTTCATACAATTTTTGAACAGATGTTATTCTAATTGAGAGCATATTTGGTTTCCTTCAGTTGAGGTTCCTGGTGTATGAAAGAACACTGATACTACACCTGGGCTCACAGAGAAAACAGTTTTCAGATGTTTTTCAATACCTGAACTTCAGAGAAAGCAGATATAAAATATTTGCAATTGGCCTCCAATTATATCTTTAATGAGCTGAAAAGAGCATGAAACGTCAGCCTTCCAAACTTCAGGGTGGCTTGGCTATGGGTCTAGCTTTTGCATCTTGGCCCAATTTGTAGTATACCTTCATATATCTTCTATTTATATTTTCTTATTCATCTTACTCATCAGTAAATTTCATTTTCAGAGAATTCTCTCAATTTATAACTAAGTCAACTTCATGTTTGCCAGGCACAGTATCATTACCGAGATAAGAATTTCACCTTGTGCCAGCAGAAGTCATGGGACTTGTGCTTGAAGGCAGCCTGCAAATCATCCTTATTAAAGGAATACCAGCAACTAACTCTGAGGCTTGTATCATTAAATGAACAGTGAAACCCTATGAGTATTGTTTCACCTTCTGGAAAGGGGAGGTGTGCTTCTTCTCAGTGGAGAGCTGGTAATCCTGCTTCAGGCAGGAGGCAGGACTTTTTGGAAGTCCCTTCCACACACCATTTCTATGATATATTATGATCAAAAATACCATTTATAGTTTAAGTATTTTTAGCTTTGATTTCAATAATTTCTTTGAAAAGTCACATTTTCTGTGAAAGAGAAAAGATATTCTAGGCAGCTTGAAATACAGCTTTAGCTACAGATTTGAAAACATAAATTGTATTGTTTCCTCAGGACAAAATGGGTGCTTTGTGTGGTATCATGCTCTTTGGGCCTTCCCCTTTCTCCATAACAAACCCCACTTTTGTTTCAGTGGTATATGGCCAGGGACTCAGAGGCAGAGGACTGTCATATTTCCGTAACAATGTATTTACCCTTTGTGCTTGATAAAAGCATCTTGAAACAACAAGAATTTCTAACCATTAAATTATTTACATTCTTTTAATTATCAGCTGACCAGAAAGCAGGAAATATATTTACATTTTCTAGGGCAAAATTCTTTATTGAAATTCGCATCATACAGAAAACATGTCTCCAAAAAATAGGAGCTTCCAAAATTGAAACTGGAGGTAACTGAAGGCTGTGAATAGGCTGGTAATCAAGAAATAGAAGCTTGATAAACAAAAGTGGATAAAGCAGGACACAGAGAAGTTGAACCAAAATGTAGGAGAACCTTTCATTAATAAATTAGATACTGCTTTAAAAAGTGAAATATGCTATTTATTTTTATATATACATTATTTATCTTTTGTCATAACTCAAAATGCACGTTTAATCTATAGAGGGACCTTTCTGATGCAGGAGTGAAACTGAAAAGAACAACACCACAAACCCAGTGTCATGATGTCTTTACAATCTATACAGTTAAATAGTTTATTACATTTTTCAGTTAAAGGCTCAGAAAGAGCCCACTAGCTTACAATTTTCCTTGGCAAAAAAACCTCTGAATTAAACACAATGAAAAGACTTGCATGGGTTCAAGAAGGGTGACAAAAGCACTGTTTTTTGCTATCATTGGAACACTATCAAATTATGTGTCCAAAACAAATGAATCTGAATGGAAGTAGTTAAAATACTGAAGTAAACCAGTCCAATTCTTTTAAAGATATTATTGCTAGCTGTATCCTCCCCCATTGAAAATCTGCATTGGGAGATAGGGACCCACTTAAAGTAAATGAGTCACTTTTGCTTCCTAGCCAGAACAATTAAACTTCTTGTATAAAATATGACCTGAAGCCTGCCCTTCACCACATCATCCCTCCTCAAACTCCCAGAGGTCAACTCTGACATTTAACAGCTCGCAAATTCAGTTTCTTAGCTCCTGAGGCCAAGTTCATACTTTTAAAACCAAAATTTTGTTACTGAGATTCATATATGCACACGTGTGTGCTTAGATATATGTGAGTGCACTGTATATGTATGCACATATACAGCATACAGATAGGTTATGAGCTTTGCTTCCAGTCTATTCAGTATTATCAATTTATCATTCTGGAGAGATAACATCTTTGTTTCTTTTTCTGCATAGCTGCCATAAATTGTAAAGATACACATTGTCACACAGAACATGATTTCAGTGATGGTACCAAGATACGAGCCTATCATATGGAACTGCACAAAATAGATGAGGCAAACAAGTCAAAAAATAGTTAATGCATTTTTCAACTTGGTACTTCTTTATTGCTAGCAGCTGAGTAGTATTAGGTGTTTTTTTCTTTTTTCAATTGTTATTGATCTCTTGCCATAGTGTGCATACGATTCCCCAAAAACATTAGATCATTTCTTCGCCAGTTTTAAAGATTAGCTCATCTGGGTTATGTACTTCAGTGTGTAGGTGTTGAGTGCTAAATACAACTTAATTTTTCATTTTTAAAAGGCATTCTTAACAATAACAGCTACTTAATTAGTTTGATCTTCCAAGAAATTTATCATGCTCTATATACCAGGATACAAATAAGGTCATCATCTGGCAGGTGCAGTTTGAGAGGTGAGCAGGAGAGAATTTTAAGTTATTTATATGTATTTCCCGCAGTAATTTCCTCACCTTTCCAGAATGTTTGTTTTTTAATGGTGGTAGGAGTACAGTAATTTTCTTATAGCAACAGCCATAACTTGAAATTCAGTAATTTACAGTGAATAAAGACAAATAGAACACGTATTTTCCCTACTTGTTCTAGCTCTTTCAAACAAGTTCCCCAGGCATAGAAGAACAATGAATCACTTCAGGTAATTATAAGGCCCAGACAAAATTGAAACCACAGATGAAGAGGATTTTCCTAAGCTTATTCTTCAAAATCAGCTTCCTGGTGATATGCAAACCGTACAACCAAGCTTCCCTAATGCAAATCATTTGTGAAATCCATTTCATGATACTGAAAGAATGTAATAATTGTATATTTTAAAAATCCTACTAAATGGCAGGTCTAGGTACTTTTCTAAGCTGTCAAGGACTTTCTGTCTCCACGTTGTCAGACGTTGTCTCTTAGGCCATCAACCTGTCAGAATGGGTAGATGAGTGGGAAAGACCCACTGAAGCTACAAAGATATATCTGTATGGATTTAGTTTTAAGGCATTGACAAAGACTACCTTTATTTTTATGATTTATATGCTGAAAAAGCTCTTTTGTAAGAAAACAAATAATGTAACAAACCCAGCCAGAATAATGCAGTAAGCTCCATTATGTCCCTGCTAGCCAGATTTCACAAGCTGGCCACCAAGGTCCTCTAAAATTAAACCAACAGCTCATCACAGAACTTCACAGTGTGCGAGAGAACTGCAAGATGGAGAAGCCCAATTAGGTCATCCACTCCAGCCCACCCTTCACCTCTGCCAGTGATACAAACTTCCATGGTGTTCTCCTTTTATGCTAGCCCAAGGAAAATGAATTTCATCTCATATAAAAGAAAGAATGTAGGGTCAAGCATCAAGGCAGAGTACAGGCTGTACTTACAATAGCTAACGCAATTTTCCCAAACTCCTTTCCTTCAATTAAATTTAAAAACAACAAAAAACCCTCAGATAATCTGAGCAGCTGAACATTTAAGTAATGGGTTATGTTGGACTATTTGTGAAAACTGCCGACATCAGCAAATGGAGTTACTCTTAGTTTTGAGTGACATTGTCTGTGACCTGGTGCTCCCTTCTTGCAGTTGTAATCATGTTATGGCATTGAACTTAATGCTGTTGCTATGCTCTCTGATTGCGGGTGGGGGGTAAATCTAGGGATTTTTTTTCAGTCAGTAACCAGATTTTCCTATGCCTCTATTGTCAGTTTCCAACAGACAATATCCTATCTCTTTTCATTTTGACAGGTCTAGTTCTGACCGCTTGCTACTTTCTTTTTTTTTTTTTTTTTTCTTCCCTGTAATCTTTTGAAACTTGAAGAGCCAGCTTCCAGAACTGTTGAAATCTCCCTGCTGAATTAATGGACAGAGATGAAATTGCTCAGTGCCTCAGCAAACAGAACCACTGCATCTAAATCTGCACAACTCTGAGCCCCTTTTTTTTCACCTTTCTGGGCAAAAAGACTGGAAGATGCTTCACAAAAGCCTGCAGGAGATACTTAGCACTCTGAAAAAGTAGGTCTTCTTTATGAGTATTTTTTCAAGTGAGAACACTAACATGAAGTGGGATACACTGATGCTTCAAGATACAAGGCACAGCCGGAGGTTGCATGGTGCTGTGACTGCAGGAGGCAAGCAGCAGAAAAAAAAAATACAAGCTGGCATCCCCTCCTGTATGTTTAATACCACAGCCAAAACTATACTACAGGGTAGGTCAATAGAAATACCAGGTGACTGAGACTAGGGGAGGCCAAATTAATACAAGCTTTTACCCTTGGTATGAAGAAATGTTTCTAAGACCTCCATAGCTCTTGTCATTTGCAACTGTGATGCTGATTAAAATGCTTACAGCAACAACAACTCTCCTCTTTTGTATTTTGCTTTAGAAGTAATGTATATTAATTGGAATTTGAGATGAGTTTTCCAAGAGCTCAAGTTGTGTTATATTAATATACTCACACACACTCTGTTTCAAGATACACAGTAAAAATAATGCTCTGAAAATAATGTGTTTCATATGTAGGTGTGTATGTTACAAATTAGTTGTTATTTTAAGTGTTTCACTATAAAAGGCCCCCATACAACATCAGAGCAGAGTCCAGTCCTAAATTGTATTATACTCTAGGGACATATTTAAATAATTGCTGAAGGTCCAGTTTTTATTGTGATGTAATTAAATTAAGTTTTTCATGCTAATCAAAATTAAATAAAAACTATAAAATATTAATTTACATTTATTTCCTTTTTAGTAAAATAATATTACATTTCCATGGTTCACTGTATAATACACAAAATTAACCAAAAAAAGAACATTCTAACATAGGAGCTACACAGGCAAATGCTCCTTCCACAGGTTATACAAAGAAATACTCCAAAAACATGCAACTGCTCCCATACCATCAAACCACTCTTCTCATTTCCTTGGTCAGCTGAGTATGGCTTAACCTCTCACTCATGTAAATTATCACTTCAGAAGATTCTCTTCTTCTTTGTCTGAGCCAACATACTTAAACACGGCATGGGTGTGGGATGAATGGATCCAAGTTATTCACTGGGGAACTGCAGAGTCTTTCAAGAAGTAACAGTATTGTTTTCTTTCCAGAAGAAAATTGACAGCAGAGCACAACCCAGGAGAGCTACTTTACAGCAGAAAATTAGGTTGTCAGGTAAACAGAATTTTTCATTAAAAATTGTCCAGAAAACTCTGTTTTTATTTTAAAAAACAGTCAAAGGTGAAATACAGTGGAAATATCTTTCAGAAGTGTCTTGATTGGTTCAGATTGCCTTCTCCATTTCTCATGGCTCATCAAGCTTACAGACTTCAGGGCCATGAAATGCCCATGTGACATACTAGGCAATTTGTCTGAACTCCATCTCTGGCAGACATCTCTAGTCTGTTAAAGTCTATTCATAACAGAAGCACTGAAGTAACTCAAGACAGCAGTTGCTGTCTTGTGTCTTCTTTTTCTCATGGTCTAGGATAGAAGTGAGTAGTAGGCTGAAGTAGTAACTGGTAATTGAGTGGTTCCAGTTACTACCAAATTAATGAAATATAAATGGAGAGTAAACTTCTCACAAAACTCTCTGTGTGAACAATTTGCACCCTAGAAAAGGTGGTGGATGTGATTTCCTTTATTATTTGAGTTTTCATAACAAGATACTTCACCAATTATTTCTCTTCCATTGCTCTCAATCCACACAGTTCTTAGAGAAACCTGCAGCAATAAAATGAATTATATCACTTTATATCATGAACAGAATTATGACTGAAGTATATTATGACTGAGTTATGTCACCTTATGTCAACCACAACTTGACAAAAAAGACAGATTGTCAGCTAACATAAGATAAATAACACCCAACAACTGTCTGCAATTTTTGCATGTTACTTGAACTTGCAAGGCATCCTTGAAACATCGCCTTTATGCATCATGTATGCTGACTGTGTTATATGGTCCCATTTTCTTCTAAGGCCTGAATTTTCAGGATGAAAGTTAACAGGTTTGTCAAGCCCCACTCTGAAAACCTTTCCACAGATGAGTAACCAGTGGCTCTCTATAAGTGTAAAGCTACTTGGGTATGAAGGAGAAATGACTGAACTTACTGCCGAAGGAATTGTTTTGCCAGTAAAACATGGAGAAGGACCTTCTATGGCAGTGGACTGCCAACACAGGATATCTTTCTGAAAGGCCTGTTCAGACAACAGGCTAATTGAGAAGCCTTATTTAGTTTTCAGAGGCTACTTAGGACACAAGGGACCTTTCCTTGTTTAATTCCTATAGATCCTTTAATAGTACAATCAATCAAAAATAATACCCAATAGACTGTACATGATTACGCTTTGACCACTTGATTTTCACTGGCCACAGAAGAGCTAGTTAGGATCACAACTTCTTCATACACAGTACAAAAAGGTGTTCTAACCAAGGACAGGCATTGCCCCTGAGATAACATGGAAAGGCATTTTAAAAGCATTCACGCTTTGCCTACAATGCATCATTCAATACCTTGCCATCACAACAGTAAAAGGCTTGCACTGGTGTGCTGAAGCCTATCTGAAAATAGGGCTGTTTCACTTTTGGGGCCTGGACTAACACCTCTACACTGCACTGCTTTGTGCTATGTGGTGCCTTCTGCTGACTACCAGGTACCTATTTCCTTACAGAGCCATAATGAAAAAAATATAGGATGTGTGTTGTTTGTGAACGATGGTGGAAACACGTATTTGGCAAAGACCCTCCTCTGACATATTACATGCAACTTTAAAAATCAAAGAGGAAAAAGGGAGAGAGAGAGGAAGTAAAATGTACCCATTTTATCCCCCTTCATTCTCCTAAGATTAGCCATTACCATATGGGATCTTGTTTTGCAGGGCTTTGGATCAAAATCAAGGATTTTGTTTCTTCAGCTTTAAGAACTTTTCATCACTTTTTCCTTCTAGCCTGAAAATGCAACCTTAAATACTTTACCAGGGAAAGCTTCGGTGTTTGAAAAATAATTTTACTCTGTGCCAGCATCTGTATTTGAAATCAGCGTCAATCCTGATTCAGTTCTGACTCCCACAAAGGAATATTTATTTTCAGCAGGAATCGTCTTTGCTTACATATGTACACCTATTGCATGGGGCTGAAGAAAGAGTGGGAAATTCTCCATTACTTGAGAGCATCCATTCTGTTGTTTCTTCTTACTTCTCTGATTCCCTCCATACCCTGTAAGGCACAAAGACAGAAAAATGCACTCTACCAGAAGATTCCTTTGGCCACGGTTAGGGTAGAAATCTCAGTTTTGGACTACTGAGCGATGAATGCAGAATATGAACTAATTAATAGGGATGGGGAGAGGTATCTCTGGTAAACGACTGTTAATATGGTTATTGTGAAACAGACAAGCATGTGCAGGACCATAGTGTGTGGGAGGCTGGAACATGGGATTTGCTCTGTTAGGTCAGGACCGCTTTGCACTGAGCCGAGTATTCTCCTGCCAGCCATCTTCAACATGTGTTGCATCTGGATAATGCGAAAAACCACAACAATGAATCCACCCTATTGTGCAGCTCTGAAGAAGGGAGTGAGCTGAAGGTGAAACTCCTTCCTGATCTCTGAGTGAAGAATGCAGTTTAACTTTGCTTCTTCCGTATCGTCAAGTATGTTTATAAAACCACTCAGTCCAAATCCTGTCCTTACCTAAGATCCTCTTTATACCCTACTGACCCTGTTTCTCCCATGATCATTCACTATGACGGTGTTTTTATCTGGCATGAATTCTGCATTTTAAAACTGCTTATATCTCACTAACACGGTGTACAGGTTTAGGCTTCTGATTCATGAGCTGTGCTGGATTTGGATGTGACCACTGAAGATGCTACTGCACACAGCTGTCTGCGTGCTCACAAGCTGGGTATTACCAAAACCATCTCAGCAGAACAAGTAGTGTCTGCTCTTCATTCGTAACAGTTCCTGGCCATTATATTAACAAAATCTACCATTCATACCATTTGTATTTATTTGTTGGCTGGCAGCAGAGGAATAGACACGTTGCCTATCTTGCTGTTCCTGCTGTTGTTTCAGCATCCTGCAACAGATTGTAAATGACTGTGTATTAACTTTGCACAGCCACAACCAGCTTGACTTCTGGGTCAGCTGTACAATAATTTTATATACTTCTAGGTACAACCACCTTGTCTGAATCAGCTGCTTTTGGATGAATTTTGCTGTGTTGAGGGTAGGCATTTATTTTAGCTCTTGCCATCTTGTTAACATAATGCTTCACTTTCTGTATGGTTTGTATAGCTATATATACATGTGTACATGTTCATGCTGTTGCAAAAAAAAACCAGTACTGACACTCAAATTTTAACGTCTGGGACTTTTGTAATCTATGTAATTGATTATTTAGTGTCCAGAAATATTTCTTTTCTGTAAAAGGTGATTTATAACCTTAGCTTTAACTTAAATCTTGGATACAGTTCATGCTTCCAGTTGAGTGGCTGATACTCTTTAAACAAAAGGCTGAAATGATGGCAGCTACTGTATAATGGACTTCTGTGATGAATTTCCAGATGATTGATTATTCATCCAAAAACTTTTGAACTTCTGATATTTTAAAACATTTTCATGACTAAACTGTAAGTTAACCTGAATGTCTGTGAACAACAGATGGCATGAGCTTAAGAATAACAAACAGTGAAATATACCCTGAAATAATTTCACAGAAGTACTTGCACATTTTTATCAATTGATCAATTCTAATTTTCTGTCAGGGGTGAAAAATTAGGTGTCACCACACTGCTACATGGGCCTGAACTCAGCTTACAGAGTCGACAGGAGTTTTTTCCCTTGCCTTCAATACAGTTTGAATCAGACCTTAAAAGGAAAACCCTTTTGATTTCTATAGGACTTTCCCCTAAGGACATAGTTGCTCACAAGGACAAAATCCTAACGAATCCTCAAATGATCTAAAACACTGCCAGCAATCCAAGACCAAGAGATATAGCACTTTTATTTATTATTTGTTTTCTGCAATAGCTCAGCCCTACTGGAAATTCCAGTCTGTGTGAAATACAAGTTTATTTCCAGTTTTAAAAATTGAACTCTGCATTCTTCAGTAAATGGTGGCAGAAGCCACTCCTTGCTACAAAGCCATTTTTGCCCCCATTTCATTCCACAGCTGCTCTCCTTCTTCTTTTTTTTTTTTTGTTTTAAAAAAAAGTTCAGTACAGACATTTTCATAAGAACAAAGAGATCATTAAGTAATACTGGCATGATGAAGAAAGTAGAGGGTTTTCAAGGCCCTCGGAGGAATGGTAGGGTTACCAGGAGTTAACTGAATATTAAGAGAAACAAGAAGCATTAGGCAGAGGAAGAATTTGAGGGCAGGATGTTGTTGCTCCTGGTCTGGACCTAACAGCATCTATCAATCACAGGCATTGTGTCATGCTGGAAGAATGCAGGAATAGCGTGCTCAGTGATGCTGCAGGAAATAATCTTACCTCAGTTAATAATCTTGCATTTCAGTTAATAGCTCACCTGGATAATTGCACCATATTCTTCCGTCACCCGATGCTTGTTCCCAAGACGTAGTGGAATTTTGGTCCTTGCTATGTTACAGGCGAAGCTGCAAGTTCCCTTTTTATTAAGAGCATTTTGCAGAGGTTGAGCAAGGATATGAAAAATGTACTTGATATGCAAACATATTCCTAAAAAAAAAAAACCAAACAGGTTTACCAAGTGCTGGAATCTAATCAAGCTGAATTAAAGTAAATGGAAATAACCAAAGTACGGAAACTATGGACCCTAGCCAGTAGTTCATACCCTTGTGAGTGGCGCCTCTGAGGTCCATGGTCTAATTTATTCTTGGTATAATTCCATGGATAAATCTGCACTCTTGGGACTTCTCTATGTGATATAAGTTCCAAGCCTCTATCAATAATGAAAGCTGAATTGCACATCAAGAAAATACACATTGAGAACTGGAAGAATCTGCTGATACGTATACATGTTAAGAGATGAAGACTTTCAAAAGTTATCATGTGCCACAACACATAAAATATTTTTGTTATTAAATGCATAGATGATGCATGGCCTTTGCAACAGTTGGGAGTGTTATTGAAAGTGTATTCACAACATTTCCATTGCAAAATCAGTAAGTCTCCACTGCATTTTTAATTCTTTTTTTCTCATCTGCTTTATCCTAGTCGCTTGTGTACAAATAAAGCTAGGTTTTGCACATTGTTTTAGAGCCACTGCCATGTTGTGGGCACATATTAGCAGAATACATATCCATCATAAAAAGGCGATGTTTTATTGTGTTGTGAAATTTCTATTCACAAACTTAAAACGATATTCTTTTTGCCCTTATTTCCATAGATTAGTGACTTTAATGGAGGCCACAACATAACAGATTTTCCTCAGATTTTTAAGTGCATGACTACAGAAAACAAATCACTTTATTTGGCATCATTTAATGTGTGCTGCACAATTAGTGACATACTGATTTCCAGCTAGCAGTTAAAATGTTCTCAGATCAACAAATGATTATTTCTGGTTTTGGAAAGGACATAGTGGCAAATACAACACAGTATGTTTTTATTTCTCATTTTTATTATTTATATGCAAAATAAAACAGATGCTTAATTGAGAAATAAAGAAAACAAGACACAATTCCTGCTCCAGTGAACTTGTATCTAATATATCATTGTGGTTTTGAACAGAGCTGAATGCTGCAGACAAAAAAAAAGAAAAAAAAGAATAATCTATGTAGCTTTAGGGTCAACTAGACATTCTCAGGAATCATTTTCTATGTTCTTCAGCAAGTAAAGCACTTACCATATATGTTCATAATATTTACATACCATACTGTTCTTAGTTGTAAAAGCTCAGGGTCATATTGTCACACGCCTTGGAGGATTAGTGGGAAAGTTACTCACTTGTAGCTTGGTGCCTGCTTGTCTGCACATACATTGCAAAACAAAAGGAAATCCCCTTCAATTCAACTGATGCCAATGACTCTCCTTCCTAACAGTAACAGAGAAGGTCGACTTTGGTGTAAGTCTATTGGCTTAGGTTTTATTAACGTTTTGGTAAGTTTTCCAAAATGAATAAATTCATATTAAAAGAAATATTTTCAGAAGTACCTTGAAAATTCAGGAGCGCAAATCCCACAAGTAAAAGATTTATGAACCCAGACTGCATAGGTTATATTTTTCTTAAAAGCATCCTGGGAAGCTTTCCCGATTGCTAGCCTCTCCCACTTTCTTTACATCAAGAGTCTCAGATACAGGCAAAGCACACTCTCCCACACACTCAGCATTGAGCATCGCTGACAAGGCTGGCAGGAAGCAGCCTGGAAGCAGTCCATTAGGTATCTGGGCAGACAGGAGGATACCAGGAGGTGCAATGCAGAGAGCTGGTGACCGTTCCAGGAGCCTTTCCTTCATGTCAGGAGAGGCAGAGACCAGACTTTCACATGGGCTTCAATAGGTTTTTATGAAGTGCCCCAGCAGTTTTCCTACAAATTCTGGTTTGTGCTCAACAATAGCTTGAAAAACTCATCTTTAGCTCTGCCCTCTGACACACAGGCTACTAAGTGTGAAAGAAAAAGAGTTGAAGAATATAAGGGAAAGGTCACGTTACTATTGCTATAATCACTAACTCATGCATTGTGTGTGTGTGTTTATGGCTCATTTCACTATTTCCTGACACCTTGTTTTCAGTTAATATTATCAAAAAAATTAAAAATTATAACCAGTCATGTGAATGTCAGGTTACAGGTGTATCAATACTTCTGCATCCATACAAGTGTTAGAAAATTCACAGGTTTACACAGGTTGTTCGGCTCTGCAAATTTACAGCTGCTCTTGTTTTTGCTCGAGTTTGACAAAAAAAGCAAATATTTTCTGCCTTTCTTTCCCTTCCCTTCCTCTCCCTTCTCTCCCCTTCCTACTGATGGTGGTATTGCTTATCTACATTTCTTTCTTAGATAGTTCCCTGGCAATCCCTTTTGTGGTAAAAGATGAAAAGTATGGAGAAATTATCTCAGAAGTATTACTGGAGCATTTCTCACCCCTGAAAACGAGGTTTAAAACAACCAGAATATCAGTGAAATTGACTGTGATGCTGCCAAACAGAAATTATTACTACAAGGCCTTTAGCTGTTAGCATAACGAAAGAGATCTTGGATCAGTGTTACCCAAAACAGCTTTTAATGGAAAAAAAGCCACACCCTGCTAATGTTTCTGAACTTAAGGGATGCAAAAAAACAATGATAAGGGAGACCACACAATTGTGCACAGAGTACTGTGTTCCAGAAGTTTAACAAATAAGGACATTGCAGAGCAGATCCTGCTGGTAGTTCTCATAAGTAAATGATGACTTCATTTATTATTTTACAGAATGACATTCTTTTATTCAAGTAATTAGTACATATGTTGGAGGACTCAGCTCATGATATGGTCCTAAAAGTTTACATTTTTTGCACACTAATTCCAGATTTCATGATAATTGAAGGGGAACTAAGATGAGCTGATTTTTAAACATACCAAGAGATCACATTCCCCATGAAAACTCTATTTTGCATATGTTTTTCTCCCCCAGAGACATGTCCTTACAGCAACCTTACAGCTCTGCAATGGCCCCTTACCATGACATTGTAAAGAGGCCACTAAGTTACAGATTAATTTTCTATTTACTAGTAAGTATTAATCTACTATCATTAAAATGGAAGCAGAATGACCACATCTGTGTCAGCCAGGCCTTTAGAGACTGTGCTAATATCTGCACTGACACTATATGACAAGTAAATGTCAAAGATACATGGCCTCTTGCACACATAGTGTTTTGAGTTTCTTTGCTGATGCTGTGTTGCCAGATAGTGTGAACATTATCTGATATTGTACCTGCAGTGCTCAAACTATTCCCTGTTGCCTTTAACCCTGCAACTGTCTGTAAACAAGTTTGGTAAATGGAAATTCCCTCCAAGCTTCTTGGCATCTTCCTGTTTTTTATCCTTTTTCTATCAATTTTTATATATTCTTTGTTTGTACATTTTGAGCTGAGAAACCCTTTTTAATTAGACTATAGCGATCTGATCACCACAGGGGCAAGGAAGGAATTTTTTCCTTGAGGGTAGTACTGCAGAATTAGCTAAGAGAGATAATGCTTTGCTTGTTATTACCTTCCTCTCACAAATCAGGTGCTGGATTCACAATGCAGGACTTCATGGACCAATGGTCTGATCTGGTAAGGCAAGTTGTATGCTCCTACTTATATTGCATGGCTGGGATTCAACTTAAATCATTAAAATGTACAGTAAATTGAGTAGCACATGATGAATCTTGAATACATAGTGTTAACCTTTTCTTTTGTAACTGAAGGTCTTAATTAATGCATAAAAGGAATCCCAGAATGCTATGAATCAGATGGGCTGGACACATGCAATATAGCAATAAAAGAGAAGCTCCTCTTCAGAATTCAAGTAGTTGACAAAGAAAAGAGTTTTCAGGCAGCTGTGAAGTTGACCTGAGTCTTTGTAGCACTATAACCACCACCCCCTGCATGGGACAACCTCAGAACATTTCTGAATCATCTTTGGATGTATAGAAGCCAAAAGCTGATAAAGTGATGAGTTGGTTTCCTCAGGGGCTTGTAGGGGATTTCTCTGTCCTCTCTGTTCTCTATTCTCTTTTGTTTGACTAAGCTTTTAACTCTCAGGGCGAGCCCTGGTGGAAGGAGAAACCTTGCAGTTGCTGTTGCAATAGGGTTTTTTTAAAAAATTCCAAACAACAAAAAGCTCTAGCATCTTTTTATTTGAAGCCAAAAGTTTATAAGCCGATTTACAGAAACATTCCAAAGGAAGAAACAAAGAGTGAAGAGAGACTGCTGATGAATGGAAGCTTGTAGTCTCAAAGTGAAGCCAGGCCAGTAGTAATTTATTTGGAATATTTGAAATCCTCCTGTAAGCATGAATTTTGTTGGGTATAAACTGAAGTTTTTTTAATTGCTGTCCTTTAAACACATGTAGGCATGCAGTTATACAGACTGAAAATTTCAGACCTAACCTGTACAAAACTTCAGTCAGATTTCCAGTAAGTGCCATCTGAATAAATCCTCTGGTCACCTCTGTGTAGTCTGTGCCTAAATCCCCTGCGTACTTCTGGAAACCTCTGCCATTATGTGCATGTGTGCGGAACCGTGCAACTGTATGTGGCTGCAACTCTGAGTCCACAGAACCAGAGGCCAGTCTTCACAGATGTGTGTATGTTGCCTAGGAGCTGGCCCTGTTATTCGTACCACACTTGGTATGCGTTACTTTCCCATTGCTTTAGGCTTACAATTGTTTGGCTAGATTGTTGTCAATAGTTTCTTTACAAGAACTTTGTAGAAGATCAGAGAGAGTTGTGGATATTATTGCAAATAATGCTTGTGAAGATGAATTCCACAATTCCTGGCCAAGAAAAATGGCCATCACCTAGTTTTCACATGAAACTTGCCAATCAAAACATCATTTTTTATTAGTGAATAGGTAAGAGAGGGCTGGATTGAAGAAACTCTTACTAAAGGCTTAATGCATTATCATCTCAAGCACAGACAGAATATTAAAGAAGGAGAACAGAGTTTATAAGTGATTTAAGACTGGAGGAGATGACTGTTAACTGAATAGTATAACATCTGTAGACCTTATAAAAATGTGGATGGTTCTCATAGTCTAATTAACATTCATGACATCAGCCACTGTAAGCTTTGTAGGATTGTTCTGCAAAGCTTGGTAATGTCTATTCACGTACATTCAATGTCTACCCACAGAGCTTGTAGAGGAAGTACCAGGGATCTTAGTAATGATGGAAGGGATTTTATTCCTTCCATATTATATATAATGGAGGTCTATAACAGTTCCCAGAAACTGTAGAATTGTTAAGAGGCATCATTTTCTTTTAACATAGGACAAATTCCACTCAATATGGACACACTTTTTATCTGGAAGAGAGAAGATGTGTAAATCAGACCATTACTGTCTCACATGAGTAGAAGTGCTTGCACCACCAGCCCTATGGAGGCACCTGGGCAGCAGAGGCCATGCTCTCACTTGCAAATGCTGAACCAATGTTGTGTTCCCCACTCTAGTTCTTAATGAAAAAAGACCAGGAAGAATAATTTTAAAAACAAACAAACAAACAAACAAACAAACCAAATGTGAAGTGTGAATCAGAAACGCTGAGGAAAAACTGCCTTAAAAAAGATAGAAAATGTGTCAAAAAGTTAATAATACCCTTCACAAAGTCCTTTATTTTAACCATAGCTGTGAGAATAACCTCCAGCTTCTTTCTCCTTCCTCCCCCCTTTCCAGATTTTCTCTGGCAGCAGTCCACATAGCAGAAATGTTACACAAGAAGGAGCTCTTTGCAGAAACTTAGAATGAAGGGTTGGTTGAGGGCATCAAAACAGAGTTTATAATGGAAACTCTTACACTCAGAGTATGGGACAGCTACTTGGGGTTCCACAGTCCAGCAGATTTTATCTGCAGCTTATCAAAAGCTATGTCTATTAAACTGCTGTTTGTTGTAACCAACTGTTTACCATTTGCTATTGCCTTTTAAGACTGAGTACAGAAATGCTCTGAGTCTCTGTTGGATCACTTAGAATGACTGCTGAACATTGCTGCGTTTTAATAATTTTCAAAGGCTGGTAGCCAACAGTGAAAAGTACAACCTTCCTATTTAGCAATACCATAAGCACTGTCTTCAGATAGATATCAGGGCTAGGCTAAAGCTGAGGATATTCACTGGCTGCTGATATTTTGAAACAACTTTTTACCCCCTTGTACTGCTGTGTTGCTCTTCAGACTTTTTGATATGGTACTAGATACTTGGTGGCATTTAGACAGCATGTTTGTTGCCCAAACACTTCTGAATTCCCGGAGGTGACAGACAAAAACAGGTATGTGTTTTAGGGGGATGCTCAAAGGGAGGAGAAATAAACTCACATCATGAGCTGCTGTGTCTTTGCTGGAGAAAATACCTTCAGGAGCCCTCCTTCTGCTCTGGGGATAACTTTACTTCTTCATGCCCATATTGATCTTCCCAGTACAGGCAGTCCTTCAGTGTTTTCACCTAAATTATATTCCTAATACTGTAAAAAATAAAAAGCTTAAGAATATACCTACAGTTGAGCAGACATAATTTTCTGGAAGACCTGTCTATTCATTTTATGTAGGAAACAGGAGGAGGAAGTGAAAGGAAGGGAGGTCCTGTGTGCCACATCCATAATGAGTGAACACCATTCTCTATTAATTGAGCTCTGTGTGCAGATACCCATCACTTTTAACATTCTTCACTGGCTGCTGTGAAGAAGAGCATTTTAAAAAAGAGAAAGTGCAGGCTCAATGCTCTGAACACTATTTAGGAATTCTCCAGAGAGGAACAGAGAGAACCAGCATGAATAACTGCTAGCAACTTTCTCGTTAATTAAAATCTGACAAGCAGCTGGCAGCTGAAAGGGGGAGCTGTAGGTGGGGGAATCCTGTGGTTCACCACCACATTCCTTACATTCATAAAAGCTACGGAATATTTCACTGTAGACCCGCCAAAAATGTCAATGGAAATGTGAATTAAAAGAAAGAGCCATCTGAAGGTGACAGAGACATTGGATGTAGCCCAGGTAATCCATAGACAAAAATATATGAAAGTTTAGTGACATGTACAAAGCAACTTCTGTAAAAAACTTTTATTCTGATGAAAGGCAATATGATTCAAGAGATGCTATAGTCTGCAAGATGAACCCGTTTGGGCAAGAAACTCATTTCAGGAAAGAGGTAGAATAAATTCCCTCTGTGCCACCCCTCTGAGCCCAAACAGTGGGGTAATGGTTTTGGCCAGAGCAGATGAGCTATTCAGCATCTCTGTGGGAGCTTCACTGGGCTGCAGCATGCTGTGGTGTACCTTTCCCTGGCCTCTCATGGAAAGGCTCTGACACTTTTCATGACAGCTCTCATGCTCTGAAAACACCAGCCTTGCAATAGTAGCTCTCAGGTTTCTGATAACAGATGATTCCTCAGAAAATGACCTGCTTGTTCCCTGAAGGATGGAATTTTTTATATTCCACAGTGTCTTCTAATTTGCTCCTAGTTTCAGCATTGGACTACATGTATATGGATATGCCAAACACAGTTATTTCATCTTGCACTTGGTCCCTACACTGGTACCTCTTGGTCTTCTTTAGAAATGACCCATGCCATGATCTGGCAGACTTGTAATAGAATGCAATTATTGCTCCATAACCATGACATTTTCGGCTATAAAGAATGTAATAGAACCTTATTTCATACCCAGCATCTTTTCTCTGTCAAGATATTAGTCAAAAGGGCTTTATAAAATATCTGAGGTATCAACAGTGCCATGACTGGGAGGTCCACAACAGAAGCCATTTTGTGTGTAATAATTAAATGACATTTCCTTGCACTGAGAACAGTGGAAAGTTGGCCAGTCATTATCATGTGGAAAATGATTTTTAATCCCCCTGGACTGCCACCACAGACAGCTGGAAGAGTTTACCCTGAAACAAAAAAATCACCCTGAAAAATGATGCCTCTGGTATCATTATGCTGAATGTGAATCAAAGCCTTGGAGAAAAAAAAAAAGGGGGGAAAAAAAAGAGCGTAAAAAAAAATAAAGAGGGAAAAAAAAAAAGTTTTTAGCTTTTCTGTCATCAGTTACCTTAAATTCTTCCCCATTTCAGCTTCCTAAGGGTTCATTTCTGTTTGGTGTCTGTCATTTAGGCAGATTATTTGTTTCACAAACATTTCCAAACCCCAGGAGGTGAAGCATGGTTTTTTAGGGGGGTGCTCATGGGGAAGCTTTTCTGATTCCTCCCTGGGTTAACTTTCTCATTTGAGTATTTGAACACTGCTGGAGATTTAACTAAAACTAACTCTAATTATCCCTTCATCTGTGGAGGGTAAACAAAGGGGACTTCTTAATATTTCCTTGTTCTTTAATGAGGTGTTTTCTCTTACTCAATTAACAAAAGTAGTAGGCTTCAGTTTAACTGTACTAAGATGTCTGACTGCAGTTCTGTTTTCCAGCTCAATGTGTTCTCTCTTCTTGTCTAGTGTGGTAGGAGTGCAGTGAAGAGTGCTAATTGCCTGTGTTGTATTCCAAGACCATCTGTTGAAATCTGAGTTTACTATGATGGTTACTTTCTTCAACAGTTTATAATTCATTTTACTTCCACGGTCTTGAGTTTCTTTGCCCATATTCTGGAAATCATTACCCTCTCCACACACCTACCAGCATTTCTCATTGGGATAGATAATTAGTGCAGCCAAAATTATTACATGGACAGTTTTTGCACAGATTTTCCAATTTTTGCAGTTTTGTCCATTCCTTTTAGTTTTGCTTTCCCATTTATTCTTTTAACTTTTCTTAGAACATGCAGTGGGAGGATATAAACACACACTGAAAGTGGGGTCTAAGGCTAGGAAGTGCTGTAGGAGCCCTTCAGTGGGAACACCCTGAATATACAGGAATAAGAGAACTGTGCCTGGGGTAATCCAATGAGCCTAAGTAGGATCCCCAAGTTTGGTGTTTAAATCCCTGAGTGCCATGTCTATCTGCCTACATGCAGAGCTTGTTAGAGTTACAAACCTGTGGCCTGAGAATGTTCATCAACTGTACAAATCAAGCCCTGAGCTATATAATTCAATAGTCCAAGTCCGTGTAAGGTCTGTTGCTCCATCTGAGATGCCACAGTTGACCAGTGCCTCCACCTCCAAATGGCGAGTTGAGTGACTGATACCTGCAAGACTGGTAAAATAAATGGACTCTATATGTTCTCAGAGGCAATATGTCTTATATTTTTACTTCTTTTCTTCTTCTAACAGCGGGACATTCAGTTTCCCTTTTTGCCTTGTCCTAGCACTAATAGAATGTCATGTAAAAACAGGACAAGGCCGGACAGTGGCAGAACTGTAAGCCAGAGGAGCACACCCTCTGTACATTTACATGTTGGGAAATGATGATGTAAGATTGTGATCTGTCTTAAAAGATGATCCTGTCCTACATTACAACTTCCACTCGAGATTTTTATAAGGGTTTTCTTTTTCTTCCTTTCTTCATGCAAAGATCATGAAGTATCACAAACTTTCTGTATTATGAATATTTCCAAATGTCATGTGCTCCTTCTCAGCTCCTTGCCAGTGAAGCACTGAACTATGACCACCTGAGAAAACCTTCACTCCTGCCATGACCTCAGTCCCCAAAGAACTTGAATAAACCACACCTACTTCTGGGTTGGTTTAGTGGTTGCAGATGCTCCTCAAGACTTGTCTGCTGTATTGATCTATAGGGATTTCTCCTTCCCATGAAAATTAAGCACTTGCATTTGTTGTCACCTGAGTAAGCATGAGACATACTTAAAGCAAAAAGAAGTTTTATCCTCATGAAACAAAGTTTTTGATTATTAAATAAGTTGCACTTTTATAAAAGAAACACACACAATCAATAAAATACAGATATAAAATATGCCCAATATGAATCTCATTTTCAGTTACTCCCATGGTAATTTTCGTTCAGAAAGTCTCAAAGACTCCCTTATAGAATGGTGTCCCATACTTTGCTTTCTCTTTCTTCTTTACACCTGGGCATCTGGTAGCTTCCTAGTTTAAAGGAAATTCCAAAGCATTTATTAAGTAACTTTTTGTTTTGAATTTAGGGGACTTCATTTTGTGGCATTGCTTGTGGCACAGGGAAGAATGGTAAAGGTGCACTCGAGCTATCTGATGTCACAACTCTGATGGGCGGATCAGGCCACAGGTTGTTAATTCTCTTGTCTCCTTGCCTTTCCTCACAGGCTATAAAATGAACTGCACTCATAAGTGAACATAGTCGTATTCTGCAGTCCATATACCATATTCCATGTAAGATCTGGCTTTTTTGGTTCAGGTTTCTAACTTTCTACAGAGACTGTCTATAGAAGAATACACTCTGGAAACATTGGGACTGTTGTGACAATCTTTCTTATTATTATAATACTGTCTACGTTCAGTCAGGACAAATACCCTCCATTTTTAAATAAGTAGTTCATTGAAACTATCTTGAGTTTTCAGATAAGAATGCACACTTTTACAAGCACTAAAAGATTAAGAAAAAGTCATGACTTTTCAATAAAGGTTTTTGTTTCCATTAACCAATATTCTCAATAGATTAAAAATCTTGGGAAATTCACCAGACATTTTTAGCACAGGTACTTATATATGTTAACACTGCAGCACTAACATGGATCCAACAAACAGTTTGAAAGATCATACTCACCACTTTTCTAAAGAAACTATGGAAGAATTCTGCTGATATTTTTTCATATACTTGTATTACTGGAACACATATTTTCCTTTAAACATTCATTACTGCTCTGTGTGTGACATAAAGAGATAAAAGCAGTAAAGTAGAACGTATTACACAATGAAACATTTTTGTGATAGACCTGGTTTCTGCTGGATTGAGGAACAACCAAAAGCAGACTAACCAGAATTATTCATTCTGATTTTGTTGGATTTATTCGTTCAAAGGGTGTCAGCCTTTTCTGTTTCCTGTAAAAAACCATATGTATTTATGTTGAAATAATGATCCTGTGTTGGACTGGCTTAGCATAACAGTCTGTATTACTTTCCTCGTTCTACACACTGATATTTAGTTCTCTGCCAGTGAATCCAAAGAAAGATCCCAATGGAGAGCAATGGACTCCTTCTTGGTTGTGAAGACGCTACAGTCAGCATTTCTTATAAGCTGCTAGAGCCAGAAAACCAGATGGCTCTACAGTAGGCCATCTCCCTGTCTTGCTGCTTCTATTTCTGTACCAAATATTCAAGTTTTTCTGTCTGCCCAGAAAGCAGAAAGTTCTCATTTCTTGCCTTTCCACTTGTAATACAACTTCAACTTCTGGGGGGTTTAAACATTGTCATACTGCCGCATCCTCCTTCCGTCCCCTCAGAACGCTGTGAGTAGGATCAGACTAGTGACTTGGCAATCTGATTGCACTCTTCCCTTTGCATTCTTGCATTAATTATTTTCCCATTACTGTACCAAAAATAAAATTATCTTTGTAAAATACTAGTGTTTATCTCCATCCTATTCAATCTTCCAAGCACACAGTAACTTGCTTCCATCTTCATCTATGCCTATAATGCTTGATTTGACCTGCTTTCTCAGCCTACTCAAAGCACAAGCACCTTCCTATCACTACATCCTGAAAGCCACCACCTTATCATCTTTGAAGTAAAGGTGTCATGTTTACAGAAATCATTCCTGCTCAACATTTAACATACTGTGATTTCTGTCTGCATTTTTTTCATACTTGATTTTTCTGTTTGCTCAGTTTCTACCTTAATTTCAAAACCTACAGTTTTTCTGAATCACAGTCTAACAAATATATTGAATATGAGTGCCTGAGGCAGCATCTCTTATTTTTTTAATTCTTTATGCAGTACCTACCTCAACATCTGCTTGACTGGGACTGTGATAGTGCTCTTAAAGATCTCTCTTTTCAGGAATATAGGTATGGAAAGGACATATGGAGTTCCTCAGAGTCAGACTTGTTTGGGTAGTCAAGCTTGAATCTTGACCTTGTGCTTTGTGCAATGTAGATTATGCTCTCTCCTCATCAGCACACAAGATGAACAGGAGTAGAAACAGAATGGGTACACAACTGGCTATGTCATTTCTTGCAGTGGAGATACCATCAGTGTAGGTATGGTGGTGTTCACCTCTAGGAAGCTGAGGATTAACTCTGGGATCTGCAGAATCAAGACTAGAAGAAAGCCGTGCATCTTCTACTACAAAATGCAACACAGGAAAACAAAAAGCAGAGAGAAAACAATTTATACACTGAATGCAGGGAGGAAAAGGAAAGCACAACTTCAAAAACAGTTTTATTTTAAAAGAAACAAACAACCATTTACTTCTAAAAACCCTCTTCTTTTCTTATTCCATTATTATAAATAATACAAGTGTTGAAAGGACAGCTTAAGCCTTTTGTCTCTTTCCTACAACATCCTTCTTCAAATCTCTCTTTTTCCCATGGAGATAATAAAAAGCCTTGAAGTAAACAAAACTCAAGCAGATCTCCTAAAAGTTTCAGTGAATTCTAACAAGCACATCAATTGGAGTATCTGTAATTATTTTATCCTCTTTTGGTCTTATATTTTGTGTGTGGTTATTTTTAATTTTTCCCTTGATCTCCTGGGAATGATCTGATAGCTGACTCCCCCTCTGTTCTGTGTTTACTCTGTGAGAAGAATATTTACAGCTGGGTAAGGAGGTGCAATATCTGATGGTCTAATCATGCATCTCTGAATGCCTCCTGCCTCCCAAGCAATCCCTATTCCTTCTCTATTCAAAAGAAATCAAGAAATTGTCAGGATCACATGATAGAATCATAGGGGATATGAAGGAATGAGGCATTTCTGGAATGCTGGCCTATTTTTAACCCCTTATATTTCAGTGGTCAAAGTTACACAAGTATTTTCTAAGATAGTGCCGCATGTCCTAATAGTGGAACATGCATACCTTATGATTTTATCATCAAATGCAGAAACAGCCCTAAACACCACAGTGAGACAGCTCAATGGGTGGTCTGAATCTCCTATCTTTCCTTCGTAGAGCAGAAAGGAAACCCAAGTATCAAATCCTTGTAGAAGAGACTTAAGTGTGGGTAGAAGATCAGACAATTACAGGACAGTTTACACTGATAAGGTCATTAAACCTTACTTTTCTTAGGGTCACATGCTTAACAATTTTTAATCAGCAGTTTGGGGTTTGAAGAAGTGGATCAAAAGTTAGTCTCTTATTCAGCTTTTCACAATCAATTCAATGATATGCTATGGATATTGCAAAGCATCAGGATATTTATACTCATACTATAGGATGCAAAGGCAATTTCTATCTCTGCAATGGACGGCTTTTCCTTTATTTAGACCTACATTAAAATATCCACTGCAAAAGCCATGCCTGCAAAAGACAACAGCAGAACCTTTTTTTTTTTTTCCTTGGAATGTGTGAAATCTGTTGCTCAGTAATTGCTATTTTTAATGTAGCAGTGTTGCATAGTGCAGTGTTCATCAACACTTTATACATCTCTGCATATAAAGATTGCAAGGTGATTCATCCTTCAGCCTGAGTTTTTCAAATTTAAATCTTTATCTGTAGAACGTATGCAGTCTAAAATATAGATGAACTTCTTCAAAATACCAAAATTTTTATTTAAGATTCGTACTTTATGTAAGCTGCCAACTAACTAAGGCCTTGTTCCCTCAGACTTCTCCTGTTCAGTCTTTGGACCTAATGTAAATTCATTAGCTTGACCAGAGACTATGAAAGTACAATGAGTCTGCCAGCTAAAAACTTCCCTAAAATCTACTGGTAAAAATCTGCTTTCAGATCAATCTAACATCCATACACTTGCTACTTAGGACACTTGCTGTGGATTTAGACTAGCAAACCAAGTGGAATTTGATCTGGAGTGTATTCCAAAGTAAGAGGGACAGTGTCTGTAGTACAGAAATATTAAGTGTTCTTCAGTGTAGTCATAGGTTTCCTTCTCTTTTTCAACCAAATAATTGGTTGAATGAGAAAAATGTTGCAAATGTTGCAAATGTTGCAAATGAGAAAAAATGTTGCAAATGCAAAATACTTGTGAAAACTGGAGGAAAAAATGTTTTGGTTAAACTCCAAGATCCATGACCTTTTCTTTTTCCCTTTGAGTGAATGACTTTCAGATTTTGAAAAAGTAAAGCATTAAACAAATCATACTTTCGTACAGCAATGCTGTTTAAGTTTTTGGACAATCAAGCAAAGCAGAAGGCACAATCAGTTTTGATTTTCCTTCCCATCTCCTTCTCTTACTGGTGATCTGACTAACTCAACACCCTTGGAGATGAGCTGCAAATGCTGCAGGGCAAAGCAGCAAAAAATATTTTTAAATAGTTCCAACTTACCTTTGTCTTTATAAAATCTTGAAAACACTCCTATTAGTGGAGCCTTTTGTAGGCTTTCTCTCTTTTCCTACCAAAGCTTGAATTTTTGATCTAAGTTACTTGACAGTGACCCTTTTCAAACTCTCAAATAAAACATGTAACTTTATTTGCAGTTCCTGAGGCAACCACCGTAAATGGCAGTAACACAGAGAATTGCTGTAAGTTTACTGTTATGTCACTATGGTGTTCATATATAAAAGCAAACTACTGCTTTCTCTGGAACTGTAATAAATACATTTTAAGGCAACCAGTTGCTAAGGGCACTGATTGCTTTCAAGAAAGAACTTGAAAACATGTTTTTCTGACAACTGGGAAGGGGCCCAAGGCAGCCCTGAGTGTCCAACCCCAGCGCCAAGCAGCACCCCCTGCGACGACTGTCTCTGCCTCGGTTGGCAGAAAAAGAGAAAGGGCTGAGTCCCTTCCCTGGCCAGCACCTCAAGTCCAGCAGTGGTGCCAGGGTATCAGTCAGGCTTGGTGGTGGGAGACCAGCAAAGCCATCAGTGCTCCTGGATGGTCCCCCTCGCGTGGTGTCACAGCTCTCAGCAGGTTATCAACTCTGATCGCTTCTACTCTCCCTGTTCAGCAAGTGGCTCAGCAATAAGACCCTAGACATTCTGAGGTTATTATAGCAAAGCTCTCAGCTAATCATGTGTATCCTTGAATGTGTGCACTCTCAGGCAACCTGTTGGGATCAGGAGAAAAATCTGAAGGTGCTACTGAAAAATTCGGTGCTGCAAGAATTCCTGCTGCCTGGCTAGCTCTTCCCTTGGTGTTTTTAATGGGGTATTTTCACAAATGCATTTTTAAATGGAAAATTATTATCAAAATATCAGCTTTGATTCCAACACTTAGGCCATTTTTAGATGTGTAAATGGAGTATCAAGAAGCTCTACTCAAAGAAGTCTTTGTGGTAAAGTATCCCTCTGTGGCACCAGGAATGTCTGCATCTGACTCCACATGATACATCCCACTCTCCTTCATAGCATTTGGTCTTCAGAGATGAGATAAGGTGCACAGACAGAACTGTCTCTTCTCTGGCAACTTGTGACTTGAGGATCCTGTAAACTGACATTAGCTGAAATAATCTGCAGGTTCCTTTTGCATTTGTTATATTTCCTTCCCAGAAATCTTTCTGTGGAGTAGTTTGTACGAGAGACTCCTCATTCACTGAGGAAGTGTCCTGGTTCCCCAGGCACAGACCCATGGGCCAGCCATGCAGGCAGGCCATGAGTAGCCCCGAGTCAGCTGAGAGATCCAATCAGGCCAGCTGACTCACAGGTGTATCCCACACCACCTCGTCATGCTCACTATAAAAGGAGGGAGCCCATAAAGGGTGGAGTTCTTCCTCTCCCTGAGGCTCCTTGTTGATGGTGCTCTGTTCCTGCTGCTCGTATTGAGGACTGGGCTGAGTAGAACCCTCTATACTTTATGTTAATTGTTGTTTCAGTTTTGTTATTCTATTAATCTGTCTCCACTTCAACTCACAGGCCTTCTCCCTTTTTTCCCCAATTCTCCTTCTCAACTGGGGAGGGAGCATCAGGAGATAGACTAACTGCTATGGTTTAGTTCTGAGTACTGGCTAACTGTAAACAGGAAGGAGGGGAGAGGAAATGTCAGCACACACTTATTGACAAGGAGCTTGGAGGGAACCTCTTCCATTAGCACATGGGATTTCAGAAGAAGCCACTTGTTTACTTTTCAGGCAATTATCTTCAGGTCTGCACAGATATAAGTGTACCACCAGCACAGTACATGTGTGTTTGCTGGTGGAAACAGGAGCAGAGGGCTTTGTACGTGTTGTACCCTTTCTCATTCTTTCTCCCTTTGGTCTAAATATAGTCCCCAAAAATACACTAATTGCACTGATTTCCTTCCTGGGAAAATAAGAGATACATTGGCCCTAGTATTCAGAAATTCTTAATGTTTCAAGCAGGTCACATGAACAGCTTAAAACAAAATCATGTGCCTAACTCACATCAAAATGTATTTCCTGGGATGCAGTTACCACCAAGATGCTGTTGATTGGCTTTTTTAAAAAATAAAGTTATGAACTTGCCAATATTTTCCTTACTCTTCACATTACTGTAAGGCAGGAGGTGGTGAGAGTAAGCTGCTATTCCCTTTTCAGAAACCATTCTTAAAGATCACAGAAGAAGTGGACATATATTTACCTGAATGATGCCTTCTCATACCTGCACGTAGTTTCTTGATGAAACTGAAATATTTGAACATATATGTCATTTTCATTATAAAATACATCTTTCAATCCTCTACCTTTGCTTTTAGTCATCTTGGTTCACTCCTAAGGCTTTAAAAGTTCTGAAGTTTTGTAGCATGCTATCCCTCCACAGTTTTGAAAATACAAAACATAGGTAAAATTACATTATTTTTAGAATGTTCTACACCTTAAAAAGTAATTACCACAAAACTAAAGGCTCAGAAATAAGAATATATTACCCCAAAATTCCACCTCTTTTGTGTCCTTTTTTCCAGTTGGGCACCACTATTTTCCAAGGCCAGAATTCTGAGACCCAGGTCAGACCTGCCCATGTTTGCATCTTCCATTGTTCACCTGCTTTTGCATGAAGGTGCTTCTATGAAGACCCGTGAATCAAGCCCAAGGTCCAATAAGGTTGTACAGTGAAAGAACAGTATCTATTTTTTCCCAGTCACACTGTGGTCAATGAACACATGTCTAAAAGTAAGGAGCCATTTCATTATCAATTTAATTTAAAAATTTTCAAAATGCTTACGACTCCTGCAATGCAAATTGAACACAACTGAAGTTGCAAGCGACAGGACACTTCTAAGATCATAATTTAATGTCAGTAGATGCAGATCTGTATTTCTACAGATGCTTCACATGTAAGTAAGAAATTTGTCTTTGGCTCTAAATGATGAAGAAGAGCATGATGCACAGTATCCTGGTCATACAAAACCTTATTACAGCCTTAGCAATCTTTCCAACAACATTATACCAGCTGTTTCTGGTCTATTTGGAAAACACAAGACTGTATTTATGCTTTCACATCACCTTAATTTTCTTTTAAAACCCAGCAGAAGGAAGAACATACAGACACCTTACTGCTGTCACCATGGTTATGCTTCTGACTCACCTGTCAGAAGGGACATAACTCTGCTGTGTTTACTCAGCCGGCTGTCCGGCCTCAGAAGTGAATTTGCTGAGTGCTTTGTGGACTCTGCCAGCTGCAGCGTGGCCACATGAAATTAGTACAGTTGCTCCCATCTGGGTTGACCCAAAGTGCTGTGCAAAGTTCTAGTGAGGCTGAAACTTGTTCACCAACAACTGAAGCATTCAGGGCACAAAACCCCAATTATTTATCACCGTAGAAGGCAGAAAAAGATGTTAGGAGGTAAAATTATGTTTAAGTGAGAAAGCAGAAGAAATTCAGGTCCTCACTAACAAAACTGCATACCAATGAGTACAGATGTTAGTTGCAGTGGCTGCGATGAATATAATTAATGGATGTAAAACAGGAGTGTAATCTGCCTTCAAAACAATACTTAATCCCTGCAATGGTGCTGTGGTGCGTATCAAGGCTATGGCTTATGCACATGCAGTCTGCTTTTAACAATGCAAACAACCTGAGGATGAGAGGCAGAATTTCATCAGCAATCAGTGCTCTAAAATATTGTAGCTTCTGAACAACTTTTGGGACTATTTTGGGAGGGGGATAAGACATCAGGGTGAATGATGTTGCTAAAAGTCAAAATGACAGATTCTTACAGCTTTTCCATGCTTCTCAAGTTGAAGACTGTGAAAAAGAAACTTTTAGCCAACCGCAGAAATATTGATCTTAACTTCTTTCTCTTCAGTTCCATATTTTCTTAGCATAAAAGAAAGTTTGAAAAAGTAACATTTTTTCTTTTTCTATTATATATGGAAAAATATGGGGAAATAAATTCTCTAAGTGAGAAGACTTTTAAGCAGTATTTTTCTATTATGTCCTTTTTGACTGAAAAAAATGCCCCCTTTTTCCTTCTTAGCAGGAATCTAGGGGTAAGTGTCTGAAAATATAAGTATGCAGAAAAGATGCTTAAGGGATCAATATGGCAACCAATTAGTTCAGCATATGTAGTGCCATTCCAGGTAAGGGAATTTAAAAGAGATAGAAGCACTTCCTTTTGTCATTTACAATCTGTATCAGGAATAGTCCCAGGAAAACTGAGAGGACTTCTAATGTGAATTTTTTAAATCAGTAAGTTGTTTTGGTAAATGGACAATAAGGTTATTTTTTTTGAGCTAAAAATGCCTTTGGCACAAGAAAATACACAGCAGGAACCCAGTGGCTGATCATTTAGAAATCAAACATTTTATTCTGCAAAGCCCATCAGCGTTTCTTACAATGTCCAGATTCAGCAAATGGGGCAAAATAAGACCTGATGTTAGACAGGCAGCCTGTTATAATTCAGCATGTTAAATAACCATCCAAAGTAGAAAATACACACATATTTATGTTTTAATTAGAATTCTTTTAATTGCATTTTTTTCTTCTGCTGGGAATTGAGAAGTAAAGGAAATTTAGCCTACATCTGTGTTTTGTGAACTGTTTGATAAAACACGTCTCATGTCCCAAAGAGTTTCTTAAGGTAGAAAATATTTTAGCTGGGCTACTCCAGATTTGATGGTATTATCAGTGAGCAAAAGGGGGGAAGTATATCTGTGCTTCATTTTAATTGAAAGAAGACCTAAGAGCAAGGAATAAGAGCTACCAGAAGAATCCATTATAGGAGTAAAGCATAGAACAAAGAAAGAGCAAATTCGAGATGCAGAAAAGGGTATAAAGAATGAGATTAGTCTATCTGGAAGAATGCAGAGCAGAATATGCAAGTGGGAATTAAAAGATATAGGCAGGTGTGAGATGACGAACACAGCCTCAGAAAGATAAAGTTAGGGCGTCTGAATGTTGTGATGTAATGTTAAGCCAATGAAAGGAGCTCATCTGAGAAGAGCAATTCTATTAAAAGAGCAAGATAAAATACAAAGTTGAAATATTTAAAGCGCAGTACTATTAATTCAGAAACTTATCAGTTCACATACTCCAAGATATAACCAGATTCTGTACTGGGGTAAAAAGGAAGTTCTGCTAAAATGAAGGGGAAAACAATGTCTTACAGTATTTAAGACAGATTTACAGAACGCCGATTATGGGTGCTTATCAAAGATGAGTGTAGTTACAAGACTCCCTTAGTAACCAGAAAAAAAATATTTTAATATGTTTTTTTATAGGTATAGCTATAATATTACCAGGCACCCTCTTGAATTTCTGTGAATTGGAAAGGGATTTCCAGTTGTTTTTAAAAACTCTACCTCCAACGTATGCTTTTCAATGACTTTACATGGGCTTAAAATCTTGAGCTATAGACTTTTCTCACTCAGTGCAGCCATAACCTCCCAACAATGGAAAACATTAGCATTTAGCTATAGCAACTTAGTCACTGCAAAACTGAGATGTGTGATGTAAGTGAACTTCTGGCACTTCTGACAATTGTAGTGGTCATGAACTTTTGATAATTGTGACTACCCAACTTTGAAACTCCTTAGACTTAAGACCAAATTTCTTCCAGACAAACCAAAAATAAAGCACACCCTAAATGTTTCAAAAGATGCTATGCTAAATCACCTGAACTGGAAAGCAATTTTCATATTTGGTGTGCACTGTAAAGTTGCTTGTACTCATAATACTACTTGTAACATTGGAATCCTTCTTACATTTTTCACATCCTTCCAAGAACTTCAGAATATTTTGCACATATTAATCAAATTTCATAATGTTTCAAGGAGGCATTAGCTCACTGAGGTATCAGCTGCCTACATTTTTCTTTTGGGGAGAATATTTTTCTTTTCAGACAGTGTTGAGTTATAGAGCTACCCAAGCACTGATGAGATCTCAGTAAAACTCCAGGCAGTTTCCATCGTATTTGGCCAGTCCTCAGGGTTTGGCAGGTTTTCTCATATGTTTAACAACCCTCACCTCTTGCAGGAACTGAAGAGACTGACCAGAGAGGATAACATTTGTAAGTGAAATTTTTAACGTGTTCTTGCAAGCTGGTAACTGTTCTTTCAAAGTGGAAAAACCACCATTGAAAAATACAGGCAATAATCAGTTCCTCTGAGAGTTGTTTGTTTAACTTGAGTTTACTTTTAACAGGTGTTCCCGTAAGCAGGAGAGACTTTATTCCGTTTTGATTTATTATTCCCAGATTTAATACTTTGCATTTCTTCAGACTAAATTGTATTGTGCACTGACTGACCTAGTGCCCAGAAAGGTCTTGCTTCCTCTAGATCTGGTGCAATTGTTCCTCATTATTTGGTCTCCACCTTTGATCGATAGTCTGCTATTAATTATTTATTTGTTATTGTTGCACTGTAGATCAGACAATTATCCTTAAAGAGTTCTTAAAGAGTAACTTTAAAATGCAAGTAACACCAATAGTCGTCAAATTCAACAAAGCAGGCAAAGAAGAGAAGCCCACTATGCACAAATCTCCTCTGGTAGGAATGCCCAGGTTTTCAAAATTTTCAAAATTTCAAATTTCAAAATACTGCCAAATCCAGCACCACCTATATGCAACAGATGAATTTAGGAGACAGTTTCATAGTGATCCTGGTACACTCTGCTTAAGCTGCTGGCTTTCTCAAGTGTGGGTGTTCCTGATTCTCTTGTTTATACACATAATATTTAGGAAAGCTGTGTCTTCCCAAGGGTCCAATTTCAGTAACAGGGGTCAATGATGATTGAAGTCAATGGGATTTCAAAATATGCTTAAAGATAAACACATGCTTCGGTACATTGCTCAATCAGAGCCAGAATGAATGGTGCTGTTCAGCACTTCTAATCAATAAGCTCTCACGTTTTTGAGATGTATATCTGATTATGATATTTATCTGCTCTCTGCCTTAAGAGTCTGTAAAACTGTAAAACTTCTATTTGTCCTTCTGTTTTAGGGGCAAGTTTTTGGTTGAAAGCCTGATCTGCTGATCTGAGAAAACATTCTGAGATATTTAATAGCCAAAACTGAATATACACTCTATTTTATTTACAGCTCACATTTGGCCTTTCAAAGTCCTCCTTTCCAGAACCTCTCGCATTTTCTGCTCCATGAATTCTTAATGAGTTCCAGTTGAAAGTGCTACAGATCCACATTTGGATCATAAAACCCCCCTGAAAGGTACCGTATGGCTTCCCCCAAGACCCCACTCCACCCTGCTGCTCTAGCCTCCCCTCCCTTTCTGCTAAATGTTGGCAATTCCACCAGCAGTTGGGCCAACCCACTATGTTTTAAAATCCTTTTAATCCTTTTTATAGTAACCGAAACATTTGAGCCTGATCTTTGAAGGCTTTGTACAGTGCAGAACACCTGTGGCTTAGTGCGCTGTGCTAGCAAACACCCCACATGAATCTAACATGGTCTGGCATGTAGGAGCACTGCTGCAATAATGAGGCTGTACCTTCAGCTTAGGACCCTCACCTTCACCACTAAATCCACTTTATTGGATGGCATACCAGCCTAATAATGGAATGCATCTCGCAGGTGCCACTAAAAATTGTTCACCATGTTGACCGAAAGCCGAATGCATGGATGACCCTTTCACACCATGCAGCCTGCTGCTTGGTCCAGCACAAAGAGATCTTTCTTTCTGCTCTGCGTCTGGAGATGTGAGAGCTTGGCTAACCTGAAGTAGAGGGTTAGATCCAGGCTTCCATCTGCACTTGTAAAAAAGTCCTATCTAACAACCTGAAGCACCTGTGACTTTCAGCATTACTCTAAAACAACAAAAAAAAGTTTGCAAACACTCAGACAGAATGAATTTGGTAAAAAGTAAAGGTTCCAGAAACTTAAAGCCTTTTATAAAATGTCACTAAAAGATATGTTATCTCTTTCCTTATGTTTCTCTGTTGTCTTTGAGGTGGTATTTTATCTTTACATGCATTTTTTCTTTTAGAAGGAGTCTGGTGTACGAAAACGTGAATTTATTAAAGTGCTAGCTCAGAAACTGCTCTGAGAGGGACATAAGCGGAGAAAGCCAAGACATGAAGAAAAGCAAGCTGTGCTGAAAGACGTAAACCCACAATTGCAAGGAGAAATCCACTCTGGTATCTTATAGCCAATAAAGAAGGTAATTTAGTGCAGAGGACAGGCAAGGAGGCCACATAGGCATTTGTGAAGACTAAAAGCTCACATGGGAGGCTGAGGAGCAGGAGCTGCACGTCGCTCGTTCTGGACCTCTGAGTTTGCTCTGGTTTAACAAGCACAACCAACAGGCTCCTCTGACATGTACTTCTCCAAATCGGTAGAAGAGTGGGGTTTTTACTTCCTGGGAATACTATAAAGTGCAATTAATCATGAACATACATAAAACGCTTTGAGATCCCCACAGGACATGGACCACAGAAGTGCAAAACACAGTCGTGACAAAGGCTGGTAGCATGGGGTTGGATCCTGAGACAGTAGGAGCCAGTGAGGCTCCAGTCACGTAGAGGAAAGGGAAAAAAAGGTTTGTCTGTTTTATGTACTGCTGACAAGTGTGACACTAGTTATCCTATGGAGAGCAAATGTACATCACATAGGAAGGCAATAAAGAATTTCAGCTGCTTGTCAGTGTTCCTTCCACATTCCCTCCTCAGCTTTGAAAAATGTAAGAGTCAAATGTTCCCGAACTGATAACGGCTCAGCCTGAAAATTAATTTTCATTACAGACTGAGTCTGCTTAGAAGATGATTTTTTTTTTAGTGAGAAATAGCTATAAAATACCAACTATGTTTGACCCCTTAAATTACCAGTTCACCAACACGTGATTAATAATAAATAATAATTTAATTCATAAAGTACTCTAAAACTGCCACTAAAATGTTTTAATGAATCTTTACTGGCTTGAAACTAGCTTTGAACAGAAAATTTTAAGCAGCTAGAAATGAAATGGAAAAGTAATAAAGTATCAGGCTACATTTTGCTTTTATTTAGACTGGTGAAAATAGGGATTTGCACTTCTAATCCACTTTTATGTAAGCCTACCATCTTTTTTTTCCCTTGGACTTTTTTCTTAGAATTAAAAAGTACTGCAGTTTTGCTGGTTCAGCCAAGTAAATTCCCACCAAACCCAACAAAAAGGGATGACAAAAAAATAGGGTTAGGTCTACATTTTCTGGGCACTGGAGACAGATTTTATGTCTCTGGTGACTTGCACCAGTAAATGGGTTTCCAGGAAATAGGGTGGTCTGCTCACTGCTGAGCCTCCAAGCCCCTCTGCCAAAGGGTGTGACACTTTGGAGCAACCATGGCTTCCACTGGAAAAAGTTTTTTAAGATTATACATTTGGGATTTTCAAAGATCATCCAGCAAAGAGCACATCCAAAATTTTCCATTTCCAAACTGCAAGGTGGCCCTGAGTTCTTCTTCAAGAAAAGGAGTTGAACTCTTGATATCATGCAATTTCTCACCAGTTTCATCAGCTGCCAGAAGTGCTCCAGATCACACAGGTTTTGATTCAGAGATCTTTCCCTTTTGTTTTTCACTGGAGCTCTACGGTCATGTCCTTTAGACATTTAGGCTTGAAATGCCTTTTTGTATTACTAGCCATATAGTACAAGATGCAGAAAATCCTATGAAATTTCCAAAACAGAGCCCAAAGCTTTTGTTTGGAAATTGCTTAAGATAAAGGTTTCTCTTTTGAGGAGCTCCATCTCCACCTCCACCTTCAGAGTTCCTTCTGACTAAACGTAATTGCTGATGAAGCCCTATTTTCAGATGCAAAAAGTTCAAACCAGATCCTTTTCAGCTAGCTCTAACTGAAACCATAAGCCGCAATCTATGCCAGGCAGAGAGGAATCCTGCTTCCAGCTGATCCAGGAGGAGGTGATTTTAACTGCACCACTTAGACAAGGCCTGTAACACCCCATCCTTCTGCTGGTGTGTGTGCTACAGGCAATGCTGCAAATGCATCACCATGTTGAGCAATGACCAACACGCCACTCAGTGAAATCTCAACATCTCCTGCTTTTGAGCTATCTTGAGGAATGTGCACACATGGTTATATAAATAAAGGGATACTTTTGAAAGTATACCTTGGTGCCGAGTGATAGCTTGTACCAATTTTTTTCTGCAGTTGCTATGGAGTCTCTGCTGAATTGTACAACATAGCGTTCAGGTCACTGGAGCTGCTGCCCCACGCGGGTCTGTCATCTCAAAGAGCTATTGTATTAAGTTGGCATCTGTGAATGGCAGAGAGAAATGAGATGAAGATAGATTTATTTCACTGTGATTTTATTTCTCATATTTTCTCGCTAAAGTAGTACCTCAATGGCAGAACTTTAACTGGAAGGAAATGGGATATCAAAGAACAGAAGTATAGAAATCGAAAAGCAGTCCTGTGCTTCTTTATATTGAGTTCTGGTTCAGTTTAGGAAACAACCTGGAATATAGTGATGTAAATCATTAGCAGTACATCTCTCCTAATAATCTTAATTATGAAGTAAAATCTAAAGCATCCCCAAATGTGGAAGAAATTCAGATCAGAGTTTAAATTTTAGGACATAGATCCCCCCAGTGATGTGATTATACAATAGAAACATATCTGTGGGATGAATAAAGATGTGCCAAACTCCTGCCTGATATTCAAGATCATGCACTAAGAAGCTGAGTAAACTCTGTCTTGCCAATATTAAATCCAGAAAAAATATGTTTTACCTTTGTGTACTCACTCACCGTGCCACCTCATCCCTGGAAATTAAGGAGACAAGGAAAAAGGGGTGAAAAGGACATTTCTGAACCCTTCCCCCTTGTTTCAGAAGCTCTGAAAAGCTCCTAATTTAACCAAATTTGACTATAACTGAAATTACTAGCCTTCCTTCCATAATTAGAGAGTTTATGCTTGTTTTTTTATATAGTTCCCTGAGGATCTGCCAACTTCCTAAGCTCCTTTTCCCTTAGACTTCATTTACTCCATCTGTAATTCTGAATGTGTTTATTTTACAAGTGAAACAAAATTCTTAATTGATCTAAGGAAAAGCAGTCTTTTAGGTTAACCAAGTTCTCAGCTTTGCATATAAGAATATTTGTAGATATGTATCAAAACATGAGCATCAACCATCAAATGCAGGCAAGATATCACATAGCTGATGTTATAGTGAATCCATATTATGTTCCTAACTAAGACCATGAGAAGCACTCACAATAAAACCACACAGTACAAACAGAGAAATGTAAATCATGCTCATTGAAAAGTTTGCCAGGGTTCATGAATCTTTTGAACCAACCTGGGCCTATTTTGAAATGAACACAAAACATGATTTTGTATTGAAACCAGGTGGGACTAAGAGGTTTTTGTTATTTGGGGTTCATTTGGACTTGAAACTTGAAGCTGAAATCAAAGGACGGAACCCAAAAGTCATCCAGCTGAAGAAAATCTTTCTGATATGACCAATGAGAAATCACAGATTTTTCATTTAAGTGAAGCTATCAAGGCATGTATGCCATTAGACTGTAAATCATATGTTATGATTGCACATATGTTTTTGGAGAGTGCTCTGAAGAAAGCCACAGTAGGGGAACATAAGTGGTTGACACATGTTTTATCCATGAAGATACTGTATCAGTGAATGACATATGCCCTCCTATTATCTGCTGGATATAATCAGGACAGACAAGAGTCTGACAGTCCAAAATTCTGTATTGCCATCATCAGAGAGAACTAAAGCTGTCATTTATGATAGAGAAACGGAAGAAATAAAGATTTTTGCTGTCCCTTGTGAGATGCTGAGCACTCGGAGTGTCCCAAAAGTAGAAGTCACTGGTGGCCATAAATCTGTAACAATATGACTGTGGGCTTGTACTGAATTATAGAAGGTACATAAACAAGGAGCTGGTTTTGTCCAGTTGGAAGCCTCTAAACTTGTAGTCTAGAAGTCTTGACTCTGCTAGAAATGAATTCCCTTTGGTCTCACTTTCTCAGTCTACAAAATAGGTTGTGTGATGCAAAGCAGATTTTGTAAGGCATTTTAAGATCTTTACAAAAAAGCACAGTATAAAACATAACATATAATATAAAATAGTAAAAACCACTAAAATATGCAATTGACAGTTGCTAAGTTAAATACTCACTTAGATATTCTTTTTTTGGCTCCTTCTTGATAGCTATGTGAGAAGAGTGGGTTGTTTTTTTTTTTTAAAAAAAAAGATAAAAGTATGTGAATAGTGAATAATCCACAAATCAAACATCTTCTGAAGTAGCTTCATTTCTGAAGTCAAACTACCAGATGAACAAGGAGTTTACTGAAGAAGATTTAAAACTATTTCCACTAGAATTTTTTTTTTCACTAGTTCCTACATTAAACAAGGACAACTTTAAACACATCTTTGAACAGAAACTGTTGCACATTTTACAACACAAGAGAAAGCAAGGCCAAATTAAAGCTCACTAAATTTTCTGTACCATGAAACCCTAAAGTGAAGGCTCTGGGGAACAGTTCAGTTCATTGCCACGAAAGCAAACACATGAGAGAAAACTCTTTGGATCCTTTTCCTACCACACACAGCTAAAGACACATGGATGTGGGAAAGAATTTGATTGACTTTCTGAAATTTTTAATGACATAATTCTAGTGTTTGTAAAAGGTACTGGATTAAGACATCTCTGGAGATGGCAAGGACCCTGCCAGCCGAATTTTCCCACAGTCTCCTGGGTAGTTTGCTGGTCTGCCTAGCTAGCAGAAGTAACACAAATCCATTAAATTCATTTCATAAAAACATTCAAAGAGGAACCAGGTGACCCATGTTCACCTTCACATCTCAGTCTCTGCAGAGTTTGAACCAGGTTCAAATCAAAGAGTGCACTTGCCTCCTGGTGTATTTATTTTTTCTTAGATATTAATTTCTGGATCCAAATGTCTCAAAAAATCTATGTGTTCAGATCAACAGCTCTAGTTCACATCCACCTCTTTACACAGTGATCTTATTTGTTTAAAAGGAGGAAACCAGAGATCTTGCCAACATAAAATGATCAAAGCTGGTGGGAAACATTTGTTTCTAATATCATTTGTAAAGAGATTTCATCAGTTTCCCTCTATAACTAATAGAGATAAGAAGTTAGATATAATTTGTGCATTTAAATTGAAGTAACCAAACAGAAGTAATTAATAGAGACAACAAGGTTAGCTCTTACTGCATGAAATCTGACTTCGTGCTGAGCTGATACACTAAAGTTAGAGGAATGACTTTGCATTTGCAGTTTTGCAGCTCTCACATATGATGTTGTCAAGGTGTTTTTCAATCCAAACAAGTGACCGTTAGGGCAGCAGAACTGCATTTTCTCTAAGGTAGGTGACCTGTGGGCAGTTTGCAGTTCCTTTATCACACCATGCCCTCCTGCTTAACCTAGGATCACTTGACAAGGAGATAAGAGTGACGGGATCCCACATTACAGTGATGTTGTGTCTCAATCTTTCCAGTTATCCAACTACTTTATCATCAAGCTCCATGTGTATAAACATCCAAAGTGAGTTCTCGCAGGATTTGGTATCTGATTAGCATTAGCAGATGTGTAAGGAACTGAGGAAGTAACAACAGCAATTTTCACTTCCACTACCCTGCTCATCTGCCTCCTGAGCTGCTTTCTTTTTGTTTCAAGCAGTTTCTGTCCCCTCTTTCCCAAGCCATTTATTTCCATACCCTTTTTCTCCCTTCTCCCTTGTACCAAATGGGGACTGGACGGCCACGTGGCTGAACTCTGCCCAGGGGACAGGGTGTGGAAACAAGCAGCTGGCAGCAGAGGACAGAAACTTTAAAGGAAAATAGAAAGGTAATCCCATAAACTGATTGCCACTTACTGAGCCCTTCTCAGAATCCAGAAGATGAATGAAAAGTGTCAGTTTAGAAACCTCATTATATTAAGCCAGTTGTGTGAAGGCTTGATTAATTTTTTCACATTTGGTGTTACCAATGCTGTCAGTGCAAAGGTAACAGCACCCAGCTGTTCTTGCCACCCTGCTTCCCAAAATGGAGGGTGACTTGGCAGGGGATGTGGGTGTTGTTGTTGCTGTTTATTTTAAACAACAATGATTTCCCATGCTTGCAAACAAGACCAACAGCTCCCCCACAGAATAGGCGCAAGTCTTCGCTCACATGTACTGCATGGTAATGAGAAGAGAAAAGTTCAGGACAGTGACTCTGCTGGACAACAAAAGTACTAACAAACTGGACAAAGAACACAGAAAGATTTAAAAAAAAAGCCTCTGATTCAAAGCAAATATTTTTATTTGAATTTTCAAATGAATGTACTTTTACTGCATTCCTTCCCTTCTGGGCTCACTTTCCATAAACATGCTAGTGAATGAACTTTATAAACAGGAATACTTGCTGAAAGCTAATTTTAGAGACTAAGTTTTCAACTGTTCTCCAAAAGCAAACTCCAAACCAAACTTTAATATGAATTTTACACTTGGCAATACAATTTGGGCACACTTGTCCCACCTTAGACCGCTACTGTTGACCCAGCTACAGCAAATGCCATCCCCAGCCTCCTCCCCATCCCTGCTCCCTGCCACTGCCACCGCTAAAGGAAACTCTCCTGAGCCCCAAGCCCTGGCAGTGCAGCTCTTGTCTCCCTTTGCTTCCTAGCTCAGCTCTATGACATGATTACGGTTTAAAGAATAATGTGAAACTTATTCGAGTTTGGCATTTTTTTTAAAAACTGAAATGCATAGGATGAAGCCAGAGACTAAAGAAACTCCTAATTAATTATTTAACCCGGCAGTTCTGACAGGACAGTAATTTCTGACAGCAGAAAGGACAAACAGTTAAGAACGGCCTGGGAGTGGTAATACTTGGAACAAGTCAGCAGCACTTTGTCTGATTTTGTCTGGTTACATGCTTAGAAATACGAAGTTCTTGGTGAGTTGTACAAGCCATTTGATTGGGGAGCAGAGCTAAAACCATCAAACAAACTGCAGTACTGCACAAAATTAGGTTTTCCCTAATGGGATGCTTTCCAAATGCACCCAAAATGTAGTTTTGGCAAATACATGAAGAATATAAAACATGGTAAGAGTAAACATGAACACAAAAGCATCGATGCCAGCAGATAAATTGCTATTAATTAGCTGTCTAGCCCTGAAGAAAAGTTGCTTCAATCACCTTTCATGGTTCTTGGATCAGCTTTTCTCCATTTCCACAAAAAGTAGATAAATGGCGATTTGGTGAAAATCTGGTCACACCTTACTGTCCCTAGAGAGTCATGAAGCAACATACCTGTTGATCCACTTCAGGCTCATTTAATAAGAAGGTTAAAAATTAATCTAGCATAAGGTATAGAGACATTGAGAAATACAAAAAATACTAAAGCAGCACAGGAGGGATGCAGTGAAACCACAACTGTGAGAAAAATCAGAGTTAAAGGAAGTGAAATCTCAGCTCTGCTTCTATCTCACTGTGTGGTCTTGGGCAAGCCACAGAGGGCCATATTTTGAACATCTTACTCGCACCAGTAACCAGCTCCTTACAAAGCAGTTCTGCTTAACACTGCAGTCCATGAAACTTGCACTTGAACTATGGAAACAGCCTGAACATGCATCTACTTATGTGAGGACCAGTTTTGCAATCTGCTCCTGAAGCTCTCTTTGCCTCCATCTATCCATAAAAAGCAGATAAAAGCTCCTACCACCGTGAGAATAGTGTTGCTGGGATTTAGTCTAATTAGTTAATGTTTGCACAGCTCTTGGAAAATGTAAAGTGTGAAGTCAGTGCTATGCAGCTGCAGCAGATGTAGTTTAAACCTAATCCCCCGACTTTGCAGACTTTTTGAGTAGCTGCAGAGTAGAGCAGCATATGTGTGAAAAGAAAATAAAGGACTGTCAGGATCTCCTCTCTAGTAGGACCGAAGCCTCTATAAAAGAACATAGCACATGCTATGTTAACTTTTATTTCTGTTTCCCTACCATGTTATCAAAAGAGTGGCCTGCCACAAGCCACAGACATTGCTCTACAAATCTTTTAGTGTGCTGGGAAGTCCCAAAGATAGCTGCACACCACATCACCATTATTACATAGTGTGGGTCCAACAGCCATACATTTCACATATTCCAAATCTTTTCCATACATTTGGCACTGTCATACCTTAGTCCCCTAGATTTTGCTCCACCTTTCTTGTTTCCCTAATACGGTTAATGCTACCCAGCTGTTTGCAGTCAGCTTTAAAAACTATAACTAAATTAGCATTCCTGCTGAAGCTTATTCCCTCAGTATATATTCTCTACATTACTGATGTTCTCCATGCATTTCTTGACATTCAAGTATGGGTTCACTTTTATTTGCACAGTGTTATGTTTCAAAAACTAAGAGTCATTTGAAAAAAAGGAGAGATGGGCCTGGAGAGAAACTCTGGACCCAAACAGTCCCTGGATGCTGTAGAAGTTTGCATCCAGGCTGGATTAGACATGTGCAAGTAAACTTCATCGCTCATGATGTTCCCTGTCCTTCTGTTAAAGTGTGTGTTCTTACACCATGTATGTCCTAGTAATGGCAAATCAAGACCTTCCCTAATGATAAATTAGGGGGATAAGTTCAATGACATTTATTTAATACAACAGTTACATGTTTAAACTCCAGGGTTGAAATTCTGTCATATACTGCTTACACCCCAGTAATGCATTTAGGCATCTTTAAATGAAGCTTGTTTCTCATCTATCCTGTAAAAAACTGGGGTGGGAAGACTGCCTGGAGTTTGTTAGTTATTACTGGTGCCCTGTGCAAGCTGCAGACCTCCAGCACCAGGACTGTGTGCTTGGTATGCTCAGGGTGCAGCCCCACGGCTGTTCTGCACAGTACCTATCCTGTAGCTTTCTGCCCCAGACACAGGCCCTCTGGGGCTCTTAGGGTCTCTTTCCACCCAGGTTTGTCATTAGGTCCCTCTAAGGTGGGATGTTATCTTGGGTTGCTGTTCCAGATCTTTCGGGATTGGGTCCTAGAAACAACACATGGTTTGGTAATACCATGGCATCAAAATGTATGATTTTCTTGGAAAGTGGCAACTTAAACAAGCTCTCAGGATTTAATGTGGCCCTAATTGAATTTCTAAATCTACAAAAAATGAATAATTTTTTATTATTCATCCTCCACGCAGTCCTACCCTTGAAAATATCTGTCTTGTTTCAGCGTGGCTTATAGACATCGATTCAACAGGATTGTTCACCCCTCCTGCATCTGAACAAAGTGAATTTCTTCCCTTCCTTGTTCACTATCATTTTTACAAAGCAAATGTCCTCTCCTGTCCCATGTTCAAAACCTCAGCCAGCGTGGGTGAGCATGTTTCCCACCTCCTACTGCACCCTGGGGAAGCAGCCAGGTGGGTCAGCCCTGGGCACTCCTGGGAAGGTCTGAACCCCTCTCTGAAAAACAACAGCTTAATGAAGGGGCAGGCAGGAGGGAATTAAAAATGAACCTGCACAAAACAAACCAGTCCACAGCAAGCTCCTGCTGGCAGGTTGAACACTGACCTCCGATTCAGCAGGATATTTAAGCAGAGGCTGACTAATGATTTCACTGATGGAGAGTGGAGTCTGTGTGTGCTGAGAGTTCACTGCATGCTGAAATCATTTGTTCAGTCAAGTTTCAAAGGCCTCCTCTGTCATCTGCAGTATTATGGGTCAGATTATTAATTTAATGGAGTGGTTGTGCTATGCAAGGAAGTGGAAAAAATCCACTTCCACCTTGGCCAAAGCAGCAAAGCCCAGAGCAGCTTTACATGTTTTTTCGTCGCTCTTAGCTCCTGAGAGAAGCAGAATTGCGTCCCTGCTGCTCCTCACCCTGAGAAATGTTAGTGTCAGTCCTGGCATGATCCTTCCTCCACTTTTTGCCAATGAGAAGTCACTGATCGCAGCACACCTCTTGTTTATTTGTCTTTGATCCCAGCACAGCCTGCTCTCACAAGCCGTCGGTGGATCCAATACAAATATCAGGAGTGCACAGCAATAAATATGTACGTTTGCGTTTCACATATTTAATTCCAGGTTTTGTTTGAAGGTCTTTAAGCAGGGAAGGGCTGGACAACTCTATAGTGGTGTGTGTAGTGGGGGTTAATACTAATTTCACAGTAGGGAGATACTTGGAAAGCAATGGTACTGAAAGAAACTTAATGGACATTAAATTAGATATGAAATTTCCATCTGCTAAAATGGCAAAAAGCCTCATGCAAATATGGGATGCATTTACAGACAATTCATGTCACAGGCCAAAAAAATAGGAAATTTTTTTCCTTTGAATGGCAAAGTACCAACAATGGCATAATACTTAGAATGCTACAGTCAGCTCTTGACATTGTGTTCAAAGGGTTCAGAGAAAATTAACAGAAATTAAAAAAGGCTGGAAGAAGAAGTCTATAAAAAGTGTTAAGTGATTGTGTGCATGCAGGAGAAGGACACAGTCAATTCATGCATTGGCCCCAGAGCACAGTCCAGGGAGGGTCCAACATAACCCAGGCTGCTTTAAGCTTGTGTGATCTGGGCCTGCTGAAATGGACACATCTCCAATCCTAAAGTGAAATGAATCTCAGACATGGGGATTCCCCCTCCACAAAACTGAGCAGGAGTAGAGCTGGTTGAAAAATGGAGGCTTTTCAGCAGAAAATACTGATAAAACAGAGCTATTTGTTTAAAGTGTTTCCAAGAAACTGTATTCCAGCCTCCTTGTAGAGAACAGAAATCCAGAGATTTGCTCTGAAGATAGAGTGCTGAATTCATTGACCACAAACATTTGATGTGTACAACCCTAGTTACAACTTTCCAAAATAAAAAGAAGTGCCTGCAAATTTCAGGAAAATAATCTATTCTTTTCTCTTTTCTCACTTTCAGACATAATCTGTACCCCAATTTTTTTCTACGTTTGCCCTTATCACAATATCATGTCACTGCAGTTTTTTCCTGCTCCTTTTGTAGCCATTTCTCCCTCGCAGTGAAGTGGGTAATTCACAAGTACATAACGATCTGCAGCAGAGAGTCCAAAATGTGCAACTCTGTCATGAATCCTGTCCTCATTTGACCTAAAGGATTAATTGGCATAGATCTTTAAATATAACGCAATATTAGCATAATATGGGTGGTAATTAGTCTTGTGTTTGAAGGAAGGATTATATGCCCCGAGCTCTTTTCTTGTGTCTATCCCTCTGGCATTGAAAAGTGTCTCAGAGGTATTTCCATTACTGTATATCCCAACTTAGAAGAACTCTAACAGAAACACAAAATAAATGCATTTCTGCTATTATTTTAGAGTTAAATAAAGACTTTTAAGGCACAGGCAAACACAGCGCCAAAGGTACTTTGGAGGCAAGGACATCCGTCTTCAAACTATTTTTGTACTTAGCATTTCAATCCAAAACTGAAGGCTATGACGCGCATTCTGATGAAACTTACACTTGACCTACTAATTATGAAAGTTATCGCAGGATATGCTGTTCACCAATAGGAAATAATAAATAATGATACCAACGCAAAACTGTTTCCTGTACTGCTAATTACACGAGAGAAACTCTTTCCAATTAAAGGAAATGATCTATTGAAAGACTATTAACATTTCTGGCTTAACTGATAAAATTATTAACTGAGTGGGGTCAGGAAATGAAGTCCCTGTCCCTTAGAGGGACAGGGAAATGGGCTGTAGAGATGTTTCTGAGGTGGAGTTCTTACACTGCAGGTGACCAAATCTAATGAGCAGGATTTTCTCGGTGACATGGCAGAGATTGGGAGGAACCTGCAGAAATGCTGAGTGCTCTCTGACATTAAAATATGGATAGAGAGGAAAAATGTATTAAAAAAAGTTCATGAATGGGAATCATGATGGAATTAGCAGGCAACATCTTTACAATCCTTGAGAAGGCTAAAAGCATTTTGAGGAGATAATTTAAAAGACAACGACTCTCTGGATCAAAATTAGCTCTAGATGAAAACACATACAGTGTTGGTGTAGAAAAGAGCAGAAATTGGCGTAACTTTTTCTGCTCCAACAAGACTTCCAGAGGCTTGGAGTAGCTGAGCTGTCAAATTCTCTGGGGTTGTAGAGTGTGGAAGGAAATGGCCAAGAAGATCTGCCAAGGAATGAATCCATCACTATTGCCCATTCCCCATACTCCCTGTTCTCACATCACAAGTCATTGGAGAATGGCTTGCTGTACATTTTATTTCAGCCAGTTCCCATGTGAGTGGATAAAATGATCTGGTTTTCCAGTGATGCTTCCAGGTTTTTGAGGAGTTGTACTGAAATCAGGATATTGTCCTGCAGAGTTTGGGAAGGAGGCTGGAAGGAAGAGAAAAAAGGGTAAGCTCCCGCCAACCAAAAATGTGGGCCCCCAACTCATTATTTCCCATGTTCCTTCCTTTGCTGTTTATCCAGTCTATCATCCCACTGTGTCATCCTGTGACATGTGTTTCACATCCCATCCCTTCCAGATATAAACTATTTTTCACCCTTCTTCTATTTCTTTCTACCCTGTCTTTCTTCCAGCAAATAGCCATCCTAGATGGGCTGAGCAAATGCACTCACATTGAGTGTCCTTAGAAAGGCTTCCAGAGTTGGCTTCCAAAGTCTGATCACCCTCCCAGCTCAGAATTGATGTTGAAAGACTTGAATAAATACACACCCTGCATTTGTTCCCCTGTTCTGTTCTTCATCCTGGTGTGAGTTAGGGAAAGTTCTACTAACATCGGCTATGTTATACTGGTAGAAAAATGACATGGGTGAGTGGAGAATCAGGTCCATCTATTTTCTTCTTTCCAAACGAAATGATGTCATTTGTTTGCTTTCTTAAAATGAAATGGTCTTTCAAAGTTTTTGGCTTTGTGGGATTTTTTTTTTTTTCCACTGGATATCACATGGGTCTTCCGTTAATAATAACAATAGCTACAAGAACAGACTAATTAAAGCACATGGTCCCCTTAGGTTTTTTTGTTATTGCTCTCAACATTCACTGTTGAGACAAATGTGAATAGCAGACAAATAACTCAAAATATTACTTCACAAAGATTGATTCAAGTTGCTGCTCAGAAGATACTGGGCCATATGGAAAATGTAACTGAGTAGCTGACAATTTTGCTTAGTTTAAACAAGGGTAGGTAAGATCTGATAATGCATGGGATCATTTTGGCACATAGTACGGCTCTCCCAGACCCATTGCATTATGCCTATCATCAAGTTAGTTCATCTAACAGCACGAAGTGGAACACCCTGACCCTTCTTATCCCTGTTAATCACTTTTAAGTAAATAATACCTCTTTGGAGAATAGTGATTCATATGCTGCAAGCAAAGATATGGTCAAGCTGTGAACTGGTCTTCCTGCAATGATAGGTAAAGTCAGGGAGCAAAGATAAGGAAGGATTTTGTCAGACTATTATCATTACTTCACTTTTTAATTGCCTATAAAAGTTTTCTTAAAGCAGCAGGACCCATTGAAGAACACAATTCTTTCTGTTTTCTTTCAAGACAGCTTCTAAACAGCTGTTCTGCTTCTCTCCCATCGTCACCTATTTAATTTTAAGATAAGGGATCCTTAGGAATCATTTCCTCTGTGAGCAGCTAGGAAAGGTTATATATCACTAAAACGTCCTGTGCTATTTCCTTTAAAAAAAGTCAGTCCAGTTCTTGGTTTCCTGAGGCATTGTTATAGCCCTGATCATGCAGGGCAAAAGCTGAGCAAGATATTGAAGAGCCTTGCAGGTCAGACATTTACTTGTCGGCTTTCCTTTCTGCTTTCTTTTCCCAGGACCCAACCCTGCTCAATACCGATATGCTCCTGCATCACCACAGCCTGTGATAAGTAGGACCGGGCTTTTTCTGAGCTTCTCCTGGCAGGATTTTGGAGACCTGGGCAGATAGCTGTCATCCTTCTCTTGTGATTTTTAAGTTCACCATTGAGATATGGAGCTAACATGCTCATTAAGCTGGCAGTCATGGAGATAACTCTTATGCACCCAAAAGTATTGTCCACACTGCAGAGGACAAAAAGATACTGAATAGCTGAGCTACCTTGAACTGAGCCATCATGCAGTGTGTGTCCAGGTAGAGATACTTGCTCAGGTCCTCAGGTTGAGACAGCCACATTTCCAGAGCTGGTGATTCATATGGTTATACGATAAAATTTTGACACTACAGTGTTTTATAGTAATGCCTGTTCCTGTTGTGGACAAAAAGCCAAGATTTCACTCCACGAAATGTTTAAGTCGGTTATCCAAACTGCTCAGAAACTGGAGTCAGTTTGTTCACACAAAGATGGATGATGTGTGCAAGACAGGTACTTTGCAACAGACAGGTCAGGAAGCTCCACTTTAAATGTTAGACAGATACATTAAAAGTTTAATTTCTCAATCCATTTAAAGGAAACACATCATGTTTCAAGGAATGGTGACTGTATGCTTTTATTCATGAGACCCCATAAGTAAAGACTGCTGGAGCAGACCTGGCTGTGGATTCGATTTTGTTTTGATTTGCTCTCTCCTGTTTTGCTGAGGCTGGGGGAGAGACTGGCACAGCATTTGGCTTGCCTTCACAATGAGTAGGTTCAATACACTGAGATGTTTAACACATTTGGATGCTTTTATTCCATCATTTCCCTAAGTACTTAGATCATGGTGCCCATTGTTAGTTTTTGTCACAGATTATGTCTAACGTGTCACTCAGCAGAGAACGAGAGGTCAAATGCCCATCTGGTGTAAAGCAACAGGACCCCACTGATGTCCACAAAGTCAAGGGAGCTGTGCCAGTTTATGCCAGCAATCTGGTCTCAGGATTTGTGCTAGACCATGTAAAGTCTTTTGAGGTGTTTGCAGTTGAGTTGAACACATTTATCTTCAACACCTCAGTTAGAGAGCACCAATAATCTCTAGAAGCAGTCCTTGAATGCTTTATTTCCTGAGAAACTGATGCAGGGGAAGAGTGTGCCTTTTGTACGGTCTGGGAAACATATGTAAACTGCTTTGGCAGATAACCAGTTTTTTGTAAGTAACTAAAGCTGAACGAAAATCTTCATGAGACACATTTGTCTCCTATGGAAACTTTCTGCAGGTGCCGATATTCCCTTTTTTATCTCTTTACTTGCCATGATATACACAGAGCAGTCCTATAAGTTTTTCTAAGTATTTTTTTTAGTTCTCAATTTAAAAAAAAAAACCACACACCTACTTTTTTATGTATTTTAAGCATTTGTCAGGTTTACAAGGAGCTTGAAATAGTTATGGTTCTGTATACTGTAGGACAGAGGGGGGAAAAAACACAGAACCAAAACCTTGCTTTTAGTAAGTGAGTACAAATTTTTCTTATGCAGTGAAGATTTCTGATAGTGCTTAGGAACAGATACTTAGCATGACTTTATATCCCAATGCAGAACAAAAATGAGAGGTCTAGAAAGCTTCCACAACACAACTTTGTCTTGGCATTCTTTGAGCCTCCACAAGAAAATGGGGGAGCTTCACCTATAGCACAAAAGCCCATGTGACAAGTAAATAGTTCACAGCATAGAGTGAAACTGAATCTACTCTATGTTAGGTACTATAAACCAGCAGAGTGAAGGATTACAGTCCTATAAATTCATATACATACAGACAAGCATACACAAAATTGTGCTTGCTGAATTACGGAATACTTTCTGCTTCTTTAATTGACTTTTATGTAAACAAAATAGAAAGTGTGTACCCAGTGCTTTACTGCTTGACACCACCACCATGCTTACAGAAATTGTTTTAGTATCTTTGGAATAACTTTACTTTGTGTATTTGTATCTCCTCGCATACAGTCCTCTTCTATCTTTTGGAAGTAAATAAAAAAGAAAAATTCAATACTTTTATAGAGACATGCAACATTTCACTTCCAAAATGATGTCGTAAATAATTTAGTGTCAGAGTACAAGCTAAAAAAATAACAAAAATTCATGGTTTTGAAGTTTTTGATCTTATCGTGACCTTTGAAGCTTGCTGGGTGGTGAATTCATTAAAAAAATGCCAAAATATAAACTCGAGATCTCAAGTTTATTTAGTGCTATAAAAGCCTTCCATTCCAGGAGGAAATGCATCACTAACTGAATAGGCATATCAATCACCAAACCAACCTATGCCAAGCTAATGGTAATTTATTGAATATTGAATAGTTAACATTAAAATCCTGATTCAATAAAAACATTTTTTTTTTAGAGATTCTACATTTTTTCCAGACTTTTTTTATGGCAATGAGGTTATGCAATATGTAATTCAGATCAGAATTTCCACTGTACACAACCAGTAACATGTGATGCAAATTAAGGGTGGGCAAACCAATTAAGGAACAGACAGGATCAACAAATTTCAACCTCAAATGAGAATTTACTCCAAGGTGCTCAAAATGTGCTTTTAGATTTGGAATGTTTATTCTTTCATTTTCAATCACTTGTATATTTCTTTATTCTGAATAGGCCAGTAAGTACAAGTGAATAAACATTGCAACACATGCTTTCTTAAAAGACTCTTTCTTCTTGTCTCTTTTCATGACCGATACTATTGGTTCTGCCAGCAGTGCCAGTCTCAGTCCAGCATTCATTTCTTCTCCCATTTAGCACTTGCTTTTCCATTATCCCCGATTCCACACATTCAGTCCCCAAATTTTGTTAATTTACATCATATTCAGACTCATCGATTTAGAAATTAAATATATTCCTTTGCTTCCTTGCAAAATTCTGAACAATTCTGCACAACCCTAAACCCAAATCCCAAATAGTAACTTTCATTACATGTTGATTCAAGCGAGCAAACAAGGACTGCGCCAAATAATGAATTGTTTAAAAGGTAAAAGGAGAGCACAAGAAAAAGAGAAGCAAAGAAGAGGGGAGTGTGAGTGGAGGGACAGCAAGTATCTTCTGGACTATATCTAATTTAAAATTTTGTACACAAACTCTTGCTTCCTTTTGCCCTAATACTAGGAATTTTAGTCAGATTAAACAGTACCTGGACACATGAATTGTCTTAAGTAATTTTTTTTCACAGCTCTTGCTTGCACCAGCTGACTCCATAACAGGAATTATTACAAAAGTTAAAACTTTGGGAAACCCTTTGTATACCTGGAACCAAAACCTCTGCTTTGAGGGAGTTGCTCCAGAACCCAAATGGGAAAAATTGGCCCAAGAATATTTAATCCTCTCTGTTTGCAAAGAGTGACTGCTAAGGATGCTACTTCTCAGTAGCAAACCCAAATAAACATTGAGGCAGTGGTCATGTAGCTTAGGGAATATTCAGCATTCATGGAAAGAAAATGCATGGAGAGTGTCACAGCTCAGGCTGCCAGTACCCCTTGCAGCTCCAGTGGGTGACAGGTAACTCCACAGACACCATCTCATTTCTCCTTAAATCTGCACAACTGCACGCACAGTAGTTTTTTCCCTTCCAGGAAGAAATCTTTTCATCTGTTTCCAGCTCTGTTAATCGGTTTTCCCCAAAGGGACAGTGCAGAAATTATACCACATGTGGACAGATGAAACAGGTTAACTTGCTTCAAAGTAGAGCACTTATAGTTAGTCAAGTTTGGTGAAGGGGCACATGGGGAAGAACTGTACTTACAGTCAGGATGGAGCTTGAATGCATTACCTGGGAAATATAAGTTTCTTTGTAGAAAATCAAAATCATCCTTCCTATCCCAAGCAGCCAGCACACCCACAACTGCAGAGCAGTCATGCATTCAGGCACCCATGACCAAAGGGGTCACTCAGGGTCAGAGCTCTGTGAAAAACTCCATAAACCTTGCAAAAAAGAAGCACAACTTAACACTTTTGCAATGCAGTAAGGCATTTTTCACCCTTACCTTAATATTTTTCCAAAAATTAAAAGCAATTTTTATTTGCTGTCTAAAGGTGAAGCTTTTTTCTGAACTGAAGGACTAACATTAAGCCCAGGAACAATACAACATAGCTGACTAGGCAGAATATATTTAGCTTTAAATGAAAATTACATTCCTTTCTGAAAACTTATTTTGTTAAAAATTCTTATTAATGTTAATTTCCAAGAGCTGTACCTGTTTTTCTTTGAGCAAAAAGTTAGTGTATTCAGTCCTGCTGGGGTAAGTTTCTGTATTTCTGAACTGCAACAAAGTACTTTGTCTTATTTTATATGCTGGATAGTATATTACTGTTATTTTAATTTAGATGGAGCTGACTAGTGTATTAGCAGTATTTAATTCTTGGTCTTCCCTCACAATTGAAAAGTGTATTTTTAAATCATTATTAATTATAACATCTATTCAGTGATTTTGCTCATTTTCTCATTACAGTGTAGTAAAAGACACAATCTACAATTATCTCCACTTCTATAAATTTCTAAGCCTGTTACTAGGAGTCAAAACACAATGCATTTATAACTTGCATTATTGTAAATGTAACTGCCTCTTCACATTTATTATAACAGAATATGATCCAGAATCCTGAATTTTAATTCTAAGGTCAAAAAATATCAATACATTTCCAAATTACTTTTATTCCACCTTTTAATGAGTTATTTTCACTATTTTATCCTTGTACAGATCTTATTAACTTGCATTTAACTAATGCCTGTCTTCCAGACTGGCATGGAAAATCCATCACTTCTCTACAGGTTATTTGAAAAGTTATCATCATCATCTTCACTGTCAAATTCATGCATTCAGGACAATTGTGTTATCCATGCTTATTCAGAAATCTCATTTATCTTTCTTAAGTAAGGTGTTTTTTCTTCTTGCCAAAAAATGCTGCATAAACCAAATTCAATACTGGTTTTGGTCCTTCAGTCAAAAAGCAGATTTCTGGATGGCAGTGGTCTGCACAGAACTGATGTGGTTTAGTTTGTTTTCAGGTGGTTAGTGTAAAGTAGATTTTGTGCATTCTCATACAACTATGGTTTGAGGTGCAACATATGAAAAGAAATATTCAAGCAATGTGTGAAAAGAAAACAAGACAAATTATGCATCTTTGAAAAGGGGGGAGACTGAACAATATTTCATAACTATTTTTTGAGAACAGTTGGTTTAAATTTCCAAATAACTTCTGTTTCAAACGGACAGTATCAAAATACATGCAAAAAAATAAAATTCTAAATAAGGCACAATAAATTATTTCACTTCTGAAGTATTGTATTTCAAAGGGAGAAGAGAGTATGCGCAAGGATATTAGAGTGGACTATATCAGATCTTTGGGAATTGCTGTCAAACATTGATGAAAACAGAGAGACTGTCGGAGATCAGATAAAAGAAAGAAATGATTACACTTGGAAGAACAATGTGAAATGTGTGGCCAACAGAGATTTCAAATGTAAGCTAATAGCAATCCACCAAAGAACAAAGCTGGAGGAAGTCCCACATATTCAATTGCATTTACAGTCAGTTAGCATATGTAAAAATTTTATGGTGCATTTTTCCTCATTTTCAAACTCATAAAGCATGCTGTTCAGTAGACCTGACTGTGACATGTAGTTACATTGCATTGACAAGCATCAACAAGCCAGATAAAAAATGATGAACACTCATTTTAGCCATTTTGTCATAAATTGTGTTTATCATAACATGAACACGACTCTGGCCTTCCTAGAATTTAATTGAGTTATGAAATGCAAGAGACTTACTGTTTTTACATATTACACATACGCTCATGAAAAGGGATGTCTTTCAGCTGCTACTTCTGTCATGGTACCTGGATACAGGACAGAGAATGTCTTTGCCTGAAATTTTTAGTCACAACATAAAATTAAACGCCATGGTAAAAAGGCTTGTTATCATATTGCTTTTCCTAGAGTGACCCATCCTTTCCAGAAGTATTTTAAACAGTCTCTCTAAACCACAAATATCCACTAATATAACTGCTGTGATCAGTGAAGATTTTAAGAACTGGCAAATCATTTCCCAGGCCTACATAAAGGTCTATTTGCAAAAATTTTAAGTTAGTATAAATAACTAAAAAAACATAAATCATGAAATGTGGAAGTAAGGAAGTACAGAGTCCCTCCATACAGACAGACACAGGCAGTATTACCAGTTCCCTTACAAGCAGTGTTTTCTGTAACAATAAAGCACTGCATATTTTATGCAGTTTTAAGTACATTTTATGCATAGATTTTTAGGTATTTTCAGTTTTATTAAAAAGGACAAGGAATTTTGTGTCCTGTGTTCAGATGCTTGTTACATCACTTGTAAATTTAAAGCACCTCTGTGGACTTCAGTGTAGTTATTGTATATATGTGTTGTAATTGAGATCACAGCGTGGTCTTATACTCTCTTGGAGAAAGATTATGACCCACACTTTGATTTAAGCAGCTCTTGGATCTAAATTTACCTTTTGAATCACTGCATATGGGCTCTGCAAAGCCAACTATGCCCTTAGATTGAAGAACCAGCCCTTAGATGGGGTTCTTGGTTATGTTACTTTGGGATTAAATCTTAAATTTCATTCTCCATCTTTATTGAAGTAAAAATGTAAAATGAGGATAAAGGTATCTCATTACAGAAATCTTCACCATCTTATTACCTTACTCTTTTGTGACCACAGGGATCACAGCAAAGCCCCGCTGAAGCTGGGTAAATCCTCAAGGAAATGCAAGACAAAATAAATACATGGCACCTATGGGGAAATTCTGTAACTAGCAGCACTTGCTGCATTTGGATTTGGAAAGTCATGACAACATCACTTAAAAGATTCATCACTGATGATGTTTGCCATATGATCTTCAGCACACATTTATTTTAAATACACAGATAAAGCCCTAATTAGAATAGAGCATTTCTTTAGCCATGTCCCTCACTCCTGCTGGAAGGGAAATACTATCTGTTATGTGCACCACAGAACACCTCAGATCCACAAACACATCCCAACTTTTTACCAACTGCATTTTTACTGTATGAAAAATAAATCTCAGAAACAAGATTAAATTCAGGTAACCTGTTAGCCAGCAATACACAAAAAGCTCAAACCAAGACATATTAGCTCACTTTTTCCAAAAAACACCCACTACCAACTAGCAATCTTCTGATTTTCATATCCTTGCCCATTTTTAAGAAAAATAAACATAGAAGATGAAATAATCTTTCTACTACTTTTTATTTTTCTGTAGTTATGTTCTTACAACAGAGATAGTCATAGAGCAGGAGTTTTCAGAGGTGGCTGTTGGCTTTGTAGTCTTTTCTGAGGAGTGCTATAAAGGAGAGACGGTCATGGAAAAAAAAGATTACATAGTTTTGTTTTGACATCATACCTAGGAAAAATCAAAGAATCTATGTAAATCAGTAAAGAAGTGACTTGCTTGTTTCTTAATCAAAATGAAATTGCATTAAGTTTAAGACATATGGAACTTTATCTGGTCTTATAACAGGTAATGCTGATCTGTCAGAAAGCCCTTAAACTATGATAAAACATCTTTGCTTTTACTGTGGCAGGTCCCCTCTGTTCATAGCCAGTCCTGCACATTTTCAAGTCAACATTTTTCTGACTTGTTTATCAGAGTCTTAAAAAAATTTTTTAGTCTCTTCAACAATATCATGCTGTTACCATTCTCTAACTGGGACATTGTTAGGGATAACTACACCACAGTTAGATATAATTGGGCAAATTGTTGATGATTAACATACTGCAACCATACAAATATTGTCTTGGGGGATTGCTCTGATGAATACAACAATCAACTAAACATTTGGAGAAAAGGAGAGGAGTCATAGACGTAGCCCACAGGGACTGCAGAGGAGTTGTACTGAAAGTGCAGGTGATGGCTGCAGTGTGCATTTTCCTGGTATTTTCTGGCACTATTTGTTCTGGAGAGATGTTACCTGCATCTGAGGACATAACAGGAATTTGGGTTTTAGAGGAAAAAAACATTACTTCTTATAACTTTACATGATGTCCCCTAAGCTGAACAGAAGGACTTTGATTCCCAGCAGCAGAATGAAATAAACCTGTAGCAAGAGACAGTGCCATGATCAAAATGGAAAATGGTAACATCCTGACTTGTAGCCCTCTGCATACACTACAGAAGGTAGCTTACAGACTAGAGAGAGGATGAACTTGGAGTAAACAGTAGGCCCTGTGAAATTACTGTACAAGGAACTTTAGCTAGACTTGGAGTTACTCTGCAAAGCACTGCTTTAATAAACTTTATTCTGTTTACTAAGTTTGGTCTCAGGTTTCAGCCTCACATGAAGTATCTCAAATTCAACACGTAAATGCAATTAAAGTTATGACACAAATACATCACACCAATGCCAACGGATTTTACGGGAAGGCGTATGCTTCCCTCTTCTAAGACTCTGATATTTCCTTGGTTTGCACTGTGTTTATAAAGTTATTTTGCTATCTTTTAAAATTTAATTTTCTATTTTATTGATGTAACAGTAGAAAGAAAAAAACAATCTGTTACTGAAGCTTATAAAAGACCTAGATTTCACTGGAAATGCTGGTGATATGATCATTTACTGATTTCACTTGGGCTGCATGCATGTAACTAAAAGCAGAATTTGACAATCTGTCCCTTGCAGTGAGAATGTGCAGACATACCAAATGTCATAAATGTTCCCAGCTGGAACAAAGACCTATACTTTTCTCATAGGGACAACACATAGATTGGAAGTTTGTCCTTAGTTCAGAGCTGGGTGGCCTAATTCCTTCTGTTTTAGGCTTTAGACCAAAATGTGTACATCTGGGTCATAAGTGCTGAGAAATTTTGGCTTATAGTGGAAAAGATTACAACAAGCTCAGTGTTAGTGGTATAGGAGGAGCTGACAGCCTTGTGTGCTCCCACCGAGTGACTGTTGGGCCTTTCCTAAGAAAAAAAACTTTCAGCAGGCAGTCTTGGCAGCAAAGAAGAGGAGTACATGACTGTAAGCCTGAGACATACTGGAAACGGGTAAAGTTGATGGCCATCTGGGATGTAAAACTGCTGGGTTTGTGTAATTTTGCAAATCTGATTTTGCTTACAGCTATACTGTTTTATTCAGCTCTTCAGAATTCAAGCAGATGGAGGATGAAGAGATTCAAATAAATGTTTCATCATCAGTTCATGGTCTTAATGATCACATCAAGGTTTTCCAGAGAAAACAAAAAATATATTTTCCTCAACAGTACATTGAGGTTACTAATAAGGGCAAAATGCAGAAATTCGGTGTTGCCAGAGCTGCTACTTTCCCCCTGGCCAGCAAGCTCCCTTTGCCCATCCAGTACTGTGGTTTCTGCTGACTCTTGGTTTGCACTCACACTTTGCCTGAAGAGGACAAATAAGTTTGCACAGGAAAGGCAGAGGCTGCACTAGCTTTCCCCATACTTCGAGGACATTAAGCAAGAACAATATATGGTCTCTCACAACTTGGTGTGATTCTACATCATCCCCTATTGAGTTAGATTGCACAGTTTGGCCCCTGTCTCTGAATGGCAGAGATTACCAACGAAAACATAATTTATTGTGGAGGTCGCTTGATAAGATTTTGTTTACACATCAGGAGCAGTTTCTCAGAATCATTAAATTCAATTAAATAACACATGAACTTTTCCACCAATATCTAAGCTCTAGTGCTAGTCAGTCATCAACTCTGACAGCAGTAAATCCAGCATAAATGGAAAATACCATTAACTTTAAGTAATTTACATAATAATTACATTACCCAGATGAATATTTCTTCCAGAAGGAGGTCATACATGCATTTCTAACTCTTTATTGTTTGCAGTAAACTGGGAAGCTCAGTCTGCACGCAATAATATTGGAAGAGATTTGCAAAGCATTATTAAAAAGACACCAGTGTCAAAAGACTGTTCCATAAAAACACATGCACTAAAACCTTCAACATTAATTGAATCATGCTTGTGTTTTGGCAATGCTGGAAACCTGGCTCAGTCACAGCTCTGGTGATTCATTAGTGCTAATTAATGCTTTTTCCAGGCTAGTAACGAACTAAAGAGAGACTGTTTTTCTCTACTGATCACTCCACAGTTATAGTAATGGTTTGATTTATGTACCAGCCACTTAATACCGTGTTTTATTCATTTCTAAGCAAGTTTCAAAGGGACTGAGGGTGCTTATGTGAAAGTTTAAGGCAAGCAAACAAACAAAAGTGTTTCCCATGAGTACTGCTAAGCAACAATGTTGGGTTTCCTGGGGCTTCCCACCCAACCTGCTCCGTCTCTTCTTCCCCAAGACAAGAACAATTCCAGCACCCTCCTGGCAGGACTTTCATGCTCCCTTTCCCGTCCCCACAAGAGCTGGCCAAGCTGGCACCCACTGATGCCACGGTGGGAGCAGGGTTACCAGCCATGCATGGATGGACCTGCCTGGGACCTGCCCATCCCTTTGGCCAGGCCACCAATCTCACACAGTCATCCCAGCAGTGCTGCCGATTTTCCTGAAAACTCCTCACAATTTCACACAGGCAGTTCAACCCGAGGGCACAATTGTATCTTCAGACCTGTGCTGTGGACCTGAACTTCAATATTATTCTGCTCTCAGATCTACAGGGTAGATTTTGACTCCAATATTTTGCTCTCTCTACAGGCACAAAACTGCGTGTGCCAGCAATAGCATAAAAAGTGTAAATGCTGCAAAAATATGTTACCATTTCCTCTCACTCTGCTGCCCAGTTTAGAAATTTGGCTGGAGGCATTCACTGCAGTTTGGAATTTTCTTTTAATATCGTTTTTCTGTAACTGTTTTCTTTTACATTTTTGAAACGTTTTTAGTGCTCAGGAAACAGAAGGGGAGCCTGGAAACAGAAGCACTTTACTTATCCATAGATCAAGAATAGGGTGAGCCGTGCCCTTTGCTGCCAATGAGCTTCAGTCCTTGGATGATGTGATCTTCTCAGTGGTTGAGAAAATATTTCGAGCTTCATGCACATTCAGTTCTTGGCCACTTCTGACTGAGCAGTGACAATTCAAGTGTTGTGAATCTCTTTCCATTAAGTACAAGGCTGACATCACCAATGCGTTTCCCATATGACAGTAAAGAGTTTCCAGATGGAAACAACTTTCCAAATGCCGTTGACTGGCCATGAACTATAGTAGTGACACAGAGGTCTCTGCATATCTGAGTCAGAGAAAATTGCTATTGTAAAATAACAGTAATAAAGATAACAATAACAATAATAATAATAATTTATAATAATAATAACCACATTAAAATACCTGGCTCAGCATGTATGTGAGGGGGAAGGAGGAAAGACACTTCAGTTTTGTAGAGTCTGCTCACAATACAACAGGTATAAAATCAGGCAGATTCCCTTCGACAGACACAGTAAACCACCGCAGTCTTGTAAGAAAGGCAGGGTATATTTAAATTTAGAAAACTACCCATAATCTCTATCCTTTAGATATGTTAATAATGAAAATACCAACTCCTAATACGTTATATGCATATGTGGACTAATATTAAAAAATTACTCTTTCAAAATTCAAATTAATACAATTTGCAATGACAAGGCATTTGAAATAGACACAGCTTAAAATCCAACTCGGGAGAGCAAACAGGAGGAACTGGAGCTCTGAGTGCAGTCACAGGGCTGCAGGCTCACTGGGGTCACAAAGATGTGGTGGGACAGCTCACACGACTGGGGTGCTGCAATGGACCGATACAGGCTCTTCAGGAAGGACAGGCAGGATCAAGAGGAGGGGAGTTCACCCTGTACGTGACAGGGAGGGATGACAAGCCACTGAGAGTTTATCGGCCTGGATTAGAAGGCAGACATAATGAGAGCAACATTGTGGTGGGTGTCTGCTAAGGACTGCCTGACTATGAAGAAGTAGATGTGGCCTTCTTAACTGGAAGAAGCCTCACATTTGCAGGCCTTGGTCCTCATGGGGACTTCAAGCACTCTGGTATGTGTTGAAAGGACACCACAGCAGGGCATGAGCGATCCAGGGGTTTTCTGGAGTGCGCTGATGACAACTTCCTGACACAGGTGATCAAGGAGCAGATGAGGGAAAGCATTCTGCTGGACCTCAGACTTATGAATAAGACAAATTTGTCAAGGAAGTGAAGGTCAGATTCAACCTTGGGTACAGTGACCTTGAGAAGGTGGAACTAAGGATCTTGAGAGGACAGGAAAAAAGCAAAATCAGGACCACAACCCTGGACTTCAGGAGAGCAGTCTTTGGCCTGTTCAGAGGCTTGATTGCAACAATCCTATAGGACACAGCCCTGGAGAAAAGAGTGGTCCAGGAGAGCCAGTTGATATTCAAGGATCACCTCCTCCAGACTCAAGACTGGTGCATGCCAATCTGTAAGAAATCAAGCAAAGGTGACAGGACGCCTGTGTGGATGAACGAGGAGCTCCTGACAAAATGCAAACATAAAAAGGAAGTTTATAAGAAGTGGAAAGTGGCCCTGGAGTAATACAGAGAGTATCGGAGAATGGAAGAGGATCAGGTTAGTAACTTTTAAGCAAGCTGAACATCCATGAAACCTGCGGGGATCCATCCATGAGTGCTGAGGGAGCTGAACAGTGTCACAGCAAAGATGCTCACAACAATCTTTGAAAGGTCATGGTGACTGGAGGAGGTTACTGAGGACTGGGAGAAAGCAAATGTCCCTCCAGTCTTCACAAAGGGCAAGAAGGAAGATCTGGAGAACTGCAGGCTTGTCAGCCTCACCCCGATCCCCAGGAAGGTGATGGATATAATCCTCCTGGAAACCATTTCCAAACATACAAAGGACAAGATGATTTGGAGTAGTCAGCATGGATATATGTATGGGAAATCACACATGATCATCTGTGGGTGAGGGCAGAGCAGCTGATGTTGTCTGCCTTAACTTTGGCAAGGCTTTCAACACTGTGTTCATCATAGACAAACTGCCAAGGTACAGACTAGATAAATGGACAGTGAGGTGGGCTGAAAACAGGCTGAACTGTTCTGCTCAGAGGGTGTAATCAGTTACTAGGAATTCCGCTGGAGGTTCAACAATGGTTGTACACATTGCAGTTGATACAATGTTGAAGTGCTGGGGTCTGAACCCCGAGCCCTGAATTAAGGTTGACCTATGGGTGGGCCCCATGGTCCTTTAAGAGGAGGGGATGAGTTTGCCTTTTGGCTTTCCTCCAAGGTGCAGCCGGCCTTGTAAGGAAAGCCCTTGGGTAAACAAGCCCCAGGTGCCCTGCATTAGGTAAATGAGTGCCAGGTGTCCTGCTTTGGGCATAAAAGCTGGGACCACTGGCAGAAAGGGTTGGGGAGTCTGTCTGTGAGGTGGATGCACTTTGCAGTTTCCCTGTTGGGGAAGGACCTCCTGACTCTCCCTGCAACTGGGCCCCAGTCAGGTCTGGCATTTGCAAACACGGGCTTTGTGAGGGAACAATATGTGGCTACTTCTATCCTATATGATCAGCCTCTTGACTTTGTTGTCTCCCATCTCTTCTATGGGAGACTTTGTTTCTTGGTTTATTCCACCTATTATTGGTCGTGCTGTGTCATTCCTGGGGTTGCTGGGGTTGATGTCTATTATGTGTGATCTGTTTGGCTTGTTTGTACCCCCAGAAATCCCCCATATATTGACTTTCCTATGTGCAATACAATCTGGCTTCTGGATTGTTTTCCTGCTGGCTGCGTCCTTTGTGCTAGGCCTAGTAATTGGCAAAACACATGTCCAACACTGTTTAACATCTTCAGTAATGACCTGGTCAAGAGAACAGAGTGCAACCTCAGCAAGTTTACAGACAAAGCAAAACTGGGAGGAGTGGCTGATACACCAGATGATTGTGCTGCCATGCAGAGGGACCTCAACAGGCTGGAGAAATGGGCAACAGAAATCCTGTGAGCATCAAACAAATGGAAAGGGAAAGTTCTACACCTGGGGAGGAATAACCCCAGAGGCGCCTCCCAATCTCAGTCATTCTTTGGTTTTGTGATTCTGTGTAATTTGATCCTGCTCAGAATATAAAACACCTGTTCATTGCATCATTACAAGTGACAACAATCTTCCAATGATTATTACTTTAGGAGACTGTGTTTTAATATCTTTAGAGCGTTACTATACAGGGTTTTTTTTACAAGTTGAGACATTTTAAAACAAGACAATAGACTAATGGATTTTTCATTGTGAGTGCACTGTAATCTTACCATTTTACCAGCTGTCATTACACATTCACCTTAGAGAAACTATTTCAACTAGATTTGGGACTATCCTACGAGTCTATCTATCTGAGCTGGTTCTTGAACTAATAATGAATTAGAGGGCCCTCTATTTGGGAAGTGTCACATCTTGGAAGGGACATAAATCTACATCCCAAAGATGAAGATCATGAAACTGCTTCTGACATGTTCTCAACAGTACGGCTGTTAAACCTGCTGAGCATGAAAACCACAGTTTTCAATAATTATGTATTTGCTTCTATAAAAGTACTTCTTTGATTTCAGCTGGCTGTAATTTTTCTAATTTCCAATAAGTCTTAGAGTTTATAAGCTGTAATTCCATATAAATCAATGCATTTGCACTGTTGCAAAACTGGTTTGAGAGCAGAGTGTGATACAGAACTCTCCTAAATTGTGCTTTCCTTCACAGCATTAAACAGCTGCCACACCTCACTGTAAAAGCTTTCTGTTGGGTATATGGGGCATTGGTACACTGAACTATAACCAAGTTCCGAAGACAAATATGCATATTCAGGCATGTGGTCACTGAAGTTGTTCCAGATTTATACTACTGAAACTTAGATCAAAACCATTAACTTCTACACAGTAACTTTTACATGTTTGCTCAAGGCTCTCAAGGAGCTTTGAAAAATGTCCAGTTGCAACATAGCTACCAGGAATGACATTTGTACGGTATTGCTCTTTCAAGCTTTAGCTAAATGCAGCAAAAAGGCAGAATGCAATGCAGATCACTTGCTTTGTGGGAATTGTTTAGCATGTCTATAGTAAATATGTCACTAGCACCATGATAGTGTTCAGAGGGGACATGCAAGAAGTGTAACTTGCATATAAGGACACTGCAGGGTTAAGAAGAGAGACCATATGTCCTGTACTAACATTAGGGAACTGATAGCTCAGTAAGTAAATGTTTATGCCAACTTCAAGGTTGGTCTAAAAGCTCAAAGTTTGTAACAGTGCTTTTATTTGCAAAATAGCATGCAGAACTAGAAAAACTGAGCTTAAACTAGATTATTGTTCATAGTCATAAATCTAAAGCTGATTTTCACAACAACAAAATTATTGGCGTATATTTAGACCATGCATGACCTTGCTGAATCAACTTGGCATTCTCAAGAACAACAAAATAAAACCAGATGACAGATTCTTGTTTTCAGACTCTACAGATACATCGCACAGCATGTGAAGAAGAATAATGGCAGAGGGTATGAGGGAACTCATCCCACATGGGCTTTATCCCACATCGGCTTTAGGTGACATTTGCCCCCATTAAGGCTTCACACATCACTGAAATCATTCAGGTAAATCCTGAATGGGGCTGTCAGCACAAAGATGAGTTTCATTAAGAATCCAGGGTAGAGCAGACTGTCTAATTAGGAAATAAAATGTCCTCATACACGCAAAATCTCCTGAGGGGGTACATATAGTACAGTGAATTTTTTGAGCTTTTCTATAATTGCTGCAACACGAAGCCCTCAGAGAAACTTTTGCAATAAAAGTTTTCATGTGGTCTTCCCACCATGTACAATGGGGAGATCCATGGAAAAAATCTAGTCCCAGCTCTGTGTGCCTGTCATTTTTCTGTACTTTTTTTGGATACAAGTAGGCAACAAAGCCTACTACTGGTCTCTGTAATGGAAGCATCTGAGGTTGGATATGGGAAAATAAAATGCTGTTAGTTACAAAGCAGAATTATAGTTGCTGTTCTTTCCCTGCACTTTCCGCTAGTATTGCATACAGATACAGAATGTAAAGTAGCTGTTCCCAACCTCAGAGCCTGCTCCGGCCACAACTCTTTCTACCAGAAAGATCTTGAGTTACATGCTAGAGGGGCTAGACTGTGGGCTTTTAGGAACATGACTGGAGAGTGCCCCACTTGTGTTGCCAGGAGGATCACGTTGTTCTGGCTCTGCTGTAGGAGCCAGAGCCACCTGAACCACAGACTCGGCAGCCTGGGAGGACATCTGCAACATTCTCCCTCCCCCCTTCATCCACACATGTACCTAACACTAATGAGAAGAGTGAAAAAGAGCATGGTGAAGCAACACAGTCACCTCCTTGAATTTAGCTTCTCTTAACTGGATTAGAAATTGGCAACAACTATCTTGTGTCTGTGAGTATCTTGAAGGTCTGTAACAATATAGACACAAGTGCTGGAGGAAGCTGAAAAAGGAAAAGAGGAACATTACCTGATGAATAAATAATCTACTATTCTCACACACTGAAAACACTATTTCACCATTTTGAATGTAATCATAACACTTTGTTCTGTAATAGATAATCATAAGTATATTTGCAAACAAGCACTTGTCCCTGTCTAATTGCATCATCTGTTTGCTGCCTGTAAAGTAAATAATAGGTTTTCTTTGTTGCTTTGCATCCAGTGTGATGCTTCTATTAATCAAAGTTCCCACTTGATTAATGCTCCCCTGCCATCACTACCACAAAACTGACATTAGGCCAGCCATGAACAAGATGTTGGCTGCTGTTCTCCTATCATTAGAGTGCACTTCCTTAATATCCCATGTTAATATGGTGTATATGACTATACAACTAAGACAGAAGCAGAATTTTCATATTTCACTTCAACACGTTGTATTCTGAGAGCTGACATTTTGGCACAACACAACACAGGCTGTAGCTCAGCAAAAGTATCATTTGCTTTGGAGAATCTTGTGTACAAGCTGTTAATTGAAAATCCTTGTTCTGCAGTCGGTTGGACTGGATGAAAAGTAAATGTATGTTCCTGACAGTTTGCCTGAGAGAGAGGGAGCAAGGAAGCAGGTTTTTAAGGATTTGCTAGACTGAGATCTGAGGCTTGACCCACGATGATGCTCCAGTTATTCAGTAGGCAGGAGGACAGGTTCAGAAAAAATAAGAATCCCATGTGATAAAATAAAAACCCGCTTTTTATAAAATCAAAGTTGAAACAGAACTTCCTGAGGTTCCAAAGTACTTGTTTTTATTTTATTTCCTTTTTTTTTTAATTTTAGCACAGGAGCAGAAGCACAGGACAAGGATGTGGAAGGTGGGTTTGTGTTCAACACGATCCGACTGGGTGTGCAAGAATGCTTGGACCTCCCAGGGCTCAGTTTTGTAGAAGGCTTATTCTTACCCCATAATTCTTCTGAGTTTTCTCCTGGGTTTTCTGCTGCTCTTACACAGCCATCATTGGTCTTCCTTCAAAATAATTATTTCTGATTCATACTACAGGCTGTGAGAGAGAAACTGGCCTCTCATTTCCAGCGCAGTTGTACCGAGGTATATTTGACTCATGGGTGTCAGATAATCTAGGTCAGCATCAGCTGCACATGTGAGCTCTTGGGTGGTTTCCCCAATTAAAACCATGCTACTAGCTTGTAGCATTTTTTCCTTCACAAATTGATAGCTGAAAAATGCACACAACCACAACTCCAGATGCAGAAGTTACTGAGGAATGAGGAATATTTGAAACATCATAAAAGAGCTTTAAAAAAGATAAAAAAAGAAGCAAAAGCTACATTTAAAGCTCTTCTTTCTTCTATGGTTGATTCTTATTAATATAGTGATTCCCCAGATAAACTGCAAGGTAACTGACCCCGTCTTCTAAAGTGTGGCTGTCTCTTTGTGGCCCACATGACTGCACATCTTACATATATATATAGCACTAATGGCACTATGTCACTATGTATTTATTCACCCATATTATGAGGTATGCCTCTCACTTTAAATTTGAATTTGCTCTCACCCTCATAAACCAAATAGTATCTTATTAGTAGTAGGAGTTGTGGGGTCACATAATTTTTGGCAATAGAGGCTTAGGCTGTGAGCCCAGCCTGCTTTGGAGATCAAAGGAGGAACATAGTCTGAACATCTTCAGAGCCTGGTGAAGAGATCTCCTTTTCTTTGCAAAAATGAACATCAAATAAGGTCAGATTCACACTGCTGCAACTGTCAGATCCATTTGCATTACAGAACTAAAAGAAAGACAGCAAGGAGAAAGATGGAAACTCAAAATGAAGAACTGGTCTTACACAACTGCTGGTAGGCCTTACTTTGATTATAATACAGGGTTTAATCTCAGCTTTTGACAGAAAACTTGATGTATACTATTGCATGAATTAGAGCTCTATCAGCTTTCCAAGGCAAGTATGACAAGGGAGTCCTCTATGTAGAGCTTCCCAAATTCAGAGCTCTACATATAACATTGCAAAGTCAAGACTTTCAGTTGTTTGCACCCTATGTCAGAGGCTTAAAGAGGCATTAAAAAAGCTTAAATTACCCCAGCAATCCTCTCCTTCACTAAAGGAGAATTTCCAAGGAGTATAGTTTTTCCCCGTCCCCAGATCCTCCCACCACTGCTACTGCTCCCATATTTAAGGTATGCTTGTGGTGGAGGGCAGTGAGCAACAGTGATGATATAGCAAAGTGAGCAGTGCTCCATCAATCCTCCAGCCAGTACAGTCACAGAGAGTGACTGTACATTCATCTCATCCAACTTGGCCACCTCAATTTTAGACATACAGTCTAAATTAGTCATTCCCCCTCTGGTCTACATGGTCCAGTTAATTCCATCCTAAAAGAGATTTGTGAGGGTGTCTACCTCTCTCCACTGACTCCAGAGTTGAAATGAGCATCACTGAAGTTAGATGAGACAGACTCAGCCCTTAAGGATTGTGATTCACTGACACAATTCAGAGCAGCCCCTCAGAGATTTCAGGGAGAAGAGTTATTACAATCCAACACATGCACATTTCTCACAGTTAACTCCTGATGCACTCGAGTGAACCAGCACAGTGACACTGGGCGAATGTGACCCTGCTTATCCTACAGCATCCAGCTTTCAGAGTGCCTGCCCACTCACCTACCAACAGAGAGCAAGAGATTATACTCACACAGCCTCAGTGATTTCACTTACTGAAGACATTATCCAGCCTCTGATGCTTAATCTCAAAGAAAGCATGATAAATAAAATCAGATAAATCTTTTCTGCAATGAATTGCATTTACAATACTAACTGAAGGTCTGCTCAAACACCACTTGTCTTGTCATCACTGTAAGGTATTTAAAAACTTGACACAAAGGGTTACAAATGAAATCTCTGTAATGCTTTAAATACTTTCATTCAGTCTCGAAAGCTCTGTAGTTTTTCCCATATATTCCATGAAAACTGTTTTAAAATATATTTTAGTGGCAGCATCTGATAAATCCTCCTAAAGGATCATTAATTACAAGACCAGTTTCTCCATTCTTTCTTCATTTTATCAATGAAAAAATTATTAATGCACACAGTATTTATCTTTTTTTTCTCGTTTTTTTCTTATTTCTTCTTTTGTTCTGAGTCAAATTAACAGGCAATTTTTGCTAAGACAGTATGATGAAACCAAACAGCTTCCCTCCCTTCCTCCTTCCTTCCCTCCCTCCCTCCCTCCCTTTCTCTCCCCCTCCCTTCCTACTTGTCAGTTCCAATTTATTTTAATTTCTCTCATTGGAAAATGAAGGATGTTGCTGAGCAGATTAGAATTGGTTCTTTGAAGTATTTTCAAGCAACAAAAACATCTTTAAAACAAAAGCACCTTCCCACGGGCTTTAGAATTCAGGTGGGACATTCAACAAAACACAACTTTTTATTTTATTTATTTTATTTATTTTGCTATCTACATTTCAATCAATTCTTAACTCTGTTATCTGTGTGCTCTGAAAAGGTCAGTAGACCCCAGTATTACAATGTACATGGAAAGTCTCCAAGTTTTCCAAAACTACTGTAATTAGAGCACAGGAGAAATTAATTTGATCCCTACCAGAAACTACAATAATTTAGAGATCTTCTATTTTCTTACACTGTAAATCAGTAATAATTAGCAATCAGATTTAGTTTTGACTTCTGGAAGCTTTGACAGATCAGTCTACTTCATAGATAAGATTAAGGTCTGGTGGACTCTGGCTTTGTGATAGCATCTTAGCTTATGTAAGTGGGCTGGTAAATCAGATTCCCAGGACTCTATCTAGTAGAGAGATTTCTCAGGTTAATTCTGTAGATCTCTGAAGAGTATAGCACAGCATTTAGGCCACTAGATTTTTTTTTTTAAAAAAAGGAAAATTCCCCAAAATGATGCTCTATTTGAAGACCATTCTATTTGAAGTTGATATTCTTTCAGTTTAATAGTTTATTGGCATAATTCCTAGACGGTGATTTATAACGGGACTACCCACAAAGGTTCCTTTCCCATCCCCTAGTGCTTCCTATATCCCAGAGAGAAATCTTTGTCTGCAATGTTTATGTGGCACTTTTTCAGCTGAGGAAAGAGAAATTTTTGGTGAAGAGACAGAAATATATATCTTTTAACTATTATTTTAATCTCTTACTGACTTGAATATGTAGGATAATTGACCTGCCTAATTTTGAACTTCTGTCTTGGGTGTATGCAACAATGCCACCTATTACCCAGGACCGCAGCCCTGTGATGGACCCTTCCCATGGAAGAACAGCTCACCTTCTGGAAGGCATTTGGGTGGTGTGAGAGTAACAGGCTCCTCCTTACAGCTTCCCAGCCTACCCTCGCCCTCAGGTAAGAGCCATAGATTTGCTATAATACTAAATTAATTACAGCTGCCTCTCCAGAAGTTTGTCTGTCCCATTTGGACAACTACTTTAAGGTCCGTCTGTTTATCTATATGTCATCCAAACCACTTGATCAGCCTGGGTTCTCTAAGCAGGGTAGGAAAACCACCACATCTCTGCTTCCTCTCTTTTTGCTGACCTGGAGCAGAACACCCTCAGGGAAAGCCAGGGACGACAGAACTGAGAACAAAGAGCTACACTATGAAGAAGTGTATTTTCCTGAATATGATAATAATGACAAATATTGAGCTCAGGAACTTGCAGCCAGAGAAATGCTGGAAGCTTTGTTACCTGGGCCTGAAAATGAGATCACACACATGATTGTCACCAAGGACAGTAGTCAGGCTTTGAAGATGTGCAGAATATGGAAGATTAAGACAGGAGCAGATGCTCTGTAGTGAAAATAATTTTCACAAATAGAGATCCAGTGGGGAACAAGCCAGAAAAAAATGACTTAGTAATTTTACAGTCTAGTAAGGCACTACTAACATTCCTTTGGCAAATAAGGATTGATTTGCTTGTGTATGATAGATTACCAAGCACAGAGTTAAAAATTGGTGCTATGCCATGTAACTATTGCTCAAGTCCCTTTTTAAAAGTCACTTGGTACATAGTTTAAAATCAGTGTGAGCAGTCACTGGAAAAAATTAGTTACATGGCTTCCATCGAAAATGAAAGTACCTGTTTATAGTTATGTATTCATGCAAACAGACAGCATAGCATAAATAAATATCACCATTCTGTACTTAACATCACAATGGAAGTGAAATAATGCAAAACTGAATGCATAAAATCTTTATTGGATCTCAGGAGGAAGAGAACAGCAACATTTTCATTGAAATGTCCATTGCTCTGTGCTGTCAACACCAGTCCTTCAATGCAGAACAGTCTTCCTAATTGTCCACAGGAGAGGAATATAGTGTTATAGAAAACATTTGGTAACTTGATGTAACCTGGTTTCCTCTGCACAGAAGTTTTAACTGTTTACTGATAGTTGACATGCTGTTCTTGAAGGATCGTTTACTTTTCATTCTTCATTAGAGAGGTTAAAATTAACTCCACTTTTTGTGCTTCAGTATGAAGACTTTGGACTCCTCGTCTGAGGAATGAGTGTAGGAACTTCTGCCTTGAATCTCCTGATCTTCCCAGTCCTCCTCCCTCCCAATCACTAGGAAATGATGTAAGGAGAAGGGGACAAGGACCCAGCCTCCTCTTCAATCCATTCTGTTCTCTGATGGGAGATGATTTGTTCCAGTACATGAGTATTGGGGCACAGACTAAGGTCCACTGAAACAAACACTTTTCCTTCTGATTTAAACCCCAGCAGAAGAGCAGTTGCTGTCCCAAGCACAGAGGATTCCATTAGGCACAGCACAAAAGCCAGGCATGGAGGAAGGATGACCTTCTGCGGCATCCTCCCTCTTGCACAATGCTGCATGATAGTTGGTGTAATGAAGTTCCCAGAAAACCCTTAAAAAAACAGAGAGAGGGGATTGTACAAATATTGTAAGCTTTAAAATTGGCTTATGGACAGGAAACAGAAGGCATTAGTAAGAGTGAAGAGTTCAATACAGGAAGAGGTAGCAAGTTATGTGCTCAAAAGTCAGTATATCATTCATATGAATGGTCTTGTGGAGTATGTGAGTTTTACTTCAAAATTGGTTTTACTGATAATACAGTAACTGAGGGTGGGAAGCAAAAGAAACAGAGGAACCAAATCAGATGAACTGTGAGGGCAGAAAGGCAGTGGACACACGGAAAGAGGGGATGAACCTCTCACTTGGTAAGTGGCAAAGGCATTCTAATGCAGTGAATAAAAGTGAAAAGAAAATGCAGAAAATATTTCCCTTTGCTCTCCTCAAAAACGATGGTTCTGATTCTCAGCTTGTACAATGACCACAGCTCCAAAATAAAGAAGTGAGGGTTGAACAGATGTTGTTTAAATCAAATTAATTCTAGACAGCAAATTCAGTTCCTACCAACTTTGGTGAAAATACAAACTGCTGAGCAAATTACATTCAGACTTGGATTTTTGTCCCCACTAGAAAGGAACTTACCATTTTTACGGTCCTCTCAGATATCTATTTTTCATATAAAGTTCATGAACACAGGGTGTGTCGAATCCAACAGTAGAGTGTTTCCAGAGTTAATGGGAAGAGTTTTGGAAATGTCATACCAGAATGTTATGACTTTATTTAAATAAAATCTGTTAAAATCATATTTGCAAATGTATATTTCATGATAAAGTAAAAACTGTAAAGAACACTGGCCCCTGCTGTAGCAGTTAAAAGCTGGAGTTATAATTATCTAGTCATTCATTTTACATCCAGAATTAAAACATACTTAAAAAAAAAATGGTGTTCGAATGGTTAAGAAAAAGGATAGTTTTATATTGTACTCTTTCTACACAATTTTATTGCTTGGTAAAAACAGTGAAACACCTCATACCTCACTGAAGGCTCTTTTATACAGTTCTCTTCTGGCTGATCAGCAGTGATGCACTAAAACACGTTGAAAAATTATATTTCTGAAAACTGACTTTTCCCATTTGTTTTAGGAGCACAGTTGAGGAGCTGACAGCTTCTCTTGCCTCTGCTGCTTTGACACTCTCAGTGCTTCAGGAAGTATCATCTTCCTGCTAGAGTAATGGCACATAACTCCTTTGTGCTTAATATTCATTCTTACTTCTGAAATACAGGGTTCCTGCTCCAAGTTTTCACATCACAGGGAGAAATCATCCTTTACATTTTTCTATCAATATTTCACCCTAGACCCTTAATGAAAGAAAATTAAAATAAGACTCTCCTTTCTTACTTGGTCTGTTTGAGAACTTTCACTTAGTCCTCTACAAACCATTCAGAGGTGTGTGCTCATGTGTATTGTGCTTGGGGGAGTTGTTTCGACACAGTGCGTAGTTTAGGTTTGTCACCTTCCTTTATTTTCCCACAGTTGTAGTACCCCAATGTACTAAGGAAAAAGTTGTCCTTAGACCAGAAAAGAAATTTTTCATGTTTTTCTTGCCATGGATACTTTTCTAGGTGAGTTAATTTCCACCTAGAAAACCTTTTGAGTCATCGAAATCAGGAGACGAGCCTTTTCCTTGCAGAGGGCCAAGAAGACCTTTCACACACCTTTCACAGGCCACACATTAACACACTGATTAGTGTTATTTTATAATCTGGGAGGAAAAAAAAATATAGCTTCAAGTCATATAAAATAAAGTTGCAGGGTAACTCTGCCAATAGGTTCTCACATCTTCTCTACATGACCTCCCTTGCACAGTGAACTCCCACATTTATACACCTCCTTGAAAAACAACTTCTGAATGCTTTATTTAGGGAAATATCACATATACAGCATTCCACCCCTGGAAAAATTCACAAGGAATGTCTCTGAAAGTACTTGTAAAAAGCATAGCTCATCTCTGAGTTTGTGCTCTTTAAGCTTAAAATGACACTTGCTGAAGCAAGAAGGATTACATGCATCCTCCTTTGCCAGCTTCTTCTGTACACTGATACATTCACTAACGAGAGGCTGGACAACAGTGCTCTGAGACTTCTGCTTCTGGATGCCAGCTTTAACCTCCCATGAAGGCACTCAGGTATGTGTGTAACCCATGTCAGCTGAGGGTGTGTAAAATCACCCCAGAGCTGGGCACTTTGGACTGGCAGTCTGCAGGTCTTCTGACAGACGGGACCAACAGGCAGGGCATCCCACCCTCCAGTCACCCTCAGCATCTGCTGCCTGTGTACAACCCCAGATGCTGAAGCACATCTTAGGTAAAATTCATACTTGCACTTCAAAGGAAGCTCCGTAAGAACTACTCACATCTGTATCTTCTCCCAGCCCACATTAGGGAGAGTTTGCAGGACTGGGTGCAGTTCCTCAAAGCTGTGCTCTGGACAGCCAACCCTTTCTCTGCTCCCTTTCTCCTCTGTGAATTCACACTCTTCTCATTCGCACATCTGAGGTTTTCTTTATACCAGAGGTATTCTCCCATATCACATGAAATGCCTTCATTCCCTCTGCAGTATTTGTTGAGAAGGATGGATTGGATACATAGAAAGATCATGGTAGACATGCGAAAACATACCTAAAACTTAATTTAAGCCTACATTCATCTAGAGTAGAACTCAAGGCTTTTCTATTGTGGCATTTTGGACTTCATATTTGCTTGCATGCTATAGCATGAATTTGTGAAAGGCCACACATAACAGGTTGTGTCACTAGCTGGGGGTATTAAATGTTCTGGGTTTCCCAGAGTATATACTCTCTTTCTGTCTGGAAATGTTCTCTGGGTAGTAAAAGATAATTTTTCCCATTTGTCTGGATAAGTCATCCCAGAGAAAAGGTAGCTCTCTGGCTGCCAGATGTACAGCAGCCCCAGGAAAGTGTATGTGCAGATCACCAAGTGGATGTATTGCTTCATGTGGTAAGCCAGACAGATCCCAAATGCATCGATTCTTCTTCTTAAAATATTTGCGCCTGATTTTCTACATTGCCAGCATCTCTCTCAGGTTCATGGCTCCCTACCGCAAGAAGCGTTTGAGGCTAGTCTGATGAGAAGGTTTGGATTTAAGAGATCTCAACCGTGGGAACATCCCAGCCCATGTGCTGGGGAGTAAGGGAGTTCTGGTAAGTGTGTTACTGCTGGGATGGCTCCTACAGCATCACCTAATCAACTCCATCAATTTTTGTCTCTCTGAACAGCCTGAAGTTGCTGGGAACTAGGCCAGTGGCTGAACCACTGAAGACCGAGGGGTGGATCAGCAACACGTGCTCCTGACCTTGCCGCTGAATGAAAAGCACTTCAGATGTTGATCCATAGTCTGTGTATCTATGGAGATGGAGATGGTCGGTGGAATTCATGATTCTAGCTATCTATAAGAGTCATCCTCTATGTTTTACATACCACCATTTAATTTCTACTCCTAGTTTTCATCACAAACTCCCCAGTAAGCAACTGGCTGAGCATATGTGGAAGTGGTGGCTCATGGGGATAATGCAAAATGGGCATTAGTGCTATACAAAAGGAGATCTAAGATGTGATGTCAGAAGCACTTTTCTATGCTTTACTGTGACCAGAATTTCACCCAGCAGAGTGAAGGAAAATGCATGTTGTCACATTGTCTTGCAACTGCTGTAACATGCTGGTGAAATCTTCTCATCCTGCCCTACACAGTTCAGCTATGTTCTCACTGCTCTGTGCTTTTCCCAGTGAAAACCAGTTAAGTGCTTCTTTTCTTCAAAGCAATAGAGAGCCACAGAATCTATCTGGCTCTGTTATCAGATGATTTCCCTGAAGCTGTAGATCAGCCTTCCAAATTTTCTGTGTGCACCAGGAGCTAAATGAGCTAACCTTCTGTCAAGCAGTGAATTCTGGGACATTTTTTCCACTTTTGCAAACATTAGTCTGTTGAAGTGAATCAAGTACTTAACATGGCATGATGAGGAGGAACCCTGGGGAAAAACTAGTGAGCTCATAGTCCAAAACTGATGCAGTCATAGTACTCAAAGAAAAATTAAAAAAAAAAAACACTCAAATTTTCCACTATGATAAAACCAGAAGCAAGTGCTAGAATAAGTAGGTTTTGACATCTATTGTTCAGTGTCACTAGAGTGTTATTTTTTCTATGTAGCAGAACAGTGGTTAATTCATAGCTCTTGGGATTATTTTTTTTAAGCATAAATCACTATAGGGTTTTTTTGCCCCCCTATATCAATCAGTGGTTTGTAAAAATCTGCAGGGAGAAATAAACCATACAAGCTGGCAAGTAGTTTTAGTGGCATTTAAAACAACTGTGGTAGTTATAAACAGTAAACAAAACATAGTAACCAATTTAAACACTAGAGATTGTTGTATCATAGGAGCATAAATCATTAACTTAATAATTTCAGCAGCAGTGACTCAAATACAAAATTAAGCCAACAGTACCCCCTGTGGCAATAATGAAGTACTGTATTTCTTACAGAAAACAACTGACACAACTTCTGGTTGCAGCTTGGAAATCCTCTAAAGCTGATCCTTGGAAGAGAGATCTCCAAGCAGCTTTAGTATGAAGTACTTTTATATGGAATTATATTCCAGATATATTTTCATAAACACAACCCAGAGCCTATGAGCAATGGAGATGAGGTTAGAGGTATTTAGAGAAGAGATGCACTCGTATAAATGTGACAGCAGATCACTGCTGGGATTCAGAATGTTCTGTGTTTTTAGGCAATGTTACTGGCTATTTTTCTGAAGACACTAGTGACACACTGGTGTTCTGAAGTAGAAGATTAAAACATAGAGGGGTCTGAAGATGCAGTGTTCACTCTGGCTAATCTATTACAGTAGGACTGAAGGGTTCAGTTCCAAATATCCCAGCTGGCCATTTACGAAACACTGAAGCATATCTGAAATGAAACTACACTCTCCTCCTCTCAGCCAAATCCATCCTACAGCTCTTCCTCCTGCCTGGAAATGAAGCTGAGAGTGACTAGGCTTCTCTCTAGGCATTAGTCATGAGTCAAAAGTTAGGTGGCTGAATCTTAGCTTTAAGTCTCCACAGTTTTCGAAAAAAATTGCAGAACTTCTAGAATACAGGAATGCCGTTTAGCTAAAATTTCTTTTAATTATCATATTCAGATTTTGACAACTCTTCAAAGACATGAGAAAATACAAAAATTGCTGTCAAAGTTGGTAGGGAATGCAATTCACTTTGCCCTTCTTTCTTTTTTTATTTCTCTGCTATTAGTCCTTTCAGTACACCATTCTTGGGGTGGGAACAAATCATGTATGATGTTAGATGATGTTACAGGGGGAAGAAAAATTATGTGATAATACCTCACTTCAGAAGCGTCTTCTAATTAAGGATCTCAGAATTCTTGTCCCAAACCTCTACATACAGATTTCTACATACAAAAGTATGTAGAAATTTAGTCTTAACTTTGGTCAAAGCTCAGGTAGAAAAAACTAGGAAATATTACTCTTGAAGCACAGGAAATTTTCAGATGGAAGAAATGAGTCAATATTGGTCCCTGTTCACCTTTCAAGCAGCTGATGCAGTGCTACAATCTTTTCTGCTATTTTTAACTAAAAAAAGAAAGCACATATCACAATAGGGCTTATATTTTATATATTTAAAATGTTAAAAAAAAACAAACAAACAAGAAAATGAGAAAAATGTAAACATTCAAACAGGGTAAGAGAAGACAATCTAATTTTATTACAGTAGGAGTGAGATGGAAGCTCTGATCTCATTTTCTACATCAAATTGAATCAGTGGTGCAGGGATACCTTTCACTTACATATGTACAATAACAATTCTTCAGTGAATACTTCAGTATACTGGTTTTCGTCATAGAAATCACTCGAGTCAAATCTATCTTCCTCATCTGTCCTTTGTGATTTTGCAGGGTGGTAATCTGTAATTCCAGCCTAGTCCTTTTTTAACACAACTAGATTTTTGTTCTGTAAGTATGTGTCATGACAAACATTAATGCTCACAAGAAATATGAAGTCCTTCCCTATGCCCTAGGGAAGACACAGACTGAAAAAGTAAGGGACAGATTGTAAACACTCCTGAATGTGAATGCAGACTATTGACTCAGGCCTACATATCACATATAACATATACATTAGCAAATAAAGGTGTTGAAAGGAATTTGCAGAAACAACAGGTTACAGTGTTGTGTACTCTGGGACTTCCCTGCAATTTCTAAGATTTAATCTAAAAAACCTCATTTATGAAAGAATCATTATCTGCAATAGTTTTAACAGTATTACCTTATGCTCTTTTCTGAAAGTCCTGGAACAATATGATGTCTTTTTTCTCAGTGTTTCAGACAAGAGAAGATGTAGAAAAGTGCCATTACTGCTGGTAAGTAATCTGAGTAATTTATCTGAGTAACCAGTGAGGACCAAGCCAAGCCTCAGCTCTCGGAAAGCCTTCCTCCTGGGACAGCCTTCTGAGAATTAAAGTACAGAATAAGGAAAAGAGAAGAGATTCAGGATGGACACTGAAGCTTGAAAGGGACATTCCTGTCAAGATAGCAGGCAATGGAAAAGCTGAATTCCTAAACCTGCGGCAAACCCATCACGTTTCCAGATGGTAGAATTGCACTGAGCCTATACACCAAAGAAGCCCAGGAAAAACTGCAACAGGCAAGTGCCAATGGCAAACAGGACCCAGGACTCATGCCAACAAGACCTAAACATTTGTTAAGGGCTGAGGAGTCATCATGTCTTCCATTAAAAAGTAGCAGGCAATATTCTCTACTTATTGACAACTAATCCATTGTAAACGGGAAAGGGGTACTTTGCCATTTTGGGTAGCTTTAAGATGGTTTCATTTAGATACTAATACGTAACAGATCAGAATCCTTCAGCCTTAATGCTCCAGATTCTCGGGTCACACTTCCAGGGTGAATTCAGGTTTGTATCCATTTAATACTACTGACAGAGTAACCAGTTGCTGTATACATTACCAATTGTCTCTAAATCTAAACTGTATGCAAACTATGGGAGTGAGATGTGCCAGACTTTGAAAGGGATGAATCAAGTTCATACACAAACCCCTTTCCATCATGTCTAGCAATAACATGTACAAAAAATATCAAGCACCTTGCCTGGGCTGAGATTTTCTCCTTTCAGATGTGCCCTAATGTTTGTTTTATTTTTGAAGCAAGCCAAGAAAATCCTGAGAATGGCCAACCATCATTGCTGTGTAGCCAAACTGAGGATTAATAACACATTTAGCCAAAAGCAGAAGGTTTAAGGATATTTCCCAACTGAAATATTGTTCAGGTATAAAACACTGCTATAGATCTTTGCGCACAAAAGGATTCTGTATCACTCACTAGGAAAAATCCCACCACCATGAAGACGCCTTGGAGAAGAATGAAAACTAAATAGATAACCTGGCATATTACTCACGTCTAGCTACTAGTAGAAAGCAGCTTAAGAGGAAGAGGTGGATTGTGGAGCTTTGCACTGGACAATACATCCTGCATTCAGGTTTTTGAGCTCAAGACTATTGGAATCACTGGTTATCTGAAAAAATCATAGATACTGGCCAAGACTTCATCTGTGACCCCTTTGGGAGACTGTGGGAGAAATGAACACTTCATAAGTGAGTGCTTCACCACAGGGTACACTCTGGTCTCCTGCAATAAGAAGTATTTTTCCACCAGTGAAGGCTATCCATTTTTCACAACAGAAGCCAGCTCAGACCCCAAAGCCATCGCTATGTAGCACTGAGGTAGCCCACTATTTACCTACAGACAAGTATTTAAAAATAATGATTAGAACTTTTTTGAGTTCACATGTTTGTAAAGCACTGTAAAATAAAGACTTCCCTTCAAAATGCAGGCTAATGTTGACAACAGAAAACCAAGGAGGCCTTGTTTTGCTGTACATAGGAAGCAAACATCTTCTGTGTCTGAGTCTAGTTTAATAAATACCCTTAGCAAGAAAATAATTAGTTGTTAAGTGTGAGTCAAATATTACATTATGAACAGTGCATGTCTGTGTGATGAAGAAATGCTGACTACATATGAGTTCAGGCTCTTTGCTAAATTTTCAGCCAAAACTGCTAGAAGTTACTTAATATGTGTGAACAACATAAACTGTAAACAAAACTAAAGAGGGAAATTCAGTCCCTGAAATACACCCTTTTAGGTGCCAGAGATTAAATCAGCAAGTTAGCTCTATCATTAATCTCTCTTGAACGAAAGTTGTCTGTGTCCAAGTATATGTGACAAATAATGTGGAATAATGTTGTAATAGACAAAGTTGCAGGGTTCCAGGCAACACTGTAAAGGTATGGACAAGGGCACATTGCTGCTCTTCAGCTCCTATTGAGAAACATCAAACATCTTTAAAAAAGATTTATTTTGGAAACATTGTGCAAAATATTTACCAAAATGGAAAGCTAAATGAGGTAAAATCACAAAGTTGGTATGAGACAAGATGAAATATCTTCATTTATCCAGTTCCTTATAAATTACCATAAATCATGTTAATTTACCTTTACAAATTCATAAATGCCCTCAATGTGCTGCAGTACTTAGTCGTTATGACAGCGTACAGACTGGGAAACAAGCCACTGTTCTGTAAGCATCCTTCTCATAGCACACCCAAATCTCATCCAGGATGACATCTCACTGCAAAGTTGTTGCCACGATCTTCCTGATCCCCTTCTTTTTTCAAAACAGAATGTAAAGGAAATTTCATTTAAGCTGACAAGTCTACTTTATGATAACTCTGCTGGTGAACTACTAGTAAGGACTTTTGCAAGTCTTGGTTGCCAAAAACATTATTCTGATCATCTGGAAACATGGCTTACCATCAGAACGGGCTAAAACAAACCCAATTGCAATTAATATGCTGTCAGTGCTTTGGTCACATGAACATTCTGTTGCAATGTGGCCCTGTTTTATGCAAATCAGCCCATCAGCTTGATTGAATGGCTTCTACTGTAACTCCAAGCACCTCACTAAAATTCATATAACCTATATTACATCTCTATAATAGATAAAATCTGATATTTTAATGGCACATACAAAACTCCAAATGTTTTGTACGCTTAAATTGATAAAGGAAAATATGGCTATTGAAGCCTCCAGGATAACTAGAAGTGAAAGAACATTAGCTTGCCAAAATTACCTTATCAGATAATTTCTTATATTTTTAAAATAAGAGCTTGCTGTCTTTCCTTCCTATTCTCACAGCTTATAGCCAAAATACTGGGATGGCAGCATCATGAGTTGTACTGTAAAGCATATTTAAGGACAGAAATCCAGTGTATATATAACGTGTTTGAACTCTACAAGTAATCAATAATGCAAAATATACAATCCTTTCAGGCAAATAAAAGTTATTTGTGATCCCTATTTACCATTCCAAAATAAAGTGAAAAAATAACATATTCTCCATATAAAAATGCAGTGACAATGCACATGGTTAAACACTCAGCATTTCTAACTTGCCTTCTCATTGAAACACCAAAATACTTCACAAATATATATGTAATCGTGTATTAGCAACACCCAGGTATGCCTATGATAGCATTTCCATTGATGTCATACCTAGAAGTGCCCACCGAAGTCAGACTCCATACAAAGTACTATTCAAAGAAGAGGGAAAAAAATGTTATCAAACTAAGACAAGATGTCCTAAAAGCATAAGAGCATGCAGCCAAGATGAGAGAAGCAGCATGAGAATCTGCTTTTATAAAACCACTGAATGTCTACAGGTAAAGAGGGGCAATCTTTGTGCTGGAGACTGATGTCTAGAAAGGGGGATAGACGGTTGTTTTTTTTAAAGTAAGTGACTTTTTTAGAGGGAAAGCAGTGATTTCTGTATTCCCTTATATTAATTTTTGGTCTCAGACAAAATAAGGTATACTGATGATGTAAAAATTCTGTGGGCATTTATATTGTGAATCAGAACAGTAGAGTACACTTTGAGACAGTCTGAGGAACAGAATATCGCTGTCCAGTCCTTTAGGAAACTAATCTTGATCTTAAATCACTGATTATCTCTTGCATAACTTATCTATTCCACAGAAATGGGATTACTCCATGGAATTGTGCCCTGCAATCACGATGAGAAGCCACATGCAAACTTTACGCAGACATCACCTGGAGTACTGTGTTCAGTATGAAAGCATAATGTCAATGGAGGGTCTGACATATGATCTTCAAAGAACTGATAATGGCAGTACTGATCACAAATGTAATGTTGTCTTGGCTACAAGGTAGTTCTATTCCTTCAGGAGATCTGTTTCCACATATCAGATTCAACTTGATCAATCAAATACAGGACACAGGGTTTATGAGCAATGCTAAAACTTGCATCTGTGTTATGTTCCCCTGTATTGAGCGGGGATATCTAGAGTTGTTTGAGAACATCAGCTGCAATATCCCATGCCAGGAAACATGGAATAATTTTGTAAGTATTTTAATGAAAAGTGAATATAGTTTTGCTTTATTTGGCTTTCTTGACGGTGTATTTGGAGTACTAAGTTTAATTTTGTCCCTTCCTCCTTTCAAGAAAGATATTGACAAACTGGAGTGAGTGTAGTGGAAAGCCACCAAGAAGGTTAGACTGGAGCACATGAAGTAAAATAAACGAGGGGGTCAAGTTTGTTTGGCCTGGAGAAAAAGAGGTTAAGGGTAGGATGTCTGCCACCCCCTTATGAAAGGATGACCACAGAACAGATAGAGTCAGTCTCTTTTCCATGTGCACAGCAAAAGGAAAAGAGGCAACAGTCACAGGTCCGAGGAAACAAAATTCTGCCTTGATATTAGAGAAAAAAAAAAAAAAAAATCACAGTGAAGGTAGTGCAGCCCTGGAAGAGTCCACAGGTGTAAAATTAGACAGCTTCACTGTTGTGAGAGAAGCCCAGTCATGGTTCACCAGCAGAGATTCTGGTGTGCAGGTCCTGATTTTCTCAGAGGAAGTAAGCATCAGCTATTTCCACTGAAGTCCATAATGTATGTCAACCTTTATTACTTTGAGGAAATTGAAGGCAGGTCACCAAAGATTCAAGTACCAGATTTTTAAAACTCCTTTATGGAAGGTATTGATCACTGAGGACAATTGCAGACACATCTATCTGTTTAGGCACCCTAAAATTATTGCTAAAACATCACAGAAAATTAAGCTCTCATCTCTCATTCTTTCATGTATCTTTTTTGTTAGTTACACAGGTCAGATTTCTTTTGCTATCCCACAGTCCTATATGTGATGGGGTGTTTATTTTCCAGGTCAAGTAGCTTCATGCACTGGAAATTTAACTTTGAAGAAATAATATGAGAAAAAAAAAAAAAGATAATCTTATATTTACCAAGTATAAAGGGAAGAGAAAAAAAGTTCAGTTCAAATGATTAACTGTCATAAGCACAGTGCATACCATCAGAGGTGCCAAAGCCCGACTTGAAAGGTTTTAAATGTTTCAAGCTGTGCAAGCATGCGTTTCTTCAAACAGGCAGAACTGATTACGATGATCACAGGCAAAACCTTAGTTAAACAGAGGATGTGCAATTTTTGTAAATCGTTATACAGCGATTACTAACTATTGAAATAAATGGCTTGCACGTTTATTAACATTAGAGTCTTTTTTCTCCCCTCTGCATCCCTGGGAAGAATAAGGAATGTTGCAGGTGATGAAGACAATTTTTGTCATCAGCACAGGATAGGCAATGAGTCTGGAGAAAATCAAACTTGGTCAAGTGTTTTTTAGATTTCAAAAACTTTGGTAAACTTTGGGATAGTTTTGATTTCTGAATAACTCTTTTCTAACAGTTAAGGTCAAAATGCCACAAAACTGCTAATTTTTTAGGGTTTTTTTTTTTACCCCTTTATTACCTAAAATATATACATTCTGGTCATACCAAGAAGCTGAAGGAACATCTGTTCCTTACTGTGTCAGGAGCTGTACACACTCCTATACACTCAACATTTTAGATGAATGAATGGAAAGAAGCACAGGAAATGCTGAAAGTAGGGATAAGGTCATGAAATCCATATTATATTATACTATTCGTGTTCCTAACTGTAAACAAAACCTTACTCAGTTGAGCTAAATGAATTTTTATAAAACAACTTATTTAAACTGGCACAGATAATTGTTTGGACACTCCTGAATCTTATTTAACTTGCATAAGAGACTGAATTGACAAAATGGTATGAAGCAAGCCAAGATTTTAAACAGAGCTTTGCAAGGGGTCAGTTATGTCAATCCAAAACTTAAACTGGCATCACTTTAAGACTGTAAAGGCACATATTATTCTAGCCATGTTTTATCTCCAAAACAGTTAAAAGCCCACAGCCCACCTCCAAAACACCATCTTCACCATTCATCAGCAGATCAGAGAGATTAAAACATCTGGAGGTGGACAAGGAAAACATCTGAAGATGGAAAACCTCTTTACCCAGATGATGATGAGACTTTACATCTTCAATTTCAGTAAAGGCTTGTTCTCCTCCTTGCTGGCAGCCTCCTCCCATCATACAGCCACATGAATCAGTAGTTCCCAGGAACAGAAAAGTCTGCCTGGACAGACCAGGTGGCAAACTGAGGCTTAAAAATATGCTTGCAGTGTTGTGTACGTCAGAGCCAGAAAATTTACAAACAACACTGTGAACTTCAACCTATCAAAACAAAAGATCAATATAACTTCCTTTCCACAGAATGACAAGATTTTTTTCCCAAAGGATCTTGTTTTATTGTTTGACCATTTGCTCTCCCAGCTGGAGACACATGAAAGAGGTCTGATTCTCAATAAATGGTGAGTACCTGCCCTCACCAATGCTGCAGCCATCTCCCTTCCAGATTACAGAGCAGCGCTCAGGTTGTGATTCACAAGACTGTCCTTTGTTAGGATGGACCATGCTGTTCAAGCATTATCCCCATTAAGACATGTTTGATGTTTTCCTGGTGGGGATTCCTACACAGTTAGATTCAGAGTATCTTGAATAAACTGGAATTATTCACTCCATTTTTCGGAATATGAGCAAATTTGATTTGTTCAGGGTGACAAAACATCCTGACTCCTATGCCTGGCTCTTACTCATACTTTCTCCTTTCTTCTATTTCATGATGTATTATGTTAAATAAGATCTGCATCCACCAGTAAAAGATTGGGTTTATTTTTTTCTGTAGACTGAGTACCTCAGAACAAACTGATGCATCAGTTTGCCAGCATCTCACCTCCTCTCTAAATGCAGACATATACACTTCCATCTATCTATACTTAGCTCTTTCTCATACACATGCTCTTTACAAATATGTATCAATTTCTGCAGGCGTTACTCAGAAGAATAATATACAACTTACACTATATTGGAATTGTTGTGCTACAGTATCCTTAAATTTGTAATGGAAAAAGCCAGATCCAAAGAGAAATGTAAGAGGCTGATTAATACCAGAAAAGGAATAAATGAGATTGGAAACAGAGTAGATGCCTGAAAATCTTGTTTCTACCTAGGGTCACTAATTTAATTTTCTCCTACCGTCCATGTGGTTTTTGTTTTTAAGTTTCCAGGAATTCCTGACTGTTTATTCTATAGCAAACCAATGGGATTTTGAGGCCATGGTATGTTGTGGGAAATGTCTCAGTAGTATGTGTTCTTTGTTAAAAGTTGCTGATGAGCTGCGTTGGTGTAATTGAATAAACACTAACAATCCCACTTTTAAAAGGGAGTGCGATCTGCACATCAATTAAAGCTGAATGTCTGCTTTACTGTTAAGACACTGCTATGTGTCATCCTCCTAGTATTCAGCAGTGTTCCATAAGTGCCTTGAAATCAAATTGTCAGTGTTAAAAAATCTTCAAATAGATGTGTGAAGGCAGATGGCTTGTTTATACACAATTTTAATAAGAACAGTGTTTTTCTAATAAAATTGTGTGTGATTCATCCAACATGTAAAGCACAACAAAGAAAAACAAGGAGCGGACCAGAGGCACACACATACCAGGTCCTGATTACGCCAAGTACTCCAGCGCCTGCTCCAAGCCTGGCCAGGGATGTGCTCCCTCCCTCCTAGCTCAGCGCCTGGGCTGCCTGGGTGAGGGTGGGGAGCTGGGGCTTCAGCCTCGCATCTGGTAAGACAACGGCCACCCTACTCAGTTTTCCCCTTGCCCCATCTCTTCCTGCCTCTAACAAAACCTTAACATTAAATATAGATGCAATCATGAAAGAAATCACAGAGGTGCTGCCACTGGCAGTTGGTAGATGTCTGTCCCTGAGCAAGGTCCAACCTCACTTGTCCTTCCTTGCCTCCTCCCATTGCTAATATTCTTCCCAGTGCTAATATTCCTCCCAGTGCTTCACAGATGTTTTCTTATCATGCTACTGAGTGGTTGTTTTTCAAGTGGCTTCTCAGAGCAGATGTTCTACAGGCATGTACTCCTTAGCCTTCTGTTGACATTACTTCTCTTATAAAAGAAGCGCTACTGCCACGCTACTTCTAAAAAATAAAAGAAAAATAAACCCCAGAACTTCAAATAAACAACCAAATCATTGGGGTTTTTAAATACCTGCTGGTAATTTATAATGACAACTCTGATCAGCCTGGATGCTGTAGTTATTGCTGTACATTTACAAAGCAGCTCTTACAAAACGTCTCTTGCTCAGAAAGCTCGAGTCCTTATCTAGTTGCAGGACAACTCCTTTAATATTTAGTAGTAAAGGCTACATGAGAAATAAAATGTGGTATGCAGATATTTACTCATTAGACATACACTACCTCACCACCATATTTTGATTATTTGCTTTAACAGAAAAGCCCCAAAATAAAATATGCATGGTTTGGTTTTATGTCAGCAGGTGAATTAATTCACACTCAGTGAATCCTGCCTCTGCTCCCTCCACCAATTTCATGCACTGTGGCATGTTCTTTTATTCACTTGGTCCTAGCATCTTTCTATTCCCCTTTAATACAGTGTTTCATTCCAGTTACTAACGCAGACATACTCACTTGCTGCAGTTGTGCTCAGGTTTTCACAGGGTGTTTGGAGGCGCTGCACTTACACCCAGCTAATTCTCAGGTCAACGCTTCAAAATTAGCGAGGAAGAACTCATTGCAAAGAAATATCATTGGAGGCTGGATTTCAAAGAGAAATGTGCAGCAAAGTATTCATGTGGAAATAAAACTGGGTTAGAGGCACTATCTGGGTGGAGAAAATAAATATTATAAGAGTTTGGGAGCTACAACCAGTGGCCAGGTTTCCCCCAGCAAGTATAAAACTGGAATTGCTCCATGAATTAAAACTTGGTTTCATGGGAGCTGTGCCAGTTAAAACCAGCTGAAGAGCTAGCACACAGCCCACGGCTTTTGGCTTTGATCAAACTGCACATCCCACTACATACCCTTGATGTGGAAGCATGGCCTTGAAGAATGAGCACAACAGCAGAAAATCTTGACTCAAGCCACCTCATGCCTCTGCTCCAGTTGGCCTTTCTATACAACCAGTTCATTAAACAATACTTCAAGTGCCTGATTCATCCTCTTTTAAGCCAGTGAATTTCAGCTGGATCGAAACCAGCATAAAACTCGAGCCACACAGGGCTCAGTTAAGCCCACAGATTTTGAAAGGATTGATTGTATTAACAAGAACTGAAAAAGCATTAGCTAAAGTACCAAATGTGTTTCTCTTGCAGAGACTTTTTTGACTTCCAGAAACTTAGGATGTGGGACTGGGGAGAATGGCAGTGTAACAATGAGAGGTAATCAGGGAATGGGTTTTCAAGTCACTCTATCTACTAGGTAGTCTTCTGTAACTCTCTGAGACTTCTGCTCTGAAAGGCAGCTTCAATCCTACACTCATCAGTTTAGGAAAAATGAATCCAACTTTTTTCTGTCTACAGTCTCTCCCTCCTTAGCCTAACATCACTCCTTTTTCACTGTCCTACATACCACTAAAACATCTGGGGTGGTGGTCCTTGCCAGAACTCACACCAACATGTCCAATTGGTCAGATGTCCCCAAGGACAAGACAAATGCCTTGTATTGGATGTCTCTCCATCCCACTGGTAGTTTTGCTACATTGAGAAAATAGCGCAATGGTTCAAAAAGAACAACCCCAAAACACAACAGTGGGATATAGGCAGTTTGGAAGCCAAAGGCTAAATATAGTTGTGTGTGTGCATGCATGCATGTATTTACTCACATACAAACACACTATATATAACATTCTCTCAAAATATGTAAGATGGCCAAGAAATTTCAAGGGTGAGCACAGAATATTACCAGAACGCATAAGAGAAATAAAGTAGCTGACTTTGAAGAGAGTGGAAAGTACTTTTGATTGGATTTCTACTAACTGTGGGAAAGCTACTAGGGGAAAAGTGGGAAATGTTTAAGCAACTGTTGGAAAGACTGCAGTTGAAATTCTTCCCACTTCAATCTAAACAGGGAAAAGTGCAACATAGGCCATTGTGGTTAGGTAAAGAATGACATGCAAAGAGTTTTACAAGCAGAGAGCTGAAAGCTTTTAAAAAAGATAAACAAATCTGGTGCAGAGGATTTAGAGGCACTGTATGTAAAAATAAGCAGAAGTAAGTTAAAGGATCAAATTAAAGGAGCAAATGGAATTATTGAATGCTAAACTACATAAATATTTCAACTGACAACAATGGGCTCTTTAGATGTATTCACATTAAAGAAAAAGTAAAATATAATAGTGGTCTCGTAAAAAAGCAACAAAAAAATGAGAAACGGGGACAAAGGAAATGGTCTAATAATAGTATAGAGAAGCAAGGGAAAAAACAAGGATTATATTACTGTTCCTGATTTAGAGCCCAGTCCTACAGGAACTGAAATGCATTTCTTTGCTGTTTTAGGGGCAGATCTTCATCTGTACCAGGCAGAGGCCAAGACAGAAAAAATGGGACAAAGTGTGCTACTTTGTCCACCTTTTCTCCCAGTTGTGACTATGGGGCTGCTTCAGGCTGCTGTGCTTATAAGAGGAGGCATGAAACTCCTGCAAATTTCACCTGGCTGCAGTGATCCTAAAGGCACCTTTCTGGTATTTGTGCATTACTGAGACTCAGCTATTTTCTGATCACTTCGTAAATTCAGCCCAACTTGGTGCCAGATAGCAGGGTGCTACAAAACCATAATAACAATGCTTTAACATCCTTTACTCCAGGGAAATCCCAAGGCAGCTCAGCAACAACTATTTTGTTTATACCTTGTGTCCATGAAAGGAAACATGGATTCTAAGCATTAAGACAATATTAAATCTCAGTATAACATAACAGGTTGTGAAGAGCTATGAATGACAGCCAGATAGTCAGCCACCTACAATTTTTGGACCTGGAAGACTTACTTGCTTTACATGGCTTCCTTCTGTCATATGGACCTTCAAAGCAAGGTACTTCTGCAGAGGAGGATTTACAGAGGGAGTGGGCTAAAAAGGCTTCACCCTCGTTTGCATCAATATATGGTCATGCTGTTTGATGGAGAGAGGCACTGCAGTGGAAAAATTATTATTTTTCTTTCATTCTCTCTCACCCCATCTGGCTCCACACCTGTTATGTGTTAAGCTTATTTTCAGTGACAATGAAAAACATTTAGGATGACCTAATAGATGTGTACAAAATAATGAAGGAAGTGATAATGATGCACATGGTAAAACATCATCTCATCCAAGAGGCCTAACAGCCCAAGCATACCAAAAATAAACATGAATAAAATCCAGTAAGAACCTTTTTCATGAAGATAAATAAACACCTGGAATAAGTGGTCACACTGAGCAATAAAACCAAATTGCAACAGTGATTTAAATATTTTCATACTGCAAATAAAAATATAAAACACTGAAAAGTGGGAATAGGATAAATGTAAAAAGAAAATAAAAAAGAAGACCCTTGGACATGTCCATGTGCAGGCTGCATATGGAATAAAAGCAACTGTAAAAGAGCAACTGTTTATTATTATTAGAGTTATCCTTACTTTATTCATTCTTTTGACACCACATGTATATGAAGCCAAAGCCAGATACAGTGAAATTATAAGTAGACACATGCTTACAAAGTTTGCAAGAACAAATCCTGATTTCTTATTCTGAACTATGGCTGTTGAAGTCGTTGGCACTGACATATTATGCCTGACCACTCATGAAGGATGCTAACTTTTCAGAAGACCACTGTTACCAAGTATATTTCCTGCTTTGAAAAACTAGCCTGACCTCTCACACTGATTCACTCTATTTACTGAACCCCAAATCCAAAACTTTAAAGGTATGGTTCTGTCCCTAAATTTGAAACTTAGATCCTTCCCTGGGCCTGGTTCTCAATTGCTTTATTGGTGCCACATTGATTTACACTTGCTGCGTGTGTCATTCTCTATGTTTACTCCCTAAAGACAAGCAGAAAAAGTAGATATACCTTATGTCCAAAGTACATACATTTTGACACAGTCTTTGAAAGTAGTATTAAATCCTTAATATCATTAAAAATATGGAAGTACATTCGATTTCTTCTTGAACAGCTCTACTATCTCTCAGTTCCACGAATTTTTGCCCTGAGGGACAACGCGCACATGTTCAGATACTGCTCAAACACGCTGGATGACAACCTTCTGTCTACACACAGGACAATTCTCAGTCCAAGTTTCTCTTCTCAGTCTTCAGAAGATGTTTTCGTGTTGTTCTTAACAGACTGTGTCTCAGGGCAAGAAGCAACATGGTTTCATTATTACTTCGCTTGGATGATTACTGATTACCGCCCACTATGGATGTGGGGGTTTTGACACATTTTGGCCCAAGTGCACTGCAACTCTCACCCCGTGTCCCACAGCCAAACCAGCAGAAGATGGTGATGGCTGTCACTCCCCATTGCCCTCTGCCAGCTTGGAAACCAGCCACTGAGAAGCTGCATCTCATTACTGCCGCTGGAGAGGGCTGAGCCATGTTCGCGTACACTGATTAATTCAATGAATTTGGCATGCAGAAAAGAAATGTCTCAAAATTACATTATTCCCAGGAAAACACCTGGATACCCTTAGGAAACAAATATAACAACTAGAATTGAGGAAAAAGAATCATTAGGAATTTTTTAAAGAGGAAATAATTTAAAGTCACAGCTTTTATGTATCAGAACCAGCTCAGTAAAACAGATTCTTTTGTAGCATTATCAAATGTTCTGGCACTTGGATGACATGCAGACTGCAGGTTCTCCATTCTGCTAAAATATTAGGGCAGGACTTCATTCACTGAAGGTTTTGCATTAATATTAAAAACTTTGATATGCCACTACAAAACAAAACCATATCAAAAGGAGTTATACCTGTACACCTGTTTTGCCAATTACTAGGCCTAGCACAAGGGACACAGCCAGCAGTAGAATGAATCAGTAATCACCTTCTATTGTATACAAAAAGGTCATCGCTGGGTGTACAAACAAGTCAAACAGATCACACATAATAGACATCAACCCCAGGGATGACACAGCACAACAGGTGAAATAAACAAAGACACAAAGTCTCCCACAGAAGAGATGGGAGACAACCAAGTCAATAGGCTGATCATATAGGATAGAAGTAGCCACATATTGTTCCCCCACAAAGCCTGCATTTGCAAATGCCAAACCTGACTGCGCCCAGTTGCAGGCAGAGTCAGGAGGTCCTTCCCCAACAGGGAAACTCCCCAAAGCAGGACACCTGGCACTCATTTACCCAGTGCAGGGCACCTGGGGCTTGTTTACCCAAGGGCTTTCCTTACAAGGCCGGCCGCACCTTGGAGGAAAGCCAAAAGGCAAACTCATCCCCTCCTCTTAAAGGACCATGAGAACCACTCACATGTCAATCTTAATTCAGGGCTCTGGGTTCAAACCCCAGCAATTCATCACCCCATAAATTAGAATAAAAACTACAATTTTGACTCGCAATTAGTAATGGCTCTCTCCTCCTTTTTCCCTCAGCTTTTTTACAAGAGAAGGCACTGGAGAATTACAGCATCACTCAGTTTTCTTGCTTCTCCCTTAATAAAATATAGAAAAATTGAAAGCTTGAGTAATCTACACACTCCATCCTTATGTATCAAAAGGCTGAAAGGTACTAGAAAAACTCAGAATTCAGGGTGTCTAAACCAGGAACTGTTCTACATCATTATTACAAAGGCTCTAATATTAAATCTCTTCAGCTGATTCAATTGTTATGGTGGGCTGGATTTTTGGAGCCTTTCTAAAGAATTACAAATGGTGATACAATGCAAGAATCAGCAAAAAAGCTTTGCCTAACAGTCCCATTTAGTATTTCAAACACTTATCATAGAGAATGGCAGTGACCAGGATAGAGAGAAGATAATTTCACCCCCAAATCTACTCAACAGGATTTTATTTGTTGTTTTAATTAAAAAGAATAAAACTGCATTCCTAAGCATTGGCACCAGATACATAACAACCGTATGTCCTCTGAGATCTCTACTATGTATCTCTCAGTTATCCATTTGAGGACAATACAATCTAATTTCTGTACTCTGAGCTAATCAAAACAGGGTGAGAGGGGCAAGTGTTTCCAGTACTTCTCTGTGGAAATCTCTAGTGGCCCATTCTATTAAAAAAAATATGAGACTGCTTTTAAACATATAATTTCTGTATTCAGTCACTAGAGCTAAGTTCATATATGACCTCATGGAACAAAAGAAGGGCAATGTGATGATGTAACAAAGGTATCTATTTTCCATGTTCCATTGCTATGAAGTCCTGTCTTCTCAAGCTCACTACTTATAGCATCAATTTAAATGAGATATACCAGAACAATTCATTCTCATTCTGCAGCTCCCACCTGGCCTGCAAAATCCTTGCAGTACTTAAAATTCCTTATTTACTTTTCTGAACTATTTTTTCAAATCACTGGTGTGATGAGAAGAGCATCTTCTTCATGCCAGTGTCCTCTAGACCATTTCTCTACAGTCATAAATTAATTAGGACCAACAATCTTCAATAAAAATATAAGGGTTCAAAACCAACAGTGTTTCTTCAGCTGAAGTACAAGAACAATTTGCATTTAGCCATTGTGAGAGCATACCCAAAGGTGTTATGTGCACACACATAACACAGGAGAATATGAGTTGCACCTGTCTTGCCTACACAATTGTACCTCTATGTATGTATCTACTGGTCTAATGGTTAGGAATATGATGGGATGGAGGTTGAACTTGATGACCCTGGAGGTCCCCTCCAACCATAATTATTCTATCATTCTATGATTCTATAGATGATAAATGCTGGCACCATGTTATGGACCTCAAGACTTTTTCATTCTCTGTAACTGAATAGCAAAACGTGATATAAAAGCCATATCATGATAAGTAACTGAAGCCAAGCTCAAATCCTTACACATTCAAACTGCTGTTTGAGCAAACTAGTATTTGCTTGTTCAAGATCTTACTGCAATATTTTGGATGAGATTCTGCAGTATTAAATACGGATTTTGTTCGCTATAAAACAAGAACATGACAGAAATCTCCTACCTGATCCTGCACTGAACTTTTGCTTAACTTAAACAAAACTTAGATAGCAGCTACATTTGCTTCCACAGCATCCCTAATAAACAAACACACTCGTTTGAAAAAATTTCACTCCAAGTTCATCTTGCTCCTCTTCTTAAAAAAAAAAGTCTTATTTTTTTCTTCATGACCCCTTTCCTAGCAAAGACAGCTAAATTGTGTGCAGAGTTTATTACGAGATCGATCAAGATAATTGAGGTATAATTTTCTCAGCTATTTCTGTCATCATTTTTAAAGGCAGAGATTATTATATTTCTCTTTCACCCATCTGGGAAAACACACTGTGTTCTCATGTAATTTAAGCATTTCAGCAAGGATGTGAGACCATCTTTTTGGATGAAGCTAATAGCTCTGCCATTAGGCCATCCTCTCTTGAGACTTCATTTTTCTTATTAATAATTGTCAACACTATCTCTTTTTCAGAAACAACCAACCACACCTAAGTCCTCTCTTCCTTTCTCACACAACACCAGCCAATAAGTCCAAAATGTGGCTATGGTTCTGAAGATCCTTAAAGATTAGTTTGCTCCTTATGAAAATCTTCATAGAGATTCCCTTTTTTATAGCACTCTTTTTCATTATACGAATGATTATTGAACATTTATGTGAAAAACAAGGGGTTTTTTTAAGGTGACCTCAAGATTCAACTCCAAGTCCCATACTTTTCTGGAGTGACCATACGCAAAATTGTCTTCTCATTTATGGCAATCTTTGAGTGCCTTAATTTACGTGAATTACTCTTAATTACATCTAACCTTTCAGAGAACAAGATCCTGACTGTCTGCTTTGTTATTTTTCACTCAATTCTTTTTTTCCTTCTGTGCTATACTGTTTCTGGTAACTGTGATATCAGTTACCACAAGAAGCATTCCTGCTCTGAAATACATTTTTTTTTGATCCAATACTAGATAATTGTCTGGATTCACAATGATAACAGTCTGTTTCACTGTCATCACTTATATTTCAATCTATTTTAACCACCAGTTTTCTACGCAGGAATTTTGTATCAGTCACCTCCAGTCCTTAATGCTTGAAAACGTTAAGACTTGAAGTCAAAGTTTTTGCCTCTGCTTATCATTAAGGTAAAACCAAGACATAAAATAGGTTAATAACACATGCATGAATGTATATTATTGCGTATATAGTTTGTATCAGTGGTTTGAACCTTGACTTTGTTTTTTTTCTAGAACTGGCAGCAATAATACTTTCCTACTGGATTTAAAACCAGTGATTTCCAAGAATGTTTGTGATATAAGCATATCTAAGCTTCAGTGCTTCATATCTAAGCATCTGTGTCCACATTAAACATTCTTGTTTATATGTATTTACACAGAATTGTTGATGTACCTTGTGCACCAAATCCAGTCATTTTGTAAACATAAGCAAATATAGCTGCTTGCTCTGCATTTGAGTTAGAGTAATAATATTAATAACTTTATACTGTTGCATCTTACTCTTTAACAAGTTCTTTTTTCTCTACTATCAAAAATAGGGCATTTGAACTAAATTTTGAAAACAATTACAAAACTAAAAAATAAATTAAAATTAAATAGTAAGCTTTGAAAATATGGATCATAATGGTGGCTTTTAGTTAAGCAGGAATTTTTTCAGGACTGTCAAAATCTCTTTATAAATGAACTGCAAGTTATTCACTATCTATCAGGAAAGTTCAAAGCACTTCATCATTTTATGCAAGAGTTTGCCTGTTCTGACTGGCAGCAAAAGAAATATGATGGGTGGTCTGTTTAAGGCACCTGTCCAAGCCCAATCACATTACATTTTCATAGTATCAACATTTGAAAACACTATAGCTGTTGCATCAACAAAAGTGCACGGGAATATCTCCAAAGCAGATGGCAACTAGCACATCACAAAAACATGCAGATTCCTGAGCCAATTTATATAGCAAAACAGCATCTACCACAGAGCAAAGGGAAGAATAATTAGCATATTCAAACATTCAGAACCTCCCAACATCACATGGTTTATGCTAAGGACTATGAAAAGTAATTGCTCTCACGTAATACTGGCTTTGATTTGGACAGGACCGACTTACAGCAGGGTTTATTCAACTGAGTAATTCCCTTTGAATCTGAATCAATACACAATTAATTTGAAAATACTGGCTATATTTTTCATAATGGAAAATACAGAAATCCAGACAAGGATCTTCTTAATTCAAACACTTAAGTATTTTGGTGTCAGTTCTTTTAAAGCAATATGGTTTTAATGTTAATAATGTATCAAATTTATTGTAATTCACAGGTATCTAATAAATGCCACATTTCAAGGCAACAGTGAGCAATCCGCACCTGTATAATACATAATGCTTCATGCTGGATTTGTTCACATACTGCATGCCTCAGTCTCTGTGCAATCATTTCTGAAAACACTGGTTATGTTACACAAATGTAACTTACATGTTTCACATTGTCTGAAAAACTAATTATTTAATTTTCTACATAAGTCTCTCTGTGTTAATTGACTCAGAATGGAGTCATCCAGTTCTCCACAGGTGGCCCTGTTTTGCAGTTTTCACATGTGTGAGAATTCATTCAGATATGTAATGGAAAAACTGCTCCACAGCTAGGCTTAAAGTAGATCCAACACCCTGGTGGGTAACCTTTCTACAGTGACCTGTTCATATTTTCATACTCTAATTCCGTAGTTCCTTCGTTGCAGGAAACAAAACAAATCCTTGTTATTGCTAGCTCGATGATGCTGATTTTAACAATCTAGGTATGTTTCAGATATGACAGAATTAGGTCATAACTATTTTGTTGTCACTCAGCCACCACACTCCAACTACAAGAGTTTACAGAGCCAAACTGGGATCCAATTAGGCTTCTGAGAAGCATCATTTTCAGTGGCCTGCTGTCCTGGTTCCCCAGGGACAGACCCATGGGCCATGAGTTGCCCTGCATCAGCTGAGAGATCCAATCAAGGCAGCTGACTCACAAGTGCATCCCATACCACTTCATCATGCTCATTATAAAAGGAGGGAGCTCAAGAAGGGAGGTGTTTTTTCCCTGGGGCTCCTCCCTTTTGTCCTGCTGCTGCTGCTGTTGACCTCAAGGACCAGGCTGAATAGAACCTTGCATGCTTCATGTTGGTGATTGTATTAGTTTTGTTATTTCATTAATTCTGTTTCTACTTCAACTCATGGGATTTTTCCCTTTTTTTCCCAATTCTCCCTCTCAACTGGAGAGGGAGCATCGGGTGGTAGAATAACTGCTACAGTTTGGTCCTGGGTACTGGCTAAATGCAGATACCTGCTAATAAAGGTGTGGCCATGACCTAGAATCCAAAAACACAAAACCAAAGCAGAAATATAGAATGTGCTTAATCTCACTTAACTTGAGATGTTTAGACTTCAGATGGATATAGCTGAGTTCATGGCCATAGGAACCCTTTACAGACCATAGAGAAGACCCACTGCCCCTATTGACTACAGAAAAGGGCTGATGTTACAGATCAAGAAAAAGATAGCCACTCCCTTAAAGTTCTATTAAACAAAACATTAAGATCCAACCATAGATTTTATCCTTAGCACATAGAAAAAATCGTACATCCAGAACATATTATCAGATATTACAGAACTATTATTTTGGGATATATTTCATTTTAGGAGAAAAAATCAACAACAAAACATAACAACAAAACACAACAAATGCATATATGCTAGTCACTCTGCATATTGATTTTATATTCAGTCATAAATGTATCTGTAGGAAAAATGTATTGATGTATATTGTATGTCTTTATAACATATCTGGTCTATGATGAAAAAGACAGATACGTCACAGCGTTTTATCTTAGGGCATCACAAATGTTATCTTAGAGGTTTGGAGTACAGCATCGCACCATTCAGCTTACCTCAGTATAACATTATATATATGTATGCATATGCATGTTTGATGCTCTGTTTTGGAAGAATTTGGTACACTGAAATAATTTAAAACATAGCACATTCAATTTAAAAAAATAGCATTTCCATTAATCTATTGTCTGAAAGTGGAACTATATATATTTAGGGCACCCTCTGATTTTAAAGTCAGTCTTCCAAAGGGCTTGGTGGTTGATCTTGTCAAATAGTCACAACATTGTACTGGAAATGTGAACAAGATACTAATTTTCTCAAAGGAGATGCTATAAATTTAGGCCAATATAAACCTTTCAGAATTACTCCTCTAAGTTTCACACCAGGATGTGGTGCTGTACAGCTGAGGAGCTGAGCTAATAAGTGTTGAAAAATGAAAAACAGTGCTTTATGGCATCAGGTAAATTGGCACCAAAAAAATTGCTTGCACATACGCCCCAGTTTTGACAAAAATGCAAAAATGTGGAAGTCATACCAACAAAGTCCCATTGGTATGAAAGCAGGAGGAAAGCAACAAATAGGTCTGTCAGGGAGTTCTGTATTATATGTTTCCAGTGTTGATTTTTACATTTTACCTGCTCAGGCTCAGAAGAGGTAAATTAACCAAAACCAATGTGAACACAGATACTTTCTACTTGCAGGTTAAAAAAGCCATTTCTGCCATTTTCATGTTCTAATGTTGTCACAGGGTTGTGAGTCCATAAGACTCTTTCTGGGTTCAACTTGTCTTTGGATCAACCAGAGGGAGTAACTTCAGACTGACAGCAATGTAACCAAAAGCAGATTTTAGCATTAAGAAAGTATTATGAATGTAGAATGGGGCAGCACAGACCTGGGCACACTCATTTATAAACTCCAGTGCAGTAATCACACTAGAGCACTCCTGTTAATTTCAAGAATTCCTAATTCATAAATCAGAATTTTAAAAAATGAGTCCAAATAATGAGAGTTTTAAAATAGGGATCTTGAGGGGTTTTTTCTTTTCTGTCTGGATTTTATTATGTTTTCATAGCTTTTTCCTCAATTCAGACTCCTTATGCCCTTCTAAAGCAACAAGAACCTGAGATTCATATTCAGTAATGTATATCCAAGAATGCTGGTCCTCAAGAGAAATACCACAACACACCACGAAATCACAAGGTGTAACAAACTCGCCAGACACACAGTTCAAATCGACAAAGGATCCTTCATTCCGAGTCCAGTAATTTTACTGTAGACTGGAATAATACCATAGTCCCAGTACCCATATCTTCCCACAGCCAAAACTCCAATGGAGCCAAATCCTCTCACGGCACTTTAAACTTCCCCAGAAAGTCCTGAGCTCTATCTCCCATGGCCAAGGTGAGTTTACCACGCAGGGTAAGCATCTTTGAAATACTGTCTGATACATAAAGCACCTCTGCCAGCAACTGTCAAGCCAATGTAAAACCAGTCATACCAGTTGGCAACCATAGCTCTAATCACCAATGTATTAAACAAAATGCAGACACCACCAGTCCATGTATTAATAGAAAGCAGCTTTGCTATTTGCTGAGAATACTGTAAATTTGTTTTTGGTAAGCCTGAAGCATGTCTGCAAGATTCCTTGGGGAATTCTCTTTGAGAAACATTGCGCCAGGCTCCAGCAGACTATAAGCTGAATAAGATGGGCCAAGGAGCTTGCCTGGGAGATGCCTGCAGATGCAGCAGCTGAGTGGATGTCCAAATGACTCAGAAGCAGCAAATTCGCTGCAAAGAAAAAGCAGAAGAAACACACAGGCACCAGTAATGTGGCCAAGCCTGAATTTGTTTTGGCAGGCTGTTGGCTAGCTGCAGGCTCAGATTTCTGAAGAAGGGAACTGCCTCCTGTTGTCCCTGGGACTGTGCCCTCGTTTGTTTTTAAACAAACTGGATGGCATGCAGTAAATATCTGGTTCCTGCTAGCCAAATTATCTCACAAGACCCTAAATACCAATTATCTCTTGGGCCAAAAAGAACTTGATTTGTTTATTTATTACTTGTTTACCTTGCTGTGGTAACTAGAAACACGGGCTCAGGATCCCATTGTGCCAGACAGCATTCAGATGTTTTTGTCTTTGTGGACTGATTTCCCCTACCAAACTCCATGGTAAATCATATCTGTGATGCACAATATTAAGGATGTAGCCTAGCCAAGGAGTTGTTTTTCTATAAGGAACAGGAGAACTCAGCATCAAAATATGCTTCTCACTGGACAGGAAAACAACTTTTCAAGATCTACCTATTTTGAACGTCGATAATTTGCTAAAACCCTTAATTTTTTTATTTAAAAATATGAATGGAAATACATTTTTTATTTGGCTTGGTAAAGGTATGAGCAGTTTAACATGATAAATGGACCATTAGGCTGTGTGCCTGAATAGCAACCCCTATGACACTTTCTACCTCTACTGCAGCAGTTGTGCAGAGAACTGTTTATAAGAACTTTTTAGAATAAACTATGCCAAGATGCACACTGAAAGATAAAGGAGACCTGAAAAAACCCCATGCCATATAAATACTATGTCAAAGCACTGCCATTGATTTTCAGTGAATGAAAACACCTGCAAATTGGAGGATAGTTGCTTATTTTTATCAGATCAAAGTAACTGGCATGATGGTCTTAAAAATAGTGGACAGCCTGTAAAAAACTGGGAGAAGGATAGCAGAGGGAAGGAATGTACAAAAGAAATTCAGCGCTTAATTTTAATGCCTTAATAATGAAGAAAGCAAGTATAGGATAGTTATCACTTAAGCAAGAAAGAATAGATATTGATGATGTGATCTTCTGATATGGTGATGATAATGTCATGATACTGAGAAAGAAATATAGGGAGTGTGTGGAAAGATCCTAATACTTGATATTTTTATTTCCATACCAAAATCCCTGCTTCCGTCAAAAATCACCTAAATGTAAATTTAATCAACTTTGTAATCATCAATGAAGCATCTATGGACTAACTCACCTACTAAAAAACCCCAACAATAACTGTACAATACGTACAAATTATATTTCAGTGTGGTGTGCAAGAACCTGAGTTCTGAATAAACAGTTATAACAGTATTTCTGGATGTTATATAGGTACACATGCTGGACATAAAAAGTACTCTGCAACATACTGTTTTCAGCTAAAGTTAATTTTAAAGTGCAAAGCCATTTTAAATGAGAAAAATATCAAAATGGTTGGAAGTAAATGAAACTCTTCTGGTTTCTCCTGAATAGAGCCAGTGTGAAAGAACAGTCAGAACAGAGAGCACTGTGAACAAGAGCCTGTCCTAAGGAACAAAAAGTAGCTCACACTTAAAATTCACTTTCCTTAGAAAACTTAAATATGGCCACATGCTTTTCTGTATTTATTTAGCATTTAAGTCAAAATTTAATCTATATATTTCATTAAGCCCAGAAAAAAAATATTTAAAAGAGAAGCAATTGCAACAGACTGTTTTTAAGGGTGTGGAAGAACATTTTATTGATGCTGTGAAATGTAATAAATTCCTTTCGGAGATGTTGCATGTCTGCAGTGCAAGTCTTGTAAAAAAACATAAGCATCAGAACTTAAGTGTATGTTAGTTTAATAACATTTGCAATCTATTTTCATATTGCCTATAATTTTCTAGTTATTAACATACTGTTCATCCATTCAGGATAGTCCTTTGGGTTAGTAGGGCTAGGTTTTAGCAGCAGCTATGGTTTTCATGGGTTATATCTGTTTCATTGGCTTCACAGGTTTGGCCCAGGGAAATAATTATAACTCCTTTCTAGTTCTTACTCCAAGCACGTTCCCTCCTTCCCCTCCTTCTTTGGATAGAAGGCAAAATGGGCAGCAGACAGGACTCTAACTCATCCCTCTAAAACCAGAAAATTCCCAGAAATGAAAAGATTCATCTCCTGGCTGTTTCTGAGTGCTTGATTCAGATCTGTCACTGTTAGAAGAGGGTTTTGCCATGTTGTTTTTCTTTAAAAAAAAAACCACAAACAATTAACATACATTTTAAATACAATTAATATTCAATATCATTATTATACTTTAAAACATCCCAAGAAAGGCTTTTCCTCTGGTAAAAATAACAAGTTCTCATAGTAAATTTGTTGTCATCAAAACTATAACTCAGCTCTTTTCCATTTATGTTTGTTCACAGCTCCTATTCTCCCACAATTTTCTATGCTGTTGGCTATTTTATCCTGAATTTTTGAAAAGTATTAGTCTTTCCCCTGAAGCCTTGGAGTCCTCTCCCTTCAGGGAAAGAGAAAGATAGCCCTTTGTTTGTTTTCTAATGGAAAAGAAAGAATAAATCTTATGTCTTGACTATTTCTCTTTAAAAAACCAAGAAAACACACAAACTTTGAGTACTATTTTTGCATAGTCTGCTATTTTATCCTTTGTTTAGTTCCTGGCATCAAGCTTTATTTGTTGGCACAAAGAAATCTTGTACCTCCAAGCTTGTAACTCAGAGGCAGGGAATGATAAACCATAAGCTCTAAAAAGGCTTGAAAATGGTTTTTTGCTGTAACTGTGCAGAAGAGTTTGTCCAAAGCCACACATCACCTTTGTTTAGTGATCCTTCACATGTAACAGCGCTCAAAATTTACAATGTTCATGAAAGATCATAGAACCACAGAATGTTAGGGATTGGAAGGGACCTCAAAAGATCACCTAGTCCAATCCCCCTGCCAGAGCAGGAATACCTAGGTCAGGTCACACAGGAACGTATCCAGGCGGGTTTTGAATGTCTCCAGAGAAGGAGACTCCACAAACTCTCTGGGCAGCCTGTGCCAGTGTTCTGTTACCCTCACTGTGAAGAAGTTCTTCCTCACATTTATGCAGAACCTCCTATGTTCCAGCTTGTACCCATTGCCCCTAGCCCTATCATTGGATGTCACTGAGAAGAGCCTGGCTCCATCCTCATGACACTCACCCTTTACATATTTATAGACATTAATAAGGTCACCCCTCAGTCTCCTCTTCTCCAAGCTAAAGAGACCCAGCTCCTTCAGTCTTTCCTCATAAGGGAGATGTTCCACTCCATCATCTTTGTGGCTCTGCGCTGGACTCTCTCAAGTAGTTCCCTGTCCTTCTTGAACTGGGGGGCCCAGAACTGGACGCGATATTCCAGATGCGGCCTCACCAGGGCAGAGTAGAGGGGGAGGAGAACCTCTCTCGACCTACTAACCACACCCCTTTTAATACACCCCAGGATGCCATTGGCCTTCTTGGCCACAAGGGCACATTGCTGGCTCATGGTCATCCTGCTGTCCACCAGGACCCCCAGGTCCCTTTCCCCTACGCTGCTCTCCAACAGGTCAGCCCCCAACTTATACTGGCACATAGGGTTGTTCTTACCCAGATGCAAGATAAATTAAAATATGGCAAGATAAATTAAAATATTACAAGTATTATTAAATGAGTGATTATGTCCTATAATCGTGATTAAACTTTCCTGCTAAGCTTTTTTTTTTTTAAAAAAAAAAAAAAAAGAGCAATGATGTCTCAAATACCACAATTATTTTTGTATACTGCAAGTCAAATGAAAAGAAAGGTGTGTCTCAGCTATTAGCCACTGGCAATACTGACTTGTTCATGGGACTACTTTACTGAGATTTTGTATTCTTGAATTGAACAGCTGAGACTGTAGAAAACTTTAGATATCCTTTCATCCCTCCCCACCATGCAATTTTCTCATTTCCCCATCAGATTTTTTTCCTTCTATTTACTTCTTGGACCTGCTGCAGAATGCTTCTAGATATACTAAAACAACAGCTGCATGAGTTTTGAAGGGGCATCATAACATGCCATTTTGTCAGTCTACGTTTAACTGGTGCCCTAACTAAATATATAGGAAAATAGTAGTCAGGACAGTAATTTGAACAGGGATACAAGCACAGCATGCTCTTCATATTACACACACACTGATGTTTCATCTACTTAACCCACAGGCCATTCTGAAGGTAATAACATGCTACCTCAAGAGGCTAAGGTTTCATTACATTTTTAAGGACTAACAGGTGTGCCCCTCTGGCTTGCCAAAATCCTTCATGATGAACTGCAAAACTAATCTGTAAACTTGCTGCTCACCCGCTGGCTCGCACTGCACCTGGCTAGTGAAATGGCAATACTGGAGTTTGTGCCTGGTCATCCCTGTTCCACTAACGCAGACCTCAAAGCACCAAGGCAAGTGGGTAACTGATACATCATAAGGAACAAGAAAACCAACCAACCAAACAAAAAAACTCACAAACTTGAATGTGTAGAGGTTACCTAAAAGTGGAAAAGAAAGCTCCTACTCCTCATCCCCCTACAGCAGTTCAGTAGAAACTACCAGGAGCATCAGAGGAGTTGTGCTCAGACAGGGATTAAGGTCAGACAAGCTCTCAAACGTCTGTCTCAAATGGACCTTTGTAGCGTTGGTCCTTGTGGGCCCTTCCAGGAGTGCCTCGAAGGAGCCATTGGAGCACCCTGCCTCCCCTCAGGTTTCTTGCCAGCCCAGACTTTACCTTTCAAAGCAGGCACCTGATGAGGCTGAAGCCTAACCACCTTTCCACACACATACAACAACATGTAATGGGCCCCTCACTACAAGAAGGACACTGAGCTGCTGGAGCGTGTCCAGAGAAGGGCAACAGAGCTGGGGAAGGTTCTGGAGCACAAGTGTGATGGGGAGCGGCTGAGGGAACTGGGGGTGTTCAGTCTGGAGGAGGCTGAGGGGAGACCTCATTGCTCTCTGCAGCTCCCTGAAAGGAGGGGGTAGTAAGGAAGGGGTCGGTCTCTTCTCCCGGTTAACTAGTGATAGGACAAGGTGTAATGGCCTCGAGTTGCCAGGGCAGGTTTAGATTGGATATTAGGAAAAATTTCTTCACTGAAAGTGTTATCGGGCATTGGCACAGGCTGCCCAGGGCAGTGGTGCAGTCCCCATCCCTGGAGGTGTTTAAGAGATGTGGTGCTGAGAGACATGGGGTAGTGGAGAACTGGCAGTGCTGGGTTAATGGTTGGACTCGGTGATCTTAGAGGTCTTTTCCAACCAAAACGTTTCTATGATTCTCTTTGATGCCCAGTTTGCCTGCCATGTGGCATTTCTAAACATGGGGTCTGTAGATATACAGTAATTCCTATAAATAGATGTTGGTAGCAGGGCATAGCGTTACAAGTGGGGACGTTCCTGCTTTGGGGCCGGCGCGGCTGCTCTCGGCGCAGCAGTGCCCGAGAGCAGCGGGAGACTGGAGACAGACGCCCGGCCACGGTACGAAGCACTGGGACCGGCCCCGCGTACCCGCCTCGCCCAGCGGCGGGGCGCTACGGCCGTGGGGCCGCCTCCACGCCGGCGCAGTGGGCCGCGGTAGCGGCAGGGCTGGGCCGGGAGGAGGAGGAGGAGGAGGAGGAAGCAGTGGGCATGGCGGCGCCTGCAGCTCTGCAGAGGAGCGTGGTGTCCCCCGCGGGCAGGCACACCGCCTCCCTCATCTTCCTGCACGGCTCAGGTGGCTGCTTTCCCCCCTTCTCTCCCCTGCTACCCCGCGGTGGGGCCGGAGCGCGGGGCTGGGGTGGCCGCCGCCGCCTCCTGCTGCGCGGCGGGGCCCTGCCGGGAGTGCGGCGGTGCGGGGAGGCAGTGCCGGCCCCTTCAGGCGGCGGCAGCCCGTTGCTGCGTGAGGGGCCTGCGGGACGGGCCCGTGGGCACGGCAGCCGCCAGGCTTGGCGCGGCTGGAAAGCGAGGAGAAGGGGTGTCGGGTGTCCCTGTCCCTAAGGCTTTAGCTTCCCTTGGGAACAGTGCGGGGCTGGCCGCAAGGACCAGCCTCCGTGGGCAAAGTGGTGTGCGTGGGCTTGGTCTGGTGTTTAACCCACTGAGGTGGGCCCGTGGGGTGTGTTTTCGTCGCGGTGCCATTACACGCTGGCCTGGCTTTCTCCTCGAGAACAAACCCATTCCAGAAGATACTCTCCTCATGCGCCCACTCGAAGGATCGCCACACGCAAAGGGCGGTTTTCCTAATTAAAATGGCTCGTGGCATTTTCAGGATCAGACTGACAGTATTGTTGCCACCTATTGAAACTCGGTGTTAATAGACTGCTCTCCGTTCAGAGGAGTCCTAGCCACGTCCGCACAGGCTTCGTGGCCAGCGCAGTATTCATGGCAGGAGTTAGTTACCTGCGTCAGGGCCAGGGGGAGTGTGTGCTCTGTTGGGTTTATTTTTCTTAAAGGATATTTCTTACCTGCTAAATAACAACGAAGTCCACAGGACGTAAAAAAACCCCAACAAAACCAAACCAAACAAACAAAAACCCCAAACAAAAAACCCCAAACAAACCAATAATCACAGGTCTTTATTAGCTCAAGGCCTTGGGAATCAGTTCTGTGGAGCTGTCCACTCTGTCAGTTTCTCGTAGTTTTCACTGATGCTTCTATTTTAACAAAGATGCACATCCTTATTCACTTAGTTACATTTTTATAAGCTAGTTTAATTTTGCAGTTCTCAAATACTGTGAATTAAAGAGTGAAAGTGAAAGAGAGTTCGTAAGATGTGTTCAGCCCTCTTGTTAACGCTAATGCTTTAATGCTTGAGGAAATAATTTTCTCTCATGTTGGAGGAGTAAGGGAAGATTATGGTTAGAGGTTGATTCCACATGTGGTTAAAGTACTCTACAATTTTTCATTTTTGATATGATTTTGTTCGTAATCTTTGCAATGGGGAAGTGGAAGGGTGCTTTTATTTGGTTTTGTTTAGCAGTTCCACAGAACAGAGTTTAAAACAGAAGTAGCCACAGTGCTATTGCTGCGGGCTGGCCTGTAAGCCTGAATTGGTGCCTTCTGTACAGCGCTTGTGATGGAGAGTGGCAGTCAAATGGCATGAATCCATTTTGTTCATAATGCTTGCTCCAGACAAATTATAACAACTGGAGAATGTAAATGAAAAATCATATAGAAAAATATTAGAAAATTACCAGTACTGGACATCAAATTTAGGTAGAGGATCCGTTTGGTAGCTCAGCAAGGAAGGCAAATGAACATAACAAATGTGTAATAATTTTTTAGACTTAGGTTTGCAACTTTGCATGTTTTAACATGCATGTTACAAGTTGTTAAGTTTAAACTTAACCTTAAACTCAATTTTGAAAATTCAAGCTGTATTTGAAAGGAAAATAATTCATATTTTACTTGTTGGGTGGGAAGATAATATTGCTGACATCAGTCATTTTCAAGTTTGGAAACAGACTCAAAGCAGAATTGTGCATTATTTGCTTCTTTTTAGTAGTGTTTAGAAGAACATACAGTGCTAAAATCTAAGAGCAGTTTCAAAGACAAACCTTTCAGGAGGCTGTTAGGTTTTGCTTGCTGTCACAGTCTCCCCTCTTTCTCCCTCTCCTTCAGATTCTGTTCTTACCAAATTGAAATGCATTACCTCTGCATGCAAGTCATTGCAGCAGTTGCAGAGCATTTGGACCATGGGGACTCCTGTCACACAGAGAGTCATAGTTAAATTTTCTCTTACTTAATGAGTTCTCTATTAACTTTTCACGGACAAATTAGCTTCATTAACTGGAAATGCTTCTGCTGATCTTGGCAAAACTTAAGAAACGTGAATAAATAATAAAAGATGTGTCCTGCAAGATTAAGGAGTTTGTAAAGACCTAAGTAAGTCCCAGTTCTGTAAGCATTTGTATAGTTGACCTATCTGGGGGTTGATGATGTGCAAGTATTTTCCAAGCCTATACTTTTGCTTTCTAGTTGAAAAAAGAGGTGTCTATAGAAAAACAAATGTTTATTCAAGCCTCCGTAAGATATATTTTTCATAAATTAGGTGACAGCAACCATGAGGAAACCCTTGCATGTCGAATGTCTACTAAGAATCAGAGATGTGTTTGGACTTCAGACCATGCTACTCACATAAGCAAAGTACTTGTGTGAATGTGTTCTGAAGCATCCAGTTAATGCTATAACTTAGATTTTACTCTTTAACAGGGCACGGAATAAGATTTGTGTCAGTTTTGCGACCCTGTTGCTTATTTCTCACTTAGAGTGTTTAGGTCAAATGGAGAGAACTTCATGGTTATGCCATTTGTGCTCAACAGAAAAAAGAAAATGCTGGGTTTGGATCTTCATGCCTGCCATTTTAATTCTGAAGATGCATTAATTGTATGTGTAAATAAAGATGACTAAATTTTGTTTGGGTGCTAAAGCAAGAGCAGATCTTCTCTATTGGGGAATTATTGTAACAATAAGTTGGTATGTTCACATGACATTCAGATGTACCCTTGTAACATGGCTGTAAGCCTGACTTAGGGCAGTGATATATTTTCTTGTGGTTTGGCCATTTTATTGAGCAGAACAGAGTGAGTTCTAAAGTCAAACTGACCAATTTGAGACAAAGTAGTAGAGAATAGTGTTAACTCAGATTAGCAATTTGAGTTGATGATATGTGGGAGCCTCGACTTCAAACAATACTAAACTCCTGTGGCATGAGTGGCAGCAGTGAAATTCCAGTTTGCTGAATCCCACCAATTTTTTAGGTTGAACATTACTACGTGTTGTGTTACTGCCTGCTATAAATCATATTCCTTGATGGGCCAGTTTCCTTAATTTCCTTAAAGCATTGTTTAACTCTTTTTGGAGACTTGTGTGTGCATGCTGTTCAGAGAGGCAGCAGTGAAGTTATAGCTGAAGATACCAGTGATGCAAAGGCAAGCTCTAGAAACTGTCTGGTGTATGTACGTGTATTTGCTGAAGGGAGCATGTGCTGTCCGCATAAGAATTCATCCTCTGTATCTGTTCATAGCGCTTCAGTCTGTAGGGGTTTTGGCTATAGGCTGAGTTGATAAGACTAGGAAAAAACACATTGAGAGTCAGATTCCAACTAGCTTTGGAACTGTGGGATTAAGGTTTTTGAGGAGCCTGACAGGTATTCTAACTCAAACTGATGTTCTGAGCACTTTTACAAAACATTGGGAATGTTTGACTGATACTTTCCTTACAGCCTATGTGTAATATTAGCATAATTAAAGGGGAAGATCCTTTTTATTGCTCTTGAGTAAGTTTTGAAGTGGGTTAACAAAAAATGATGTAGTAAAAGTAATTAACTTTCCTAAGGGGAGCAGCAGGTATTTTATCTCACTTTTTAGGATGTTCATCAGTGGTTTTTGTTTATTGGCAAATAAGGTAAGGTGCAAGTAAGAGGTAAGGTCTTGTGCCTGATTAGGAGGTACTTAAGCAAATGGATATAGTAATTTATTAAACTTATGCTGTGAGGCCTCTTAAATAGTCTGTTTCTGGGAAGTTTTGAGTCCATCTTCCTTGGAAAGGGGATTAAGCCTAAGCCTATTCTGGAAGGTTCTTTTTTAGCATTTTGGAGGATTAACTTTGTGATTTAAGAAATTAGGGCAATCTGGTATAAATATATTTGACATTGTATAGTTTTCCTTCTAAATGCGTAGAATAATTCTTCTTGTACCCTTCTGTGTGATACAGGTGATACCGGCCAAGGAGCAAGAACATGGATAAAACAAATTTTGAATCAAGACATGGCTTTCCAGCATATAAAAGTAATTTACCCAACAGCTCCTGCCAGGTATTGTTAAATGTATTTTAACTGTAGGATTAAATTACTCTATTCCAGTACTGTAAAATATGCTTGTGAATATTGATACAGACTTTTGCAACACTTCCTTCTGCTTTCTCATGTATATGCTTTTTGGCAAAACTGGAGCTCAACAGTGCATTGCTGGCCAGAGACTCTGATTTTAAGTGGTTAATATTCTAAATGGTTAAAACTTCACAGTAGTCAGTCTCTGATTCAAATTCAGATTTTGTCTTTCCATCTTCTTGTTATAAATAGAAGATACTCCAATGTGTGTTGTAATGGCTTTATAGAGCCATGTGCTGGATCACAGTCCTAGCCGTATTAACTCCTATAAATTAACCACTAAAATACTCTGTTATATTTAATGCCAGGCTTAAGTTCTGAAGGTGGTTGATCTTTTTGGCAAGTATGATGTGGAAGACCTTCAGCTGCTGGAGAAAGGACCGGGAATTTAAAATTATACATATCTTCTAGTTTGAATCCTAACCCAGCTGTTTCAAAGTGAGTTGAGTTGAACAGTCGCTGTAGGCACAAATCTTGTTATTAAATGACACTGTGTGTTCAGCAGTAGGCAGGAAATATAGATAAAAATATTTACCCCTGGGAACTTGAAAGTTAAGGAGGTCAGACCTAAAGGCTAAAAGTTTTTAGCTATCAAAAGACATGACGTTATATTTCAGAGATGTTTAATTTTTCATAGTATAAATTCACTTTTAAGGTGTCTGTGGCTCTGAGTTAGGAAAATGTTTCCTTGAAAGGTAACGGGGCTTAAGTTTCTTTCTGAATTTGTGCGTAAGTGTGGATGAATGCTGAAAGGAAAAGGAAATTGTGACATTCTACACGGACTTTCGAGGTACAGAAGTTTGAAAGTCAGAAAAAAGTTCTTGGAGGTTATAAACAAGTATAATAGCAGATTTTGTCTGGCACTGACTAATATGTGAAAAAAAAAAAATCTTTCCTTGACCATGTATTTTTATGATCTAGTTAAGCAGGAAAAGCAATTGGGAGATTGCAGTGTGAATGTACTTACTGTGTTACAGAAAAATCAAGCCCATGAGTGGAAGTCTTTGAAGCAGTGTGTTTTGGGTTAGTAGGTAGTGAATATGATTTTCCGTACATAATGTGCTCATTACTTCATTGATGACAGGTGGCTAGAGTTATCAGTGGCACATCAGACATACTGACAGACTCCATTTCTTCCCTATCAACACAGCAGGTCCTGGAGAAATGCAGGAGGCTTTGCTTCCCTATGAAACAATCTTTCTTCACGTGTTATATGCAGCCAGAGCACCTCGGACCACATCTGTTACACCAGTGCTTCACTTTCCATTGCACTGCACTTCTGGGGTCCAATCCATTTCTCATTTGTTTTGGTTTCTTTGGATAACTGCAGATAGAAGCTATGTATAAACGATTAACCAGAAAGATCTCCTGACTCAGATGAGATGGTGTTTATGGGGAATTTATTTTTATCTTAAGACTTTGGATCTTGGTACTTTGGTAAACAGATGGCAAGGAAAATACTGTTGTAATTAAAAGATGTGAATAAACAGTTAACTCCACTCCTTTTTTTCTTTTTTAAGTTGAGGTTAGCCTTGGTCTTCTCTAGAGCAAATAGAGGTCTTGCATGAGTTGATTCAGAAGTGTTTTTTAGAAAAACTGTGAAAAGTTGTATATTCAAAGAATTAAAAATACCCACACTGTTTGTCTTTGACTGGCAATATGAAATGTGCTTGAGAATATTAGTGTATGGCCTTCTGTTGCTGATAGGCACCATTAGCTGACATAGTGAAATAAAACAGATGCCCTTAAGTATAATAATGTTTGCCACTGTTTGCAGCAATGCTGAAGTGAAGCTTGTGAAGATATGCATTACTGGTTGAAACTGAAATAACAGAAGGCTTTACAGACCCATTTCATGTTGATTTCATATTCAAGTCCAAAACACACTTCTTTTTGAAACTTTTGTAATGGTTGCTCTCCTTCCTTCCACAGAAAGCTAAAACGAGGCCTAGAACATCCAACTTGAATGGCAGACATTAAAATAATTATATCTGCATTAGGAAGTTAAATATATAGTCTGATTTTATGTGTGTGTGTATGTATATATGTTTTGATAAGAATTACAAATACTTCTGGCACCAATGGGGGAATTCAGCATCCTTGATAAATGGGACCTATAGGTGATAACGAGACTTATAGGTAGATGGTTATGAGTGTGTAGATATGCTGAAAAGGTTCTGATTCAGTCTTTGGTCATGTAGAGATAGGGTGATATGCTGGTGGAAAGCTATGCTGATGTAAGCAAGAGTCTCTGAGTGGCACAATCTGACACTGCATTTTCAGTTGTAGGAGCAGAGTGCAAAGCTTGCCGGCAGGTTTTTACTCTGATGATGAAAGCAAAGAAAAGCTTGAAGTTAGGCGAGACCACACTAGGATTGCTTGGCTAATGTGCTCTTCTGGCAAAATACTGCTAATGTGGATGCAGTTCATACTCTGTAAACTCCTGTCTTTTCCAGCATAACTTACCACATACACATTGAACACTCTCTGTTGAAGTAGTTATGCCAGTAAAAGCAGGTTTGATGATATAACTGCAATTCTAGAGGCTTTGGCAGGATAAACTGCAGGTCAGGAGTACCTCTTCATGTTTTTGACAATTCTGCTGATAGATAGATCTATAGATTTGGCATTATACATTCTTTACCTCTATTAAATAAGAGTTATGAAAAGCAGTGGAATTCACACTTTTCAACAAAAAAAATGAATTTTTTTCTTTGTGGAGGATGGATGGGGTTTATATTTATGTTTTGTTTAGATCTTACACCAGGCACTGAAACATACATATTTTTTATTTATGGCCATCAGAGGTTTAGGCATGTTTTGCTTCAGTAGTCAATATGTTTCAAAATTATTTTGGAAAACCAGCTCAGCATATAATCTAGAAGAATTCTAAAACATGTTCTCTGGCTATATTAGCATTGATTTCAGCAAACACTAGAGAGGATACTTCCATTTTACGGGTAAAAGCAGGAGAACATTACTGAATTACATTTTATAAAAGTATTTTTTACTATTCTCTATAGGTTTCTGTGGAAAGCTAGACTTCTTAAAAAAGATTTACTCTTCTTAAATCATTTTTATAATGTGCAGGGTCTGTGCAGAGAGTGATCACCACATGTCTCCTGGACAGGTAAAGTGTTTGTAGTGTTCTGTCACACTCATCCCCCATCACTTTGGGAAATCATATGAGTCTTATATTTGTTTGTTTCCTGAGCGAAAATAACAGAATATAGGTAATGCAATTTACTATTAAAGACAAAAAACTTTAAATATTTCTAAGGAAAGTGCTTATTGTAAAAAGCATGTTTAGATTAAAAAAGGAAAAATGTGGATTTGAAGTCTCAGTGTGATGTAGTGAAAGTGGTAGCACCTGAATTTGGCATATATTTGGAAATTAAATGTATGTAGCTGGGACATGCGAATTTTGCTTTACAAATGAAAATTTTTAGACATTGCATGGAGAAGTTTTGTTTTTTCTCTGTAGTGTAGGCAACTGGGATACTTAAAAATGAGTAGAGAACTTGTTTCTTCAATAGGTTGTTCTTTTAACTTTAGGTTTCTTTCAAGATCAGTGCTTCTGTACATAGATTAAACTTGTTTAACACAACAGAATTCTATTTCCTCTCCCTTGTAATGCTAATGTATATCTTTAATTAAAAAAAAGAAGCTCAAATTGTAGTCCTAGCAGCTGATGCAATCCCTAAAGCCACGTCTACAGTAATAGTTTTCAAGGAAAGGGTTTCCTTTTTCCCTTTTTATTTGGGTCAGGATGGCTACAGCTTTAAATACTGTTTCAGCTGCTACAACTGTGACTTAAATATTAGTTTTCTATTGAGTTTCTAAATCCGAACTGAATACCACCCAATTTAGCCTTTTTTTTTCTTCCTTTTTTTTTTCTTTTTTTTTTTTTTAATAGAAAGTGATAGTTTAAATTGGCATTGCAGCAGCTAACGTGGTAAAGTTAAAACCATTTAGGCTCCACTTGTTTTAATAAGTATACCTTACGTTCTATAATTCCCTTAAAAAATCTAGGTCAAAGATTCTTTGCGTTGTCTAGCATTCCATTCTGACAATCCTCTTTTGCAAGTCAGAAAGTAAACTATAAATACTTCTTGGGCTATTTTGTGGATCTTTTTGCCATTCGCTCAACATACCTTTCTGTGGCCAATAAGTCTCCATGCAGAATTTGTTGTCTGTTCTTTTTCCCAATTTATTCTAATTTGCTTTGTCTCTAAGTATGTAGCCAGTAAGGACTGCTCAGCATTATATGGCCTGGTACTCCATCCTTTCGCCCAAGTTCGCATCTTTTCTCAGTTCATGGGTGGAAATTAGTTTCATCTCATCGTAGTCCCCATTTGGCTATATCGCAAAACCACCAGACAGTTTGGCACCGTTCAGCTGCGTTGGCAGTCTCTGCTCGCGAGAGGCCTAGGATTGGAAAAGCAGCAGGGGTACTGCAGGTCAGACTTGAGATGGGTTGGCAGAGACATGTAGGGAAGTGTGCACGGTGCCTATCGTACTATGTTTGGCTCAAGCAAATGTTATTAATCCTTCACTTCTGTAAGCCCTAACCTCATTCATAAATTTAACACAAAGAAGTCTTTTTAGAGGTGGAAGTTTGAGGGACAAATGGAAAGGGTTTTGGTTGGTATCATAGGGTGGTTCTTTCGTCTCCTTCTGTAAGTAGAAATTTAATACATTCTGCATAATAATGATGGAAGCATGCTTGGATAAACATATTTTCCTGTATTTCTCTTCTTGCATTAGATGAGGAAAACATGGATATGCATACATGCAGTGCTTACGTCATATACTAAATGCCACGTGGAATGCAATAAACACTTGTCAGAGATACTTTAGTCATGCTTCAGGAAAACAAGGTAGAACGTGATGGCAATAATCTTGGATTTCTTATCCTTAAAGGGGTTAGTTAAAACTACATCACACTCTTAGACATCCTTCTTGTTTTCCTTCTCTCAACTCTTTTTCCAATAAAGAATTGGAGACAGTGGTTTTTATATGACCCCTCCAGCAAGTAGTTGTGGGGTTCTAAATTATGTGTCATTCTCTGCTCTTGCTTTATAATCTTTTCAGGGGTTTCTGTGCTCAGCTAGTGACATTCATTCATCTTCAGTTTGCCACCAGCTTGTGAAAGATACCACTCCAAATCCAAGATTGTCCTTCAAACCCCGTTAATGGCGAACTGATTCAGATTGGACCCCGGTTTGCCTCTTGCCACTTTTCCTTCCGTGAATTCATAAAGCAGCCACTATTACCTGGTTGCTGAGGAACTGTCAGTGTCTAGAAAAGGTCATTCTCAATTGTAACATTATTGCTGTTTCTCTTATTGGTTCAAATCCCTACAATTTACAGCCCCACCCCATCCCACCCCACCTCCCCCCCAAAAAAACAACCCAAACAAACCAAGCCAACATGGCAGCAGAAACAAAGAAACAGAAACTGAGAATTTGACCTGCTCAGTTTTATGTCACCTTGTATTGAAGCTTCCTTTGAAGTTCAACTTTGAAGTTGGATGAATAAAATTTGTCCCAAGTAACAAAAGCTGTCAGCGTAGTATTTCTTCAGATAACCATTCTGTACTGGCTGATCTAGCTGTGGTTACATCCAGAACAATTTGTATCAAAAGCATTTGCATGTAGTTGAGTGAATAGTCACAAGTTGTTCTGAAGAACAGCCGAAAGCACTCCTCACAGAGTTGACTCTTGCCTTCCTTTTTTAATTATTTTTTTTAAAGCATACTTCCACGTTTAAGCTGTTTGAATTTCTGAGACATGCTGTGTTGCCATACTGTGAAGCTTCATTGTTAAGACATGTTGAACCTCAGTTTTAACATAAGATATACTTTGGACTAGAGCTTTGAATTATAACTGATTTGAACAGGTGAATTCTCTGTGGTCCATCCCTTTTCTTTTAAAATTCACTTTCTGCTTCAGGCAGACAGTGTGAATTTAAAAGCAGAATTATGAACCAGATTTTCTATTGAGGTGTACTAGTATCAGCAGCAAGACTATGCTAGCAGCGAATTTGGGAATGGGAAGTAACTTCGTTTTAATTGGGAAAACCTGCCATCAGCTGTAAGAGAGTCAAGACTTGCTTCTAGAACTTAAGCAGTCTGACAGTGTGCTCTATAGATTTTCTTGAAGGGATGCCATAGTCTTCCAAAAGACAACATTACAATGTGTCATGCAACTTTGTGCCTCATAACTAAGAGGAGATGGGTTTGGGCATGAAGCAATAGTGAGGATTTAAAAAATTTTGATCTTTCTTTCTTTGAATCTTGAAGCCTAACTTCACTATAAATTCCCAGTTCTGTCTGACATCTCAGGAAGTTCTAGACAGAGCTTCAAGAAAGCTGTAAGCCAGCACCCGTGTTCTGGGTTATGTGTGGCTGCCTTAGTGGGTGATCATAGCACTGAGTGTGAAGGCATACAATTGTGCATCAGGAGAAAAAGTTGGGGAAAGAATATTTACTGTTTATCAATGTGCTGTCTGCTACTCTTATATTTCTATTATATTTCTATTTCTTATATTTGAAGCAGCAAGTAGTTGTGGCTTGTCTTTTAATGTAAAACGTTGGACAGGGGCAGTGGTTTATTGGTTAATGACCAAAATCACCTGTAGTTTTATGTAAGTCACTATACTAATAGATCATTTTGGATATAGAATTTGGCATGGTTTTAGATCTGAATTTGAACCTTGTGTAGCATTGTTTGGTTGCTCTCCACTTCTGTTAACTTACAGTAATTACAAACTATTTAGCACAATTCTAAATGTGATTAAGAAGATGTAAAAAGATGGTGTTATTGCCTCTTGCTTTTACTACATTTTCGTCGTTAATACCTAACTTGCATTAGCAGAAGCTAATGTATCTTCAGTTTCTGAAAACTTGAATGATCTGTATTACTTTGAAACTTTGCAGTGAAATCAACAGTGAAATCAACTGTGAAAATTAGTTCTGTTTGAATACGTGTTTAAAAGGTTGAAAGAATGATAAATACAGAGGTATTGCAGGATATTTTCCTTTTAAGACATTTAAATATTAGGTGTGTAGGATCTTCTCAAAACTGCAGTCTCATGCAATAAGTGTAAGTGTGAGAAAATGACTGTAAATCAGTGCACACCCTTAAAAAATAAGACCTATAAAGCAATCATAGAACATGGTCTAAAGTGATTTGAGGATATTGGGAAATATTTTGAAGATTCTTTTCCTCAGGGTGCCTGCAGTCTCTTAAATGCTGTTTAATAATAGCTGTGTCTTCTTTACATCTTCTTTTCTCTTTATTTTTAAATGTTAATAGTTAGTTCATAGGAAATTGTGTTTCAGATATCTCTTAAAAATGGTTACAAGTTTGGAAGTCAGATATACCCAGAGAGAGGATTCTTGATTCTTTTCTTATACGGATTTGAATCTTTTGTTTGCTCCAGAGCAAGCAAAACAAAAATGCACAACTCCTTTAAACTAAACGAACAACAACAACAAAAAGAATAACCCACACAACTTGAGGTTTATATATTTTCGTTCCAAGTTTCAACAGCACACATTTTAGACACATAGAGCTTTGTTTTTAATATAATTTTAAAAAGAGAATAAAGAAAGTGAGGCACAGAGAAAAATAAATCATCGTAATGTTATGAGTTTTGATTAAACTTAGGAAAGCAAAAAATCCAAACTTAAAGCTGACCATTTTGTCTGACACTCTCCTTAAGTGACCATGCTGATCTTACCAGATGGAGCTTTCAATCCACTCTCCATTTCTTTGCTTTTGTGTATTTCAGTCCAGCCTCTTGTGTCACTGTAACATAGGGATTTTATTTTTTTCTTTTGTGGTTTAATTGTATGAAAAAATTTTGTGCTGTATTCTTGGAGCTGCACAGATGGTTCCATGCCAAACATATTTGTTTACCGTGGTAATGTCTGAGTTGTAGTATGCCAGCTAATAAAGGGATTTATTTAAGGAACAAGGTGAATGACTAAAACAGATGTGCCAGTTGGGTGAACCATTAAAAGAATCTTACTTCTCATCTTTATGTAAAGGTTATTTTTAATGCATTTCTGAGAAATCAAGACTAATTGCAAAGATGTTTTTTGAGACAGCTGAAAGCACCTTGTCCGTTTGCTTGGGGGTCTTTTCCTGTGGCCTTAAGACACAATAGTCTTTCATCTATCTTATGGTAGAATTCTCAGAGACAGCAGGTACGAGTCCTGAGTTTCGATGTCTGGTCAAGTATTATAATCTCATTATGGGTTTTGTCCTGTTTATGAATTGTATGTTTCTGTCTCTCAGTTGTGGGGAAACCGGTTTTAATATGTCTGTAATGTAAATGTTAATTTCTGTAATCTAATACAAATATGTAACTTCGTTCCCTGGAAATCCTGGGTCAACCTGCTGCAGTAATACTAGAACCTTACACATCTTTTCTCACACAAAGGTAAGGTACTCTGGTTTTACTAGAAAATAAAGCATTCTGGCTGCTAAGCATTTTACCCAAGATTGATCTAGAAGTGTTTGAGAGAGAAGCTAAAACCATGAATTAAATGGTGTTTGCCCAAGCATTTAGTCTGTTGTACATCATATTGTCTAAGTGACTTCCAGAAACTCCACTGATTCTGCTGTTGTTGTTATTTTTGATTGGAATGTCTTCTCTTAGAATTTGGAAGACTTTTGTGAATTAGAGATTTGTAATCTTGTTTCTCTAGGTGTCGAACAATTTATTTGGGAAGAATCCAAATGGGCATGTCCCTGCCCAAGGCAGGGGGGTTGGAACTAGATGATCTTTGAGGTCCCTTCCAAACCAAACCATTCTATGATTCTAATCCTGGAGACAGTGGTAATACTAAAGAGAAGCTTAAAAAAAAAAAAAAAAAAAAAAAGTTACCTTTTTTTAATAGATGAGTAAAGGCTAAGTTGAAAAAAAAAATAAATTTGTTAATTCTAGTGCTTAAGTATGTGGTTTGTTTTGAATTAAGCAAATGAGGGACTACTTTAGGCACACACTGTACTGAAATTGACCACATACTTGTATACCATTTTGAATAACAGTAGATTGTTGTGGTTTTTAGGTACTGGTTCCTGAAGCTGTGCTTGAAAAGATGAAACAGTGTAGTCTCTACCTGTCTATTTCCATTTGTTGCCTCTTCCTTTATATTTGGCTTTTCAACTTCAAAGTCATGGACCTTATTTATTTCACATGCATGGCACTGGGCAGAAGAAAATCTGTGTTGTTTCATTTTTGTCTTGTGTAACTGAGTGATCCAGATAGTATACTGCCTCTTGTACTCTCCTACTAGTGGCAGAAATACCTCTTTACATATGTGAAGCCTCTCTGGTATTAATAAAGACAGAATTTGTTCCTTCATTAAGAATAATTGAAATGGTGGCTTTCTCATTTTAGGTTAGTTGTGTTTTTGTTTAATCCTAGTACTGAAAAAAAATCCAGAGTGATCACAGAAGTCAGTGTTAGAGTTTTCAGTGGGTTCCCATCCAGACAGATTTATCAAAGGCTGTCTGTTTGTAGGTAATGATTGTAATCTGATCTGAGCTCATCTGAGCTTAAGTAAAAATGAGAAATGTGCCCCCTGATTAAACATTGCAATTAAGGATTTTAGGGGGCTTGGTTTAGAGATGAAGCATCGATCTCATAGCAGTATGTTTGGTATTAAATTGTAGAGCCATTGCAAGGCAATTAGATCACCTTTTTTGGGATTTCAGGGCTCTATTCATCTTCTTTATTTAAAAACAAAGAAAAGGCTGCTTTGAATTGTAGCTTTCTTGATTATCTGAGGTTTGGGTAGCATTTTAGAGCACTTAAAATACTGATCTGACAACACAGTATTGTGGCAGGGGGGATAATCATGTCTCTAATGTGTGTCTGCACACCAATCCAGTAAGCTCATGGCATTTCTTTTCAGTTATTTTTGAGATACCTGCCCCATTGAGATGAGGATTACTGTATTTATTTGAGAAAAAGAAAATTCACAGAAGGAAGAAGTTTTTTCTAAATACCTAGAGGTACATAATAGCTCTCCTGTCAATTTCAATGAGAGTAAGACAACTGAGTCCCATAAAGTTACCTCCTGCAAAGCTGTCTTGTTTAGCAGTTACTTCAGTTTGTCCTATTCCAAGGTGGATTTCACCTTTAACTTTGTTTAGGATTAAGAACCTCTGGACAGGGTTAAGATCTAAATTATTTAGTTGACCTGATCAACCTTGACATTGAACTGACTGAAACTTGCATTTTGCATAGCTTCTAAGTGCTGTCATCTTTCTTGAATGACCATGTTTTGAATGCAAGGAAATGCAGTGTGACTGAATGTAAATTGAGACTCTAAAGCGGTTCCTTCTTTCCTTTGCTGGAGAGATACTGTATTGTTTTTATTTAGCAAGTATGCTGAAGTCTTTTCATCCTATACTTGGTTAATCATTTGTCTTCTTTCCTTCCACCGCTGCAGGCCATATACACCAATGAAAGGAGCCTTCTCCACTGTGTGGTTTGACAGGTATAAGATCTCTAATGATTGTCCAGAACACATTGAAAGTATTGATTCTATGTGCCGAGGACTTACAGACTTGATCAACGATGAGATTAAAAATGGCATTGCAAAGAATAGGATATTAATAGGTAAGAGAGTTCAATGTGTTTATTTTAATGTTTTTTAATTGTTAAGAGGTCATCTCCTTTGAATTTACTCCATCTTGAAAGCTCATGAGCATGCCTTGCAACTGCTGAACAGCCTCTTCAGCAGCCAGTCCTCAAGAATATTAAATCATTTTTTTAAACCTCTATCAGGCAGAGAATGTGGCTCACTAAGCAATGTCCTCAAAAATATAAATTAAAACTGGTTTTATTGTAAATAGTCATTTTTAATCATTATTTAAAATACATAGTGGACAGTGATTTACTTTAAAAAGTACCTATTTTTACTATTTCCTTTTAGCCCTTTTCAAGGATGGAAAAGCATACTTTCCCAAAATTACTTGTATTTTAGAGAGTGGAGATGTAGGATATAAGTAATTGTGAGCTTTTCCTTACTGCTCCAATCATTTTAAGTTAAGTTAATTCATGGGGAGAAAAATTGCATGTTACTCATCACTACAGATTAGCACTTGATAACAAATAAAGTTTTAACTGTCTTAGTTCATATGTGTTTATCTTCCTGCCCCTCTTAATTTCCACAAATTTCCAGTCAGTTTCACAGTGCTTCTGTGAAATAGATCATGGGATATTGAGGCACAGAAGCTGAGGGCAATGGAGTAGCCTGTGTCGGAGAGGGAATGATCTTGGCTCTATGTCCCATCCCGAGACCACAAACTATTGCAGGTTTGGGAACAAACTCTTAATGTGGAAACTTACAAATTTATGGCCAGTTGAGTCATGCCATCAAAATCCTACATGGTGCAGCCACCGCCATTCAGCCTACATGTTTTTTTGGTCAAGCCCCATGTTGCTCTTTCAAGGCCTCCATTTACTTTCCCTTTCTGGCTTATTGCTCTGGCTGCAGAGTGCATTGTTTTGGATGGCTGTCAGCACAGTCTCTTTGATCTGTCTGCCCTGTGTTATACCTGCTGGCTTGGAAACAGCTGAAAGAAGTACAGGTGCTTTTCTGTAGAGTGAGCTGGGAGATGTTCTGTATACAGATCCAGCTTGCTACCAGGCTTTTATCCTTTCTCTGTAGCCTTCAAAATCAGAACTAGTGAGACTGTGGAGCATGAAAGTTGTTTTACAAGTCATAAAGAGAGTAAGGAAGTTGGTATGCACTGATTGTTTCAGCCCATAGATTCTTTGGAAGTCCCCGTCTCTGTGTTTGCATTCCTCATCTGTAAATCAGAGGTAATTACACTTATTTTCTCATTCATGAGAGCTTTGATTTCAGGCTTCTAGAGTAAGGCACCATTTCCTTGCCTCTGTAACAGAGACTACATGCATACATCCTCAGTTGAATGTAATACTCATGCAACAAGCAAAATGTCAGCCCTGAATTACTGCTTCATTCAAAGTACAGAAGGGGACTCATGTGGATGCATAACAAATTTGCTAGTGGAAAATGAATTTTGTCACTTGTGGCTGCACAAGATTAAGTGCTTTTCCACGAGAACTTTGTGCCTTTTTTGCACTGGTTTTGATGATTAACCAGCGTGTGATGCAGTGGAGAATGAAGCTCAGAGATCCTGTAAAATTTCTGTGCATAAAGGTCGGGTTTTAGTAACAGTCTGAATCAGCCTCATAGAATCATAGAATAATTATGGTTGGAAGGGACCTCCAGGGTCATCAAGTCCAACCTTTACCCCATCCTGTTCCTAACCATTAAACCACTAGACCATGGCCTCAAGTGCCTCATCAACCCTTTTTTTGAACACCCCCAGGGACGGTGACTCCACCACCTCCCTGGGCAGCCTGTTCCAGTGCCTAACCACCCTCTCAGTAAAGAACTTCTTCCTAATATCCAATCTAAACTTCCCATGACACAACTTGAGGCCATTTCCTCTCGTCCTATCATTAGCAGTTTGGGAGAAGAGACCAACACCAGCCTCACTACAACCTCCTTTTAGGTAGTTGTAGAGGGCAATGAGGTCTCCTCTCAGTCTCTTCTCCAGACTAAACAACTCCATTTCCTTCAGCCAGCCTTCATAAGACCTGTTTTCCAGACCTCTCACCAGCCTCGTTGCCCTTCTCTGGACTCGCTCCAGCACCTCAATGTCCTTCTTATACTGTGGTGCCCAGACCTGGACACAGTACTCAAGGTGTGGTCTCACAAGTGCCGAGTACAGGGGCACGATCAGCTCCCTACTCCTGCTGGTCACACCGTTTCTGATACAGGCCAGGATGCCATTGGCCTTCTTGGCCACCTGGGCACACTGCTGGCTCGTATTGAGTCGGCTGTCAACCAACACCCCCAGGTCCTTTTCCGCCAGGCAGCTTTCCAGCCACTCTTCCTCAAGCCTGTAGCGCTGCATGGGGTTGTTGTGGCCGAAGTGCATGACCCAGCACTTACCCTTGTTAAACCTCATGCAATTGCCCTCAGCCCATCGCTCCAGCCTGTCCAAATCCCGCTGCAGAACCTCCCTACCCTCAGGCAGATGAACACTCCCACTTAATTTCATGTCATCTGCAAATTTACTGAGGGTGCATTCGATCCCCTCATCCAGGTCATTGATAAAGACATTAAACAAGACTGGCCCCAAGACCAAGCCCTGAGGGACACTGCTTGTGACCAGTCTCCATCTGGATTTAACTCCACTCACCACAACTCTCTGGGCTTGGCCATCCAGCCAGTTTTTAACCCAGCGAAGAGTCCACCTGTCTAGACCATGAGCCACCAGCTTCTCCAGCAGAATGCTGTGGGACACAGTGTCAAATGCCTTGCTGAAGTCCAGGTAGACAATATCCACTGCTTTTCACTCATCCACTAGGTGGGTCACCTGATCATAGAAGATCAGGTTGGTTAAACAGGACTTGCCCTTTGTGAACCCATGCTGGGTGGACCTGATGCCTCCATTGTCCTGCACTTGGTGCATGATCTCCCCCAGCATGAACCGTTCCATAACCTTCCCTGGCACTGAGGTCAGGCTGACAGCCTGTAGTTCCCCGGATCCTTCTTCCTGCCCTTCTTGTAGATGGGCGTCACGTTGGCAAGTTTCCAGTCGTCCAAGACCTCACCCGATAACTAGGACTGCTGATAGATGATGGAGAGCGGCTTGGCAAGTTCCCCCGCCAGCTCCCTCAGCACTCTCGGGTGGATCTCATCCGGCCCCATAGACTTGTGGGTGTCTAATTGACTCAGCAGGTCCTTCACTACTATTTCCTGGATTACGAGGGTTTTATTCTGATCTCCATCCCAATCTTCCAGCTCAGGGAACTGGATACCATGAGGATAAGTGGTCTGGCCATTAAAGACCAAGGCAAAGAAGGCATTAAGTACCTCAGCCTTTTCCTCATCCTTGGTAACAATGTTCCCAATCGCATCCAATAAAGGATGGAGATTCTCCCTGCATCTTTTTTTATTGTTAATATATTTGTAAAAACTCTTCTTATTATCTTTTGCGGCAGTGGCCAGGCTGAGTTCAAGCTGGCCTTTTGCCTCCCTAATATTCTTCCTACACATGCTTAGTCAGTTTAGATGGGACTTTGTGCCAATAATTGCCCGTCTTCTGGCATTGTTTCTTACAGGAAACTACAAATTCTGTAAAGGCACCTGGCAGCTTTGTAACATTTTTGACCAAAAATAATATCAGGCCAAGATTTGGTTATGAAGATATAGTCAGTATATCTGCACTAAACTGTGATGTCCACTGGAAAAGGAGAAATGGGTGGCCTGAAATTTTTCTGAGTTTGAGAAAGATTGGTGTAGAGGAGAGAATGGAAGATATATGGTCACTTGCTTAGAATGTCAAAGAGCTGAGTCAGATCTTTTTAAATTTCTCCTTGAAAAAGTTAGGAATAGTCATCTGATACAAGAAGAGGGGTCTTGAGGTGACACGTGGGGAGCAAACAGTGGATTTGTGACTGCCGGTATGGTAGAGTTGGAGGAGACAGCCTTCTTAAGGTGAAGGGAAGAATAAGACAATTATAGCAGAGGAAACCATGGTGAAATTTTGCTATGAATATTTCCTCAGTGCACTCAGTGATGTTGAGTCATGTTGGAGATCCATAATGGGAATACTAGTATGTATCTTATTATGGAAAGTAGAGACAAAATAGTTGAGAGAAGAGACTGGAGGACTCGGGAGCGTGAAGAGCAGTGAGGGCCTTTTCAGGTAGATCAGAGAAGCCAAGACAGCAGAGCAATTGTATGAAGAGGTAGTTACAGAGAATGAAATGGTCGTTAAAGAGTTAAGGAGAACTGGGTTGTGGGACTGTCTGTTTTGTAATGTGTGGGAGCTTTAATGAGTGGAAAGAAAACAAAATTAGTATGAGGAGGGTAACAAGGTTGAAGGTTAGGGTTTTCTATGGAATAGCGGACTAAAATTACAGGCTGAGGATGAGTGTCAGATATTGTTGGATGAGGGCAAGCAAAATGTTAGGCAAGCAGGAAGGTGGGTAGCTGCTGACAGCTCAGAGGTGTGGGATAAGAAGGAAAGATCTGAGGGAGCACTGTGCAAAGGAGAGCCAGTAGGGAGAGAGGGGAAGCAGGAGCAGGCTCTCAAGCAGTGGAAAATGAGAAGCCCAACACCTGGTGTTCTGGGGGATGATTCTCCTTCTGGAGTCATTGAAACTTTCCACAAGGCTGAAGATTGTGGGTACAGTAAAATCATTTGTTCTGAAATAAATTATTGCCTGTGCTGTTTGTTTCGGTAACACAGTTAGGTCTGTAGGGCAGAACTCTAAAGCTAAGGGTGGAGTCCAGTTTGTGGAATGCCACTTCTCTTTTTCTATATCAAGAAAAATATTAGCGCAATGTTGTTTTAAACAGCTGCTCTATGAATCTACTGAAGAATTACTTAATTCACTGGAGGTAAATCTTGTTATTAAAACCTCCATATCAGTTTGGTGTAACAACTAGCACACAGTAGTACATTGCTCATCTACCCATTACTGTTTCCTGCCAGTTTCACAAGTTGCTTTACTACTAATACAGAAGTCTTTTGAAGGAAGTGGGCTTCTTGTTCGTTAAGGTTTATTTCCCCTCACCTTGAAGGAAGAAGGGAAGGGAGACTGACTGCAATATATAATTACTCAAAAATAATTATATCATTTCCAGAATTTGATAATGAAAGTCACTTTTTAGCCAAACATTCCTGTTGAGTTACTCTTACTGGTCTTCCTGGCTAAAGGACTTACTGCAAATAATCCTGTAAGTAGGTTTATATTGACTTTGGAGATAAAAGAGGGTGCTAAAATTAGTCAAATTTTGACACTTGGAACTTTGATAATATCCCTTCTTAAAATCCGAATGTATTCCTTCTTTATAAATGCCTGCATTCATTGCTAAATTAGCTAAACAAGCAAATAACCACATTTTGAAATGTGGAACAATCATTTCTTTTTCTATTTAAAGCTGAGTTGGTTTTTCAGATGGTAGTGGTTTTGCTTAGTTTTCTAGTGGTTGTTTTTTGGGTTTTTTAACTGCTTCCATAGTGATAGTGCACCACAAAATAACTCCACTTAGGTGGAAATTGTCAAAGATTTCAACAATCTTATTCAAGAATATGCTAGAAGCTCTTGAAAGAAATGGCCACTTCAAATTTAGAGCATTCCAGTAGTGCTCACTTTAGTCAGCTGCGCTTCAGTGAAAGGCAGTCTTTTTGTTCTCTTTTTTTTGTTCTTAATTTAGTGCTACTTTCTTATTTTTACAGGTCACTTTTTGTGTAGCTCAGAAGTGCTGATCTAAGCCTGTTGGTCTCTGCCACCTGTAGTCACTTGTGTAAGCAGCCAGTGAAAATAAACTTTCCATAACAGTCCTGTAGATTTGACTGTATGCCAAAAAACACATGCATAATTCCTGACCCCTTGTACTGTAACAATAACACAAGACACACAACCACTTTTTGTTTATTGCTAGACTTGTTACATAGCTACTGAACCATGGTGGAAGTAACATGAAAGCTCTGTGCTTCTTGTAAATATTAGCGTTTCCATCTCTCTCAGTGTGTGTGAGAAGGGCAAGGGGAGGAAATATCTTGGCTTTGACATCTAGAGAAAGAGAATTCTGTAAATACAAGAACGTAAAAAAACAACGATAAATCATTAAAATGCTGGGCAAACTACTTCACCTACAGTCTTGGTATTTTGTGTCTTTGGCTTCTAAACCTTTTGCTGTCACTCTTCCTGTTCTATGTCTTCTGTCTTTGTTGGGAAGATATTGCCTTTCATTTAAGAGGCACTTACTATCTTGCTTTTACAGAATAAGTTCATGGGTTTATATTGCTGTTTGTCACTGCAATTCAAATGAGATTTCTCTTTCTGTACCACCCATCATGTGGCCTTGTGGTTTATCTAAATTATGCCTATGAGATGCTGAGCTCAAAGCAGTACTGTAAATCCATCTCCCATAATACCAGCAAACATTTCATTAATTTTCAGTGCATCAGTTTAAATTTGCATTTCATCTGTACTTGGGAGAAAATGTTTGCTCCTCTTGTTCATTTGCACCTGAACTGACCATTTATTTTTCTTTTGGATCTCTATTACTCTTTTTACTTCCTGATGCCCAAGCAAGAGACATTAACAAATGAATGTTTCTGGTTTCTTCATAAATGGTTCACTAGAAGGTACAAATGCTAATAATTTTAACCAAAGAGTAGGATCCACCACTTAGAATCATAGAATCATTAAGGTTGGAAAGGACCTCCAAGATCAAGTCCAATCAGCCTGCCACCACCATGCCCACTAAACCATGTCCCAAAGTGCCACATCTTCACATTTTTTGTACACCTCCAGCAATGGGGAATCCATCACTTCCCTGGACAGCCTGTTCCAATGCTTCATCACTCTTTTAGTAAAGAAATTTTTCCTAATACGCAATCTAAACCTCCCCTGGTGCAACTTGAGGCCATTTCTTCTCATCACTCATTACATGTGAGACCAACACCCACCTCACTACAACCTCCTTTCAGGTAGTTGTAGAGAGTGATAAGGTCTCTCCTCAGCCTCCTCTTCTTCAGACTAAAATGACACTTGCCAGTTTGTTCCCCAGCTCTTGACAGTGTCTGTATTAATGTATATGGAAATGGGGGTCTTTGAAAGGTATCATATTCTCAGTTTTGATGGGCATGGAGAATGACAGGATTAGCAGATGATGGTGAAGATAAGGATTAAATAAGACTCACAGCAATAAAATCAAAAATAATTCAGTCATGATAGTATCATCACATATTAACATCAGATAATAGCTTTGCAAAGAAAAGAATTGTAAAGTGAATTGAATTCAGATCTTTTCAGCCTTAGTAGAAACTCTGTTGAAAACATATGCTTACTCATCTTTAATAAATGCCTGAATTCAATGCAAAATTAAATGGATGGATGGGCTTTTAGAATGCTTTAGAGTCATGCACAGACATGCCACAGGCTGTGCGTTAACCTGTACTTTTGTCACAGCTGTGCCTACAAGGTCATAGAAGAGTGAGGCTTAACAACATTCATGGAATCATCTTCATGTGTCAGTGCAGGTTCAGCTCTATTTGGGCAAATCTTTACCATTGCTTTTCTGTCTTCTTCTGAAAGATGTCCATTAATGAAAGGTTCACAGCTTTCCAGGGCAACCTGTTCCTGTGCTTCACTATTCTTCACTTTAGAGGGCCTATTTTCTAGTTTCTTGTCTGTGATTCAGTTTAAAATCATGAATACCATGAGCATAAAGAATAGTTTATTCTCTTCCTTTTTCAATGTTATACGGTTATGCTGACTGTAGAAATCACAGGTAAGAGTTACAGCAGGACTGTGCCGTCATCCTCAGAAACAACCAAGAAAACACATTAGATAAATAAAGCAAGCCATAGATCTGATAAAGTAACATCTTTGTAAAAATTGATTTGAGACTTGTCATAGATTTTACTTTCCTTCTAGTGCTAAGATTATGATTCCTTACGTACATAATGTTGGGTTCCCCTCTGCTACCTGTATCAGCTGAAAATAAAACCGTCACTGGTTCTGGTTTTACTGCAAGTTGATACATTAGAAACTATTGTATACTTGGTTTTACAAGAAAACGGTAAAATTTGTACAACTTAAATGTGCATTTTAAAACATGTTTTGACTGGTGAGGAAGCTGGATAGCAAATTGATTCATGTTCCTAACATGCCAAAGTGGCTGAGCCAGTCAAGGGAATTTGCTTTGTTCTTGTGAAGACTCACAGTCACTGAGGAACAAACAGAATAAAAAGGCTATCAAGGGTGGAAACCACTCATTGCAGTTCTGCTGGTGTGTAAGGTTAGTGGGTAGTGAAGTTTCATGAACAGATTAAAAGGAGAAAATTGCTGCTCTGGGGAAATTCACTTGAGACAAAGTACATGTTGGAGCACTTACACAGGAGCAGTGTTCAGGGAGTTCTGTGGAGAAGGGAATTTGCTGTTCCACTGGCATTTATACTCTCCTGATATTCATGTATGAGCACTGTTAAATGTATATAATGCTTCCATTCATGTATGAAAAAGGAAGGTCAAAAGAGAAAGCCAACTTTTTTGCAGATGATGTGTAGAACAAAGTTTCGCTGTTACCATTAATAGAAAGTAAATCACAGAAAGTCCATAGGGAGAGTGGAAAGTAAACTGAAATGTAGCTTCAGGGAAAAAATCCTGATAACAAACTGATTAAAGTAACTCTAAGTTGAAATATCTAAAGAAAGGAGAAATTGAGAATGAAAAATTCTGGGAGAATGGAAAGAAAATGGGGCAAGAGTATGTAATGTATTGTGATAATAACAGAACGGGCAAAACCAATTTATACCTGTGCTGTTGTAGCCTTATAGACTGGAGGAGTATTTGTCACTCCTTGCACTGTGCTGGCACAGGCACTGAGGACTGTAGCATTCATCTCTTGCCTCTTTGTTACCTAAGCTGTACTGAAAAATTTGAAGAAATACAAGAAAGGTGAAGAACTACTAGAGGAAAAATGAGTGAAGAAATATTGCTTAAAATAAACACCCCAAAACACACCCCTACGTCCAAATCCGAATTGTTCTCTCATCAGAGTCTGGGGCTTAGCTTTTCTTCTTCCTCTTTTGGTTCTGTGCTGTAATGAAGTAGTTTCTACCTTTGCCACTCAAACTCGTGTGAGAAGGGGTCAAGGTCTGTCTCTGCAAGGAGCAGAAGATCTGTACTCAATGCAGATGGCAGAATTCATGCACTAAATGTGATTATTAACTAAAATTTGTTTCCTACAATTGTGATTTCTAGCACGGAGAGCAGCTTTGATCACTTTTTAAAATTATACTGGAAAGGCCAAAAATGTGATCTGGTTTGTTTGTTTCCTAAGTCCATAATCGTTATCTATAACAAATTGACAAAGGCATTTTACCATGAGATCTGTATGACTCGGGAAGCAATCAGCAATGTGGAACCTGTGTTTGTTTCTATAAAGAAGACTGAAAACATGAAGGGCTTTCTGAACTCAGGAATAGGTCATTGCAGGCACTGAAGTGGAGCATGGGGGAGAAAAGGCAGATTTTTTAGCGTTTTCTCATGTATACAGGACACGAGAGAGAGACTAAATAAAGAAACCTTTGTGCTGGATAATAAAGTTAGTTATTTTCTTAGATACAAGCCCAAACATTGTTAGACCAAATACAAAGAAATGAATAAAGCTGAAGTTTGACAGTAGAAAAATATTTGGTTTCCTGAACTCAATATAATGTCGCAGTGTCATCATGGACCAGATTATAATTTCAGACAGATACAAATGAGGATCAAATTAATATAAATCAAGATCTTTAGTGGAAGTAAGTGCAAAGTTTTATACAAACACTTTGATGTTTAAAAGGATCCTAGGACTGTTTACAAGCTCTGGAAAGAAGGTTTTATCACTGAAAAATGGCAGCTGTGATGAGGGTTTCTATTTTATTCAAGCAGAAATAAATTACATATGAGAAATTCAGTCTCTGTTCACTGTGTTACATCATCATATGGCTGGGGTAGCATAGTTACAGATGATATTCCAGCAGAGAATGATTTGTTTTTAGTAAAGTATTGCATGGGAGTTTCCTTCTGAGTCAAATTCTTTCATTTGGAAGTGTGACGATCCTGTGATTTCAGCAGCTCTTTCTCAACTAGCAAAGCAAGTTACAAGCAGCTTTCTTCTCACTACTAAGGGGTTTTGCCTCGAAGCCAGCACCGCACAGAAACAGATTTGAGGTCATGAATGCATACCTGAGGAAAGTTTCTTTGCAACTGGTAGTGCTTTACTTAATTGAGTCTGTTTTGCACACTCTTACCTTTTAGCCTGTGCATAAACCTCCTTTGTAAGGCAGGAGAGTTAATGCAAATAGTTAGATGCTTTCCTGGACTGATATCCTCAGCATCACAGAGCCAACAATTTTGAACTGCTTTGAACCATTGATCGCAGATCTCTTTAAAAATAGGTATAAGGGTAAAAATGGAAAATGAACGTACCTTTTATGTGAAACCTATTGGCAACTTCTGAACTTCTATGCACGTCCTTTGTACTTCTTGGAAATAGATTGGCTTGCTGTGTTCTGCCCATCTTAGGTTGAAATGTTGCCGTGTCATTTTTGATCTTGATTAACACTCATGACACAATCTGCTTAGCAATGCTGTGAGGTTTATGTATTCTTTTTGCCAAGATCATTGGTGTACATAACATGTATTTTTCTGTTGTGTTTTGTTTACATTCTGACTGTCACTTCATACATTTGCTTTGTGTAACATCTGTACCTGCCTCCTATTTCTCCTTAATCCAAAGTTTGAATTCTTATAAAAGTTCTTGACTGATCATGTGTTTTATGTGTTATTTTTTAACTTATTTTTACATTTATACTGAAATACTTCTTGTAATAGAAAAAAAAAATGTCTCCAGCTACTAATGCTTATGCAAATTGTTCTTTCTGAAACATTTACTATACAGCATTTACTCAGAGGGTGTTGTGGTCTCAAGTGATAAACTTCAGGTTTTCCCCTGGAAAACCAAATTCAAAGAACTAGTCCTTTGTATTACATTTTCTCATAGTATGAGCCACATGAAAGAACCATTACCTAATATTCTTCTAAACAGAAGGTGACTGCATTGTCAAAGACTGCTGGTGAGTAATTGCAGATAGTGTTGCCAGATTGTGACTAACTGGGTACAAAATTTGAGATTAAATCATTTACAAACTAGTAATGAGTTTTCAATGCAGCTTTTTTTTATTTTCTCTGTATTCTAAAATACTTTAAATGGACTTCATTTTATATGTGGACAAAGTATATCTGTATTTATTTGTAAGCAAATGCAAAATGGTCTCCTAGAGTAAAAGGGCTACATTTTGGTTTGGGGGATGACAGCATCATTCAGAATGACCAAAAGGAAATGAAGAAGTAAATGATCAAGTTTCATAGAAGACAATAAAGGAAACTTTAGCACACAATGTTGTTGTTTACATAATAACTTTGCATAGCTGTTAGATTTTATATACTTTCACAGAAGGCTGTATTTTTCTCCTCCTGTAAATGTGGGGTCAATGGTGGTGAATTTTTGTGGTTCCAGTGACACTTGTGCAATATATATATTTTTTTTTTTCATTGTAGAATTTTTTAAATGTGACAAGAGAACATGTCTGGTAGGAAATAGTGATGCAGATGAAAGGCTCGTGATAGTATTTTCAATATTTTTATTTTTGTGAAGACAAGTTGGTTCAAAATTTCAGGTGATGTGGGCTGTGTGAGTTTTAACGTGTACTCTGAACTTGTTTGCCCACATTCATTCCTACTATTCCTCAGCTGCCTTTGTTTCTGAACTGCCAGTGGGCACTTGGACATACTACATTTAACTTTGAACTGGTTAAAGATTGATTTCTAGGGTAAACAGCAGGTCCTGGCTTTATTTACCAAAGATAAATATCAGGGTATTATCAGCCCCCTGTGTGCATAGCTAAGGGATCCCAGGTATATCTTCTCCTAATTCAATTAAGGACTGTGATTGAAAAAGGAAAGCAAGACTCCAGTCTCCCACATAATGTGGTCTTGCTCTTTCTCTCTCAGGTCTAAGTGCTGTAAGTCAGGAACCTGCAGTTACCACTTTTGGTCATAACAGTCTCTTAAGACTACAAGGTGACAGTAAGTAGAAAAACTAATTTGGTAGAAATTCTGATCAGAAATTCATTGGAAAGCAAAAAATAATGTTATGTGGGAGAAAGAAAGAAAACACTTCATGTCTGGATTAATCTAGTGTTTTCAGAAAACTTTCCTACACAAATCCAGCCAAATCTTCCAGTCAGAACATGGGATGGAGTGTGAGCTAGAGAAGGGCTTCTGCTGGGACTTGCAGATAAACATACTGGAAGAGGTTTCCCCATTAGGAACAGTCTCACCATGACCAAACTAACATTTACCAAGTGTAGCATTTTCTGCCTCTGAGCTTGTGTGGGCCAGGGATTTCCTGTGTAGTCCCAGGATCCAGTGAAGTACCGGAACTGCAGGGTGTCACTGAGCTTGATTTCAGTGCTGCAGGGGCATGGCTTCAGTGCAGGGTTTTGTTTAGCACCTATGTCAGACCTCTGCGTAGCACAGAAGTCAACCCAAAGGGCTCGTGTAGCCCTTGCAAAAGAGCTGTTCCCCTTTTCAAGTCTCAGTTGCTTCAAAAAGATAACAAACTGAAATGGTCTGGTGTTTTGTCTACTGTTTTTGTACTTCTTCAATCCCTAATGTCATGCCTTTTATGTGAAAAGGTCTGGGCTCAGAATTTTGCAACTAATTAACACCAGGTGATTACCTGGCACAAACCAATAGTATCACCAGTACCCTGGATGCTAATACTGCCGTAAGTAGAGCAGCAGTCATAACCTTTCTGCTGGTTGTCATCTCTGTCCTAGGGGAGATTTCAGCAGCCAGTCATTCTTCACCCTAGTCATTATCTGGAGGCAGTCAGTGTAAGAGCCTATGTATTGTGCCCTTGTGAAGTGATGCAGTAGTTTGGATTTCTTTTCTAATGAATAAGCATTTGTCATGTGAAAATCATCCCTGAAGAATTATCTCGCATAAGGAGTAAGTGCAGCTGAAGAGACGTATGGAACACAGGAGACCATTAATTCAGAGATCCTGGTGGGGTACATGGCAGTGTTGCCTATTTATTGTATACCCTAAGGTGTAACAACAACAAACCCTCTGTGTACTAGTCTAATATGATGAATGTTCATTGATTATATACGGTAGTGATACAGATCTTTCACATGTGAATGCTGCTAACCTAGTGGAATAAATGTGAATGTGAGAATTATCTGTTTGTAGAGTTTTGCTTTGTTAACGTCAGAGAATATATGGCCACAGTGTTCAACTACCTGGAAGGGACCATACACAAGTGGCTTCTAAAGTAATAGCATTTTGGCTGATTTTTTTTTTCCCTGTCTCAGTAATGACTCTTTAGCAGTACTTTAGCTATCCAGCTTCTAATTCATGCTTTGATTTAAGATCACTGTAACCTTTATGTTACTCAAGGTGGTTTTTTGATTGCACTGTGTATAAAATAAACAAGTCTGAAGATTAAAATAAATTGGATGGTGGGTTACAAAGACATACAGCAAAATCCAATCTTTTTTCTTTTGTTGCATCCTAGGAGGCTTCTCAATGGGAGGCGGAATGGCAATGCACTTAGCATATAGGTTTCATCAAGATCTGGCAGGAGTCTTTGCCTTGTCTAGTTTTCTCAATAAAGACTCTGCTGTTTACCAGGTGAGTGTGAGGTAGACTTTACAGAAAAACTGCTTAGCTAAAAGAAAAATGTGATGATTAAAATTGAGTATAGCATGTTTATTCATCTGAGGCAATTGATTAATATTCTAAAATCATGACATTTCCTGTAAATAGATAAGCACAGTATTAGGGAAGTGAGGCTTTAAAGCTGTCCTTGCATAATGTTTTGTTGCTTTTTTGCACAGACAGTGCCATTACTTTATTCAAAGTAACTTAGTGTAGAAGGCAGATTATCAACTTTGCAAGTTGTCCTTAGTTGTTGGAGAGTCCATGTAAATGTAACTGTTCTTTGAAAATTTGTAGTGAATTATAATACTCATGGGCTCCATCTGCTGTCATGAATTTTTGCTGTTTCTCTTATTTGGAGAGGGATATAGACCTTAAAGTAAACCCTATCATTTGTCAACAGTTAACATAATGAAATTTGAAGTGCAGGTTTTTTCCAATATTTCCTTGTTTGCTTTTGTAGAGATAGTACAACATGACCACTAAAAGGCAGGTTAATAAATGAAATGCTATTTAAATTGTCACTGTGTAATTGTAACTTCTAAAATGTTTAGTGATGTGTCTGACAGTGTTTCTTCTCCATCTAGGCTTTGAAGAGAAATGAAAATGTTCTTCCAGAATTATTTCAGTGTCATGGAACTGCTGATGAACTAGTTCTCTACTCATGGGGTGAAGAGACCAACAAGATGTTAAAGTCACTGGGAGTATCAGCATCATTTCATACTTTTCCAAACCTTCTTCATGAGTTAAGCAGAACTGAAATAGAAAAACTAAAAACCTGGATTATAAAGAAATTGCCTGTTGAAGCAATAAAAACAAATGAATAAAAGAAGATGCAGCTTTTATATACTGTCTGATTTTTGTGGTTTTAAGATCATGCATGGCATGTATATGGGTGTCCCATATAAGTTATAGAAGCACAGTTTTAGGTAGATATTGTTCTATTCCATAAAGTTCACTTAAGTGGTGAAATGGTGGTGCTGAGTGTTAATACTCGTTTTATCATATGGGTTTCTTTTTTCTGTTGTTTTGTCCAGTTTTTAAATGCACATTGATGTTAGTCTATAGAAAGTAAAGTAATGACTGATAGTATTAAAACCATTCCTAAATAATCAAAACAGCATTCAGGAATTTCCTAGATATCTTTTTATTTTTTTTCTTCCCAGTGTGTGTTCTAAGATAGAAAAATATGCAGTGGTATGGTTGTCTTTCTGATGACATTACAGCAGAAAAAGGCCAATCATTAAAATAACAGACTTCTACCTGTAGAAATGTATGCATATATTCAACTTAGTTCACTGAGAGGAACCATATTGGGTTCAGTTGGATTCTCAGCATGTGGGAATGAACTTGAATCAAAGCAGAGCTGTATGTCATCTCCAAAAAAAAAAAAAAAAAAGAGGTTTATGTTCTATTTTTAAAAGTCATAAGTAACTGTGTTTTAGCTATATCACGGGCTCTTCTTATTACCCATTGTCATTGTTTTCTTACTCAGAGATCTAGCTTTATGTGAGTTTCTTGAGCCCTGTGTGCCTTATACTGTAGGGTTTTTTTTAAAAAAAAAAAAAGTGCCATCATGATTGTTAAGATCTCTCCTGTTTTTGAAGAAATCTTTCTTTGGGCACTGTTCCTGTAGAAATTTATTTTTGCCAACAGTTTTGTTTTGGCCTGCAAGATCATGGTTAAATTTAAAAGATGAGGATACTTGACTCCTCCATGAATATTTAAGAGTTGTAAATAATGATTGTGATCTAAAGAAAACTTGTATCCCCTTATTTTAAAGGTGGATGATTCATCTCTGTCATTTTAATAAATTAATTCAGAATATAAATATCTATTCTTACGTAATTTTAATGTTTTTTTTATTCCCTCCCTCTGCCCCATTTTCTCCTCCTCAAATTCAGTAATTTTATTAGGATGACAAGATATTCAGCTTTTTGCCAGAGTCAATAGATCCAAGTCTCTTGCTTATTCTTCTCCTTTCCTCTTTTCTGAAGAGTGGATCTAGGACACTGTTGTTTGCTCTGTCACAGCAGATTGCTGCCAGTGTTGGCTATGACTTCAGAAGTGTCGGCCAGCTCTGGGGGATTAAAAGTTTTGTTTGAATCCTCATGCACTGAGACCTAAGCCAGCTTTTACCTATCTTGAAGAATAAGCAAAGGGGAAAAAAGTGTCACTGTTAAAGTACAAGGCATGTAATTGGCAGTAGCAAGTAACAACTTCCTGCTGCTAAAAATATTTTGCTTTATTTCATTTTGCTAGCATTAGCAAGTCAGCAGTCTGTTCTGAAAAACAGGATTTTAAATGGCACATGAAAACTCAGCTATTTGAAACAGTAACTGAAAAGCATTTTTTCCTGGTGCCCTAGGCTTCCTGATTACTACAAATTAAATTGAAACAGGTGTGCTCAGAGACAGCTGAGCTAACATTGCCTTGGCCCAACTCTAATTATAATCCTTGACAAGTGAAGTTTTAGCGATGATACATCATTTTGAGTTTTGCACCATTTTCTACTCTTCCTGCAGTTCCTATCAGGAGGCTATTTGAACCACTGATGCAAGGTGGTAATTCATTCTGGTGACAAGTGCATTCAGATGGGAAAGTGGCGGGCTCCTGTCAAGGTGGCTTTTAACAGGGTCCGATAACACTGCACAACAGTTGAAATAAGATCATGGAGGGAATAGAAATTATTACCAAGCCAAACCCAGTTCTTTTGATTGTTTTTGCAGTCTCAATAATTGTGAATACAGTGGATACAGAGCTTGGTTTTGTTCCCTTGATATAGGCTGAGTAGCAATTACAAAAGTCTACGTTTCATGACATCCCTAGAAAACAGTGAAGTCCCCAGTTTTCATCTGTTTCTTCCATCTTCCTCATCTTGTGTGTGAAATTCCAACTAATCAAGAGATGCATTGTGACATAAGATTGGAAATCTGTTAGGTATATGATGTAAATGGGTCACAAATCTCAGAGTTTTGAGGTCACTTGTGGGATGTTGGAGAACTTCTCAGTAGTGTTTTCCTTCAGTCTGCAGGTAGCTACAGTGAGGATGGTGTGACTTGCTTGGCCCATTTGCTGAGGATGGTGTGGCTTTGTGTCCCAGATGGTGCCTAGCTCAGGTTGGACAAACAGATTGAAGTTCAGCCCAGAAAACTTTGGACTGTAGGTTGATACTGAGGAGCAGCCAGAGACAGTATTAGTCCTTGAAGACAGTAGGCCTGCTGTTAGATCTCTAGTCAAATGAAAACTTTTAATAGTCAAAAATTAGTCCAACTGCTTGACAGCATGTTTCAGAAGTAATCCAGATTACCTGGCCCCTTTTTACTATGCTTTAAAAAAATCATTTTCAAATTGATACTGGAGCACAGGGCAGGGGTTCCTTTGCCTGAAGGGCATCTCAACAATGCTTATGGCCCTACAACTCCAGGATCTACCTGTTGATTGCTGTGTGAAGTCTGAAGTACTTCGTAGAATGTTTAAGGATCAAAAAGAGTTCCCTGTTAACTAACTGGCTGCGTTGTTGTGACAGAGTTACAGTAGCGGGTGCCAGAGCATACAGAGCCCTGAACTGGTATGTCTTATCACTTGTTTCTAGATTTAGATGAAGAAAATGAAAAAGAATACAACTGTTTTCATTCATTCCTGATCTTTCACTCCTGATATCTATAAGGGTGCTTACTTATCATAAGAAGATGCTAAGGGGGCAGATGCCTTGTACTCTTGGGAGGAGCAAACTCAGGGCTCTGTTTCTCTTTCTTGTGCATGGGCTTTCTTGTTTCTCTCTTATAGATTGATGGAGAAAAACATGTTTAAAGACACAGTCCTGTACATCATTTTGAGGAATAAATGGCAAAATTTCAGTGCCAAGCATGGATCTGTATCACTTGAGCTACTGAAGATACGAGAACATAAACTAGAAAGAAGGCAGCTCTGCACTGTCCTGATCCAGCAGAGGCAGGAGCAATTAGTTGGCATGAGGTTTATGTTTCTACTCCAATGCTTTCAAGGTCTTTTTTTTTTTCTTTTTTCTCTTTTTTTCAAACTGAGAATATAGTTTGGCATTTAAGTACAAACTTTTAATGCCACTTGAAAACATAACTGAAATAATTGAGTGGGTAAATCTGTTCAGACTGATGTGACTTTGTTGGAGCTTGGTACTGTTTTGGTGAAAAACATAATTCAGTAAGCAAAAGAAAACTAGTTTAAATTAAACTTTAACTCTCTTGGGCTCAGTTAGTGTCCCCCATGCTGCTTCAGAAACAAAGCACTAGTGTTTGGACTCTTTTTTTCTTTCTAATTTTTGAACATTACACATTTGTATTTCAGATGTTAGAAATTTGTGACTAGATCATTGCTCTGAACTTGGGTGCCTTCTGAGTAATTAGTGTGTTAGTGCAGACATACAGAGCCAGAGAACAAACGTGAATAAGGCAGAAATCAGCTGATCTGTGTGGGGAGCCAGAAGTCATTGGTATTTTGACATTAAAGTAAGAAGTTCTCTACTTAAATTAATCTCTTCTCATATTAAATCTTTAGCTTTTTTAGTAAATCATCTTTAAAGCCATTTAACAAGTCTCTACACATGAAGTGAGCCAAGTGGGTGAATGTAACTTGTATTTATAAAGATGAGATCCAGATGGCAAAACGTGGAAATAGGAACTTAGTAGACGAGGTTAGAATGAAATTTGTTAATACATAGATGGAGGAAAGCAGTAGGAGCTCACTTTCCAGTTGACATGCATTCTAGGACAGCTGGGAAGGTTGGTTGGGAGACCTTAGAAAAAAAACCTATCCAGTGAGTTCCAACTCGAGTCAACCTTCATTTGCAGCTGGCAGTTGTTTCTACACTAGATTGTCTGCTCCAGTGTTTCTCTGTGCACTGCAATGGGACTTAACAGCATCCTGTTCATGTCTTAGGTACAGACTGATCAGTAGCACTCACCCAGCATGTGGGAGACAAGTGTTTTGCCTGCACAGAGCTGTGAGTGAGAATATTTGTCTTTACAAATGAGATCCAGAAGGAAAAGGCAGTGATTTCCCTACCCCCATTCTGCACTTCAGTGGCTAGTGTTAGCTAAAGACATGAGGCACCTGGATTTAATTCCTCTGCCCATCTGGGCATGTTCACCTGTGTGCCAGACCTTAAAATGTTACCTAAATAGTCAATTTATCTAATATCTTTCTAGTATAGATTGTATTGTCATTCACAAGAACAGAGACAGTATTACAGATTTTCCTTTGCTTAGGTGAGTACCTGCAAAAGTGTTATGCTTGTTCTCCATCTCTCTTAAGGAGTCTTTAACTTTTGCAGTTGAAGTAGAGAAGAGAGAGCATCTTGCATTAGTCTGCTGATCACTGGTTTGAGTAATTTCCTGCCAGTGTGAGATACCAACCTGCACCTTCTCAGGCAGAGGCAAGAAATGAGTTTGTTCCCTGTGTCTTTGGTCAGCACTGTGCAGTTAGATTAAACAAAAATAAATTGGAAGAGCCCATGGTGTGGATCTAGTTAGGTCCCTTATTCCACGGGGCACAGCAGTGAGCCTGACCTACCTTAGCTAACCTGCTGTCATCGAAATAGGTTTTGTGAGTTTGATCTGAAGTACAGAAATTCCACTCTTTTGTTAAGCATGTGAGAGCTGTAGACACTGCTTTGGTGAGGAGACACCTGAAATCTTTCATGGATTCATTGTGTAAATCTATAGGCTCCTTTGAAAATACAAGCAAAAGCTGGTTGCTCCTTATTAAGTTCTCAAAAAGTTATGTAATGGGTGCTAAACATTATTCTTGGATCACTAATTGATAGTGACAAGAAAGTTAGATTCCTGAGAACAAAGCCAATGAGACTTTGTAACCTGGGCCTTAAAACATAGTGAAGGCAGTCAAAATAGACCAGAGAGTACTACAACTTTACTTTCACAGTGCTGGTATTTTGTGGTTGGAGGATACGTCGCTCAAGGTTCTTGAAAGTGCTTATTGTTTTAAATTAAATGCAACATGAAGGAATAATAATTAATACTCTGAAGCTTAGAATAAAACCATAGAATAATTAATAGGGTTTTTTGTGCTCTCTTGGTTTAATTAAAGATGTTTGTCAGAATGTATGCTGGCACATCAGAGTGTAGTTTGAATTTATTTATAAATATATAACTTCTGCTGCTTGGCCTTCAAAATCTATAGGACTAAATCAGACTGCCAGGCTTACCTGCTGTCATAGTTGATCTTAGTGTAAAATATCCTTTCTGGAGCACATTTCAGCCAAATACTGATATCCAAGCATGTCAGGGCAGCTGACCCAAGCTGACTCACAGGTGTATCCCATACCACTTACTCATGCTCATTATAAAAGGAGGGAGTTCACTGAGCGTGGAGTTCCTTTTTCTAGGGCTCCTCCATCTTGCTCTCCTGCTTCTAACGATGAGGCTGAGTATAACCTTGTATACTTTATGTTGATGATTGTATTAATTTTGTTATTTCATTAAATCTGTTTCTACTTCAATCCGCGGGGCTTCTCCCTTTCTTCTGTGATTCCCCTTCTCAGTTGGGGTGGGGTCATCGGGTGGTAGAACAACTGCTGCAGTTTGGCCCCAGGTACAGGCTAAATGTAGACAATCATTTGGGCAGCAAACTTCATTTATGCTCAAAGGAAAACTGAGCTCCCCTTCGTTCTCTTTGCACTGCAGAAATAGTAATGGCTGATTGATGACCTCTGGGAAAGAACTATTGCATTAGCATCAATAGGATTTTTCCTAATATGCAATAGTTTAAACCAATTTTATCCATAGAACCATCTTGACCTAAGCCTTGATTCTGCACGTTTCAGAGAAAGTAATGTATTTCAGTGTTTCCACTGAACATGTTATAGTCTAAATCTGCTAAATAAATGTCCAGTGAGGAGCTCAGGGTTTGGAAATGGGATGAACCCTTTCTTTGGTATGCGTCAAGAGTATTTTCCAGTTAGGACTTAAAGGTGCCCATCTGACTGTCACCTTTCCTTCCCCACTCATTTGGGAAGGGAGAGGAAGCTTGTTTAAAAGTAGGTTCCCTCTGCTGTTGGGAAGTCAGCCTGTGAAGAAATGTTTGATCCTGTGGCACATCACATCAGATTTACACTTAGAACCATGTAGATTTTTCTTTACAGGAAGAGATTTTTGTACTATGGACACTTGCAGCATGTACAAAGGTGATGTGGAGTGCCGTGTGCTAATTTAAAATAATTTCCTTGGTAATGAACTGGATCAAAAATGAAGGATGGTGCTGCTGGCATTTGTAATAATACGTAGACATATTTTTTGGAAACCGTGTGGCCCATGCTTCCGTTTGTATTTATAATTTAGCATGACTCATAACCAGAAGTCATAACTGTCTTGGTGAAAAGAAAAGAATGGATATTAAGTTTACAAGTGCCAAGGCAGATTTTGTATATCGAAAGCTGACAAAAAAGACAATTTGCAGAGGTTTCAGTAAGTGCATCATTAAATCATCCTTGGCTCTTTCTCAACGTTTTTTTTTAAGATGATGCTTCTCTAAGCAAAAATATAAACATGTGAAACAGTGAAGGTGACTTTCTTGGAAGAACTTTTTTTTCCCTGCAAAGGAAATATATTTTTCTGGAGATGTCCAATTGATTAATGCCAGACTCCATGGAATTACTGAGTGAAATCCTCAAGATGTTCTATTGTTTTTATACCACAACTCAGTCACCAGTGTTTTTCTGGATGTGAAAATATTTGGCAGCTTTGTTGACCAGATAGGCAGTGGTACGTGAATTTTGCATTTTATATGAAGGCCCTTGGTTTCACATCTAAAATTTAGGAGTTTGATGTTCAGCTGAAACAGCACGTAAGTGATTGGCTTCATAATTTCTGTAGAGTGTCATGAGAAAGGAGTCTCGTGTCGTATTCCACTCCACCAAAACTGGACATACATTTTTGGTTTTCCTGAAGGCATTTTTGGACATAGCAAGCTGTCAAGCCTGGAGTTGCCTGTAGTCCTGCTGTGGAGACTTAGCTCTGTTCTCCCAGTGTTACAAGCAAGTTCCATCTTTGTAGCGGAACCCCTTTACTATGTTTGGCATGAGCAGAGCTGAGAAACATACATATTGTATAAATTCCCTTCTTGAAGCACTACCAGTACTTTGGTTAAGCCACTGTAAAACTACTGGTATGCATTTGTTCATAGTTTGGAGAATACTGTTTTCATTACAGTAAATCAATATAAACATCAGCAATATTCCTATCAAACAAATTAGTTCTCATGTGAAATGTATGGTAAGTAAATTTGCTGTGTAGCTGAATACAGTGTTATTTAATGGAACTTGGTTTGGTGCCAGCCAAACATATGGATCTTTAAATGCGTTCCCCTTGTGGCTATGTTGAAATCATCCACCAATAACACGTGCTGAATTCCCTTCCAGACTTGCAGGCTGGCTGCCCTTATTGTATCAGGTTTTGAAATGCAACAAATAGTATTTGGGGGGGGGGGGGGCGGGGGGGGGGAATACAGTGCAACAATTTATGTTTTGTTAGTTATTTAAAAAAAAAAAATTGCTTGACTAAAGCTTTTCTTCTCTCACACCGCCCCCCTTCCTTTCAGCCTGGAAAGAGTTTTGTTTTACCTTTGAAAGCCATAAAGTTCTTCATTCCTTTGAGGATTTTTGTCTCCAATTATCTCCTATTTCCTTCCTTTTTACCAGGGGAAATTGATAAAAGGGGAGATAAATAGAAGACAGAGAAATACAGGTAAATATTTTTGTCCTTGCCTTTTTTCAATATTAAAATTACTATTATAGGAATATATATTTCTGGAAAAACAATTTTTCAGAAAATACAGCCTAATTTTTTTGCTTTTTTTTTTTTTTTTCCTTAGTTGTGACAGTGTGTTCTTTGACAGGAAAGCAGTATTGGGAAAGCTACTTCAGCCATCACATTTACCCACAGAACTTTAATGAGCTAACAGAATAGGTTACATTACACTTGCCACAGAAGTAATAGCATAGGTTCTTGTCTCTGAGCGTACTTACATTGATTGATGTCTGTAGTAATATTTTAAATCATTGTAATTCTCTTCTTGTAGTGAAACAGATACACAAGTGTCAGAAGGCTTAATACAGTGTTCTTGCAGAGCAGTCAGAGCATTAAGTGGGCTTTAGAAATTACTGTACTGTAATTACTTCAAGTCATTTAAATTTAACTCACTGCAATTTCTTTAAAACCTTCTCTTTGTACTTAATCAAATGCTGAAGTGATGCTAAGAAGGACAGGCCTCCTTTTACTTTGTCGAATTCCCTCCAGTGCTATAACCACAAATGAGTGTGTTATAATGGTTTACATGTATAACATCTGCATACACATCTCTTTTAGTCGAAATTGTGTTTTGGCTTACTGAGACGATTAAATGGCACAAATTGTATTCCCAGATTTGTGCCCAGCATCATATTCAGAGCTTTGAGCATGTTTAGCTTCTGGCTGGCCAAACCTGGTAAGTTTACCTGATGGTGGCATGCAAAACTTGCAAGCATTCAAAAATAGCTTAACATCCAACTCCAGGCACTGGATTTGAGACCACCTTGGAGGAACTTGGCTTTAGAGAGCAGCAGGAAAATAAAATGTTCTTTCAATAAATAATTAGGAGGACCTGTTAATGCTATACAGAGTAGAGTGGAGTTGTCTGTGCCAATTCCTTCTGTGAATTGGTGTAGCTCCTTTGGGATCAGTCGAATCCTGCTAATATACATCAGCTGAGGACCTGACATGAGTGGAGTTACTGGGGGTTTGACCCTGTGCCAGGTGAGGAGCTGCTTCTCCTGGACAGTACATCAAGTAGATGAGGATGTCGAAGGGGCTGTTCAGCAGTGCCATTTTTTTATTGTTTTTATATTTTTTTTAAAGCCTTGAGAAGATGTAGGTGAAATGGTGGCATGATGCTGACAGCTGGAGGGCGAGCACTTGTGTTGCAGTTAATACAGCAACAAGTGGCAAGCTGAAAGATGTTCTTACTCCCTCAAAAACAAAGTTAGGGGCTAATTGTAGATCTGCTGATGTAATGGGAACATTCTGACCCACCATTATTGTCGTAATCATAGTTGTTAGGCTGGTAAATTAAAAGGTCTGTTTTCCTTGCTTTCTGCATACAAATTCCGTTTCATAATATTCTGGGCTATTCCAGGGAGGTTACAGGGCTCCAAAGGCGATTAAAGTTACTCAGTCATCAGCAGCTTGATTTGTAACCCACCCAAGGACTGCTTATAATAGTATTGCTTCATTTTGTTATTTCTCTGGAAAATTTCTTAGCTGAAGGTGAGATGTGGTCTAGGGAACTTCAAGTGCCAGACTGAAAGATGAGAATTCTGTGCAGCTAATATAATCTGCTGTCTATTTTGTTAAAATCTTGGTGGAGGAAGGGATGATAACGAGGAGAGGAAGCAGTCTGTGAGGACTGAGTCTTGTGTGTTGTCCTCCTATGGTGCAGTGTGTGTATGGTAGCAGTGTGCTTTGTGGGGCACCATCCAGAGCAGGACCAATAATGAGGAGATCACCTGTGCTCTTCTGTTACTTCACTGTGTTAACCCCAGCCCAGTCATTGCATGTTTGCTGACACACAGACTTTGTGTACTTTTTTCACTAGGTGCACCAAGCTTGTCTGTGACCTTATACCTAGGACCATGTTTCTGCAAGAAAATTGTGGCTTGTGTCTCAGGCCATCTCTAGTGGCAATTGACTCCTAAACGGTTTCAAGGCAAAACCAAATTCTCCGTGTAGTATGTACTGTTGCAGATAAGATGATTTGTCAGCTTGCCCTGAAATAGTTTTGAGGTGCTCGCCCTGAGCTCTGTTTGGTCTTATCTGAGAAGAGATAACTTGTCCCTTCCCAAGGTATTTTCAGATCAGAGCCCTACTCCTCTCCATGCCCACTTGGTGAGAGCAGTGGGTTTGTCTCAGAGTAGAAGTGTAGAAGGGGTAGGAGCCAAACACTCAACAAGTTTCTTCTGGGGCTTGTTTGGCATATGGATGACATGGGTATCCTGTGTCTGGCCAGCATCAGAGTAACGTGAGCCTGTCAACATGCTGTTAGCTTGGTTGGCTGTGAGTAGGTTATGACCTTGCCTGTTCAGTCAGCAGTAAGCTGGACTTTACTTGCACAAGCCAGATCCAGAGACAAAACATCTAGGTCTTGAGTGTGTTTGGGTCTTGTGTTGCAGCCTGAGGTGTACTGAGTGAGGTGCCATTATAGCAGTATGCATGGATGAGAAACATGGTCCTGTAGGATTTGACCTTCTAGGAAGAAAAATGATGTGCACTGCTGTTTTGTTTTGGTTTTTTTAATTTCTTTTTTTTTCTTCGGATCAAAAGCAGTATATAATATGGTTCAAGCACAGGATAGTGTTTGAAGTTGGAAGTCAATACTTGGAAAGCAGATACCAGAGGTACAAGCATGATGCAATCTGATGAGACATGGTTGGAGAGGGTGAGGGAGGACAGCAGAGATGGTGAATAACCTTCAGAGGAAAGACCCTGCGGGCCGTAGAATTAGTACAGAGAAGACGTAATACTTACAGGGGCCAAAGGGAGAGTAGAAAATGTCAGAAGCCTTTAAGAGGGGCAGAAGGTTATGATCAGTTCCCCAGCCACCACTTGGAGATAAGCTCCTCTTTAGGAAAGAATCAGCAATATTTAAAATTTATGTGATGTGCATAAAATAAAATGCTTTGTCAGCTGATCCCTCTGCCAAATGTAAGGCATAGTCAGAAGCTTTTCAAAGCTTCATAATCTTTTGAATTATAAATCAGTGTTTTTGCACTGTATTGAAATTACCATAAACTCTCAGCCTTTGATAAGCTACCACAGAACGGTCTAGAAGCCAGCAAATATTTCTTGCAAATAATCTCAGAAGAAACTCCTAATTCTTTCCCAAAAGACTGAAAAAAATTGATTCCCAAATTCTCTTGAAACCAGTGTAGATAACTCTTGTGCTTTGGCTATATTGGGAGTAACTCTTTAGGTAAAAGTTAGAAGACTGCTAGTTAAAACACACTCAAAATTATGTTAGTTTAACTAAGTGGAACAAAAGTCACACACAAAAACCAGAAACTTCTCAGTTTCTCTGTCCCACGTAAAATGTGGAAAGTAAACCAGTTGCATAATGGAATAAAAGCAGAGCTAAACACTCTTGTCATTTTGTTGCAAATGTCTTGATTTTGTGATGTATTTCATAAAGATGTAGCTCATATAGAGTCATGATTATGTGAGAATTTTTGTTTATTAGCACATCAAGTTTTTAGTCTGAATTGCAGGGAAACTGAAAAAAATGCTCTAAAAACTCTAGAAATACAAAACAGAGGGAGAAAGCCCTCCAGATTAGCTTTAGTAAAAAAGATAATGTTGGATTTTTTTTTAAGCTGGTCATGCAGCTTCAGGGTATGTATCTGAGTGATATATTTGAGTAAACTGTATTTGAGTGCTATGTTTCACCACCAACTTCAAAATGATTATTCAACCTCAGGAGAAATATTTGCTAAGTAATATCAACAGGTCAAGATGAGGGTGATTCTACTGCATGACTTCACTGCCATGTGACTTTACAGGCATGTAACTTAAAACATCGTTCTTGCAGATAAACTTTTTTTTTTTTTTAACTATTTATGAAGTGAACCTGGAAAGCATCTGATCACCATCCTCCTTACAATTATTTTTTTTTTCCGTATTAGGAAACTGTTGCAAGTTATCCCTTGGTATTCCGTTCCTAGGTGAAATCTAAGTTCTTCAGTCGTTCCTTATATTTCGTGTTTTGTAGGTCTGTATAACTTTTATTGTTCTTCTGTGATTTACTCCTTTTTAAGACACGATGCTCAAACTGGGTACAGTACTCTGGATGAGACTTTACAGTTGCAAAATTGCACAGAGTAACTACTGCCTGTCTCTTAGGAATGATGCCAAAAAGACCTTTGCCCTGTTGCAGCAGAATCATATTGGCATGTATTTTGTTTGTCATCTGCTTTAACCCCAGATCCTTCTAATTTAATCTATGTTTTGTAATAGTACAAAAAAGGACCAAAAAAACTCCCCTTTCTTCTTTTTTTTTTTAACTGAGCTGGCTTAAAAATAAGCAATTCAATTTAACTCTCTCCTTTAAAAAAAAAAAAAAAAAAAGGGGGGTGGGGGGAGGACTAGTTTTTGGGTGGAGAGCTTTTATTTCTAGTTTCATCCCAAAGCAAATTTTTATGGCTGAGTTATGAACCCCTGAAAATTGCAGTTCATAATGGAAACATTGGCAGACCCTGAACGGCGCCGCTGTAAAGTAGTATGAAGCTTTAAGTTTTTCCACTTTTAGACCTGGAATAAAACTAAATTACAACACTTTCCGTACAGGCATTTGATTTTCCCCCCAGTAATTTCTGCTGGATCTGTCCAGTGTTTCCTGATTTCCTATGTTACTATTGGACTTTTTCCTATTGACTACTCCGTTCGTTTCATTCAATCAGTAGGTTTACCAATGGAGATACTCAAACAAAATGTTGTTTACTGGGGTAGAGGGTGCTAGGAACTCTAATGCTGGCTTGACGAAAGTTACAGTGCAGATTTATGGAAGAAATTTACAGCAAATGGGGCTGGAAGGAGTGTTATGGGACCCACAAAATGAAATGATAAGAGTCCCTACAATCTTCTGCAGAATAGAAATGTTCTTCCATACTCCATCCAAACCCACTGACAAAGCAGATGCAAAGGCACTCTAAGAAGAGAATATCAAGACAGTTTTCCTTTCCCAAGGCAGGAGAAATAGAGCAGCAATGTAATTTTTCATTTTTTCAATATGCTAGGGTATTCCAACAGGAGCAATTTTGTCTGAAAGTGGATGTGAAAGCAAAAGGCAGAATGGAAGTCAGCAAGTGGACAGGGCTTTTTTCTGGAATTATTCCTGGAGTCATTTCTCATACTGGCGCAGGCTGCAGGAAGCCAAAGATCAACATGTGGGTTATTTATAGCCATTTTCTAAATTACTTCAGTGCAAATGATCTGTTTAGCTACTTCAGTCCATTGGGCAAGAGTTGCAACGACACTCATTTGGTCCCCATGGTATTCCTGTCACACGTCATGGAGCCAGGGCATAAGCAAATAACGTACCCTTGCTTTTCTGGTTTGGGTACCTCCTTGAAGATGAAATTTTTTGTTTGTTATTATTGTTGTTATTGCATCCTGATGGATCTGTGGTGGTTCCTAGCATGAACAGCTGAGGGCTGTGGTACCTTCCTAGCTGGTTTGTATTTAGCTGCCTTGTTCAGGCTATTTTGCCTTCAGCCCTGTGACAACTCCCCAGGCTGTTGAGGCAGCTGGGACTTTGGCATGTGTATGTGTGTCCTCTGTTTCTGGAGTTCTCCATGGACAGCAGGTAAATTTCTTTTGGCTGTAATGGGAATGATTCCTACACAAGATATGGGAGACAGATGCCTGAAAATTAGCCTTAAGGTCATAGACAAAGTGATGTCTGCATCCCCTGAGTGACTGAGAATCATTTCCAAATTGTGAGTTAGCTTAGGTTGGGTTAGAATTCTTGTTGATGCCTTTATCTATGTCCATACTATTTCTGCACTTGCCTTTTCCTGGATGTAGGAGCAAGCCTGCAGCCCACTGTAGTGAAAAAACCCAATTGTTCTTTCCCAGTCAACAGGAAAACTTTGTGCCTTTATGGGGGACTTCTAGTAATGATACTAAGCACCTAAGAAACTGGGCAACTCTGCTTTTCCTTATTTTCCTCCTTGGAGGTTTTCAAAACTTATCTGGACCTGATGGCACTTTGAACACTGAAGCTGGCACTGCTCTGAGGAGGTTGGAGCAGGTGACCTCCTGAGGTCCCTTCTAACCTAATTTTTTCTAGTAATTTGAATTCATTTTACTAAAGGTAGCATCAAATGGAAGGGGGGGAAAAAAAAACCCACAGTAGTACCAGAATCGAGGATTTGAGAAACAGGTATATAGTTGGAAATCTCTCAGTTGATCATATAGATATTTACTTTTAGTGACTTAGTTTTCCTTTGGGAAATAAAATCAGGAATAGTCTAGACACTGAAAGTGAGAAATCCAGTTACAATCAGAAGAGCTTAGTAGTTTTAGCTCCTGAAGTAAAACATTATTAGAAAAGAGGACATTTCCACTGTAAAGCAGAGAATGACTATAATTTTTCTTAATATACATTGAAAAGTATCGGTCACATTCTTCAAGTATGCTTGTGTGTATATATTAAATATATATAAACTTTGATCTATACATTTTCAGTCACATAATGTACATTGTTTTGCATTTTTAAAATCGTGAGCATGGAGTTGTCATATAGAATGGTTTTGAAAACAGCTCTCTTAAAAAATTGCATACCGTTATGAAAAGCTAAAGTGATTTACACTCACTACTGGCTTTTTTTTGTTGCCATCAGCTGAAGCACAATTGTGGAACACAAGAAATGTGAAGAACTGGCTTTTTGCTAATGTATGACCGATATACCAATCAAAGTCTTGTCACTTTGCATTAGCTTTACTTTAAAGCTTACCAAAAAGACAGCCTGCCCTGTGAGACAGTCTAACTTGACCAGATGAATAAACAACCAGAGATACAGTAATTGGTGCTCCACAGTGCTCGTTGTGGAGCCTCTGTTGTGCAAGGAAGCCAGGAGGCAGATCTGGAATCGGAAACCAGGTCTTCCATACGCTGGGCTAGTCCAGCTTGCTTTTCCCCATCCTGCTCAGTGCATTTGTTTTTAATACAAGAACCAAAATCAACCAAAACCAGATAACCTTGTGTTATAAGACCTTGATTGTTTTTAAACACTGATAAGTGCACTTTGTAAGATCAGCTTTTGATTTGTAGCTGTTTACATTTGGAAGAGACTGAGATATGCTAATGTCCCTTCTGGCATTTGTGCCTATTTTGCTTTCTGAAGATTTGTGGGTTTTACATGGCATAAGATCAAGCAATAACAAAGCTGGGACAGACAGGACCACTGTTGAGGTACAAAATGAGTCTTTCGGCTCCAAACATGTTGCTTACTTTTCAAGTCAGTGTCTGCTCACTCCAGTGATAAGGGTCGTCACTTCAGACATTGGATTCTGAAAAAAAAATACACAGTCGGGTTGCATCTGTGAGTGGATGAAAGAAGGCTCTGAGCTGTGATTTCTTTTCTGCTCAGGTAGGCTTTTTTCTGCACCACAGCTGTCCTCACAAGACAAGCAAACATAGTCTCCGTTATTAAGCCAAAAGGAGCAGATAAATCTGACAAATTTTGCTTTTCTGCTGTTTTTCTCTCCTTGGTTTATAAAAGGTCACAGTGTGAACCACTTCAATGCCTTCCACTGTTTTCTTTTACATTTTATAGTGCTTGCATGATCTCAGTGAGGGAACATATTTATTGTGCATGCCATTCAATTTAGATTCAACTGCAGCACATGATTATAGCAACTTAGAGGAAAATACTGGAAAATAAGTCCCTGATGTAAAACTGGTAACTGAGCCAAAACAGTAGTGCCAGTTATTTCAGTGCCTCACACAGTGATTTACAAATTCACTGCAAACACAGTTAAGGATTTATTGGGACAACTCTGCATATTAACCAGCCCTCCCAAAACCTTGGAAGCAAACTTCTTTTAATGATAATTTTTACTTTCAGGATTTTATAGAGAGTCATTAGAAGGTGACAGTAGGGAAAACTTGTGTTTGCATCATACTTTTCAGTGCCACCCGTGAGTTTATCCCTTCAGTCACCACTATATTATTTTATACTGAAAATATATGCAATGTCTCATGGAAGAATGAATACCTACAGGACTGATCTGAATCCTATATTTAGTGAGCTGATGCATAAACCATTTTTTTTTCACACATATATTGTACATGCATGTGTCTACATGGCTCTTTCAGGCTGCTGAAGAGTGAGAATCACTTTGTAGCTGGCATCACTGGCTGTCTTCCAGCCTTTGCCTGCCCTTTCCTAATTTACAGATTAAACCTGCAGGAGTCACAAGGAAGGACAAAACTGGATAAAGGGTTGCAAGTCAAGACAACGTATTTTTAGGAAATGTCTACCACCTTCCTGACCTTAACAGCAGCTCACACACAGACAGGTTCTTTTTATTTTAGGCTAGCATTTACTTAGCTTTATATTTGTTTCTATCACAAGCTTCTTGTCCAAGAAAGATATTTCCAAATTGTGCTTGTGTTGATGGTAAATGCAGAAGATTTGTCAAATCTTTCAAACCATGTATGAGACACCAAAATACCTTTTTACTAGAGAATATTACAGCTGCCATCTTCATACTAAACTCGAAGCAAGGAATGACTAAATGCCACCTACAGAAATTTTTAACGGTAAATAGAATTAATGAATGTTCCAGGTTATTTATTTGGTTGGTTTCGAGGCTGCTTTAGAAAGACACAATAGCTTGGATTTTTTGGGTCCAAAAAGGTCCCATCCCACAACCTTATCTATATGATGGTAAGGTAGCACAGAGCAAAGTGCCAGCACAAAGTAGACAGTAAGGGCTAAGGGTTGTAGAAGGAGGTTGGAAGTAAAGACTTGTTTTTCACACAGTGTGAAAGCTTGATCTTTATCATCCCATCTGGCTGGCTACCTGCAAATAACAGATACCGTTATAAACACCTCAGAAGATATTATTTTTGTAAATGTTCAGTGGGACTTGCATGGTAATTACAGTAGAAAAGATCCCTTTACTCTCACTGCATACATTTTGCATGTGTCTAGGTCTCAAGTATCTCAATCCTGTTGCATATCTATTTTTAAAAGCTATATTTTTTTAATAACTTACAGAGTCTCTAATGCAGATTTACATGCTACAATGAGGTCATTTTTCTGGATAATTGGGAAAGTTAAGTAATTGCTTGAAAAAGTAAACATTTCTTTTAACATCCATGAAGCAAGTCTTTGAGCTGTTTGATACCTATGCTCCTGAAATTAAACAGTGGTTTACATCAACATGAAATCCGTCTTGAGCTATCCTATGATGTCATGTGGCACTGCCAGGGTACATGCAGGCTGCTTCAATACCTTTCATTCATGATGGGGAGCCGCATTGTGATTTCACTTTTCCCTTAGACAGTGAAAAGCAATATATAAAATGTGGTATCCATATGATTTGTGTGTATTTATAGTGTACCTGTTGACAGTTTAAGACACCAGTGGGACAGACTGGCAGAGTTTTCTATTTTTTGTTGCCTTTATGCTCTCCAAAGCATGACCTTGTGGCATTAAAGTAATTTGCCTGTTAGCATACTTATGTGGCAGCAAGATACTTTGAAATAACCCCCTTTATTTTGGTGATTGTTGTGTTTATTCAGGACCAAACAGAACTATCTTGGTCTGTATCTAGTCTTCCTTGTTTTGTGTGGTTTAGAGTCATAGTTTCCCATTTCAGCTTCTATGATGATATGTCCAGCTTTCTCTGGGGCACATTAATACCTACTTCAGTAGAATTTCCCGTAAAAGTTTCCTAATTATTCAGTCTCTGGATGGGATTTAACTATAAGATCAAGATTTTCTTTGCATGACAGAAGTGTTGATTCTGGGATTACTGCTTCTAATGTAGCATCACAATCTAACCACTTCTTTGCTTTCACGTACTCTGTAGTTTTTACTACGTTATGTCATTTACCAAACTGTTAGACTCAAGCTCCATCACACAATACTCATCTTTTTGTCATGTCAGTTTGATAACCCAAGCTCTGACTGGGATGTCAGTTAAATATTTCTACTGTGGTTATTCTCAGTAAACAATAGCATTCAAGTCACTGAGACAGGAATGAGTTCGGGTAGCGTAAAGGCAAATGCCATTTTGACAAGAGAAGGGCAAAGTTTATGATCTAAATATGAAAAGAAAGAAACAGATTTTAAATTTTGTTGCAATAAAGATGGGCACACTGCACACGGAAGAGGGAAATAATCTGGTTTCAGAGACTGAGATTCTGCATAATGGAGTAGACAACAGAGCCCTCAGTTACAGTATAAAGGCTGAGAACAAATAAAGAGTTGGGGTATTTTGATAGTGTGGAAAAAACAAGAAATCCAGGATGATTTAACCCAAAGGCCAGTGAAAGGGAACCATGGCAGCTGATCTTGTCTTTCTTGACAATGGGGAGCAAAAAGCTAAAGAAACAGAAAACAAGTGCTAGAAATGGATCCCCAGCAGAAGTCACTGATAAATTCAGCCTTCTAAAGTGTCTATTTGATTAGTTTATGAATACTTCTTAGGTTAATATTTGGAAGCTTTGACTTCATTAGAATGATTCTTGAAAAGCCTGAATGAAATAGGCAGTTGTTGATTTGTATGTTTGATGCAGCTTCAATTAATTTCTCCAAGGGAATCAGAACCTCCCAAGCTTTCATCAGGTCTGTGTGGATCTCTCTGCTGGTAACAGAAATCATTCACCTTAATTTTATTTTTCTGAAATATCAGAAATATCTACTATAGACTAAATAAGCCTGGAACTAACTGATTGCACACAACTTTCCAACCCCTGCATATGTTTATCTTTCAAACCCATGCATTCCCTCAAAAACATTAATCAGATTTGCCACTGTACCTTTCCATACTTCTCTAAGTGTTTGGTATAGTGCAGAAAAAACAGTTTCTAGCTCATTGCTTCAGGAATTGAGTGCATAATAGGCTTACAGCTGTTCAACTACGGTCAGCTTCTTCTGAGACTTAGTAGCACCATCAGCATTATGATGAATTGGAATAGGACAATACAGAAAATAAAATTGTGACTGCTAAGGGCTCTGTTTTTGAAACAGATTTACACATAAGGAGTACAAGTTACTGAACAGCATCTTAAGGATAAGCTGACCAACAAATATTTCTAAGAGAGTTAGAAAACATCACCACAGACATATTACAATTTTTTGAAGACTTGTAGAAAAGCAGAAAGTATAAATGCCGTAATTTTCCAAAACAGACCTACATGGTCTTTAAGGTCTCTGCAGTGAATCAACAAAGAGGAACAATTCAGATTGATTCCATTCAGTTAGAGGTTGAACTGTGCAACATCTATAAATACTGCACCCTTCCATTTCCATCTGACAGCTAGATTTCTCAGTTTGCTAGAATGAGGAAAAAAATAGAATATCATATACTTAGAGACCTGTTGTCAGATAAAGAGTGAAGCCTTCAAAGTGCTGCCAGTTCCTGAACGCTAGCCGTTAGCTCAGTTGTGTGAAAGTCTTTGGTGCGTATCAGTAAATGGGGCAACAAGGTTATACACAGCAATGGGGTTATTGGTTTGGGCTTTTTATTTATGTACCAAGACAGAGAAAAAAAAAAATGAAACTTGCTTCACACAGTAAAATGTGTAATAAGAGAAAGCATTAAAATGAATGTGATATTTAGAGGGGGTATTGCACTGACTGCATTAGAAAAAAAAGTCCTCCAGTTTATTCACAAAATCACTATAAATGCACTGTAAATTTGTGTGCTGTCTCTAGCTGCATTATTTGCTTACTTCTGGAATCTCACTTTTCTTATAGCTTTGGGTCAGCATGAAACAATTGTTTGTTCTCTTTGTCATCAGTCTTACAAATGTAAGCCAAAGGCACAGTTTAAGGGTAAGACTTCTCTAGCAAAGAAAGAAATTAGAATTAATTCTAATTAATTGCAACAGCTATGTTACCAATAGATCTACAGGTCTGAAGTATTTTACCAGCAGTTGGCTGGGATAGAGGGATAACTCTCAGAGTTGGATATTTCCTTCATTGCTTGACCAAAACCAATTTTCATTTTGACCTATTGAATAGTTTCACTGGGGAACAATATTTTAAAACTAAAACACACTCGTCCACTTATAATAAACCTTAAAAGCAGTAAGATCTGCAGAACAGGATCTTTTAAGGTTAACTAGTCACACTCTCACAACATATACATTTAAAAGAAGGCATTGACAACCACAGAAGCATCACCATAGACCATATGGTGATGGTGATCATCATATTGAACGTGCATCTCATTAGTTTCCCCTCATTCCAGGGATGATTAAGGCCTGTATTTTAAAAAATGGCCAGAGAAGGCTTACTTTGATTTTGTATGTGTCCTTTTACCTCGTTTCATTGAAGGGCAAGTTCATACATAGGCTTAGCCATGTTTGATTTTGACTTTCATTTCTCTTCCATTTCACTCTGTGACAGTCTGGTTTGTGTTAAAGTTTATGATGGAAAGTCTGTGCTTTGTGCTTTCCTCAAGAACAAATGGAAGTCACAAAGGAATCTTTAGCAAGTATTTCAATATCTTGGTTGGAGTTGTGAAGTTTTGAAATTTATGAAAAGTTTCCTGTGTTGAAATGCCTCTCCAGGAAAACAACTGAGGTCTAAACAGCAGAGTAGAAATCCATGACTCCTGAGGCTTTGATGCAGTAAATTAGGAAAGAGGGAAACAAAGGGCAGGAGGCTTTAAAAAGAAAAAAAACCTTACAAATTATCAAGAAATATAATTCAGTCTGTTTTCAAGTCTTCTCTGAGATGGATGGCTCCATAAGAATAAACATGAAGATAAACCAGGACCAATAAAGATGTTTAAAATCTCTATGGCATAGCAGTAACTGCAATTACAAGTCATGCCTGTGTGTATTTTCTATTTCTACACATGTAAAAGTGTGTTCATAATCCACTTGTTCATGCAGACACCAATCAAACCTGACTTATACTGACCAAGCAGTTTTCATAAAACCTGCGTTCATGAGCTGGTTTAGAACCAGAGAGCTGAATAGAAAACTTAGTAATTTTTTTTTAACTGGTTAGGGCTTTTATCCTACAGCCATTGGGAGAGTGTTAGTAAAGCATTCATTGCAGCACTTGAGGTTATATATTTAACTTTGGGACAATACATAGGTGTTTTCCCAAAAAGAAATCACAGAACAAATTATCTTCTAGATGATGTTCTAGCTAATTTCTAATCAGACAACTTCAAATATTTTAATTGATTTGAAGACCCAGAATTAACCAAATCTTGAGAGAAACTGTGCTAGTTCTCTCAGCAGGGAATAAGAGTTCTCTCATTAACAATTATAGTCTTTGAAGAACAGCCATATCCTGGCTCAGAGCAGTCACTGGTCGAGGTATGAATGTTTTTCTCATGCTCTCTGGGTAACCCCCCAGCTGTGCAGGCTGCCTGCAGCACTGCCCCTCAGGTGCTGTGGAACCACATTTGCAAACTTCAACTAGAGAGATCTTGGTACAGGAGGGAAGTGCATGCCTGAAGTCAGGTGCAGAACTCCATTACCTTGAAGTTTGGTTGCATTGCCCTGCCCTCATTATAGGTGAGCAATTGGATTTTCTACACACACTTTTGATCCCAAAGACGACAGGAATGATTTAGAAAATATCCGAGTATTTCATTATGAACATTTTTAAACGCAGGATTTCCTTTCAGAAATGCCTTTTTCTTTCACGTTTTGCAAAGCAGTTTATTTTTACATTCCTTTTTAAGTTGCTAGCTGCTTTTTGCCACTAACTCGTTATCAAGGTTCAGTTAAAAATTTTTCCTCTTAGAGGAAAATAATGTCTTAAAAACTTAGCCAAAGAATGAGGCAAAAACTTTGTGTTTTGTATTAAGAAAGTGTTCTCACTTGAACTTGATTATTATGAATTTTATTTTTTAAAAAAACAAATTTAAGATAGATATTATGTTTGCTTGGAATCTGTTTGCCTTTTAACTCTTTTTCTTAAGTTCAGCTGGTGACTTAAGAGGAATGCTGGATGCAGAATTGATTTCTGACTGTTACTATGCAACTACCTTAGCTCAGATGTATCCCTGAACTTGTTCCAAACAATACTCCTGTTGGAGTATTGCAGAATCAGTAAGTAAAATCTACCTCTCAAATCCTGGCTCCAGCTAGATAATAGGTAAAACTGAAAATAAGTCTTAAATTGCTTAGGATAGAAGTAGTTAATCAGTTAAATGCAGCTCTGATTAGAACCATGCCCATTTCATCTTATACAAATAATTTTCAATAAAGTAAGGATTCACATTTCTAAAATTCCCTAGAATGTAAGGAACTGGTTGATATCCTTTAAGCTTTTTTTGGGAAGCTTTCAGCATTTCTTGCTTCACTAGATTTCAGTAAGAGAAGGAACATTGTGAAGGGTGCTGGTGAGACAGCATCAAAACTGTACTACACAGCACTGGTCATCTGTGCTCTGGAAAGATTAACTACATTAAAGCGTGTGGCTCCTGTGAAGGCAGGGTAAACCCTTGGTTGTTCAGCACAGAAAAATGAGAAAGATGAGTGATCTATGTGAGCAAGTCATGGAGATTAAGTGGAAAGGAAAGAATTACTTAAACTAACGGATACTCTTGGCCCATGAACAAATGAACTTTAACAATTCATGGATAAATTGAGCTTTCAAAAGAAGCTTAAGTACAGGGTCTGGAACAGTCTTGCAGTCAGGAGAAATGGGTGAAATACTGACCTACTTTCAGTTGGAGCATGGTTAGTTACAAAAGGAGCTTATATAATGCAGTTATTGAGCCCAGGAGGTCCCTCCCCAGCCTTTGGTCCTGTATTACAGGGAGCAGAAGAAACATAGCAGCATCCTAGCAGGGATGCCAATGACTATTGCTTTCCTCGATGTTCTCATTGCTTTTCATATGTATCTTTATTCTTCTTTGATTAAACAAAAATCAAATTAACAAAGTCTCTGCACTTCAAAGATTTTTGACTGTAAAATATTTGAATAAAGGGGAAAAACAAAACTGTTCAAAGAAGAAAAAAATACAGTGGAACTGTCTTATTCCTTGTGCATGTTTGTTATCTCACCAAGAGCCTGTATTGTTGGCCAAGTCTTCTCAGTTTTTAGTAAGCTGAAATAAAAGAAAAATAAGGAGTCAAAGGTATTTGCATGATCTAGTTTTGTTAAAGATTCTCATTTTTTGAGATTTTGATTTCACAGTCTTAGTCATCATAATCAGAGTGGAAAGTTCAGTTTGTATTGTGGATGACAGTCATTTCCATCTAGTATAGTAGGTGCTTTCTGTCTAATGATCCTAATTCACTTCCTCGTTAGACAAGTGCCAGGATCACAAATTCAGTTCTCTGCAAAATGCTAATTAACACCCTTCAGAGCAATTTCAGCCGAAACAAAGTGTTATTTGGGCACTGGCAAGTATTAATAGGCACAGCCTTTTGTCTACAGCAGTGAAGTCATTCAGGGGGGATCAGAAGTAGATTAGCATCTCCATTATGTGCCTGCCTCCTTTCTGAAAAATCCTCCAGTCAAGGCAATAAAGCAGGATTCAGTCCCTATTGCTTTTCAGCTGAAGTCCACGTCAGGGCATATATATCAGCTTTCCAAAGCAGTAACAGCATATTAGCTCATTAGTAGCTTCATACCAAACAGATCTGGAGTCCCTCAGTGAATAGTATATAGCTGCTTTTGTGTAGCCAGGATTTTGACAAAGCACTACAGAGTTTAAGCTCTACGGAGGAGTGAGACAATGACAAAGAAGAGACAATAAAACATGTGGTATGTCCAGCTAGGTTATTGCTATAAACCTTTTCCCTGATTAAATCTCTAAAAAATCTCTAATGTCTTAAGACAGGCACCCATATTTTTAATTCAATGACTTGAAGTGAAAAAAACACAACCTAAAAGCACCACACCTCACTAATTCCCTTAGGTCCTAGGGGCTGACATCATATTAGATTTCTGTCAGACTGAGGTTTAAGTGTTGGTTTTTTGTTTTGGTTTGGTTTGGGTTTTTTGGGGGTTTTTGTTTTTTTTTTTTTAAAAAAGGGGAGGGGGGGCAGCGTTTAACACAGTCAATTTAAAATAAATAAAGGTGAAAATCATTTTCAGCTCCAAATTTCACTCTGCTGTCCATAGAAGGCAGGAAATTTTGGTTGAGACAGAGACACAGGGTATTTTGCTTATTACAAAATATTTTGACATCTTAAGTGGAGAGCCAGTTGATCCAGATTTTATGGATTAAATTTCATGTTTATCCAGTGGAAGAGACAGAAATAGCAGGATCCTAATGAAACTTTCTTACAGAGAAATAATTTATATACAGCTAGGCACTTTTGAAAAACCTACTCAGACATGTCTGCATCTTTAGAAAAGCATCTAAAAATCTTTGAAGTTTAATTCTAATATACTCAAAAAATCTAGTTCCCATTGGACACTATATATTTCCATGAAAATGTAAAATTAATTTTATGTATGACCAGAAAGCAAGATGCTTGCCATCTTTCTCAGAAGACATGCCTCCCTGTGGCACAAAACATATTTACTACAAGCATATATTTAATGCTGCAAACAAATGTAGCTGTCAGTGTCTAGTAAAAAAGAAACATCACTTTCTTGATAATCTGACAGCCTTGGCAGGAATTTAATTCTTTTATGTTGCTGGTAAAGAAAAATCCATTTATTTGATATAAATTTTAAAACATCCACCTCATGGAGTACTCTCAAAATGTAAAGGCTGACACTGATCAAGGCAATACAGCACTATGAATTTTCTTACAATGAAAAAAGTTTAAAAAACATTTGTTTCTTTTGGTTTGCTCGGTCTTCTCAGCTGCACTTTTTAAGGATAGCGTCTGAAAGAAATTTGTTTACTGTGAACAGGTACAATGTTGACAAAGGATGGATTAATGAAAAAGGACAAAAATTTTTATACAGAAACTGGGATTTCATGTTCTTTCTGAAGACATTACAGAAACACGGGGTGACATTTGAAGATATTCAGCCCCCAAATATGTAAATGAATTCCTACTGTCGTGGAACTGGATTAAGGGTTGGAATTTATCATAAAGGCTCTGAACCTAAATTTTTATTTATCTATTGTTTGGCACACGGTATTTTGAAAGTAAGTGGTGAGTGCAATGGAAAACAACTCAAAGTGACCACAGCCAGTCATCCAAAACCCAGAAGGTTTGTCCACCAACTTCTCTCCCTGTTACCAGTTTCTGTGAGCATGAATGTCTGACTTTAGTCATTTCCTGAGCATTTGTCTAGTCTGCAAGGCAAGCTGTATGACTCGGTTTAACTATTCATCGCAGACCTTTCCATTTGGTTAAAGAGGATACTTGAGCTGTATTTAAAAGATTTTATCAGTTTCAATTCTTCATAGTCAGTCGCAAGAGGGGACTGTACATGTAACTTTAATACTGATTTTAAAGTAGTAAAACATGAATAACTCCTTCCACCTCACGTGGTATGGCTTATTTAAGTGCTACAGCAATCATTTTACTTCTTCCTACATAGAAATTTTAAAAAGGACACCATCACTTCTTAGCTGAAACAAGATATCGCTCAAGAACCCATGTTTATTATCCTTTTTTCTTTTTTTTTCCCAATCAAGATACTGACCTCCCTGTGGTACAACTGGTAAGCTGAAGCTTTCAAATAGTGTTACAGTGAGTTGGGAATTAGCAAGGTCTTGGTTTCTGCTGCTCTGTTTTTAATAGCGCATTAAAAATTCTGTCTTTCAAAAAAAAAATGTTGAATTTTAAGTACATTATCAAATTTATATAGAGAATATTAATTCATTAATATATTGTAGATATCAGAATTAAGGATAAGTAATCCTCAGGAAATTTTTTTCTAGGTAAGCATACAAAGTTTTTTTAATCCTAAAAATGCTCATTTTTAATCTCTTACTCCTAACCTGAAACATCCATTGCACAAGCCACCAGTCACTATGTCTGTCATCCCTTTACAACTCATTTTATGTTAGGTCTTCCAGTGTGCTTTCTGGAAAGGGTCTCTGAGAACTGAATAACTTATATGATCAGCTGAGCCTATATGTATAATTGAGCCAGAAACAGTATAATTTAATAATTTTTTTTGTAGCTTCATGTGCCTAAAATACTAGAATCATTTTTAAATGCTGTAATGGCATTTTTGGTCCTGAACCTAGACAGAAACCAAAGGTGAAAATCTGAGGTTTCAGAAGTTGTGAGAACATGATCTACCTCCCCATTAAACATAACCAGTATTCAGGATGAAACTGGAACATAATCATCATTTTATCACTTCAGTACCATAACTTCCCACACGTGTTCAGGGTTAAGAAGAATTTTCACCAGTGGATTCAGTGATATTGGACAACATGGGACAGTATAACCACTACTCTTTATTAAGATGTAATTACAAAGGAAAAGCCTAATTCACCTTCTAGAGCAGCCGGGAAGAGGGCAGGAGCAGGCAGAAATGAGGAATGAAAAGAACAGGCTGGTGGGAACTGAGCCACAAAGATGATTAAGGGAGTGGAACATCTCCCTTATGAGGAAAGGCTGAGGGAGCTGGGTCTCTTTAGCTTGGAGGAGACTGAAGGGTGACCTCATTAATGTTTATAAATACATAAAGGGTGGGTGTCATGAGGATGGAGCCAGGCTCTTCTCAGTGACATCCAATGATAGGAGAAGGGGCAATGGGTGTAAGCTGGAACATAGGAGGTTCCATATAACTATGAGAAAAAACTTCTTCCCAGTGAGGGTAACAGAACACTGGCACAGGCTGGCCAGAGAGGTTGTGGAGTCTCCTTCTCTGGAGACATTCAAAACCCGCCTGGACATGTTCCTGTGTGACCTGATCTAGGTATTCCTGCTCCGGCAGGGAGATTGGACTAGGTGATCTTTTGAGGTCCCTTCCAATCCCTAACATTCTGTGATTCTGTGATTAAGGACAAAAAAACAGACCTGAACTGTAGTGACTTCTCTTCATCTTACTGACCTCTTTAAAAAAATTTTAATGTAATAGTAAAGAAATTCTCTCTTCCTCTCTCATTCTCCAACAGGGAAATGTTTCCACTTTCAGGAAAGTACAAATCAAGGTCTAAAAGCTCCTGCCTGAAAGCAGAAGTTCGAATATGTGGTGGGAGCTGTAATTTGCTCATCACAGCCTGGTTCTATTCCATAAATCAGGATCTGCGACTGGATTATATTACCCATAAAAAACCTTGGCCAGAGGTTCCAGGGTGAACATCTCTCCCCTCATCAAGTGGAGACCATACTGAGAGCACTTTGGTAGTAAATAAATACAGGATAAAGGTTGTTCAGCTGACTTTCCAGCTTTCTGCTGGAAGGCAAGCACAAAAGTCAAAGTTGCTATGGAGAGCGAGGCCAGAACAAGAAGGGAGAGTTGAGAGTTCGGCATATTTTGTCAAGAGTCAGGGCAGAGACTGAAGAAAATGTAAGTAGAAAAAAATCATCTTGCCTTCTCTGAAACCACAGAAATAGACTTCAAAAGACCTCTTGAATGTTCACCAAGATCTTGTCTGTACTGTTTGTAGCCATGTCAAACTTCCTAAATCCCCTATACAACCATTGAAAACATATGGTGGTGAGAATCTGTTTCAAATGAGTCCCAAAACTGCATTTGTATTTGCCTACCTGAGGAACCACTTTGCCTCTCTCTGCTCCCACTGGGGTACAGATCAGACATACAGAGTCAGCTCAGGCAATGAGATCTCGAGTTGAAGCCCAGGTCACAAGCTCACAGTTACAAGGTCTACAAAGAACCTCCAAAGAGCACTGGTCATGGCTGGACTCTTCATTTAAGCTCTTAGAATGGCAGCTGATACTAAATCCACTCAGTTACCCTATACTGGGAAATTCAAAGCATCTTGCATCAGTTCTGACAGGTTTTTGCTCTCTTGATCAATATGATTCAAAGGAGACTGACTGCTGTTTAAACTGGGTTTTTTTAAAAAAAAAAATAGGCACCAACAGTAATCAGAAGAACCATGGTGGAAAAGTACCCTCTGATGAAAAAAAAGGCAAAGAACAAGGTGGCAAGTCATTCAGGAAAGAACAGACTGCCACAACACCAGTGGCATGTCTCCTTCCCAGCAGTGAATGCAAAGATAAGCCATTCTCTTTCCAGCAGTTCAGGGTGTCTTTACCAGGAGAGTCACAAGACAAGAAATGACTTACAAAGCTATCCTTTGCAGGAAGAGCATCTAGGTGGTCTCAGCAGGTCCCCTCTAATACCTCTGAGGTTCTGACTGTGTCTGAGCTCTAATAGGGGTAAACAGGTAGATACCTATGCTCAAACAAATTCTGTTCCCAGTAGTTTTGGCTTACTTAAATTTAATGCCTATGAATCTTTAGGGTTTACTTCTTCCCCACAGCTGTATTATTTTGATAAATATAAGAATAATTGCAGTGATAAAGATTAAAGAGAATAAGAGATTGTTGGAAAGCCCTTCTGATGGCAGGTATAGTTAGAGAGCTGGGAATGAAGAAATCACTCTGTGAGGAAGTTGTTGGGGTTTTTTTTTGAGATAGTTATGGGTTGTTTGATTTGATTAGTAGGAGTTAAATAATCTGTTTATTTGACAGCATATTTTAAAAGACCTTTGAGAGCAGATCACTGAATGAGTTGGATGGAGGCCACCTCTTGTCTAAGGCAGATAGATGGATGGGAGGAAATACATTTTAGACAACTTTTCTGTGCCTCCATTTGGGAGGAAGGAAGGAGGCCCCCAGTGGACACAGCTTTCACCCCATAAGCATACTTTTCCCCAAGCAGGACAAATCTGAGCATGAGTCGGGGCAGTAATATGAGATTGAGGTCTCTGAAACAAATGAATAACTTTTTTTATTCGCTGTCCTTTTCTTTTTCCATTGTTTCAAATTCACTTTTTTCCCTTTTAATAAAAGTAGGTGATATTTTAAATAAAAAGCACCTTTGTTTATCAAATACTAAAACATTTTCATTCAAAAATACAGAAAAGAAATCTGTCAACTGGAAAAAAAACTAAACCAAAACACAAAACCAGCAAGACCAGATTTGTAAAGCCATGACAAATTAGTGAAACAATGTTATATTGAACCTCTGTTTTTTTCTGAAAACAGTTGTCCCCAAATCTGGCATCCAACTCTAAGGAAAAATTAAAGACTACCTATTTCCCAACAGCAGCAGAGTGCCCTAGCTTTCAAACACCTAAATAAACAAGTGAAAACCTCTTACTCAGTTAACAGATTTGTTGATTCTTCAGAGAAAGGATGATCACTCCACTGCAGTCACTGTCCACATGCTTGTCAAGGGGTGGATCCCGATTCCTTACTTAACTCTCCTTACCAAGAATGGTTTCAGTTGGTCATTGCAGATGAATCCATCTATTTTCTGCATTGGACTCCTCCACAGGGCATATCTAACCTCATCCAACCATTTTTTCTGCTTATCCACAAACCAAATACTTCACTTTATGACAGAGAGGCTTTCTCTTGCTCTTTCCAAGTGTCAGCTGTCTGCCTTCACATCAGAGGCAATCAGTATCTTACCAGTCACTGACTTTGATTTCAAAAAGGCAGATATCCCTTCAAGTGAAAGCCAAGTCACTGGAAAATAGCCTATTTTTTCCCCTGCCTCAGAAATCCATCAGCCTGGTAAAGGTTCCCACCTGGAAGGTGTTACCTTCACAAGCAAGTGGTTTTTTCTTGCTTTATTTAAGAACAACCAATTTGGAGTTTTCATTAATCACTTTTATGCAGCCTACCTGAAACTGTATCTTGTTTTCTTAATTGGAGAAAAATTCCAAGAGTCTACAGCTGTGAATCTGCAGTTATCTGCTAGCTGGTAGTTGCTGCAAAACTCTACATTAGGAAAAGTTAAACTGCCTGGCATTCACTCAGGTTTGTCTTGCTCACCAAGTCAAGGTCTTTATTTGCATTGTTCACAACCGATTTTGTGTCCACCCCCCTCCAAGTAGCTTCAACTGTGAGTCTCTAAGGGATCTGGTTACATATTTCTTTTAAATCCTCCTCTTCAAAATGTATAACTGAGTCAGTACATTGTCAGAGTGCTCTCTGGAAATGCACACTGATGGCTTGGGAAACTAAAATAGCCCTCAGAACAGTTAAGGAGAATTTGCAGGAATTCCTTCATGCAAAGCTGGGCACCCTAAAAGAAAAATGCTTTCGAGTTCAAACTGTTGTTTATTTTGGAGCATGTTTCTCTTTCTGCTTTCAGTGGTGACCTAGGAATGAGCTCACCATTGGAAGCAAATCTGTCTTCTCTTTCCACTCCTAAAGGATTACCTACTCTCTGAAGCACATGGGGTTATTGATGGCCTTACACCAAAATTATGATTTGGAATTCTGTGGAAAAATAAATACACACACACATACACGTGTGTGTGACACCAACAGATTTAAGTTAAAAAACTTGCTGAAACATTGCAATAAAAAGAGATTGAATTTGTAATAAATAGAAGGCTTCCTATATTCACAAATGTTCTGCTTTGTGCTTCAACAAGGAGATATCTCATCTACCATGACTACGAGGGAGAACAGCAAAACCATATTGTTTTGTAATGTGCCTATGGGCTGCATAGCATTTGGCAGCATCTCAGACTGAGATCCAATTAACAACCACTGCTCTGCCTTTGCTTGGGGTTGTTTAACATGGTTTTCTACAAGCAGATCACATGAACCAGTGCTGCTGGCAGTTGATTAGTTCCTCTGTTACGAGGCTGCTGACAAACCAAGCAGAGGCCAGTCTGCCCATCACTCTCTGCTGCCCTGCAGAAGGCCAGCACTGATGACAATTAACAGAAGATGATTAACATCAAACACCGGATCTCACTAACAGCACTTTTGACAGAGTTTAGTCCATGGGACTTTGAAGACAAACAGTGTCTGCCAGCATGTGAAAAAGGCCCATATGAAGGCACATGACAGCCACCTAAGGTGTCATTGCCAAAGATATCCTCATCTTGATTTTATACCACCACCTGCTCTTCTGACCTTGTGAGTGCACTCCTTTGAACCCCTTCCCCACACAGGGACAGATGAGTCCAGGATCCAATTCTAAATACATTAGCAGCTTGGCCATTTCAGCCTCTGCCTGGTGGTGCAGGGAGGAGTTTGAGAACCAGTGAGCAACAACTGGCCCACCAGCACATAGAGCTGGAAACCTTTTGTGAGTTAAAAAGAGATGGCTTTACTTTTCCTCTTCTAGCAGTTAACCTATTAAACTGGATATTGACAGAAAGCCAGATGCAGTAGTGACAGACATGGTATAATACCACAAGCAGAATAAAAGAAACAATAGTCTGTAGCATCTCTATTGGGTGAGGTGTCATGCTGTTCTGCAGACACTTTTTCTGAAATTCCTGGGAAATTACCTGGGAAGCTGATTTCTTAAGTTTGTTTAGTGTCTCCTCATACATACCTCTCCTTCTCCCTTTCCAGCCCTTTTGTCTCTGTCCTTCACACATTTCAGAAGGAAGGATTATAAAAAATCCCACCATAAAATCCAAATCTACAGATGCAGGAGAGACGTCTCTTAAGTCATTCCTTCTCTTTTTTCACTGTTGTATTCTCTCAAGAGTGATAATCATCTTTTTTGAAATGCAGGTCTAAGACGGAAGGAATTTTTATCTGGAAGAGTAATATAAATTAGCTTTGACTGCCAGTTTCCACTGATCATTACTTTCCAGGCGGAATTCCTACAAATTCTTGAGGCATGACCTCTGATGAAAAAATAAACCCCTTTAAAACTTGTTTGAGAAATTCCAGATAACTTTCACAAGAGATTTAATTTTAGAGCATTAACACAATCTTGGTTGGAAAGATAAAACTACAATGCAGTTATTTGGTAGGAGTCATTACTGAACAGTGAAGTCATTTGAGCTTATTTTACTGTGCTTATCTTTTTGCTCTCTTTTCCCCCCTCAAACTAATTTTATTATGCATTACTCAGTGCACTCTGGATTCACCCTCATAAAAGGATAAAGTATCTCAGCAGATATCCAGGCTTAGGCAGTCAGTCTGAGAGTAAACTCACAAGCCTTAGTTATCTACACCAAACAGCCAGTGCATAGAGTATCGTCTACATATTGTCAGTTAGTGTTCATTAGCTTGTAAATCTTGGATTTGAGGCTTAAGCAAAGGTAAAAGCTGCCATAGATAGAAAAGAGCTGTTTTAAATACCAGTGCCAAGCACTTACTAATGGCAAATGCATCTTTGAATCAGATTTCACCTCTCCTAAGAAAATAAATTTTAAAAAATTTGCACCAGCAAATCAAGAAAGCTGCTCCCTGCACCTCTATTTGATCTGCAGGTCCATGAAAAAGTGAAAAACAGACCTTAACTTATATTGCAATCATGTTCATACTTCTTTTTGAATGTTTAGGGCCAGAGTCCCTGGTTCTTCACTTGCAAAGAGTGCATACACTGCAATGAGGTGCCCTGACTCTGGAGACGTGCAAGCTCACGCTCAAGAAGCTGTATCAGTGTTGGTGTGATCCTGCAAGAGCACTCATTCCCAGGTGCTCAAGTAGAGTCATGTAGAGTGAGTGCCCATATTTAACTTGAAGTGTACCATGGAGGAACAGAGCAGTAACACTACACAGCAAAGCATTCACCTACTGCCAGGTCAGCACGCCTGCCTCAGGGCTAAGAATTGCTGTGCTGCAAAGGCAACAAGATCCAAATATGTGGGGGCTTTGGGGGAAATTATCTCCATGTCCTCACAGGCAACTTCAACCCTGTCAACTGCATTATAGCTGGCTGAGACTTTCCAAAGCAGAGCAGAGGGATCAGGCATTGGTTTCTACACTGAACAGGAATTAGCAGCTGGCTCCAGTCTCATGGGGAAGTCCAGCTGTATTCTCACCTATACCTGAGGCAATGCATATTTATTCTTTCAGCCCCACTTCTGCCTTCTGAAGTGTTTCTCTTCCCACACAAGTATGAACAGCCAATACTCCCCAAGGTGGGCTGAGAGATGACACTGGCTGCCTGCACACAGGCGCCTGCCTAACATCAGTATACTGGTCTGTCTTATGTCTCTGTGGGAGTAGGCACCAATTGAGGATAGGAAGCTGCGTAGGTCATTAGAAGCTACTTTTATGTGTGAGGACCAACTTAAAATAAAGCCTAATCTTTCCTTCCTGACAGCTGCTTACAACACTCTACTTCAGAAATTCACTGCCCTGCATGAAAGGAACACGATCACTTTTTGGCTAGAGAAATAGCCTTCTGGGGAAACATGTTTCCATTTGGAAAGAGTCCCTATTTTCCTGCAGAAACATCAAATTTTGTCCTCCCTCATCCCATTTGTTTTGTCATTTTCTAATCCCTTGTTTTCCATTAGCCCACACTGCTCATCTCACTGGCAAAATAGAAGAACAGAGCAGGGAAAGAAGGAGGAAGGCAACCCAGAATTTCATGACCAGGAAGTCCTTTATTTCTATTCAATTCTTTATGGTCATCAATCTTTCAGCTATACTTCCCTGCTTCTGGTTACACCAGATCAAAAGTATACTACATCTTGATCTTCTCCTCTTGTCAGGGCTTCCCGATCAGCAATTGCTGCATTATTTCTTTCCAAAACTCCATCCATATAAAGCTCCTTCCTCCTTTTCAGCTCATTCCCAGCAGCAGAATTTCAGCAAGCTCAACTAATAGTAACATAATTCTGTTTGAACAAGACAGAAAAAGTAGATTCAAGCTAAATGGTTACACACAGCAATATCTGCATCTAGCAATATCTTGATGTACACGTAAGTGCGTTTGTGGTGTTTATATACACACTTTTTCCCCCTTCAAGGAATGCCCAGCTGCCTAAGCCAAACTGGCTGGTTCTCCACTAACTTAGCTTTATGGACTAGCTTATTTACAGTGTCTAAAGTACAAGTACATGACTGACAGTGCAGCTAAGCAGGACTCATTCATTTACCTGCACTTAAAGAGTGTAAGTCTTGGGGAAAAAAGTTATTTCAAAGCCAAAACTTTCTTTGTTGTTTTATGAGTATCTCCATATAGTACCCATTGGAACAGGTCCATTCCTTGCTTGACCAAACTCATTAACCAGAGTTGGAATAGAGCTCACTCCTCTGAGAAACGTATGCTTTTGTTTTTAATAAAACATGTGGGCCAAATTAGTATGTAAATAAATGAATGACTTTCAAGAATCCCAGATAACACTTGCTGAGCAATGGGTCAGGCCAGATTTAATCTAAAAATCTTTCTGCTGCGTGTAAATGATTATGTCATAGCATTTGTCTTTAATTACTAAACTGTTTCCAAAGGCTTGACTCACGGCATGTTTCTCAGTTAACCACAGAAACTTGTACTACAAGATTTACCATATAGATTCTTTTTTTTTCCTACAGCATTGTTAAGCCCTGGCTCCTGAAAAAGGAATGTAATGATCTCCCAGAGATAGACACTTGATCTTTACAGTAGTGAGAGCTTTTTTTAAAAAAAAAAAAATAAAGTTTCCATATAAGAAAAAAAAAAAAGCACTTTTTACTACTGTAAAATCCTTAATATTGACAGCAAATCACAGAGGTGAAAGTGTTTCAAATACATCTCTGTATAAATCTAAATGTGAAGAAGCACTTATATAAGCTTACAGTCAATGTTTTCTGTAACAAACTGTATCTTTTTCTCTATGCCATGATAGCCAACCCTTGCCAATAGCAGGTATTTCAGAAAAGGCCCAGTCTCTCCTTGTTCCTAGATGTACAATATTTCTTAGCATCCATGAACCCTTTCCTACATATGATCTGAGGAGGATGAGGTATACTAGTTACTCTGAATTTACAGACCAATTCAGAAACTTAGAAAGCGTTTGATGAAGTAAAAGGTAGGGTTTTTGTTGTTGTTGTATAAGGAAAATGTTGACCTGACCACTCGGCTCTGAGGATACCATAAGGTCAAGGTGGTGGGTTTATAACTCACAAGGACAGTCAGAGGAGAGAGATGTAATAAACAGAACCAACTTACATGAATAAACTGGAAGTTTAAAATATCTTTTACCTGCATCTTTGTAACTTGAGTCTGATATAGGGAAGATATAGGTACCAAGAGATACAAGCTCATAGTATTATAGGTGAGTAGAAACAGGCTCCTTCTGTCTTTCAAAGGGAAATACAGCAGTTGGAGACTGTCAGGGAAAAAGCACATTCCTCCAATAAATTTATACAGTGCTACAAGGTATCTCCACAGGAACTGTTCAACTCTCTGCACTTCAGATTTTGGCAAAGCTGCTGGTAGAAGCATACCACATGTTGAATAGCCTTAAAAGCATCTGTGTTTCTTCAGCTCCTCTGGCTGCTGGCCTTTACCCTCCCCAGTCATGGGGCAGGAGTGCCCACCTAGCACACATAACCCATCACAGCCAGATAACTTGCCAGAACACACAAGAGGAATCTTACACTGAAGTCCTTAGGCTCAAATCACTGAGCAGAAACATTGACAGATAAATACACCAGTCACCCAAACAAGTAACATGATAGAAGAGCCACTCACCTACTAATATGCCTGGGTCAAAGCAAAAGCTAGCTGTACTTTCTGCAGCACTCACCACAACTCACTTAGTCAGAGGGTTCATTAAGAAAAGGTAACATGACTGTGCCATCTGCCCTTTATAAGGAGTGATGATTGCCACTGATGAGGATAACCTTGTTCAGCTGTTGGTTGTCTCCAGAATCATCAGGAGGGCAGTGGTGAGGGTTTCAGGTTATAAAAGGGTAGAGAGTGACCTAGGATAGCTATTTTGTTGTAGGCTTAGTACAGGTGAAGAGAGCAGGTTTTTTAGAAGGCAATGTCAAAAGGACCAGTAGTTTCTATCTATAATAGTAAGCTAGCTCTGAAAGCTGAATGGAGCACCTTGTTTCTAAACTTGTATGCTAGGGAGGGAAATGTTAGTTTGTACACTCTGGATTAGCCTGTATTGTTAGAGGGAATAAAAAAATGTTCCCTATGAGAAGCAGCCAAAACTTGGACAGAAGGAGGGAAATCAAAGTCAGGTAAGGGACAATACAGATCCAGGTATTTATCTGTAATTGGGATAGCCCTGATTTGTCTAGCAGTCATGGTAATTCTGTTAACCTCTTAGCTTTTCTGTTTCTAAGGTAGCTTGTGCTTCTTTCACTTTTCCCCACCCTCAGGGACAAGTCACTGTCTATGGCTACTAGATCTTGCTGGGTGATATTCTTACTTTGCCAGGCATTTCTAATAAAACTTTTTTTGTTTCTCTTAATTATCTACCCTGCCTCCTCTGCTACCAGTCAGCTAGTTCTCTCTGTAGCTGTCCTCCTCACTGCATCAGACAATTCACTGCTGCTTGCAGGCTTATGGTGTTTCCCTCATGCAGATCTCTATCTCTTACAAAAGTTCTGTGTTTTGAGATGTTGTGGGTTTTTTTTTGTTTTCTTGTTTTCTTATGCTGCCACCACCTGTTCCCTTGCTATGTGTCCCTTAACTGTTGTTAATGGAGGTGGCTTTGTTTGCCAGCAGTGGTAGTTCACATATTCTACTTGAATCTCAGTTATACTTTTTCTTTCTAATCAACCTTTAATGATCTTAATATGTAAATGAAGAGTTTGGGTTTGGAAAGATAAATGTATCTCCTTTTCATTCTTTAACTCCTGTTATATGCTTTGTATAAAATACAAGGTATTAATATGCCTTCTGTGTTAAGATCCTTGACATGAGTGTTAAATGTGAATTGCAAGGTCCTGGGGCCAGAATTTAGACTGTTGTGACTTGTCTGTAAATCGTTCTAAGGGTACAGGCTAGCAAACAAGCTCTACAACAGCAGAGAATTGGCGTAATGCTTTCCTGACTCCTCATTCCCTACCTGCCTTCCCACTTTGCAGACATGGGCAAGTGAAGTACTGTCCTGGCTTGAAAGTATGTGGTTTCAATTGAATTATTATAGATGGAGGAAATTTACTACTGGGAGCATGTCTTAGACTGTGATTATTTTTTTTTACCTTCACAGAAGCTCAGAAGGGCGCAAACCCTCCAACTAGGAAACACAGTCAATTCCTTCTTGTAGGCTAACTCAAATGCAGTAGCTTGCTCTGCAACAGCATGTTTTAAACCTCCCTTTAAAAGGATCCAAGTAACAAACCAAAGCAGACTATTTAAGAACTTCTATAGAGGGGATAATTAACTGATTTTTTGGTTTAAGTGTCGCAGAAGCCTACCTTGAACAGACTAAATAATGAAAAGGAAAGTTCAGTGAAGAGAGTTCAAATATTTCACTCATTTTCATGGTCTCTAATCTTTTTCTATTCCAACAACTGTTTGGAAACCAGAAATCACACAATTTTCTATTTCTATGATATGTAGAGTTTCTAGAGACTTACACCAATTAAACTGTCAGAGTAAGAATTATATTTAATACACAATATTTATGTACTCGTTACAGTAAAGCAGTTTCTTCCTCTGGGCAGGGATACAACTAAGATAATGATGTAATATCAGGGAAGAGCCACTGTCTGCATGGGAAATGTCTTCTTGGGAAAGAAGGGTGCCATGGGCAGCCCTTCTCTACTCTCATGTAGTTCAGAATTTTGTTACAACAGAGGTTTGCCTGGTATCAAATGTTGTCTCAGTCTTAATTAAATGCTTTAAGTTGTACTTCCTTAGCATCCATTCGCTGCCAGGTGATTGAACAACCGGAGGAAAACATTCTGGCCTTAATCTGTGAGGTATAAGTTAAATACCTTTAAATTGCTGAGCTTCTACTGTAACTTATGGACTGCATTTTCTCATTCATTGTATATGCGAGCTGAGCAAACCTGGCTTGGGCTCAAGTGAAACTTGGCATGGGGCAATGGCCTACTGGCCTCCAGGACTTTCACAAGAATGTGATTCCACATTTTATGTGGCTATGTACTGGTGAATGGAATGTTTAAATAAATAGCAAATTGAGTCACTTAGCCCTGAATCAACAAATACAGTGTCCCAAAAGGGATTCCCCACAATTTATAGCTGTATCTTGCTGAAGATTCATATTCAACTGATTTCAAGAGGATTGGAGTTGAAGATGGTAAGATGGCAGGCACATTCCCCTGCCAGCAAACTCATAAAGCAGAGCATATTGCTCCAGCTGCATGAAACCTTTAGGGGATCTTTGATTCAGGGCAGCTCCACCTGGACAGATATATATGTAACAAGAGCCTATACTTGTGGCTGCAGTGTTCAGAAATTTCCTTACCTCTCTCCCTCTTTTTCTTTACTCCAGTAAGAGAATGCACTTTTAATAATCAAAAATATCCTATTTTCTGTGTAGCAGATTAGTTCATTAGTAATGGGTTAGTCACAGGTTTAAAAAAAGGTTCTATTGAAACATTTGGTCTATTTAAAAAAAAAAAAAATATGAAGCAAGGGGAACCTGGAAAGCAAGTTTAGAAAAGAATCGTACATCACAATAAATTTCTGCTATAATGTAGCACTTTAAAGTATTCAGGTTTTGTTCTTCATATCATAATGCATCAATCTGTACATTGTGGACAAGGTCTCTTATCATTTTTTTCAGCTGAAATGGACAAGCTGTTTCTGACTGAGGAATAGGAACCTTATCCCACTGGATATTTTATAAAGTTCATCTGCTTTTCTTTGAGCCTTAAAAGAAAAAAAATTATTCTAAAAAGTATTTTCCTTTTATGATTTAAATTCATTATGATTTACCATCATTCCAAGTCAGTTTGTCTTTTAAAAGACCCTTTCCAGAAAAAAATGGATGGTTTATGAATTAGGACACAAAGAACTTTTCCTGCTGCCAAAGTTAGCCACAAAGTGTTGCAAATGCCATCGCCTCTGTGATGTGTCTCTACTCAGCTGTCAGTCAGTATGCAGATATAATTGGAACACATCAGGAAAATACAAGTTCTGGAAAAGTATAAAATTTTCATAGGAAAAAAAAAATTCAAATATTTAAATATTTAAATAGTTGAACACTATGGTTTGTACAATCGGTTTGAAGCTCAGCTCCCATGAAACACTGTTTCTCACTCCCAATGAAAAAAAATATGGGAGCAGAGTGTTGAGTGCTGAGCTTTCCAAAGGAAACGGAGAGTTTACATTGCAAAGCAAATATTTCTACTGATTTGAGACAAAAGTTCGTTAAATGTTCATCAGATGGTAACCTAGCTGAACCTTGCAAGGCAGTGGTAGCTGTTTCATGGCTGGAAGAGGAATTAAAAGGCTTTGGCCTATGTTATTATAACCCAAAGCAGCAATTACAGTGTAGCACCTGCTTGAGCATCTGAGGCAAACCTCTTACATTGCAATTCAAGCAAAAAGGAGAACACATACACAAGCTAAATCCGTGTTTTGTTTATTTAAGAAGACCTTTTTGCTCCTAGGTATTGCAGACCTTTCACAGCTCCCCAGGAGAAGGCATGCTATGTCTGAGACAAATCTTACCACCACCATGATAGCATCTCTGTGTTTAAAGAACATCTATCCCATGGGTGTTACCTTTCCACAAGGTACCTTACCCTATCACTGTCATTGCCCTTTCCCTTCCTCTGTTAAAAACCTCTTATTCTTTTGTTATACCCTCATATAGCCTTCTATCTAGCCTTTCAATTTTTCTTTCTTCATCTTATGAAACAATCCCCCACAGTTCAAACTGAACTTGTTACCCCTTTCTGGTTGAAAGGATTTATTAAGAATTACTCTAGATTATGTCAACCAACTTTAACAAAAATGGCTTTTGATTTCATATCAGTTAAGATGCTGACTAGTGCTTGTGGTTTTTTTCCCTTTATTGGATTTGACATAAATATCCACACTGCAATCCTTGCCAGCATTTGTTTTCCCTTTTGTACAAAACGAAGAATACAATAATTTTGCCAGTAGATTTTGTGATCAGCAAAGTATTTGCACAGCCTAGTTTATTTTTCTAAACAAAAGAGGTGGAGCTTGAATGATTCAGGGAACCCATTACACCTCCTAGCTCTCCTGAAGTCTCAAGTTAAATGGCCTCAGTCTTACCCAGAGGACCCATCACTGAGAGGGGCAGGTTCCATAGGTACACAGAGCATGCTTTTCCTTGAATATTTATATCACATGGGACACAGGGCTTCTCACCAGTGCTCAATAAAAAATCACCAGGCCTATGAGTTCCCTCCTAGTACACAGACATAAAATATGTTCTTTGGCAGAGACAGCAACTACTTTTCCCACAGAAAAGGGGGAAAAAGGTTTTTTTATCACACTGCTGGGGCACACACTGCTCTCCAGGGAAGCGCTCTGGAGCAAGGGGGTGTGATGCAACATTCACCATTGTGTTAATAAATTACAATCAGCGAATGCTGTGATGGAGTGAAATATCACAATTAGGCCACAGTGCAAGTGAAGGGTCATGATGTGCCTCTGGGCTCTGTCAGAGCTAGGATGAGCAGCTGCAGTCGCTGAGCTTTGCATTGCTATAAGGCAAGCCTGAGAGTCATGAAGGCAGGCAAATGCTGGAGATGGCATGATTCCCTAGTTCTCACTATGCCCCCTTTAAATATACATCTGGGTCTACATGTGCTGCCAGCAGGTGTGAGACACCATGGGGCTGGGTGGGATGCTGCCCCCTTCAATCTTTCCCTGTTCTGTGCAAGCTGTGCAGACAAGCAGGAGCTCACTCAAAAGTTCTCCAGTTTGTGTTCCCAGGACTTTGAATGGACCTAGGTGGTGGTGAAGGGAAAGGAAACTGTGCCTGTATGTCTCTTGTCTCTCCAGAAAAGCACTAATCCTTACATGAAAGCCAAACCATCTTCCTTGCTATTTGTGTGTGCTGTGTTTGGCTTTGAGGGCACCTGTAGCTTGCAGGGTAGCCAAAAGGAGAAACTTCTCCGGTAAGAGAATGCAAAGGCTTCTGGCTCCCCTCCCAAAACATCATACAGCTGGCCAGGCTTGGGGCATGGGTGAGATGCAGGTTATTAACCTTCTTGAGGAGGAAGGAAATCTTGAGAAACAAACTGGCCACTAGCCCTAAGATGGCCCAATATTGCTGCCCTTTTTCCAGGACATGTGGCAAAACCACAGTCTTGGCTCTGCTAGTCACAGCTAGAGCCGGGTCCAAAGGCAGCCTTCTATTTTGAGGACGCTTGTTCAGGCTTTAGCAGTGGGATGTTTTGTAGACAAGTGCAGTGAGAAGATGGAGAACTGTCTTGTAGAGCAGATTTCATGCAGTTACTAGTCATCCTCATCTAATTGATAAATAGCTGCAGCTTCTAAAAGAATAGCATTTTGCAGCTAGAATTGTATTTGGAAATGTGTATTCCTAATAATTGCAATCAGCTACTGCAGTACTTGCTGGACTCTTGAATTTGCTCCCAGAAAGATTTTCTGTCCCAGCCTTTGAATACAAAATAATGGGTACATTGTAACACAGCAGGAACTGCAGTGACTCATCACCAGACTATTGAACCTGAAAGGGACCCTTTTCCACCCACCCATGAAAACATTTATCTGGACTAAGATGCACACTTTTTTACTTTCATTTATAGAAAACAAAAACCATAAATGATTTCTTTTTCAAGAGCATAATAACTTTTTTAAGGATTAAACTCTCTGAAACAGATAACCATGTTTCTGTCTTGTAGGTCTCTTTTGTACTTAGCATCATGATTCCCCAACTCTAGCACATTACAATTAGTGACCTGATATGAAGAACAGTCTTCCTGACATATACTCAGTGGAAAATACAATGAAAATAAACCATGACTTCCCTACGCTTCAACCTTTGAAGTCTAGGGGGGAAATGCTCTTTACAGCTGATCTTAAAGAGGTTATTTTCCCAGCCTGTGTAAAAACAATGCAGTATAGTATTACTATTCATTGTATTTAAACAACTTCTATCACAACATCTCAAGCATTTTCCTTGCATTGGATTATTCATGGAATCATGGAACATTCAGTGTTGGAAGGGACCTCCAGAGATCATCTAGTCCAACTCCCCTGCTTAAAAGCAGGATCCCCTAGAGCACAACGCTCAGGACTGCATCCAGGCGAGTCTTGAAAATCTCCAGAGAAGGAGACTCCACAACCTCTCTGGGCAGCCTGTGGCAGTGCTCTGTCACCCTCACTGAAAAAAAGTTCTTCCTCATATTTAAATGGAACCTCCTGTGTTCCAGCTTGTGTCTGTTAGCCCTAGTTCTGTCACCAGGAACCACTGAAAAGAGTCTGGCTCCACTCTCCCTCAAACCACCCTTTAGGTATTCATAAACATTAATTAAATCACCCCTCAGCCTTCTCTTCTCCAGGCCAAAGAGTCCCAGCTCTCTCAGCCTTTCCTCATAGGGGAGATGCTCCAATCCCCCAGTCATCCTTGTTGCCCTCTGCTGGACTCTCTCCAGTAGTTCCCTGTCTCTTTTCAACTGGGATAATTCTCTGGATAACTCTCTGGAACCTTCAGCCCACATTTTAGATCATGCTTCTTTGGAAAACCAGACCTTTCTGCAGCTAACACAACTAGCCATCCACCCTGGTGAGCCAAAGTTCGCTTGGGTATCTAGCACCACTTCCCTGGTTTCAGAAGAGTCACTGCAACCATTTTTGTTTGACGTGTTCATCTGTCATCTTGCAAAGGTAGACTCAAGGAGGACATGGAGCAAGGTACAACTGTGGTAGGCCATTGTTGGCTGCTGTGGAGCAGTGCATGGGAAGTAAGCAGTTACACGTGTTTTCCTTCTGGCTTTCTCAACAAATTTCAAACAGAGGCACTTAAAAGTATATCAGGTCGGATGAGTCAATGGACCTCCGTGAGCAGTGCTGCTCGTGTGTACGGAGAGCAGGGCTGGACCAGACACTGCCTGCAGGCATTGCAGGCAGAAGTCTGTCAGAGAGGGGTTACTCCTGAGCACAATGGTCACTGAAGTCACACACTGAGAATTTTGTTTATAAAGTGAATTCCGTAGGTACAAGTCATCAGTAGAAGAAAAAGCCCCATGGACAATGTTATATAATCCAGATAAATTTACTAATAGGGGATTTTCCAGTGGAAGAAACCTTACATCATGCTTCAGCAAGTAAAAATAAACCTGGCACTTGCTTTTGTTCTAAATGCAAGAAGAGTCTTGATGAACTACTAGTTACATTTTTTGGCTAATTATTAGTCACACTGAGTATTGTGATGTTGGTTGCAAATTTATTCCATAACTGCATCCTAACCTCAATATTAAAGTAGCATAGCATTTCAAAATTAGCTTCTTTGTCAGGCTCACTGTTTCCAGAGAACAATACACTTTCCTAATTACTGCTGATGTTTTAGTCATTATTGAACCTCTCATGACCTTCTTCAGAGAAGAAAATAGTACTGGGATATGAAAACAAACAAGTTACTTGTGAAGTCAAATGAATTAAAAAAGTAAGATTTGTATAGCAAGCCCTCCCTAAGCCACATAAATTTAAAAAGCATTCTTGTAGTTGGAAAAACAGTTACTTTCACTTTATTTTGCATCTGAAGATCACTAGTGAAACAAAGATGTCTTTTGTTGTTAATGGCTTGCTTTATTTAAATAGTGCAGGAAAAGCAAAAAATTATGCACTATGTTTACGATGGATTAAAAACCCCCAAACCTGCAGACGTGGAAAAGGATCCAAAGTTTGGCTGAAAAGGCATGCCATGTATGGCCTTCAGAACAAAGCAAACACATAAGATGCAAAATCAGGTCTGTTGTCTGGAAACAACACTTTTCAGAGAAAAATTTAAAATATCTGTATCACAAGTTTGTGTATTTGATAAAAATGGAATATTCAAGCAGACCAGGTGACTCTAGTGATTCACAGCCTGCCACTGTTTATCCATGAGATGCGTGATGAGGTGTTCGTGACTTTCCACTGCTGAACAGTAGGATTACCCAGAGAGGAAAGTGTGTTTCAGTTTGGCAAAGCCTCCCTGGCTATTTTTACAAAACCTTATAGTTACGTCCACTTAAGCAAACTCGAGTTAGTGGCAGAGAGGTGTTATCTGGGTGAAAATGGAAGTCTTCTGAGTTTCTGCTCAGTAGAGAGCCAAACTCAAGGTGGGTTCACTTGGGTGCCAGTTACAGCTTGTATATGCTCATCTTACACCCAGGTTACAACAGCTTTAGACCAACTGGATATGAGTCCCAAAGGGTGAGATAAGACTGAGGGAAGCACAGATGTTCCTTCTCCTTCACACATCTTTTGCTGAGGGTGGACAGTGGATCATATAGAAATTGGCCGGTACTCATTGCAGCTGTCTAAATTTGGCCATTCCCCTTCCCTCCACCCCCAGTTAGTCCTCTTTCCAAGTAGCAAACAAAGCATCTCAGGGAAACAGTTGACCTGCAAAGCCCACATCAGGTACAGGGGTTTCCTACTGGGGCTTGGTCATTCCTCTACCCCCTTCACCTTTGCCAAAAGCATTTGCCAAAGGAAATAATTCCTGTCACATGTGAATTCCTCTTCTTAAGCTGAGTCTTGGCATTGCTAGCCTCTTAACCACTTCTTTCAGCTGTGAGAGAATCAGCCCAGCTTCTGTAATTCTCTAAGACTTGCTCCAGGTTTCTTGAAAAAATGGGCTGCTGTTGGAACCACTATTTCCAAGCAAATAGACATAGCAAAGCCTGTCCTCTGAGTTTGCCCTAGATACTAGACTAGCTTAGAAATGGAAATAGCAAATTCAGACACATCATGCTCCTGTCAGGTCCCAGCTGGCAACAAGAAGAACTGAACACAGCTCTAGGGCTCTTCACTAACACACCATCTCAACACTCTTAAGCAGAAACCTGTAGAAGCCACATCAGCTGGCAGATGTCCTCAGAGGAAGACACCTTCTATGCACTGAGTATGAGCTAACCAAACGGCTCTAAGAAAACAAGCTTCCTCTGAAAGGAGCTAAATGTAGATGTAACTGCCAAGAAAGTCACCAATGCCCCTCTGCAGTTTCCTAGGGCACATGAATTAGTGTTGATGCTCTTTTCTTGGTTACATTTTGCTGGTCCACTGTAAGTAAAAAGCTGGAGGTCTCTATACAACTTACCTAGTTTAGGCTGCTGGTAAGAGGGGTCTCTTTGGAGCTGGACTTCCTTTCAATGTAAATTTTGAGCATGATTTTTCCTTCCTCTTCTCTCAAAGGTGGTTACATGGGTATAGGTGGAGGCAGTGTGGATGCACTGATGTAGAGTGAACTGTGTGGTCCATTGACGTTAGGCATGCAAAGACATGAAGATTTCTTTTTTCTAAAAAAACCCCTCTAGCCTGTGTTCATTGAGCTACCCCTTAAAATGAACACATTAACATGTAAGCTCTTGAAATATCAAATGGAAACACTGACACAATAAACACTGTGCCACTCGTGGCAGTTTTTTTCCAGAGTAGAACTGGCCCTTAATATCACCTTGCTTTGGCAGATTTTCAAAGTAAGCAAAAAACAGAGTTAAGGGCCTCCACTGAGACTCCTCTGACACCAAGTTGTGGACAAGTCCACTCCAAGCTGAAGGGCATCCTGCCATGAGTCATAATGCAAGAGTTAAAAAAACAGTCACTTAGAAGTAAGTGGCTCGATGGGGACATTTGGGGTTGGAGCCATGAACTGCATAATTTAAGAAATCAGCTTGCAATTTGGAGCCTAGAACTGACAACCAATGTATAATATCCCACCAGCAGAATATGAAAGGAAAAATTCTGTCTTAGATGGAATGTGTGGGAAGTTTATGCCTCTGAATTTGCCTCTGAATCTTGAATATTCATTCCCCCTGACCTTTCTACATCATGCATGTTCCAGAATCTGGAATCTGATTCCATATCAATCTAACTTTGAATAAAAAATAGTTTTGATAGTTTTGTAAAGTAGGAATACTAACTTGCAGTTTGGATTTTCTTCATAAAAGTATTCACACGTTCTATTTTCTTGCTGACCTTTGCCTATGGGCAATGATGCCAATAACCTTTCTGCCAACATACTGATGTAAAAGGGGAAAAACTGGGGGGTGGGGGCGGAGTGTAATACTACTGTCCTAGCAATTGAATCCAGCTGGCCTCCTCAAATACATTCAGCCACAGGGAGGGAAAAAAAGACAAGAAACAACTTAAACATAAAAGACTATTTCCAAAGGTTTTGTGCACTAACAGCTTTTATGCATTTGAACTAAGTGTACTGCATGTTTGGAAATCAGTCCCAGGAGTGGAATTATTCTGTGCCAATGATATTACAGGACAGCTATTTCTGATTCCCTGCTTCATCCCCTCACATTTTTCATGTTATGTTAAACTTCTTTTTGGTAGGAATATGAATGTTATTCCTTTGTACCTTTCTTTCATAAGCCTTTATTCCCTATTATTCCTCTTCCCTTCTTGTTTTCCCTGTGTGTGTTTCAGCCACTGGTCTGATACTTGTGGGGAAACTAAAATCCTGACGTCATAGGGTCCTGGATTTTATAACACGTGAATAAAATGACTCTGTGGCTTTGGATCATTGTTTTGATACCTGTTGTGGCAAAGACCTATATTAGCTTTGTTGAGAGCACCAAGCTCATTTCGTACGTCTTACACACTAGGACAGCCATCACTGGGAAATGATTATGAGGTTGTCTTTTGTTGAGCTGGTCATCTAGATGTGCAAACTTTCCTTGTCTGTCATCACTTACCAGAACTTCTTCTCTGAAGCATCCAGTGGCACCATTTCTGTCTTGGCATCAAGTGGCAGGCACTCTTTAAGACCTTAATCTGGGCAAAGAAAATAAGACACCAAATGAGGCATGATTCTGCTGACTCAGATCATAGCAGCAGGCAGCCTGAGAGTTTCCAGCCCTGCTGCATGCCCAATAGTTCTGTTAGAGGTGAGTTTCTTTGTAAGAAGGAGCTAGGAACATACCCAAAGTTGGATGCTATCAGGGGGCCTCTGGGTTTGCAGAAGGGAGAAGCATACACAAACACATCGTCTTTCTCAGTACAGCTCCAAGGCTGCCACCCTAAGGCCAGAGGGATGCACAATAGCATCATTTTCCTTCCTCAGAAGGTTCACACAATTATCAAGTATGCCTTGCTCTTAGCAGGATCACAGGTCTGTCCAGCTTCTGCATTCATTTGCACAGCAGCCTGCCTTGCTTTTGCATGACAGCAGGCTGTGCACACGCCTGTACAAAACAGAGTGAGATGGATCGCGTGCTCAAAAGCAGCATGATTTCAAAGCAGTTGGAAGGGGCTCCAGGGCTGTGGGGCTGCACCTCCTGCCCATGTATTGCTCAGCCACTCTGCCTTGCACTTTGGAGGTTCATCCATGCCCCACAGGGAGGGCTGCAGCGGGGGGAACGTGCTCGCAGGTGAGCGGTGGTGGGGGAGAAGGTGGCAGTGGCATTCAGAGAGGATCCAAGGGGGTGCAGAAGGAGAACAATCTCCACCTGGGAATATGCCTTAAGGCTTTACTGACTGCCCAAAATTTGGGTTTAGCAATGTTGGCAACCCCAAGCTTTAAAAAATACTTGGGTAAATATTGGAAAGGCAATGCAATTGAATTGATCAAATTAAAAGGTAATAAATGATTTTTTTTTTTCATTTTATTTGCCTTCTGATGTTGTCTCAGGCACTGCTCACTTCACAGTTTTTACTTTACAGCCCTAAGTGTTTTCTCATCAGTTTTCTAGGAGACTTAAGGAAAAAAAAAAGCATAAAAATATTGAGAGGAAAAAAAAAAAAAAATCCTGAGTGACATACTCAAAGGACATGAGTCATGTTGATGCTGATGACTTTAAAAATAAGACAAAAGCCAGAACACTCAGCTCTTCCCTCTTCCACGTGCTCTGGTCTTGGCTTAAAGCGAAGGGTTTGCTATGTAAAAAGCTGCAGCGATGCCACTGAGACCTGTGGGTGAGGAGTGCCTGCCGAGCCTCATGCTCATCGCATCCATCTGATGTTCATTGCCATGATGCAGCTGAGGAATGAACGCAGTGCCTGCTGGGACATGCAGCTTGGACAAGGCAGGGACATGCCCCTCCGAGAAGTGCCAGGGCCAGGTGAGCCCTGTTAGACAGCAGGAAGCACGGACACCTTGCCTCATACTTAGAGCTGGGCAAATGTAGAGTGTGCTTGGCTGAATTGCTGGGGATGCTTTTTGACAAACTTCTGTTGAAGGAGAAAAGTTACTTCGCAAGCTCTAATTTTAGGTCTCGTTTGGCATTCACTGAAGACAAAGGATGTTCTCCCATGGTCTTTGGCCCTAACTTTTATTTGCTTCATAGCACGCTACCCAACTTCTTTTATTGGTTTGTTCCAAGTAGGCACAAAGGGGCTACACTCTTTGCCAGACCCCATCTTAGTCCTTTTTGTATGTGCCATTTTGTTCTGTATGGGTTTCAGTAAAACTTAAATCTGAATTTTTTAGTATTACATAAGGCTTTTCTTAACTGAGTGTCTGTTCAGGGCCCTGCTTCCTAAAATGGTCCAGAAAGAATAAAGGTAAAATTATTATTTTGGGAGTGAGATGAGAGGAGGGATCTTCTCTTTCAAGTTTGGTTTCCTGGTGTTTTGTAAAAGCATTTTCTCACATGTTTAATTTTTATTTAGCATAAATTGTTTTCACAGCGGGGATCTCATCAAACCATTATTTTGGATGACTAAAGGCTTTATTTTACTTCTCAGACCAGAGATATAATTTTCATTCTCATTTCACATTCTCTCATGCCAACCCTTTAACTGAAACGCTGAACACTTGGAATCTAACTGCATTTTAACATAACACTTATCTGTGCTGCTGTTTGCACTGTACGAGGTAACTTCGAAAGGTCAGAGCAGCTGGATTCCATTACAGAAACGCAGGGAACTCAAAATAGACTTTGTAAATATATTTTTTGAGGAATTCAGGCAGCTGCCTTTGACACCCCTGGGCCTTATTGTTTCAGAAAGCTTTAGTATCAGCTGAGGTCAGAAGTTGCTAAATTGTTCCCCCTCCTCCCCGAGACAAGAAATTTCCTTTGGATGAACATTAAGAAATAGTCAAAAGCAGAGATATTTCTGCCTTTGCATTTTTAATAATAAGTTTTATTGCAATAAGTACTAAATCAAGAAAATTCTCTTCCATATGTGCTCAAGAACCATTTCCACTCTTTTTTTTTCTACACATATGACATTTGTTTTACAATGCTGCAGTTTACAAATCAAATAGTTTCTCACAGAGATAGTATGTTTTTATTCCATTTGTCCTTTTTCAAATAGTCCAAATGTCTGTGGTTTTGTCATTAAAAGTCCAATTGGCAGATATATACAGAAACTTTATGTTTTCCAGCTGGGAAACTACCAGTTACACATACTCATTATTATTCATATTACCATTATAGTAACTGTGGAGGATAATTTCATGTGGCCTACACAGTCAATATTCAGTGATCTGCACCAGATATTGTTCTGAAATCCTTGGAACTGAATTGTCCTAAAGCTCTGAGGACATTTAGATGTAGATCTGAGCCTCCTGGCTTGACCTTTCCTTTAGGATAAAACTAATGACAATCCTGACCCTGATTTCTGGAAGTTGCTAGTGACTTTAGACACTTTTGTTCAGGAGGAATATCCTCAGTTTGGAATATCCTCTTGTTGAGTATGGATGTCTAGGGTTTGTTTCTCCCATACTGTTTTTATCTACCTGTAATTTTATTGGCTGCATTGAAATGATTTTTGACCTACCCCATTGGCAGAGCAGGGGTAGGATCTTGACCCTGGTGCGAATGTTTTAAATCACAGTGGTTTTTTGGTGGGGTTTTCAATTGCTGTGAATAATTCTAAATCTCCAAAGCTTTCTTTTCCCCTCTGTAATTGTAAATGGCCACACAAAGAGTACTCACACTTGGACAGAGATTTTGTATGCTATATTATAAATCACTGAATGAATATGTCAGAGGATGAGCAGACTCTAAATTGTAACCATCCTAGTGGGTGGCACCATTATACTGGTCTACTTTATTGTAAAGCTTCCGCTGTCATGAGCATATTTTTGTTGTCTGACAAAGTAGTTTATGAAGGATGCCAGAACTCTTCCATAAGACTTAAGACTTCCATAATATTCTTATCATGACCCTATGCTGTATGAAAAACATGATTGTGCAATTTGTGAGCATAAACCCCTTAAAACTCCTAGATTTGTAGCTATTTTTAGTCTTTTATGTATTATTGTAGAACCAAAGGAGACTGGTGAATGGACATTTAGAGAGGTTTTTGTTATTGAGATAGTAAAAGCAACACCAAGTGCCATGAGACAACACGAAAGCAAGCTCCTCCCTCCCTTGTGTATGTAGAGCCTATTTCCATAGGCTTTTGTGCAGTTAAATACTTGGCTAGAATGAGATCCTATGCAGGAGCAAATTGGGTGGATGCAGATGGATTTTTCCCTTGATTTGCAATCAGGGAGGCAAGCAGATTCATCCAGCTGTTCTCATTTCCCCCAGGAAATACGGTCATCCAAGCTGAGAATATTGCCTTTCTAGATATCTCAGTGCAAAAATAAACCCTGCAGAAACAGCGAGGAGCAGACAGAGCCCATCCTCAGCCAGCTCCCACGGCCAGCAACAGAGTGGTACAAGGAGCTTTGCTTGGTCACATTTGCATCCAGTCTGCAGCACCCCTTGACTTTGAAGAACAACATTTTGAAGAATTCAGGGGGTTAACAGTGAGGCTTGCATCATTACAAACATTTTGCTTCCAGTTCAGTGTGTTACCCTCCGTTAGGTCAATCTACTGTGGATGGTGTTCTCAACTAAGAAAAATGTAAAAGGCACGTTTTTGATGGAGTTCTTGGCAAATCATTTGATTACATTCCCTGATACTCAACAGATGTTTGCAACCCACATGGCAAACAGATCCATAGAGGTAGTAGCTCACTATAGCACTTGATAGAAAGTGATATAGCATTTAATAGAAATAATCCATTATGTATGTAACACACTCACTTTTTCAGGATAGCCAATGACTGACCAACCAACTTCATTTACATTTTGTTTAAAATCATATCTAAATGCTTGAAACTTTAATGTCAGGGACTTTTGGACTTTGAGGAACCATAAAATGAACCAGACATCACTTCTGTTTAAAGATAAATTTGAAAATTAAACCATTGTTCATTGCAGATGTACTTTCCAGGCCATGTAACTGGGGAAGTAGAAAGGAAAAATAATCAGAAGCATTTAAGTGTTTTCTGAAATTTGAATTTGAAACTGTGTTTGCAAGCGTTTTTGTTTCTTTTTAGTGAGAGTTGCCTTAAGTCAAATTTCTGTATGGTACTCATGAAAAATTCCAGCTGCTAGCATGATTATCAGAGCTCCCCTAGATGTGTGTTCTAGTTGCTGTTGTACCTCACATCAACCATGAGACAGCTGGCTGCTGGCAACTGCTGCCTTTCTTACTGGTATCCCATTAAAGTTCAAACCATAATACTGTCACACAACTGAGTACTAAAATTTGAGTCACTCTCCTAATGGAAAGCAATATCTTCAGTTTTTATATGAGGTGCATTTACTAAGATAGGATTAACAAAAATAAAAATTTTAACCTCATTTTTACAGTCTTTATATACATAAAGCTAGAAAGATATTCTTAGAACAGAGGTAGGGCCAGTCTGCATGAATATGAATTATGATAATTTTCTTCAGCATTTTACCTATCCAGTATCATGGAACTTAATTACTATTATTATTATTATTACTGTTATTCAGCAGATATAATAAGATTTTCCTTTCTGTGTGAGAGTGGGTAACTATGCAGTACCTCTTGAATTTTTAATAGTGTTCACATAAGAACTGCCCAAACATCATGGAAAGAGTTCAAAAGTATTCCATTGACTTTGGATAACATCCAAACTTTTGGGGTGCTTAATTTTTCATGTGTTAAGTTTAGAGGCACAATGTAAATTGTCTGAGCATACCTTTTTGTTTACTCCAGTTGAAATATATTTATACAAAAGAACCAGTGTGTTTCCATTCAGTACATCTAGGCATTTCTCGGCCATACGTTATCAGAAGTCCCTGATATGTTGATTCATCGCACTAAGTAAAACTTGTAGGTACTGGGTGTGGTATTTAGAGGTTTAACTGGGGGCAAGTGTTATCCATTCCCATTTATAGGATGATTATAGTTGTATATGAAGAACTGAGAGTCAGTAATAAAAAAATAACTCTTTGTACACTCTCAGATCTCATAGACAGGATTGCTAGTGTATTTGCTCTGCTGGTGAGACATGCAGTGCCACCCCTTCTTGACGTGCAAAAGAAGACAGCCAGCTTCTCACAAGAGTTGCTTGTTTTCTGGGTAATGTCTTATTGCTGATTAAATTTATTAAAAACAGGTACTTTGTGAAATAAATTCATCACTCTGCCTGTCATAGCCTCATGAAAAAAAAAAATCTCTGCTTCATACATCTTCTTGATATTTCTTTTTTTTCTTGAGGCTTCAGAATATTGTGAAAGGACAAGACCAGATGTTTGAGGAGTTTGGTCACTACCAGCTGTTGTTCTTGATGACCATTTGAAAAGCACGTAGGCATACTAATCAAATATCTTTACTGGAAGTCCACGAGGAATTCTTTGTTAGTAACACTATTTTCTTCAAAATATAACAGTCCCTCGTGGAATAATATTCAGGCTTTTTGTTGTGTAATGTTTGTAGTGTTTGTTTTCATTCCCGGTCTTAGAAAAACACCAGCTTGACCTTTTATTGTAGAGTTACTTTTTATACAATATTCTACATTATTTTAAAATACAGTGGTATAAATCAGGTTCAAGAGGGCAAATAGTTCATATGTGTTATTTGGATATGTAACATATGTTTACACCCTATTCATTATTAACAGAGGACTGTAATTATGTGCTTGACAGCACTGGCAAAGGTTCATATATGCATGTAAGTCATATGTGAGAGACCACCATGTTCTTTTCATGTTCCACATTAAACAGTGATAATGAAAACTTTCCATCTCCTAACAGTAGAGCTCTGTGCTGGTGGTATGGGAGTAGATATCTGTCCTGATCCCACAATGCTGAAGTCAATGGCCAGTTTGATTTCAGAAGAGGCAGACATTGATCCCATGTTTTCCCATGTTCCTTGGGTTCTAGTAAGGACCAGATGAGATGGAGCCCTAGGAACAAATCCACAGATCTCTGAGCAGGATTCATCCCTAACTCTGACTCTTCAGACACAAGCCTGCACCATTAAGCCCAAGCCTGAGGTGGCAGCTCTTACTCTATGTAGCATAATGCAGCAGAAACAACAAACAGGGATGCAGCCAGGCTTGCTAGGCTCTTTTGCATATGAATTCCTTCCAGGGAGAAAATAAATAAAGCAAGTCACTAGCAAGCATTCAGCTAGTACTTCCATTTCTACCTGCCCTGTACTGCAGAATTTTTGCACCAGATGCTGTGTTTCTGGTTCTATTAATTGTGTTAATGGCTGCCATACTTTTGTTCAAAAGGTGCTGGTAGGTGATATGAATTTTGGTGCAGCTAATTGATAAAGCTTGTAAAGAGCGTTGGGCCTACACTGGATAGACCTGTTATAGATCAGTGATGTTGCCAAATACATTTCCATTTTTCTTTTTTCTGACCTCTCATTCTATCTTCCTTACCTTTTAGTCTGGAACAAGGTCACAAGTGGATTATGGCTTTCTAAATGTGAAATCTCCAGCTTTCCTCTGGTGTCTGCTTGCACCTAATACTTTAGTAAATGCCTCAGACTGCACGCTCTCTTCTTTGATTTCTATCATCTGAAAGTTTTTCTAAGGCTTTTTGTAAGCATGTGACACTGTGAGAGTCCTTACAACCAAGTCATTTGTCCATTGTGGAGAGGTACTCAATTACTCCATCTTTTTTTCAGAGCAATGAAAGCTTATAATTTTTCTGATAAAAAGAGAGAAATGAGGAGGCAGATTCGAGCCTGTGTGACACTGCTGTCATTTCTCTCTGTCCCTGTGAGCTACACTGCATTTTGAAGTGGGATCAAAATAGGTATGGAAACACCCATAGGCTGGTTTATGGCCAATTAAATTCAGAGCCCAATTCAAAGCAGCCTCAGTAACTGTCTCTTTGCTCAGGTCGAGAGTAACAGCTGTGGTCTGCAAGGCCGTTCAGTGAGTGTTTCCAGGGCTGTACTCACAAGGGATCCTGGGGATCCCCAACTGTGGAGTTTACACATACCGGGAATGGGGCTGACACTTCTTTAAGGTTCCAGTATAAGAAATGGTGCTGTGGGGCTTCCTACTAGAGATGAGCCCTCCAGGCAATGCTGTCCTTGAGGTGGACCAGCTGGATCAGCATCTGTTATCCCTCTCCTTCCTGTGATCCTCTACAGGGGGAAAAGCTGAAGCCTAGTGATGAATGAAGTGGATTGGGAATCCGGTCTCCTGAGGACTCTTCCAACAGCAGGGTGCATGTGGCATGTAAGATGTTAACAGGTGCTCTCTGAACTGGAGATACAGATGGCTCCATCTGCATTTATGAGGTCTCTTAGCTCTGCTTGTCTCTGTCACATGTATTTAATTTCCTGTACAGCACTCACTTTAAGCCGTAAAGGTTGTATCTGCGTTGTTTTGGAAAAACATACTTGACAGCACCTGGGAGACCACATTCCCTCACTAACTGCACTCTCGTGCTGTGGGAGCTCCCCACTCAGATGCTGCAGCCATGCTTTTTTGAAATGCTGGGAAGAAACCACAACTTCAGCCTCCTCATGTGCTAGGTTGTCTGTGATGGCACAGGAGTGTCAAGGAGAAGGATTCCCATGCACCTCTAAGCATGCAAGCCTGCTCCCATGAGCTGCTGCTTCTCCAAAAGCACAGCTTGAGCATGGAAGTTAAGGCTGGCAAAAAGCAGAAATTTGTCTAATAACCAGCTACATGTGAATCTTGGATGATGCTGGTCAAGCTCAGTGTATTTTCCCACACTGCAATTTTTGCCTGTTTTTATTTATTAAGGAGTAAGGATAGGGATATTATACAAGAGCTGTCCCTTTTGCATCTGTTATCCCATATCCACTCACTTAGCTTGCCTCTGACTTTTTGTTCCTGAACCAAAATAAAAAGTGAGTTGAAAGCAACTCCACAGAAGGAAGAAAACTATGTTCTGAATGCTGTTCTGGACATTGCACAAGGTTGAAAGCCTTCTTAGGACATTTTTCCTACTGTGCATCTTTCTTAGTTAGTACTTCAGTGACCAACAGACACCCTGCTCCTCAGTATCTATGAATTTAGCAATCTTTTTTCCAGCTCTTCCTTACTTCAGACTCATAACTACTGCAGTTAAAAATCACAAGAGATTTCTTAACTCTGTGATAGCCTAAAAGGGTCTTGTGAAAAAGTGGAAACCAAGATCATTCTCTCCAGCAAAGAATGAGTTAAACTCAGGAACTGAGCTGCCCACTGGCCTCACAGCAGTTATTGCAGGGTTGTTGCAGAGGCAGGGTGGCTACATCCATAAATGCAGGGAGTGTGCCTCTACCAGGGCATGCACATCTACAGATACAACAGTTCAGATTTGTTAGTTCACCATCCAGAAAAAAAGGCACATTTTGAGTTTGAGAACAGTGGTACAAAAAACTACTTATAATTTTTTTTTCAATAATAATTTATTATTCTCAACTTCACAATTCAGAATTGGCAAGTTAATCAAACTGAGTTCAGTGACATGATTTAGTATGCAGAGACCATCACGTCTTCCATCCAAGTATTTTCTGAATCATTTCAACCTTTATCTCCATTATTTGTGGAAAGACTGCAAAATAGGTTAATTGCATATTTGTGCTTAACCTTTTTTCTGTTATTTCCAACACTGTAAGGAAAATCCGAAATGCCAGTCTTTTATGATATCACTGCCATAAAAATCATTCAAACAGTCTTCAATTTATTTGGTTAGCTTAGCTATGCTTCAATTCAGGTATTGAGATCTGAAACCTAGAAAAAGAACACCAGATAACAAACCACAGGCCTTTAAAATTATAATTAGCATAAAATGACAAATTTTCTATGTACCTGTCTTTGTGGCATTCTAACTCAACACTGCTGAGCGCTCCAAATCTAAGATCTTTTCCAAACTTTAATATGAAGTTACAAATAACATGTAGCACCCTCAGTATGATGAAAACACTACATTTTTAAGGGTATCAGAAAGAACATGACCAAGACAATACTAGAGGGGACAGAAAAGAAAAATATATCTTTCCACATTGCTCAACATTTCCAAAAAAAAACCCAACAAAAGAGACTGCTAGTTCCACAACTTGGAAACTTGGAATTATTTTAGCCTGAGAAAGATCAAGTTCCAGAATCAAAAAGTCCTCCAAAAAAAATGGCACTGGGGCTCCTTTTTTTCTTTTTTCTTTTTTTTTTTTTTTTTTAACTCTAGCTAGTGTGCTTTGGTGACCCCAGCAGTGGTAGTATCACAGATGGAAAAAGGAGAACTCTAACAAAAAATACCTGGTCTATGCCCCTTAGGAATCTAGCCGCTCTCTAGCTGAATGCCTGCTGCTATGGCAAAAATTAACTAATAAAAATACATTTTTCATTCTAGAATTTCAAAGAAACAAGCTATACAGTGTCAGATGTACTCATAGATGTTAGGGACAGAAGCAGTGATTAGGTCATCCAGTCTGGCTTGCATATCACACATCCTATAATTTCACTGAGCTATGACTGTATTGAGCAAGGCATTTGCATCTGACTGCAGCATACCTTTGAGAGAGCATTCAGTGTTAGGACGGGGACATGAAAAGAGGGAGAAAACAGCCTGTCCCTTTGTTTTTTTTTCTATTGTTTAATCAGCTTTACTATTAACAATGTGTATCTGGTTTCTAATTTGAATTTACCTAGCTTTAAATTTACAGCATAGGCTTTTGTTAAACCTCCCTCTACTAGGTTAACAGATCTTTTAATGCTTTCTTCCTCTTTCTCTCTGTGAGAGTACTTACATGCTGTAATCAAATAATTTCTCACCAGCAGATTTTAATTTTTTTCAGCAAAAGCATATTTCTGTGGCTTTTTTTTTGCCACAAAATTCAATTCCATTGCATGTGAAAGGATTTTAATATTCTTTCCACTAAAACATCCAGTTACTAAAATACGCTCATCTACAGGTCATCAAAGAGCTCTCTAATTAAAGAATATGAATTACATACCGGGTTATGATATGATATGCTCAGAAGAAATCTACAGGGGGATCTAAAACTTCATCTTTGGGTTTTTAAAGGCAATTGCTCTGCCATTTGAGCTAATGGAATATTTCGCTGGGTCAGCCCAGAAGAGAGGCTTTATATCTGTACTCCACCTCCTTAAACGGTGTTGCCTTTCACTCCCGTAAAAGAGGAATTCTCAGCGGGGCCTTCTTTGAAACACTAGGTCTCCAAGACCTTCTCAGGAACATGATATGACCATAACTCGACACCAAGCTAGAAGTTGTCCAATAAATGTTTGCAAGACTGCAATAAACTCTGTTTCTAATAGTGCACTTCATGCTGTGCTAGCAAAGTGCAGAGGAAATGGCAGAGGAGAAAGCTGTATGCAGTCCTGGAGAATGACCCCAGCATCACTCCATGTACCTGCAGCACCTCTGTGCAGATGCAGGCAGCCCTCTGCTCACTTTGTTCTGCTTGACCAGTGTCAAAGTCCTGGCAGAACTGAGAGGAATGCCAAAACACTCTTCAGGTGAAATGTAGAGGTGCTGCATATTTTTTTCTTGTTTATGATGAGCTTTAAGCAAACAGAGTTTATTCCAAAGGTAAGAGTAAATGTTAAGGATCCTGAGAGCTCATAGGAATCCTTCTAGTTTGCTTCCAGGGGTTCTTTTGGGAATACAGTGTGTCTATAATGAAATCACCCTAAACACACTACTGGGCTGTGTGGTTTCACCTTCTACCTGCACACTGGCACTGCTCAAACTCAGCTGAAGTGAGCAGTTTGGTACAGGGGTCTTTCTCTGAAGAAGCCCCTTTGACCCTAGTAAGGTTCTTCATGGGCATTAGGGTTTGGCTACACATTTCCCTTTACAGAATCAGCCTTTCTGTGATAACTAAGGTTCTTGTAGCCATGAATTAAGATTTACTATTTAGTTTTTGGAGATATACTGATTCTAGAGCAAAAAGCACCTATGCAAAAGTTCAGGAAATTTTTAAATATTAAAAAAAAACACCCAAACCACAACCCAAAACAAAACCAAAACGAAAAAAACACCACAACAAAAAACCACCAAACACAAAACTCCCAAAAAACCCAAACCTAAAACCAATAGAAAAGTAGAAGCCCCGGATTCATCTCATCCCTTGCTTTCTTACTAGGCCTTTGTGGCCAACACAGCTTAATTTTTTTTCTGTACAAAAATCCCGTCCTCAGCTGATTTGGCTGAACTCTGGCTTCTTCTTATATGGGGATATATAAAGTGGCTTTATGGCACAGCTATAAATAAGGCTGATTCATCTACAGTACTTAAAATCTTGACCATTTCAAAGAAGAAGACATTTAAAGAATCTTTTGGGGGGTCTATTAAAGTATGGAATTATGATGTCTATTTTGTAAATAGGGAACTGAGGCACTATGAGGTTAAATGACGACACAATGTGTTCATAGAGAAGTAAAGAATTTAGTGGAAATTTTGTTAATCATAATCTAGTACCTTAAGCGAGAAAGCATCATTCTTGCCTTGCTGACTGATGCTGTTGTTTCATAAATATGTCTCCATCCTTAAAAAAAAAGAGGTAGAAATAAATATATTCCTTGTGCTGAGGCCAGCACATTTGAACTGATTTTAATTTGTTAAAAGATTAAAAATACAGTCTACCTCCTCTTAAGAAAAATGAAACTTTGAAACTGAGACAGAAATTTGATCTTTTGAGCATGGCTATAATGCTTAGAAAAATATACCATACATGACTCAGTACAGTTTAACTCTGTATCCAAAGGTATGCACCAGGCAAAGTCAAATGACTCTGCTTCACATTCATGCATGATAAATTTCTGCTTCAGTAACTATGTTAAATAAGTTTAAGAAATGAGGCTGCAGAGCCTGTTTTCTAGTTTGCAAATATACCCCAGAAGTCATTGAGTGTGCTCTTCAAAGAATTCCAGAACTACTTAAAAACAGTCACCCAGAAATGTTGCTAACATATATCACATAGAATTACTAGAAAATAATATATATTTTAAAATCTAATGATTTTACTTTGGTTTATTCAGTTAAGTCTGATAACTATTTGGATGATTGCTACTCCTCATCTAAGTAGAATTATGTCTATTCTTAGCTCCAGTTAAAATGAATGAGAAACAAAGACTAATCTGACTAGTCTTTTATAAAATTTCTCATAGGCACCTAGAGAGACCTTTAGATACCTAAACCTTTCAGAAATTGTACCTCACTATTTATAAGTGAAAAGATTTCCAGAATTATGAAGGCTGAAGATCAATATGTATTCTCTTTAGAACTACTAAAATTCATGGAAATTCATTTCCAAGCAAATGTGTTTTGTTCCGAGTCTTTGGCAAATTTCTCTTTCTAACCACGATAGTACATACTAATGGTTGTAATCCTTTTACATGTCCTGAGAAATAAACTCACAAAGTGGATTTAGGCACTTAAACTTCTGGCATGTAACCCAAAATTTAGATCTTTCCATTTCAATTGATAGACTTTTCTCAGTAAATCTCTCAAACGTCTAATGTGCTCCAAGTACACGTAGTTTCATGTAAACCACCACCAGAGGAGAAGCAGGAACCTGCACTGGTCTTCTGCCTTTTTCCAGTGGCTTGCTCATTAAGTCCAGTCTCACCTCTAGATCAGACAAAGGATGAACCTGATTACCAATCCCAAATAGGAACATAGTACATTGGGCCATTTGGGAAGCAGAAGACAACCGTAGCCACCATCACCTTCCCTTCATCCAGTAGCCTTGTGCTAGCCCTCAAGCTTTAGGCACCCTGTTTTTAAAATCCTAAGGCAAGAGAGGCAGCTAAATCCCATTGATTGCAAGCACTGGCATTAATGCACTGGCTTCCCAAGTCACTATCTTGGGAAAATTATCTGTATTAATAGTAGCCCAGCAAGAAGAGGTAAATCTTCAGCTAGAAAAAGTCTTTAAAGCAGTTCATTAGAAGGTATCTTAGTTGGGTTTTGTCAACAGAGGGGAGTGATGCTGAAGGAGGGAAGGCAGTGGCACAGGGGGATTTCAGGTGTTCAGCCACGTATTTAGCACCAAAGCTAATTTCAGGTGGCCAATGCATCCAGGGAAAGGTGGCCTCAGTGACACTTCACTTCTGAATATTTGCCATTAGATCATATAGAGATTTCCTGACTCTGTACACTGGCTTTTGCAGAGCCTGTTTTCAGCTATTTTAAAGTATATCTGTATGAGTGAGTATAGACAACCATACGTTCACTCTGCCTAAGCTCCACATGAGCTAGCTGCAGCTTGGAAGCCTCAGAGTCATTAATGTGGTCTTAAGTCTCGATTGACTGATCCTGCATCTCAAAAGGCTGTTTTTTCTGGGGGGCAGGGTCTGTTTTCATTTGGCAAGAAGGGATGAGGTGCTTGGAGAATGCAATAGCTAGTTTAAAATATACTAGTGTTGCACAAGCTTTCTTTCCCTTAGAGAAAATCTACCTGTCATTTACCATGACCGCATAGCTAACACAAAAGGGGGTTTGCACCCTCCTTTAACTTGTTGTAGGTTGCATGTGTGTTCATATCCTGAGCCTCAGGGATGGAAATGTACCTAGAATGCTTGTAATCCCTTCGCATATTGTTCATAATGTCTTTGGTTGAAAGTCTCTTCTGTGCAGGAAGCCAGCACAGGTCTATGCACAACTTAAATCCCACTTAAATTGCTATGGCTTAAAGTCCCACTAAAATAGCTCCTGGGCCTCACGCTGGCCTTCTATACAGGGACAAATTCCACTCTTATGGAATTCCTCACATTTCCTCCTTTTAATACTCTTTTGCTTACTGGCAGGGTAAATTAGCCGCTTCTGAGCACAATAAGACAACATTTAGCCAGAGCTGGTACCCAAGCTTGTTTCATACTTTAACACTAACAGCAACTGTTATTAAAAATTGACATGATTGAGTACAAAAAAGCCTGCCATACTTTAGGGAGGACCAATCAAAATATTATTATCAGCACTGTAATTCACTTCATTTACTGTAAGATGAATCACACATGACCATGACTATTAGAGAAGAACTTACCAGAAATTAAAGTAGTGTCTGTCACACTTTGGAAATAATTATTGCTGGAGATGATTTGATGCTTGGCTGGACTCATTGGAGAGGCTAAAGCATACAATTGTCAGAGTTCACTGTATTTCAGTCTTGACCCATCGTTACCTTTACACTGCATCATGTAGCTTAGAGGAAAAATGTGTAACAAAAACCTGAATACACATGAACATTACTGTGAATGAGGCAACTGAATGTCACTTACTTGTTATTTCTCTGATATCCAGATGGTGAATGGTCATCCTCTGTTGTCCTTTCTTCCTGAGATTATCTCTGCAATCAGTAGACCCATCAAACTAAAAAACAACAGTGAACAAATTGATTTCTTTTTTCATCCAAGGATCCAGTCCTGCATTTTTTTGCTTTTAAGATTTATTATTTCCTTAACAATACTTCTATTTTCCATTTGCACTGTAGTTCACAAAGGTAGTTTGGTTTTGTCGTTCAGAGACACTCTTCTAAGCATCTGCATGCACAGGTATTTTTATACACGTTAGAACATTCATGTTAGAACCATCTATACAGATCTTTAGAAAATCCTCTCTTTTAGAGAAATGTTAGTAGCTCAGTCATGTACTGGTGCCGTGTGTCTCGGCTGACCAGCCTCTGACTACAGTTAATAAAAGAAAAACAGTTGGAAACTGTCACCTAAACAGGTTCAGAAGTGTCAGACAAAATGGTGGAGATGGTGCCAGGTAGCTTTGCATGGTATAGGAAATACAGGAAGGAAAAGAAACTTCAGCACACAGGGGAATGCATGAAAACCATTCAGCTTTGTTAGTCCTGTCTGAGCTTCGGCAGCTCGCCTCTGCACAGCACAAATGTGATAAAACAGGAGAATCCCAGCCCTCACCGTGAAGCGATCACAGCACACCAGGCCTTTGACTGACTTGACCTTCCCCGGTGTTATTTTTAATGTCTTTTTTTTTTCTTTGGCCATTGAATATGTATTAACTGTTACACAACGCTTACCAAGTTTGTTATGTAAAATTCTAGAGATAAAACCTCAATCCAGGGCCCCCCTCTAAAGATTTTTGAACTTCCTGAGGGCTCTGGGAGCACATCCAAAGATTTTTATTGTTCCCAGAAAATATATGGAGATTATTTGTCATTTGGAGAATGTGTGTGTGAGTGTATTGGGGGGCTTTGCTGAGCACACTATTGTGTTTCTTTCCTGGGGAGAATGTGGGATTCAAGGGCGACCTAAAACAGATGTTGAGAAAGGAGGGAAAGTAGAAAAAAAAAATTAAAAAAAAAAAAAAAATTAGAAAAGGGAGAAAACCCCTGAGATCTGCTAAGGATTACCCACTGCATTATGCATTTTATGAGGGTGCCTTCAGTATTACTCATCCACAATAAGCTCCCATATACCTTATAGGATTTCTTTTATTTTCATGTATTAACAATACAGCAGCGAGGAGCTGACACTTGTTTTCTATATCAAGCAAAGTATAAGTCGTATTTTCTGGCTACCACCTCAGCTTACATTTTATAGAGTCACTCTTTTTTTAAAAAAAAAATAAATTCATTTTTAAAGGTCTCTTAGTGACAGCTCTCTTTTTGGATATTGAGCCTACAGAGTCACAGGTGCAGATAACTGCTGGAGCAATTAATTGCCCTAAAGAGTGAACTCCTGGCCACACTGAAATCAGTGGGAGTTTTGTTGCTGTGACCAGCATTTCACCCTATGCATTTAATATTTACTTCATCCTCAGCAGGACCCACAAATAGTCTGTGTTGACCCAAAAGGTCCACTGGCTTTCATAATCACCACTGTTTGATATGCCCAGAAGAGCTGGTAACTAAATAACGTTTTCCTTTCTGGTGATTCTGCCTTTTCTTTTTTTTTTCCACATCTGGCAAACACTAATTTTTATCTCATTGGTTGGCCTGAATTACAAGCAACTACAATCTGGATCCAAGGGGTATAAATCTATAATATTATCACAACATCCCAGAGAACTCAGGCTTGCTAATTACCTATTAGGGTAACGGAATTACTATTTTGGGGACAGCATACTGAAATAATGCTAGAGTCAGTATAATAAAAGACATTCCAAGGCTTTAATAACCACATTGGTGGAACAGTGGTAATTTGTGTTTGCTGTGATATATTTAGAATCTGGAAGAGTATTATGAAATAGATTCCCATTTCAAGAATTTTGGACAGAGCAGCCTGTTAACATCCTTTTAAATCTTAAGTGTACAGTGCCACTGCTTCCTGAACTTACCGTGATTTGTTGCTGCATTTTTAGACAAAAGGCATTCACTTTTACTGAAAGTAGAATCAGATCCTGGATGCTGTGTGCTGGACCAAAGTCAGCCATCCCAGAGTGACTTTTGAGATGTTAGATAAGCAGCTCTTTGGAAGGCAAAAGGAAACAAAGAGAAAACACTGGAGGTCAGAAAGCTATGAATGGTCATATGAGGATATTTACATTAGCCATGTGCCATTTGTATATCCGCAGGAGGGCTGCCATGTCACGTCAGGACAAACGTGACAAAATCTCTATCAGTTCAGGTCATAGCAGCATTTTGGGAGTTCAAAAGGATCTGTTCCAACTGAGGAATGGCCTGAACTCTTGACTACTGGGCACATATGCAGTGATACTGCTCCTAGAACATGAATACGTCCATAATTTCTGGTTCAGATGGTCTGTGCCCCACTCATTTGAGAATCAGCACCCATTATTATCAAATGGAATGTGGGACTGCAGCGAGGCTCACTGCAGCACCCTTCCCTCCATATTTGAGTAAAGGAGATGGTCTGTATGACACTTATCATGGAAAGCTGTTATTCCAGAGACAGATTTTAAAGTTTGTTTGCATTCTCAAAGAAGTAACACTGTAGCTTCACTCTTTAAAATGGCAAAAGGCAATCATAGCAATCATCTAAAGTTCAACCTTTGCCTCCTACCAATTTCTTATGCAGATAATGGCAATATTTGCTTTTTACCTGGGAGTTTTTGTTTTAGTTCACTAGCAGACAGTAACGTGTTCTTTCTTTTCTTGTACTGGAGGAGCATTTCTCCACAAGTCCCTGTTGCAGATGCTATAATATCAAAATGATGGTTCCTGCTACAACGAGCCCATAGTATATGTACCAGATGAGACAGTCAATAGGAAGTGGAAGGAAACAAGACAACACTAGCTGTTGTATTTAAAACTATCTGTACAAGAGATAGCTAAGTGCCACATCAGAGTTTGGAAGGAGGAATATAAGGAGGTTTGGAGAGGTTTCTTTAGAAAGTTACTTTTGTATTTGGAAACACAGAAGAGAGGATCAAGATGTTTGTTTTAATTATCAACAAGTATTTAATGAAGAGTGGCACAATGGCATGCCACAGGCAGCTTATAATGTCTTTGAGAGTGTCGAGAGAAACAAAAAATATTTGGGAAGAGGTGAGGAAAAAAAAAAAATCTGGTTTTACATCCTGTCCAAGAAAGCCAGCAAAGCCATTCACAAAACTCATTAATACAATTTCTAATAGTAGCTTGAAATAGTCAGGAGTATTATAACTAGCCTGCTTTCCTGGTGCTGCACTGTAGCCAAATACCTCTACACCAGCTCTGCTGTCCCTTGCAATAGGTGAAACCCTACAGACAAAACCAAACTAGGATAAGTTAGAGAGAAAGAGCAGGAGATATCAGAATTCCACTCATGCCCAGGATTTCCACAGCTGTGGATGATCTGTTAGTGACCTCTGCAAAAAACGCAACCCATGGACCATGCAACAGTGGAAGTGAATACCAGCAAGGTCCCAGCTGATCTGAACTGAAAGAAGAGGTCTCCCTAGGCCCAAATCTGGCAGTTAAACCCATTTGCCCATTCCAGCACTAATTCTCTCCTTTTGTATTTTAAATATTTCCCACGTGACACTATGTGAAATTTTTCAGAGACTCCTACTAGACTATTGACTTTACCAGTATTTAACAGCGTGTTCTCATCAGAGAACTGTAGATTGATCTTTATTTGTTCGTTCTTAACCCACTTTTCTCATCTCTTTGGTACACAAGTTTCTGTTCTGTTTCCTTCAGTTGAAGTTACACATGCTACAATCCTATCACAAGGAAGCTTTTTATGCAGTATGCTGGGGTAGCAAAACCACTTGCTACTGGAGCTGATGTTACACATGCCAGTTCTTGCAGTGCTCTGGGGAGGAGATTAGTCATTTCTCCTGATCTGAATGCATTAAGCTTTTTGAGTTGTTTTTCCTCTACCTCAGCATGATTCTTTTCTATGCCCTTGTTTCTGTTAGCCATCTGGCAGTGCTCTACCCCACCTCCAGACCTCTTCTCTGCGAGTTTCCATTTCCTGAGGTCACAAGCTCCAGAAAGTGTTGAGTTGCAGTGTGCTGAGCATCCTCCTCCATGCTGATATTTGGGAATTCTGAAATCCAGTTGACTTCACGCACTGGGCATATTCAGGTCCTGAAGTTTCTCTTTCTGAAACAGAGAAATATTGGTTATGAGTTTGTTTCACTTTCCAAGTAATTTGAACTGACTCAACTTGTGATCAGTTTGATCCAGGGTTATTTTCTATGACCAGTACTTTCATAACATCATCACTGCTTACAAAAACAAAGTGGCTTTTGTGGTCCCATCTTTTGAGTTAGTTGTATTTCCATTACAGCTCAAGAATTAGGGCTGAAATCCATGAGTCTGTCCTTTGCTGTGGTCCTTTGTAATCTATCGCTCGGCTTCATGCAATGCACACTGCACTCTAGAATATGGGAGGTGTAGCTAGCACAGTGGGCATCTGTCTGCTGCGTGGCAGGCACAGCCATAGAAAGAACACTACTTCAGTTCTTTTCTGAAAGAGATAGCTTTTAAGTGGCAGCTAGATGCTTGTCTTGGCTACCTGATATCTAGGCTTTCACCCAACGGCTGACATCAACTAGAGCATGGAAACTGCAGATTCAAGTATCAATGTGTTCCTCTGAAAAGGTTCTTAGATCTGTCACTCACTTTTTCTCACTGGCCTGACAGAGCCTATTTATTGACTCCACAAGTCATAAAGAAAGGCCCACTTATTTTCCTCAAATCTTTATTCATTATATGCTTCATGTTGTTCAGTCATATTCATGCAATTAAAAAAAATTTTTCAAAAAATCACATTTCAGTGGTCTATCATGCCTAGCAGAGCACACTATCACAGCAGGAGTCACCAACTAGTGCAGTAACAAAATGACTTGCAAATTGCCATTCTTTGGTAAGCAATTCAGAAGAAAACATGCATGTAGTTTTGCTGTTCTCTGAATAAATCGTCCTATACAAAATTTGTGTTTTGTGATCATTTGGCAAATAACAAGTTCCTTTCTCTGATTTGACCTTTGTGATTACACCTATTGCTAGCAATTTAAGCAACATGAGGAAAGGTTTCTGGATGCTGCATTTCATTAGATGAGTTTACTGTACTGCTGAGTTGTTAGATTAGTCCATAGCACAACTGAGTCATCCCTGACATGCTTTTGGCCAAAGTCAATGAAGCATCTCCCCAGCTGACATTCCTAGGTGGTGGGGAAGGAGGGGGCGGGGGGGGGGAGGTGTCTCTCCCCTGTCTGTCCATCTGGACTAAAATATATTTTAGAATATAGCAGCTTTGTCCAATTTTGGTTACCAGTATTTCTTTCAGCAACCAGGTGATGAGGATACATATTTAGGATGCTGGTAGCAGTGCTCATTAAAGCCTGCAAATGTCATTGAAAATGGGTAGTTTGTAATAATTACTGTGGTTGATATTATGCATATGAACAATTCCAACACTTGAATCATTCATATTACAAACTTAAAGATGGACATGAAGAAAGGGTAGACCTAGACATGTTTTGCATATAAAAGATATATTGAAAAATCATTAAAAAAATAAATATAAGTGATCTACTTGACTTTCAGAGCACAGTAAACTACTTTATATGTTTTGGCTCTTATAAAATGATTTGTGAACACTGGGTAACAATGGTGATTTCTTATTGGCTGGCAGAGATGTCATACATGTGTCAATATTTCTCATTAGAAGTACAGGTATGACCTTTTTACCTTGGAGTTTCCATACCATAATAGCTATAAGGCACTCACAGTTAATAGATTTCTGAGGGATTATTGCACTCTTTGAGTAGCTGAAGTCACTTGGCTTTTGGCTGGTGCCTCATACTGCACCTGAGGTGTGTGATAATCCCTCAGAAATGCACTGCTTGTTGAATCTCATGGCTTAATTATAAACATTAGCTGAAGTCAGCTACACGTTAACTAGCTTTCCCAGATGTTTCTGTACCTGATGGATGGATGTGATGACTGATGAAAAGAAATCATGCAAAAAGGTCCGCTTCTGGCGAGTTGGTTTGCCATGGAAAAAGAGAAGGAGAGCAAAGCAGTTGAGCTACCCACTAACAAGAGAACTGAGACCTCAACTGCATGAGGATGCACAACAAACTTAATTCAAATTTCTCCATCTGGTGGAGGAGCAGCTCAGTTTAAAAACCTGAGAGTCACCACTGCTCCCACCTGCACATTACCCTCCACCTGGAGTTCCCCTTAGTGAGATTTATGGCCATGTAGCTCTATTCTGTCTTAGATCTAGGATGCTGTCTACATTTAGCCTGTACCAAGGGCTAAATTATAGCAGTTGTTCTACCACCCAAAGCCCACTGCCCAGCTAAGAAGGAAAATCAGGGCAAAAAGGGAAAAGCCCTGTGGGTTGAAGTAGAAACAGATTTAATGAAATAACAATAATAATAACAATATTACAATCACCAGCATAAAGTATACAAGGTTACCATACTCAGCCTGGTCCTTAGGAACAGCAGAAGCAGCCCCAAGATAAGAAGGAGGAGCCCTTAGTGAGCTGCCTCCTTTTATGAGCCATGGTATAAGTGCTATGGGACACACCTGTGAGTCAGCTTGGGGCAGGTGCCCTGACTGAAACTCCCAGCTGACTCGGGGCTACTCATGGGCTGCCTGCCATGGCTGGCCCATGGGGCTGTTCTGAGAAACCAGGACAAACATTTTGGAGGCAACTCCTTCTCCAGTGATTTTCTGTGATCCAGGAGAGACAATCTTGCCCACAATCAAGAAAAACATATTTATTCTTTACAGAACTTAAAGCTCTTTTTCTGTCTTGTTTTTTCTTCCCCAATGTTGTCCTCTACTAATACATTACTGCTTTAAGGTCTGTGATATATTTTTGATATATTGGCACTTGTTGACACACATTTTTTTCATCTGTTTTTTTTAATGCAAACAGTAATGGGAAACAATGGGAATAACCCTCCTTTTAGGTGGTTAATTATTTTCCTTTACAATATTTACCCATTATATAATATTCTGGACAATTTTAATTTCTGTAAAAGACTGATCTCTTAGAAAAGCTACTCACAAATGTCTTGGACAGGAAAAAAAATTATGGCAGCTCTTCAGAGCCAGACCAAACATTCAGCTGAAATAATTTGTAAACCCACTCTGAACCCCACAGTAACTAATTGATAACTGTCCTAATGTAATGATACCTGCAGCACGGCAATAGGATTCATGCCCAGAAAACACATGCAAGTATTACCCTAACATCTGCCTCTCTTACTAATAACTTGCAGAAGTTAGGACTAAAGGTTGTGCAGATTGCCAGGGAGCCCTTGACATTAACGAAAGCCTCTATGGCCCTGCTAGGGCAGTTTTCCAGATGTTTTGCCTGGGAAGCACAACATATCTGTATGAGGAACTGAAGTGTAGTAATTTGGTTCCAATCAGTATTTGTTTTCATGCCTAATTGAACACTGATTATAGAGTTGATATCAGTGCTTCCATAATATTAATAAAGTCATGGTTAGATGAACTGCATTTAAACATTTGTAAAGAGTAAGTCTTTGTGCTTCGAAGTATAAGCCAGATTCATTTTCTGAAGTTAAAAACAAATATTCCCCTATAAGCATTTCAATGTATAATTGCCCTTGGAAGTTTTGCAAACCCTCATAAAAGTTTTGGAAGAAGATTTTGAATTTAGTGAACAATCAGTTGAATAATATTAAATTTTATTTCTGTGCATAAAAATTACAGTCTTGGTGTGACTTGCTGTGTGTTCTGTCATTCCAGCACAAGCAGCTTGCAAGGACAATGCAGAGCTGTGTGCTTCAGTGGAGCTGTCTTGCTGATGCACTATGCTCCTTCCCTTCTTAGTAAAAGGAGAGGTGCTGTGTGATATTAAGAGATGCCACAGTGTGTGTAGAAGAAGCTGCAGAGCTACTTTCATTTCACACATGGAGAAAGGACTGCATATAAAGATAGTCATGCTAGTTTCCTTCATCTTTGGCATTAGCTGCCGTGGAGGGGATCAATGAATCACAATACTAATAAATTAAAGAACAGGCATCTAAATGTTTCTCTCTCATTCTGCAAGCAAACAGGAGATTTCTAATATCACCAAATGGAGAGATACTACACAAACTATGTCATTATCATAACCACAAGACAGCACTCTTTTATTGCATATTCTTAGGTCCTTTTAGACTATGTGTGGGTATTGACCCCATGGGCATGCAGATGAGAGTCTTCTTTTTCTGGTGTCTGTCTTTGATCTTGAGCAGTGACACACACTTGGAGAAATAGTTGTGCAGCAAGTTGTGCTCCCTGAGGCTGTTCATTGCCCATCAAAACATACTCTGTGGGGTGACCATAATTCCTTTTCTTCTGGACTTCTAGTTTTTGTGGTTTTTCTGTCTACTGTTCCACTGTGGTCTTCCACTGGTGATCTGGCAAAAGGGGAATGCTTAAAGGAAGAATCAGGTCTGTGACTCAGGATGTCATTCTGGTCCTCATGTCTACAGGTCCCAGGAAGGGCAAGAGATCAGGTAAATTCCCAAGGATGTGCTGGGTCTCTGCTTTGTTACTGATGCCCTGGTTGTCCTTGATTTCAAGCAGCATTGCCTCATGAGGGCTGCATTAGCAAGCATCCTACAATGTATCCTTTTAGCAGGAAATCCCACTGAAGTACTCAAGTCCTTTCTAATTGTTACAGAACACGTTCATCATAACTCTAAAGAAAAAGTCACACCCTGTTTTGTTTGCCACTCTGTCCCGTTTTCTCCTGCCCATGGGATACACTGCCAACATTTTGCACAGTTATCAGAATAAGAGATTCTTTAGTTATCTCAGGCTCTGAACTGTAGCTGAATCCTGACAGGGCTTATGTGCTGCTAGTGAGAAAAAGGACCTGCTTTAAGATGTTTCCTAAGTATCAGTTCCACCTTCCTGAAGAGCACTCAGTGTTCTCCACATTCTTGTTAACCTATTGGTCTTCTAGTAAATCAAGGTACCAATGGTAGTGAAAATAACTTTTTTCTTCTGCATGCAGTAGGACACCTCCATTTTCACTCTTAGACAAGCATAGTGACTAAAGCAAACAACCCTCCCACTTCATTATTTTTTAAAAATCTGTCAAGAACATGAGAAATTATATACCAGGCCAGCTCACAGGTCCAGCCAGCTCACTGCATTGTCTCCAAGACTGATGGATAATGGCATGTACAAGAAAAAGTCAGAGAACAGGCAGGCATACCATACCTCAGGATGCTCTTCCAGGAATTTGTGGCTCAGGGACTCCTGAGCCTTTTGCAACTTTACTGCATCTTTTTTATGATGAGAAGACAAGAACCACACATAGCTCTTATGAATTTATACAGTGGCATAATGATGACTAATGTTTCCTATACTTTTTCCCCCCCCCCCCCTAATTATTCCTGATCTTCTATATGGTTTTCATTTTGTTCTGTTTTCTTTCTAACATCATATGTTGAGGTCAAGTTTTGTAGAATTGTTTTATGGAATTATTTGTTCCAAGGATTACTTCTCCTATGTGCACTGCTTTATATTTCTCTAACCTGAATTTTATCTGCCACTTTATCTGCTGGTCACCTTCATTAAAGTACTTTTGAAAGTGTATCGTCCACAGATTTTATAAACACTACTGACGTAGTCCTTGTAATGATCATGTCAACTGAATGTGTAATAACAAATGTGTGAAGAACTAGACTCTGGTTTACCAAAATTCTCCTTAAAGTCATGTTTACAAGGACAAGGTTGCAGGAAGACTTTTGACAGGCATCTTTGAGCAAGCTGGAATATTTTTAGAATTCAAATGGTTATCTCCCTTTTACACTTGAGAACCAGAGGCAGAGCACCACAAAGAATTTAGGCAATTGAATATTATCCTAGAAATTCATTCCATTACTTTGTTGTTTGGAAAAGCTCTTTTATGAGCCCATTAGCAAAGTGTGATACTCTTACAGCAACGTGTAGAAGAAATGACTATAAGGCCTTTCAATATCAACGAACACTTTAGCACACCACCTCTTTATAGTCATCAATACCGGCTCATTATTTTGAAAGAACAAGTAAATAAATGAGTAACCAACACATCCACAAAATCCTAGCAGTAGAATTTTTTCAAATGAAGTTCTCTATTTTATAACTCAGGTTTTGGCCTTCATTCATTTTGCAACCAGCTGCAGCATTTCATTTTCTGAAAAGCATAACTGACATCTGAGAGCTGAGTACCATTGTGCTAATGACTCCATAAACAACCCCACCAAATCCTGTATGATAAATTTCCTCCTGATTAGTTAAACAGATACTGTATCATGCCAGCGGAAGGAGTTTTTGTTGATACAGCATCTCTGGAGACAGTGGTATGTTTTCTTTTAGTATTTGAATGCTCAGCAACTGGAGTAGTGAGAATGACAGAAAATTAGTCAATATTATTCAGTTCTGATGATCTTTCTTACCTTTTTTTTTTTTCCTTCTTTCTTTTTTTTTTTATTTTTAAAGAGACCCTTTATTACACTGCCAGATTCTGTCTTGTAAAAATGAAATTTAGTTAAGTCTTTGAAGGGCAGAATGTGAAAATATTGTTAGCTCCAATCACAATATGCTTTTTTTAGTCTATGATCCATTAGAGCTACTTCTGTGTTTCAAAAAGGAAAGAAAAAAAATTTACTTATTTTATATTCTGAGGTTATTTTATTTTTAGTCTTTGGGTTTTACAGTAAATTCATCAGTGGGTCACTTTTGTGCATTATTTTTATATCTTTGTAGTACTGTTTCCATGAGCATGTTGGTTTTATAGCGGAGTTTCCACTTAAGGCTTTTAGTAAATCTTTCCATAGAAGGCAGGTCTTTACAAATTACTATTGTTAAAGAAATGTTACTGGCTACAATGGGTGTGACAATAAATGTGGGAAAGACCTGGCTTTTGGTTATTACTCTTGTATCAGCTTTCCCCTCCTGACTGGAGGAAAGAACTAATTGCATCTTCCCTTCCCCCCAGCCTCCACACTTTCATTTGGGCAGCGGTTAGACACACGGCTTTCAGAGAGAAACAAATGACACATGGAGGAGTGCAATCACTGTGGCACACTCAGACATAAAATATGGACCCTTGGATAGACTCAGAATAGTATGATGTGTTCCAGATAAACAGTAATTTACTCTAATGGGAATACGAATTGAGTATGCCGTGTCTTGGGTTCCTAAAGTAGCAGTGTTTTTTCCATGACACGTAAGGAACATTTCTGGTGTTAGCTAACCACTGCAAGGAAAGCCCATGTACGTGAGTGTCTGATCAACTGGATTTTACAGTTCTGTGTCATATAGGGCTCTAATTACCGTGCTTTGAATATTAGAGAACTCAACACACTTTTAATCAATCCCATGGGCTCTGCTATTTCCATTACTTACTCTCAATCCCTGTTTAAAAACTGGTACTGAGAATTTGTTTCACATACTTAGTGAATCCCTAAGTGTGCTGCTCCTGAAAGCAGACACTCGCACTAAATCTGGGTAGTTTATATTCATTCTAAATGAAAACAGCAGAACAGTGAGATGACTGTGAGAAATTATGACATAAAGCTGATTCAAGACCTACTCAGACTCTTTGACTTCAACTGAGGGCTAAAGTGCTTTTATCTATGTGCGTTATTTATGAAAGAGCAGACAGAATCCATATGTAACCCTCAACACAGGGGAGTCCAGGCTGTTTGAACATCTTCCAGCCCAGCTCCCTTTCTGATCCATAGCCCTCTGTTATCATATCGAGCCATTCTGTTCAAATATGTGCATGCAGATCTCAAATAATTGTAAGCTTTGTCCACTAAGTAAAATAAAGGCTTTGGTAATGGATACTTAATGAAGTAATTGCAGATTAAAACATAGGTAGAAGCAGAAATGGCAGAACATGACTTGAGAGAAGGGAGGGACGCAAGTAGATTTGATATCAACATGAACAATTTTGACTTTTTCTGAACTGTATACAGTGAAATATGGTGAGTTTTCTTCCTCTGTGATGATGATCCTCAACTGTACCCAGGGATTTAGCTCTTCTGGGAAACTGCAGTATGACTAGAACAGGGGTCAGCAGGTTAGGGATGGATTCAGCAAGGGTCAGCTGATACATGTAACCTTCTGGCATGTTCTTCCTTAGTGTGAAACATGATTTGAATCTTGGGATAATCAACTTTCAGAGAGTGTGCTGGTTATGTAACATTTTGATGCTGCTTTTTCCTTATTCCTGCGTAAATGGAAAAGTTTGATTTCATATTTTTTATATTGTGCCAGTTCTTGAAGTAGTTCTTCCTTAGAAACTGGGGTTAGTTCATTAATTTTTGACTGGCTACTGACACATGTAGAAAGTTCTAAGAGCATCAACCAGTAATCAGAGACACTTCCAAAAGTCAAGTTATATTATGAGAAAAAAATATACAGGCACATTCACTGCCTGTAAGCCTGAACCAAGACAACTGAAAAAAGCATTAAGATGATTGTATGAGATTTTGGCAGGATACAAGCAGCTGCTGCTGACTTCAAAATCCTTGAATTTTGATGGGAGATGAGTTGATTTCTAGCATGCCAGATTTGGTCCTCTCCATCTTATAGGACCAGACTTGAAGAAAAGAGGACCAGAAACATTCCTTATGGAGATATTCTGATTCTTGTTTCCTGGAAGTGATTTATGCCCATTTGCAAATTGAGGCTGCAGGGAACAAGGTTAGACATGAATCAGTCCAAAGTACGGGCTTAAATTTGCCTCGTTGAATCTAATGTTAGTGTCTATTTGACTTCTATGAAGTCTGAAACTCAAATTAAGGTAGAAGTGTCTGATCTGGTGAAACCTTAGAAACTGTTGACTTGATTGCAAGTAACAAATAAAAGGGTTTTACAAGGAGGGAAGTAAACATAACTACTGCTGTCAGAAATCCCACACATTCTGTTCTTATTCAGAAGCTTTTGTGTAGGAGATCCAATTGATATATGCTGTTTTATTAACCCTGAAGTGTCTTCTCTTCAGAATGCTTTCACATACGACTTGCACAAATAACTGAAATGCTCTCTTCCATTATAGAGCTTTTTATCTTATTTCTCACTTTCTGTGCAAAATCTTGTGTTAGAAGGTCTAATTGATGGGGAGTAGTTAAATTTGAGCAGGATTCTATGTGAAAGGAGTCTTTTGTTGGGTAGTCATGATTATTAAAATGGATAGATTATTTATAGGCTCATATAGTCAAAATAACATACTTCCTATTTCCTTCTGAAGTGTGAATCCAGTGATGCTGTATCTTTATTTTTGCCATTCTTGTCTCTGAAACACTGTCCTTATTCATTTTCACTAAGACAAGTATACTCAGTTGTAGTCTAGCCTTTAGCTAGCTAATATTTGTGAATCCATGTCCACTGGTGGATCTTTTCATTAAAATTATGGGTAATGAGGAGTAACAAGAGTAAATGTGTAATTTGCAGAACGTATGTCCAGAAATTTTTCATTAAGAACAGTTTTGTTCATCTTTGTCTTCAATTTAAGGTTTAATCCATTGCTCGTTAAAAGCAACAGATTTCACCAAGTTCTGTGCTTGGTATTTGTTGATCTTTAAGTGGGAAACAGAGATACTCAGGTAGCAAGTGGTGACTCCAGAGAAAATGCCTCTGTATATTTGAATTCACCAGCTGAACATTTTCACTTTTGCATTTGCAATGCAACTGATGTTCTTCCTGCAAATATCAAGAAGTTTGATTTGAAAAAAGCAAATGTTGGAATATATTCTATAAACATCATGTAAGTTCTCATATAAAGTTATATTTTATAGGAAATTTTACTGGTCTTATATCCACTAGCCAAAAATCTCAGGTGCTTAAGTCTGTGGAAAAATAAGCTACTGTCTGTTGAAGTTTCAATAAAATATTTTAAAAAGTTGATGTTAAAGAAAAACTGACATGCAAAACTAATATTATTTTAAAGACTAAAACGATTTTTTTTTCTTTTTTGGTTTATATTAGGCACATTAGAATTCTTCAAAAGTTTATTTCTTTCAAAGATCCTAGATATTTGAAATATTAATTCTCACTTTGAAGTTGAAGTAGAACAACAACTTGGGTTCAGAAATTTATCTTTTTCATATTCGTTTTAAAGACAGGATTTTTTTGTTCATTTTTTTCTTTTTTTTCTAATATTTTCTCTGTATATGTCTCTGAATGTTTCTGATGTAGAGGGTAGCAAACACGAAAATCTATTGATACATTAATAGTGGCAAGAAAGAATAAATGGTATGACAAGGTAACATGAGTATAACTCACTCTCTAATGTGACATAGATAAGACCAAGACAGAATCATGGACTTTCAGGATCTAAATAGAGAAGATATTGCAAATCACTGTTTTGGTGTTTCTAGAATAGATACCTGCTGAATGGTGACATCTGATCACTGAAAGTACCTAAAGCTTCTTTAAATCTGCTTGATTTACTTCATTACAGTTCAACTTGCTTAAACTTAAGAATAGTTTTCACATAGAACATAAAAGCATTTCCACTGTTAACAATCAAATAAACCTTAAATTCTCTCTCCCTCTTTCTTAACTTCTGAAAAAAAAAGTAAATATTTAAATTTTTTTTCGTAACAACATATACACCTATTTTGCCAATCACTAGGCCTAGTACAAAGAATGCAGCCAGCAGTAGAACAAACCAGTAACCAGATTCTATTGTATACAAAAAGGTCAGTACATAGGTGATCACTGGGGGTACAAACAAGTCAATCAGATTACACATAACAGACACTAACCCCAAGAATGATACAACATGGCCAACAATCAGTGGAACAAACAAAACAACAGTCTCCCATGGCAGAGATGGGAGACAGCCAAGCCAATAGGCTGATCATATAGGAGAGAAATAGCCACATATTGTTCTCACAAAGCCCACATTCACAAGCACCAAACCTGACCTGGGCCCAGTTGCAGGGAGTCAGAAGATCCTTCCTCAACAGGAAACTCTGCAAAGTACATCCACCTCACTACTCCACTCTTCCTGCAAGTGGTCCCAGCTTTTATGCCCAAAACAGGACACCTGGCACTCATTTACCCAATGCAGGGCACCTGGGGCTTGTTTACCCAAGGGCTTTCCTTACAAGGCCGGCTGCACCTTGGAGGAAAGCCAAAAGGCAAACTCATCACCTCCTTTTGAAGGACCATGGGAGCAACCCATATGTCAACCTTAATTCAGGGCTCAGGGTTCAGACCCCAGCACTTCAACAACCTGTTGGTTTTATTTCTTACTTTAATATAAGAAACAAAACAAAAAAAAATATGAAATACTCTTTAAAAGGTTTGTTTACTTTATATGTCAATTTTGAGCCCTGTCCAAACTCTGTTACATCAATGAGAAGACTATGAATCACTGAGGTCAGAAATAGCATACCCATTTGGAGGAAGAAGGCCAAAATTTTTAAATTAACTATAATAAAATTTCCCTGTAATTGTTGCTTTGCTAACTACAAAGGCTGAATAAAATTATGAGCTTAATACTGCTCCCCAAAGGTTAATTTGTGTGTAGCTTGTATGAATCATTCTCAATGATCATGAAAATCTGGTTTTGCCAAGAAAGCTTTGCCATGGACATTAAGTAGTATATCAAGGGGAAAAAATATTGTTTTCTGTCTTCTGGTTTTGGATGGTTCAGTTGTAGTCAGTTTCTCTTTTTGGTTCTCTTTTAATGGTAGTCCTGCTATTGTGCTGCATTTCTGCAACTAAGAAAGTATTCAATTTTTTTCTTTAATAGTTAGCCCCCTAGCAGTTTTCCAGCATTCAAATTCAAAAGATTTATTTCCCAGGAATTTTTCTTTCTATGAAACAAAAATTATAATAATACCAGCAATTCTGGTACCATTCTTGGGCTGTGGAGTTAGTTTTCAGGACTTTATAGATAACCACTGCTTGCAAAAGGCCGTCTCTCAAAACAACTGTAAAATGGCAGGTACTTCACCATTGTGTACTATCATTCAGCTCCCTTACATTGAAATTAGTAGAAATAATAATAAGTTTGGCAAGCTCCTCTGTCTTGTCCAAGCAGCAGGAAGACCTTGGTTTCTGCCAGTGCCCTTGGCAGAAAAAAAGAAATCAAATAATAAGGCAGGTTCACTTCCCGAGAAACACATTCCTGTTCTGGTGGCTCTGAGGGAGAGGGAGGGACAAAGCACAATAAAAAGCCCATTTTTATGTCATTCCCTTTCCATGACTTTAGATAAGATAGTCAGCACTTAGGGTGCAGTAGCTCTGGTTGCCATTTTACAGTCAAGATTTCCATCCTTACCATGTATACGTCCACATATTGGCCTTTGCATATCGTACTACTATTTGTCTCAAGCTATTAGACGATAGCAGAAAACCCCTTTTTCTGTGTTCCACAAAAATATTACCCATAAGGCTGAGCATCCTTCCTCTTGCATGACATAAGGCATCTTTTGCAGAAGGGTTTTTGAATATATTTAACAATGCCATGAGTTAAGTCTGGAAAGTTGGGAGGTTTTGGTTTATTCAAGTAAAAACTCTTCAAATACCTTTAACCTGCTTTCCCCAGTAGATCTTGCTGAGCCACTTTTTTACTGAATCATATTTATGACCTTTACCTAAAAGGTGATAATCACATTTGTGCTGCTGAAAAGAGCATGAGAGCTAACATAAGCCTCTTTTTTCTGTTATTGCAAATAATGCAAGTTTTTTAAAGGCTAATAGAACAATATTTATTTGTACCAACAAATGTATTTCTCCTGGTTCCTGTATCGCTAGAACTTCCCTATCTATATGTAACTTATAATAAAATATTTTCAAAGGGAATTATAAAATATAAAATCATTTAAATTACACATGTAAAATAAAGGAAATGTATTTTAATTTGCATCTTTGGGACTCATAAATGTGTTTCTTCATGTAAGGCCTGATCAAAAGACCACTCAAATTAATAGAAAGGGTCTCAGAGATTCCTACAGATTTCAAATTGGTCCCTCGTTAAGGTTTAATTGCACACAGTTTAACATGTGGAGCTGGTTGGGAGCAGGTTTTATTTCTTGTGAAAAATTTCAAGGAAAACTAATACATTAAAGAAATGTTTTTCCATTTTCAGTGAAACCACCTACTAACTCAAAACTTAATGTTTTGGCTGTGTCTCTGGCAACAAGGAAAATAGTTCTGGCATTTCTAAATAAGCTATCTTGCGTATAACATTAGATAGTAATAGCAATTACTAAAATGTTCATGATCAACTTGTTAACATACACAGACAAATACAGTTAAATATACCGTTTGCTCTTAAAATTATGATCTCAGTTTGAGTGCTCCTAGATGTTTACTTGAATTCTGAATAGGAGATTTTCATGCTTTCCCTTTTTGATTGCATGGTGTCCATACTGACTAATTCTGTCTTAATTCCCCCATATTTTCAGTTCAGTAGGTATGGCCCCTTATGCCTTCACATGTTCTGCAATGATGAGAATTAATTTCAAATCTCACTTGTGTACTGCATGTTTTGTTACAAAATCAGAATAAAAACTATCAATCCCTCCCTTCAAAATTTCTTGTCTTTCTGCAGACATTAAAGATTTACAAATTTGCTTACGAGACCAAACACTATGTGTAAATACAGCAGATGGTTGTAGGTAGGCAATGCAGAAAAGCTAGGAGGTTCTTTGGGACTTTCTGGTTTTAGAACTAAATAGTGAGAAGTCCTATCAGCAGTAGGACAGAGTTCAAGAGCAGCTTGCCTTTATAAATTATCTATATAAAAGATATGATTAGGTTACATCTTCACCCACTATGCCTCATTTACAAACACGTAGGTGTTTCTTGTCAGTGATGACTTTCAACTCAGCCAGGTCTGGATAGTATGCTCAGTTCTTTCCTTGTTATCCTGCAAAACATGGAAAGTCTATGAACTAAAGGAGTCCTTCAGCTATGCCTGTGCTAACCCATATTGTCAAGCGATGCCATCAATGACAGATATTCAGTAGCCATGAAGTAGATATACCTCATATGTACAATGGTACAGTAGATAAGATAAAAGGAGCTGGAATGTAAAAAGCAGTAATATTTCTGCTATACAACATAAGACAATCTAACTCACTGCTTCAGCTCTGAAAATAAAAATAAGGAACATTGCAGAAAATATTTATTTATCGATGCTTAGTCTCAGGGACTGATAAGATTATTACTAATGATAGCAGAAGCAAGGGAGCCATTTTCTGGTAATTAATGATAAAGTGTTGAGAGCTATTAACAGAGGAGAAATATCTGAGCTCCTGGTCACTTGCTGATACCTCAGACCAGAAAAATAAAAGATATAAAATGAAATGTTGACCTTTAATGTAGCCACCAGTAGTGCTCACTAGTGTTTTCTTAGAGGAAATGCCTGTGCAGTAACTAAGTGTGGTACTTCATATTTTGATAGTTTCCATCTGGCTTACATGCCCACTACTGCACTCCAATAAACAGGACCTCTGGTGGCTTCAGGAATGGACTATGTAGTCTTAAGGACAAGATTTCATATGCTCAGAGACATTTATTACTAAGTTTATGCTTATTTTCTAGTCTACTTTTATGTCACCACAAAACTGTTTTCTCTGAAGCCACTGGGTAAGGAAGGCTCAGAGAGCACAATGTGAAAGTCTGAGCAGTGTGGAGGGATGAGAGGCTCGTCCAATTAGTTGAGCCATTTGAAGACTGACCAATTTATATCAAAACTAGGCCATTCAAAGTTTTTGCTTGCATTTGCAAAGGGATGTGTATGTTTCCACTGACTCATGAAGACGTCTAACTTTGAAAAGCTATTTTAAATTAAGAAGAAGCATTCCAAACTACCAAGAACATTCAAAACCAAACTTGACTACCTTCTGTAATAACCATATTTTCCAACTCTAGAGGAGACTTGCTCCAGCTTAAAAGACGGAGAAATAATGACATCCAGTGGCCTCTTACCTTTTCAAACAGTGCCCATGTTTGTTATATGCTTTAGTTTGCCTGCCCAGGCACTGAAGTAGAAAATACTTGGTGAACTGACCATATACCACCACTCAGTATGGTCCAAACTGAAGATGTGGTCCAATTTTACAAATGGTCGAGTTTGCAACTAAACCACCTCATTTTTAAACTCTGCTCACTATGCTTGCTAACAGAAGGATAGAGATTCCAATTTTCTATTAAGAACCTCAGAGTAATTATTTGGTCAAAATATTGATTAGAACATTTAATCAGAATATCAATAAGAAGCTGTTCTTGCTTTCCAAACAGTAGAAGTTTATACAGCTTAGTTGTGGAGTTTTATAAAAAAAAATCAAAGCACCCTAGGGTCAGAATTCCTCAAGTCCTATAAACTGTCTATAAATGCATAACTATATGGCATAAATAGATATGTATACCTGTATGGTAACTTAATAGTCAAACCTTCACACTTGACATATTCACCTTATTTAGAAATACTTTTTATTCTTGATAGAATAGACTTAATCACAAATCAGGTCTGATGCATATGTTAATGGAGTGTGCCTTTTAGATCAGACCTCCAAATCTACAGCATCTCTTTGGCTTGGATTCTGTTTACTTTCTGTAACTCCTTATTTCAAAATTAAGGTTTGCAACATTCATTTCTTTGTCTAGTATTTTCTGACCCAGAAATGTCAGTATTTGTAGCAACATATGGGAACCTGACGCAGGGGCCGATTCCCATTGTGCCAGGTGCCGTCCACAAACAGAACAAAAGCCAGTTCCCACTCCAGGTCTTTGAGCTTGTTAAGTGCTTTGAGCTGAAAATCTTTGAGTGAATATAAAATATTACAGCTCATTTAAAAAATTTGTTTAAAAAGATAATCAGGTTCTAAAGGGAGCTGATTTAACAAATGTGTGTAGTAATATATCACATTTCACTGTGGTCCCCTGTGATTTCATAACTATATGTGCAACACTTAATTCTCACTTATCCTAAAGCCAGTTTGCATTGCTTTTACAATGAGAAGCTTAAAGTAAATGCAAAAATGGACCCAAGGGATGCATTCTTTTCCTGCTGCTGTGGCCAATGATAGGGTTGAAAAGGGATGAATACATGGAGCAATTAATTCTCCTTGGGCATGGGAAAGGGCCCAAAGAGACCAAAGAATCCATCTCTTGCTGGGTCCCTGCAAGTGTTGCCACCCTCTCTCTAGCTGTCCTGTGAATATTATAGTTTCCATGCCGAAATCAGACATCTTCATCCTTCTGAACTGAACTGTGTAGAATTATCCAATTTTAAGGACATCTGGAAACTCCAGGAGATTTTCTGGAAATCTTTTTTTCAACAATGTTTTAATAAATGTGCATGAAGTCATAGCCATCCAAAGACTTTCAAATTGGATTATGTTCGGCCCAGTTGATAATGCACAGAAGATAATACTGTAATAATGGATTAGCCCAGTGGTCCATCCACTCTGCTCTCCTGTTCCCTGCAGAAGCTTGTGGTAACACGTAAAAGATACCAGGATACTTCTCCAGTATACCCTGTTAGCTACCATCAGCCTGGGGTTTATGTAATTTTGAGCCTGAGGCTGTGTGCTGGTGTTTTTCACTGTCCTCAATGACTCTTTCTCTCAATTATTTGCCTAATGATTTTTGAACCTGTATAAAAATTTGGTAGCTACAGTATTCTACTGCAAAAAGTTTCACTGTTTAACCACATGAAGGGTGAACAAATAATCATAGGTTTTTACTTATTTTAAAACCTGTCATCTTACCAGTGTTTTGGGTTCCTTTGGTTCCTGTGTTATGGCAGACGATGAACTCCTAACCCCTTCTCACTGTCTCACTGCCACTTTGGAGATCTCCCCATTGAACACCCACTGCTGCAACTCAGCTCTCTGGCTGACAGTGCAGTCACTGAGACCAAAGCCATGCATAGTGACATGTAAACTCGTATTAGGACTGCTTCACCTAGGCAGGAATGAGGTACATAAATGAGACTACCTTTGGTAATAAAGTTATAACATTCCATACATTTTAGATTGAGAGAAAACTTTGTGTACCAAAACTGTCAGTTAACTTAAATAGGTAACTGACATGAAAAAAAAAAAAAAGAAAGGGCTGGGGGGAGGAGGGGGGGAAGGGAAAAAAAACCTACCTAAGCATTCGTTCATCGATGTTTTAAAGAGCAATTGCAGCATCAGCAAGGATTTAAGAATACTGCTCCTTAGATTGAACCTCTGTTGCTGTTGCAAAGGAGCAAAGCACCCATGGGTAATGCCAAGGCTCTCACAAGGAGGATCACCAGGCACAGGAGGAACTTGGCTGCATAGCCACCCAAAATATTATCTGTTTGGGACTGCCCACCCCACCCCTAAGTGTAGAATAGCTTGAACATTAGGTATTTTTAATTTGTTATAACTTGCAAGCAACTGCATACATTGGCAACTGCAAAGAGGTTGGGACTGTATCACAGTCTAATAAAAGCCCCAATAAAAGTTTTAAACTAGTTCACACATCTGCAGTCTAATGGGGGGCATTACACAATGTGTGCCGATTCTGCCTTGCTCCCCACTATCCCCTCGGTTTTCGCAGGGGAAAAAAGTGTTACATGGAGTCCACCAGGCATTTTTATCGCCTTTTCTGAACCACGGCCGTCTTCAGACAAACCTCATGAGAATTTATTAGAGGGATATAGGTAATTCTCTGAAGTGCCTATAATTCTCACGTCTCAGGATTCTTTGAAAGTATTATAACTTACCCTTCGGTCCACAGATTCCTTCAAAGGGAGATAAAAATACGTGTCTGGTATTTTTATACCTTGGATAAAAATAATCAAGCTGGTCCTCTGGGTCCAACCAGTGTTTTAAAGCGTTTGTTCCTCCAAGTGCTATGATTTCACCACATAGTCCACAAATATAAAGTCCATAATTAATTTCCAAGATTTGAAAATGAATGGAGACATTTAAGCCTGTCCATATCCAGGATGGTGGGGACCTCTGAATACCATTAGAAGATGAGATAGATTGAGCTAATAGTGTTGGGCATCCTTGCTTCTTGTATGTATAGGTGTGCTGTGTCCCGTGGGATTTACAATGGGCCTGCACAGCTTTTTATTAAGTGATAAGGTGGGTCTTCAGACTTTGCCCAACTAAGGCAGATTTCCAATGGTCAAAGACTACACTAGACAATAAAAAGGTACAATCTTTGCTTTAAATATAAAGATATGGCTCCATGACATATCCCTCAGGCTGACACCTCACCATGTTGCAGGTCCTTCCCAGGCACCGTGCTTCCTGTATGGCAAAAGAGCCTGAAAAGCTGCACTGTAGAACCACCTGAATGCCCTTGATTTACAGAGCATACAATATTTCAAGACACATTTTAAAGATGTGCAAGCTGCCTTCCTTTCTGTATTCTTTCTATTCAAGGGAAGTCATTACAGTAAAAATACTGAGGGGCCGGGGGGAAGCAATGTCTGGCAGGGGCTGGTAGAAATTTACTTTGAACTCTGATGAAGAACATTTCCACTGTTTATTACTAAATCCACTGGCCATGGATGATCCAAGGCTCATAAACTCAAGTATGATGGAACTCCCTAGGGAACTATCAGAGAGAGAGAGAGAGAGAGAGAGAGAGAGAGAGAGAGAATGGGGCGTGTGCACGTGTGTGTGTGTGTGTGTGTGTGTGTGTGTGTGTGTGTGTGCTCTTTCTCTTTCATTCTGGCTGTGAGAAAAATAGTGACAAAAATTGTTCTGTGTTCTCAGAAAAGCAATGGTACACAGCAGCTATTCTCAGAATGAAAAGGAAAATTCTCAAAATATCAGCATCACCACTTTCTTTCCCCCATTTTTTCTGAGCTCTCTGGAAGTACCTCCTTTAGTACTGTTTTGTGGATTATGACAGACTTTTCAGCAAACTTATTTCAGAAAAGAAAATCTGTCTTACCTCACCAAGTAAGCCCAACCTGCTAAAATTGGGATGAGAGAGAACTACTGATGCTTTTCCTCCTTCTTTTTTTTCTTTCTTCAGCTACTTTAATTCGTCACTTCACATTATGAGGTCTGCGTGTTATTGTCTCATGACATTCCTGGGTCGCATAAGTTTCAGTCCTAAATGAGTATAATTATCTTTAGCTCATCATATGTTAATAGGGACCGATAGATCCAATTGAGCAGGACCAAAAGAAAAGTGGCTAAAGCAAGCATTAGATGGTAATCCAAAATTCTGATCTTGAAACCCCCTGCTCTGTTGCTGCTTCTCTGTAGAGATATTTAAGATTCATTAGCACATAAATTTTTTTAGTTCTTCAGACATCAGTCCAAAGAGGCAAACATTAAACTACCAGTAATGCTGCTCTCTGGGGTAGGGTAGGAGAGAAACCACAGTTCCCAAGGTTTTTTTGAGGATATTTTATCCAGTGGCTGCTAAATGTAGAACAAGCTATGGAGCAGGAATTGGCACCTAGGTCTCTCTTCCCTGCTGACTGCCCCAGGGAGGATGCTACAGCAGTGGTTCCCTCTCCCCTGTCTAGCAGGAGGAGAAGCCCAGAGGCCCCAAGGCCATGATAGATGCTGACTGCAGCAACTTCAGACAAAAGTGGGAGCTGAGCCCAGGCCTCCTGCATTCTCAGGAATACTGTAGCCACTGGCTGTTATTTTAAAAGCAAAGCATGACTCTGCTTTGGCTCTGAAAGGCCAGACAACGGTGCTTGTCTCAGGCAAGGATGCAGCAAATTCCCCTTTGGCACTGAAGATTCAGAGGAAAGCTTAGTTAAGACAAAGTCTTGTCCTCAGAGTTTCTTATTGGTATGAATAGGCTAAGAAATCCCCTGGTCAACACGCAGGTTATTTTGGAGTGCTGCTCTAGAGCAGCATGGAATGGTCGCCGAAGAGCAAGGCACAGGCACAGCCTTCTAGAAGCTACTCACCAACATGGATTGGAAGCTAATGATAGTGTCTGGAAAGTTTAGCTAGATCTGCTTGGGTAAAAACATTTGAGAAAAAGATTAATTTAAAAGGGACTTAAATACATGACCTAGCTTAAAATCAAGCAAAGGACTGCTGAATCAAAACCCAGATTCTCTTGTCAACTGACTTGGTGTGACTGAAAAATAAAAATGCCCGTCAAATTGCTTCATTTGTAAGTCTCAACCACAAGATAGGGGAAAAAGCAGTAAACTTTAACAGAAGTTTAACAAGGTTTTTTTGTGAGCTTTGATTTAGGTTTATAAAAGCAGGGTTAATACCTGAAAAGTAAAAGACGAACTCTTATCTTCCTTGTCAAAATTTTACAGTCCCCTGCTTGTGCTTGCATGATTTCATGAAAATAGAAGAACCATTCAGAAAAGTGGTTTACTCAAACAGCTCCTTCTGTGGGTAAATAAATAATGAATTAAAACAAAAAAAAATAATTTTAGCACTCACAGTTACTCTCAACAGCAAAAGAGGTTACAGTAAAATAGGGAGGGTATATTCACACCAGTGCTTTTGCTTAGATAGGTGTTCCCCTATTGCGAGTACATTAGATCCTTTTCATTGTTGATTGTGGAATAAAGTAGTGTATAACATGGCTGAACACAGTATTTTATTTTTACTGTAATTATGTCATCTATTACCATCATCTTCGCGTTCAGTTAGGATTGGGACGTGCTTGGCACGGTTCAAACATAAGCTAATGAACAAGTCTCTCATTTAAACAACATATGCCATCCACATAGTGGTAAGATACAGGAGATGGGGCTGGAACTCAGCTGAGATGACAGAGAGGGAAAGAGTGACGACTGAAGGAATAGCCAAATATAATAAATACCTATTAAAATCAATAACAGCTTTTCCATCAGCTTAAGTAACTTTTGGACCAAATCCTAAATGTACCATTTCAAGGATTTATAGGTTTCTTTTAATAGACATGAACAAAAGCCTTTTTTATTAAATTATGCATTTGCTGCTGTGGCTTATGGAAACGGCATGCGTATCTACTACTAGTGTGACGGACCTCCGTTCTGGCAACACTTACGCATTTGTTCAGCTTTACGTGGTGAATAGGCTTAGTGTATAAAATTAAGCATATGTACAGGGCTGAGGCTTTTCTTAATTGTATAATAATTTTATCTGGAGATGTACCAAATCCTGACCTACTTTTCTCTGACATTTGTTTTTGTTTTTAATCTTGACTCTGTCTTTCTAGTTCCTTGAACCTGCATTTCTGTGCATAGAGCACCACAGGAAGCTGTACCAGTGCAGAACAGACTGAGGGATCCTCATAGAGAGGCAGCACAGAGTGAGGACCTCTCACTCTTGGGCCTCATGACTGTATGGATGACATGATACCACCAAAAAAAAAAAGAAAGCTGAGCCATCTGAGTGCTTTCAAAGAATGGCTATACTCAGGAGATAGTTTTCTCAACCTTGAATCTCAAGTAAATGAAGACACATCCCTTGAGAGGCTTAAACTTAGGAGAAAGGTCATATTACAGCACCAGGATGCTTAGGTTCTCCTGTTGGGCACGTTTAGGTCACTGTACACTCATCACGTAGTTTTTCCAGCCTTCCTTTTTCAGGCATCAAACATACACAGTGGACTGAAGATACAGCCTATGTGTAGGGTCGTGCATGTAAAATGTGGGTGTTAAAGCACCTCAAAGTACAGTTTCACTAGTACAGTCAAGTTTATGTCATTGCTGTCTCAAAGGGACAGTGGTTCCCCCGCCTGCTCCAGCCCATGGGCTCCCGCTGTCTGGTTGGGCCAATTCCTGAACTGATTCAATTCACCAAGAACTGGCATTGTAACTGGGAAAAAAAACAAAACAAACCAAACAAAAAAAAAAAAAAAAAAAACAAAAAAAAAAAAAAAAAAAAAAACCTAACTGAAAAGAAGCTAAATATTAACTGAACTGAGTCAAAGAAGAGGCCAGGCAGCTTTTTACCTTGACACAGGTGGGGCAAGAGGATGAGTGAGAGAGGACAGGGCACCCCAGAGTGTTGTCTTAATCTACAGCTGGAGAGATAACAATGCTGAGAGCTCAGCTGCTGGGAAGGAGAAAGCCACTTCCTTCCAAAACAAGCTTCTGACAATGGTGGTTTCAACCATGAAGGTGGTTGTGAAATAATGCATTCACTGTTTACCATAAGCCCCTATATAATAACATTTTTCTAAGGTGAAAAAGAGGCAGGATGTCTCTTAACTATAAAGAAATATATCACGTATCACTCAGTCTTTTTTTGGCAGCTCTGCAAAGGACTTAGTACCATGTTTACTCATATGTTTGTAGCACTACTAGTAGTAAGAAGGTGCTTACACTGCTGGCAGGGAGAAGATGAATAGATAGGTGCTTAAAAATGTAGAACAGATTCAATTTTTTTTTACGAATTCTAACATTAAAATGATGCTGATGATACATGGTGACCTTTGGAAAATATTAGTTGTAGAAATTTACACTTCTATAGACACAAAATTGCTCATCTGGAGATTTTCTCTTTCATGTTCTTTTCTTAAAAGAAATTGCTTTAAAAAGGAATCTATTCTACTCTACAAAAATAGTTGTAGAACAATAATGCTTTTATGTTACAATGTTTGTTTTTCAAACTCTGAGCACTTTGCTCTTAAAAACTGAAATTGGTGATTTATCTGATAAGGTTCCTGAAACTTCTGGGGGGAAGACCCAGTTCTTCTATCTTCACTTACAGTGCTTGAATCACCAGATCCTACTCCTGCTTTATTTCACCTTGTCACTTTAGTGCCAGGAATATCTGCAAGCTTTGTGAAGTAATGCTTCTTCCACATTAAGCTAAAAGATATACCTAGCAGATATTTCAGACTCACTCAAAATCAGAATATTCGGAGATTTCAATTCACCCATGTTATGCTGTCCTTTGCATTCACATGCCTTCTCCACTTAAATTAGTCACACCTTTAAATGTAAGGTCTGCCCGTGAATAGAGGGGAATGTTGTGGATGAATTTAAAGTAGTAGAAGGAAGCTGGATAACAGAATAGAGAAGAACAATACATTTTGTGGAGGGGGTTGAGGGGTAGGGGGAGAAAAACAAGAGAACCAGTGTGGAGTGTCCTTGTTAACCTCTTCCAGAGTTTCAGAAGCATGTAGTTATATCCTTATTTTTTCAAATTCCAGTACTGTACATTTCTAAAGTCAAGCCAGGGATAAAAGCAGATGTGCCAAAATACTGTGAGAAAGATTCATTTCGAATGTTGCTGGACCTAACAGAAGCTGGACATGGAAAGAAAATCATGAGAAATCCATATTGTTTGAGATTTATTGATGATTTTGTAGATCCCAGATGTTCTAGTGATTTATGTAAGCTACAAATATTTGAGTGCTCATCCAGAATCTATTCCAAGATTTTCAAAATTTGTCTATCACTTGTCTTAATGGCCCACTGAACCTGAAATGATGGAGAAAGTCTGTTTTCCCTTAAAATGTAGAACAGCTGATGAGGCGAATGGCAGAGCCAAGAGAGAATGGGATACTTGCTCAAATCTGCTCTTCAGCCCGAGACCCAGGCAAAAAATTGCGTGTCTATAGGGACAATCCATGCACAACAAAAATAAAAATCTGGGCACAGGTGGGATACCTACGTGCCCAGCTTCCATTAATTTTATTCTTAGGGTGGGAACCTGCTGTAACATTGATATCCAAAGCAGCAGTTGGATCTGTAACTTCCTACTCTCTTATCCTTTGTATATAATCAGCAGTCATGGCATTGATTCTGCAAATACAGTAGCTGTTCTATGGGTGATTTTCTCAAGAGAGTAGCACCGTGGGGGGAAAAAAAAAAACCACAAATATGCTGTAAAAGTTATTATCAAAGTTACTTTACCCCTTTAAATGTGGAAATCCTTATTCTTCTGGCATTACTATGGAACAATTTAAAGAACAAAATCTATTCAATATTTTGCATGGAGTGACTTCCATCAGACTTTGAGGGAAGTTAATAAATCAACAGAAACCACTTAACTGCAGCATTTTCATGGGTCCAGTGGAATTTAAAGCAAATAAAGGGTTTGTAAGAATGAAAAGTCACTTGTATTATACACACAATCTAATGTTCAAAGGAGTGTAAAAGATGCTTAAGTGTTAATATTTTATGTAGCCTTCGTTCTCAGTAGTAATTGCAAGCCATTAAAAAGAATGTTAAACTGTAGCTGTTAGCACTGGCACTGCCCCAAGTAAAAACCGAACCCTCACAGAAGGGGGTTAATTGGTACAAGAAGAGGTAATTTATTAAGAAACACTGAAACCCTGTATACACCTAAAGATCAGACGGAATGCCAGAAATCTTGTGTGAATATTACACCTGATAATCAGATATTTTTCCTGCACTGCGCTTTAAAGTCTCCACCTATTCAGAAAACTGAGAAACCAACAGGATTTTTCTATGTGGCTCCAATAAACCTTTACCTGGTGCCCTTCAGTCTGCCACTTCCCCCCTCTTCCCTCCCTGGGAAGTCTGCTGCTCAGTAAAACACAAGATTACTGGCAAGAAAAGTCAACATGACAATCAGATCAAGTGTGTGGCACTCCCGTTGCTCTCTTTCACTCTTTGGCACACTGGGCTAGAGCCTTACTAGTCCTGCATGGGTCCAATTACCTTTTTCTGGATTGATAAACTTGTATTTTTATGAATCTTCTTAAAAGGCCACCTTCCACAAGTTTTCTGATCTCCTAAGGCACGGTAAGGCAGACAGAAGTGGGCAGCAGTCAGTCCTTCTCACCCCACTGTCTCGTTAACAACATTTTTTTTTTTAAATGACCGCTCAGGAAAATACAGTTTAATTGTTTGGTCATCAGCAGTGTAACTCTGCCTTCAAATCTCCATGCCCCACTATAAGTCTGGGATGCACCCCCCTTTCAACAAGCCTTAGGAGCAGCGCACCATTAAGAAAAGCTACCCAGAAAGTCTGCAGACCCCAGGGCCAGATCCAGTCTCCAGGCTAAAACAAAAGCTATCAACTTTTAATCTCTCTCTCTCTCAATGGCATAATCTTTTTCCTGGTCTGCCATGCACATACATCCTGGATATTTGGTGTTTAAGTTCTACATGAAAGATGCACAGAGTACATGGCACATGTGCAGTTTGGAAAGGCCAAATTTTAATATTTGGTTTTTAGAAATTTTTTTATAAAGTCAAATTAAAAGCCCATTGAGGTCACTGGGAGTTCACCCACTGTGCTCAGCAGGATTTGGATCAGGACCATGAACTAGAGTATCTTGAAATCAGTTTTTAAAAGCACAGACAAACAAAAACCAGACTTGTGACACCCCTTCCCCCTAATCTGTCAATGAAAGAAAATAAAAATCATACTTTAGTTATTATAAAGACTTTCTTCAAATTTTCTGATTTTGGATTCTCATATAATAAGCCAAACCCAAGTCATTATCTTGAGAAAAATGGACAGGAAAAAAACTTTGTGAATTTATACATAGTACTCTTTCCACTTCTAATTGTTTATTCATAGGACTTAACAGGAATTTTACTTAAAGGGTGTCTACAGGAAAGATGGGGAGGGACTCTTTATCAGGGATTATAGTGATAGGACAAGGGGTTACAGTTTTAAACTGAAAGAGAGTAGATTTAGATTAGATATTAGGAAGAAATTTTTTACTGGGAGGGTGGTGAGACACTGGCACAGGTTGCCCAGGGAAGTTGTGGCTGCCCCATCCCTGGCAGTGTTCACGGCCAGGCTGGACGGGGCTTTGAGCAACCTGGTATAGTGGGAGGTGTCCCTGCCATGGCAGGGGGGGTGGAACTGGATGAACTTTGAGGTCCCTTCTGACCCAAACTATTCTATACTGCTATGATTTTGTTTGTAAAACTGAAGCATCTTAAAATTATGTTCAGATTAAAATACAATTTTGAATAATAGTCCTAATAATTTTTAGATTTCTTTTGCTAGGTCAGCTATTTTCTTCAATTTATTTTCTAAGTTTTCCTGTTTATTCATCATTTTTGTCATTCAAGTATAGGCCTTTGAGACTTTCAAAGCAATGTTCAAGTCACCCAACTGTATTAAAAATATTATTCTAATTCCTTATTTTCCATTAAAATGTCATCCAAGAATGTATTAAATAATTCAAGGCTTTATTTTTGCACAACTCGTATGAGCAGAGCTGCTTAATTCTGAATGAACTGGAAGTAAAAGCAAGCAGTTTATTTGGAAAAAGCTATTAGGTTGCAAGGTGGTATCTGGAGGGTCCCTACACACACTGACCAGGTAAGTCAGAAATGTGCTAAGAAAAGTTCTAAAAATAACCACATATGTCCAAAATAATAAAAATAATAATAATAAAGGTCTGATTTCAGTGGTTTGGGGTTGTTGTTTTTGCTTGCCTGTTTTGAAGGATTTTTTTGAGGGAGGGTATGCAACATAGTGCTTCTGCAATACAAGGCAGCACTCATATGTATTATTCTGTCCTGTCTGATCCCTGCTAGGTAGGATTTCTGCTTGGACATCTATTGTACATGCTATTGATGTACAATTCCCAGGATGCACTGTGTAGTTTGCAAGGACTGGAGACTGAAGTGGATTGTGGAAGATGTAATCCATCCAAGGAGGAGCTCAACTACAAAATCTTTGCTCTTTTTGTGGTGATACAACTCAACAGGCAGTTATAGGCTAACAAAGTTACACAGAATGTTTCAGTTCAGTACAACAAATTCTTGACATGAACGCTACAACAAAATCTAATTTAATTCTCTGTTGAGAATTCTCATGTCTTGTAATGGCTTTTGGGACCCAAACACACCAATGTGGCATAGACCAGATATATGCAACAAAAGTTAGCATGCTATTTGTATAGTGCTGCAGGATACTAGATACATTACAGATACGTTAAAGACAAGATGCAAAAATATAGCATACTGTACATACAAGATCTAAGGAATGAGAAAAAAAAAGCAAGTTTACTGATACAAAGGTTTTTTTACCATGAACTTGAACTCCTATGGAAGGAGTTGTTCAGAGCTGCAGCTTGATTTATGACCATCTCTGATACGTTTGCAAAAAGGGATGAACTTAAGGGCCTTGCATGACAGCTCACTTTTGCCGTGTATAGTTGTTGGTAATAAACATGCATACGTGCATAATATATATGTATATTAGTGTGGTACTACCATCCTTAGGACTAGAAACTGAACTTCACATGAACCATCAGCACACAATTAGATACTTTTTATTAAGACAAATATTTTGAGAATAAAAGATATTCAGTATACTACTGCAGAAAATTTCCTAATGATATTAAGAGTTATTGCTTTAACAGCCTACAAAAATATATTTTCATCAGAACTATTCTTCATTACATTCCTTAGTTTTGTTTATGTTTCAGCTCTTGTGGAGGCTGGAGTTAAGCAATAGTTTAGCTAAGAATATTATATCATGATATACAATGTTATCAAGAGCAGTATATACCTTTCAAAGCAGATATAATGCTCCATTTACATTCACCATATGAATTCACTTTTGAAAATAAATCTTCAGATAACCCACAAAACAGGGAGGAAAAACCAGGGAGAAACCAGGGGCAGTGGAGTTAGTGGATAAAAAGGGGGCTCTGGGGAAACTCTTTCTAATGTTACTTACACATGCATATATCATGCAGTTCTGCCGAAACATAAGGATTTATCTTTTTTATATCTGCATATGCCATAAACCATATGAGTGAAAGTACAGTATTATTTAATACAAAAGAAAAAAATGGAAAGATTCCTAAATTTCAAAGTCAGGTGTTCAAAAGGTAAGAGATGTTCCTAACAACCTAGATTGCTCGCTTTTGTTGTCTCCCTCCTGAAACTCCTTGCATACTTCTGGGTCTTTACTTACATGATCACATGCCATCCTAAACAAGATCTTTGTTCCAGTCCATGTGTATTCAAAGGAGCAATCACAGCAAAATTGTAGTGAACAACCCTTTGGGTCTCTGATTTTACATAAATCTAGGATTCTCAAAAAAATTAATCAAAATCAAATTCCACTCAAAACTGATCAAAAAAAAGCGTCTGTATTGCCTTAAAAATTTTACTTCAATATGTTCACTCAGCTGTGAATGCATAATGAGAGATAGAAAACACAGACAAGATTTATTGGCGCTCATTTGGAATGATGTATATAATTCCCTCATGTCTTCACCACTTATAATGCAATCATCCCAAAATGATGGCACTAAAATTTGCATTTCAGATCATATCATCATATGCTTAGACTTTGTATGATGCGCATAGTAATTTAAGGAAAAAAACAACTTAAGAACTCCATTATACAAAATAGGTTCAGATTTTACATATTTCAGACTTTTTTCTTATATACACTCTATGCTTAAGTGACCAGGTGCTTTAGCTACCGTCTCCAGCTGATTGGGACTCAGCAAAAGCCATTAAAATTTCATACAGTGATCTCAAATCGCTTTCCTGTACATAAAAATGTCACAATTTTAAGGCTTTCTCTCTCCCAGCTTTTCTGAACTAGGAGCAGGTGAGGTGGGAAACCTGGGAAAGACTGTTTTCCAAATCATCCATTTTTAGTCTGACAAGCAGTGAGAGAAGTATCTGAAACACATCATTTATCTAAAATGAAATATTGTCCATTTTGACTGTAATACAGTGATGAAAAATTCCAGATTCTAAAAATATGGGAAACAGTGATACATAGGATGCTTCAGATTCCTTAATTACATCTGTTCAAAAAAGGGTAATAGTGCAGGGTATTAGGTATAATTTCAGTAGATATTAATTAGTAGGCATATGTTAATGGAAAAAAGTTAATGCAATTTTTTTTCCCATAACTAATACTCATAGATGAAGGGGGAGACTTTCACTGTTAAGGCTCTGGACAAGAATTACAGAATCACAGAACAGCCTTGGTTGGAAGAGACCTCTAAGATTATCAAGTCCAACCATTAACCCAACACTGCCAAATCACCACTATCACCTCATCTATACGTCTCTTCAATTCCTCCAGGGATGGGGACTCCACCACTGCCCTGGGCAGCCTGTGCCAGTGCTGGGGAACCCTTTCAGTGAAAATGTTTTTCCTAGTACCTAATCTAAACCTCCCCTGGCACAACTTGAGGCCATTACCCCTCATTCTATCACTGTTACTTGGGATAAGAGACCAACCCCTGCCTCACTACAACCTCTTTCAGGTAATTCAAGATCTCAGCTTTTGTCCAAATCACCATTTCTAGTTTTTACTTTTTACCTTGCAGTGGGAAGTGTCTTAGAAGGAAATCTTTCCTGCTTGGATCAGTGAGAATTCTTCTGCTGGGACAGAATTTTCTTTTTAATTATTTTATGCCATATCAAAAATGAGCACTTCAGGAAAATGTATTCAAAGTACTTGTGATGTCTTTTCTTTAAGTAACAAAGGTTCTGCTGGGATTGTATTTCACTGTACTTGCAGTTTGGGGTGAAAGAAAAGAATTTTCAGCTACTAAGAAAATATGGCTTCCCCACCCTCTTATCACTCAACTTGAGGTAGTTTTCATGGCCAGAATACCTCAAATTAATTTTCTAAAATTACAGGCTATATTAAGTATATGCAAAATTAAAATACAACTTTTGCAAGGCATCATAATATTGACCCAGTAAAAAATTTGAAGAGCATTTTCAGATTAGCAGAAGTGTACTTCTAATCTTTGCCTACTCCCACTTAGATCTAGATATACATCTCTGTCTCCTAATCTATATACTTATTATACTGCTTTATATTCATAGCAAGGGTAAGGACACGTACTCTAATGGAAACACTGCTTCCTAAAAAGCTTTGATCTGGCTAACGCTGTAAGGGGTGGCAAGTGGGTGGAAAGCTATGCTCTGCAACTACCTGGATTAGGATACAGCTGATGTTATAAGAAAAATAATATGCACTGAGTTTGTATAAAACCACTTTTTCTTTACCATGCTAAAATCTGACATTCTTGTTTGGACAGTCTTTGATACCCATCATAAAGTCTTCTGGGAAGAGCTCAAGTCTATTTGGTTTTAAATAGCAATTAAATTACAGAGTCTGCACTAGACAGTAAAACCTATTTGCTTGAGTATCTTTAGGGTGTGTTTCAGCCCAGTGGCAAGACTGGTCTGGAAAGATTTTGCAAGAGCAGTAGTCTTGAAGGTTCAGTATTATCTTAGTCAGGCCTAACCCAGTTTGTTAACTGGAAGTGTGTGAGCACTTACCAGGGTCATACACCTTCAGTGAGAAGACACATGCCTATCCCTCCCCTGTTAGACACTGAATCTTTAGATGGGAAACACACTGTGCTCATTGTAGAAGCATTTTCTTACAGCCGTTTTTTCCAGGTTCTGTAAGAAATTATTGGACAATCAGGATCAGGATGGGATTGATACCATGGAAATTTTCCTGTTTCAAGAACTGAGGTGCTATGCCCTTTATTTTTGGTGACATTTTCTCAACTGAACCAGGAAAAATAAAATATTTGATTCTTCCTCCTTCACCAGATGTGCAACGAAAGACCCAGAATTTCTGGATATAAAGGTATCATATGAACTCCGGATCAGTGAAGCATGCCTGTGTATGAACTCAGAATTCCCAGCAGGCTTCAGGAAGAGTTATTTTTCTTTCAGGGATAACATTTGTTTTCCATTATAACCACCTTCTGTTAACATTATTCTGAGATGAGACCTTGCATCTAATTGTATTCATCCACAGCTCAGCCTATGACTGACTTTCCTGGCACCACATGTCTGTGTTTGTCCTGCGTCCAAGGTACTCCAGGAACTGTGTGACCGTCTATGATCATTTCTTCCTCCTCCATGAAAAAAAAAAAAAAAAAAAAAAAAAAAAGAGATGATTGAATTCACTCTTACCTGAAAACCAGTAATAATGTTATCATGATCCCACAGAAAGATCATGGGCTCCTGTAGGGGGAAATGTCTTCAAAATTAAGTGGGTTGCCTATGCAACCCTCCTTCTTAAAATTAATTGTTTCATGTATCTAAATTTACCCTTTCTGAGGGAAGATTGAAGACAGGAAAGGATGATCTAGTTTACTCCTCTCAGCTTTATTCATTTCTGACTCCCTTTTCCTATTTTGCAATGGAGCTGTATTCCTGTCTTTTGACTTCTCGAGTATTTGCTGTTGATTTATATTTCTGTCTGAAGATCCTGTTCTATCTCATCTTCTCTGGTTTGTTCCTAACAGACAATCCTTTAATCTGAGCATAAATTAGGTACCTGACTTCTGCTTTAGTGACTTTCAGGTCATCAAAAATCTCTCTGTAATAGTTTCTTACTAGAGTTCCCTTTTTTCCTTTGCATCAGTTTAGTTTGCAAGTGTCTTCTTAGAACATCTACTTGAAGTAATTGCCATCTCCTCTACAGCTTCTGTATCCCTTTATTTGTTGTGGTTCTTTTCTTGCTCACTCACTGTTCTCAGAATATGGAACCCAAACATTTAATAATCACTTTCATTCGGATTACATTTCTCTTCTAAGCACTCAGTCTATTCTTCCCTACCGGTTGGTATTAAATGTAAAATAACTACTGCTATAGGAGATTCCTTCTGCTTTTGAGACAAAATGTCTTTGGTGCATTTGTCCAAAAGGTTTCAGCTACCACTTCACCTAGTAGCTTTCAGTAGCATTATGATATTTCTCTTGTTCCTCTTAAGCCTGTTTACACTTAAAGGTACACAGAAAATTAATTTCTTGAGTTTTCCCCAAAGCACAGCTTGGTTTTTCCAATCCAGTCCTCACAGTTACAGACAACCACACAAAACATGTACCTCCTCAAGCAGTCCACAAAATATATTGCATGCATCACAGTATATCACAGGTAATGTGTGTTTGTGTGTGTATATATATATATGCTAGAAAAATGCTTCTCGTAAAAGGAAGTTTTATAGAAGGTGAGTAGAAGAGTTAAAAACCATCATGAGTTACCTCTGCACCTCTTGGATGATCATAGCAAATACATACATGCTTTAACTAAAACACACCAAAAACTCTTCTTTTTCTCTGCCATTCCAGAGCTAATCCCTTCCAGTATACTCTACAAGCTAGAAGATATTGTCATCTTTTTTAGATGATTGTATAGCTTCAGCTTGCCGTGAAGTTTTCCACTGTTTCAGTAAAGGAGAAGGGAAATTACTGGTCTGCAAGGAAAATCTGAAGGCTCAGAGACCATCCAGCTGCCTGAAGTTGAAGTCAGCTCCTTTTTCCCTCTCATGGGACAGGGCCCTCAAACTCTACAGTGTTTGGGCTGAACAGAACCGTGCTTCAGATACTGACCTGCAGTGTCCCTATATGTGTGTCAGATGCCAGCTCGATGTGTTTGCCTACTTCTGCAGTGAAAGGTGCTTCCTTAAGTTTGAAGTCCCCCTCCTATCTAAGACTGAAGGATCCTGTGTCTGTAAAAAGTGAATGGCCTGGCATTCATTTTAACTTATCTATGCACCTTGATATCTTGAAAAAGAAATATTTTTCTTCCCAAAGAGTTTCCAGTATAATTCATCAGTGTTTGCTTGGTGTTCAGATTTTGCAGTAATATGCACTACATAAATATGGAGACAGCTTAGTTTCATTACATAGATATCACTACCCATGTGTTATTAAAAAAACAGATTGAAGGAGAGGCCATATTCTTTGAAATACACTGTAGCTTCATCTGTCAGTTCCTGAAGAAAGGTAAATTTACCTTCTATTGGTCATTTCCTACTGACTTAGTAAAAATATTGAAAAAAGGGATAAGGCGTATTAGAAGAATTTACTAAATTTGATCCTGGTTTGCAAAATCAATGGAAACTTGCCATGCTTTAAAAGGTAAGCAAAAAAAAAAAAAAAAGGAGAAGAAAAAGAAAAAAATAAAGATGCTAAAAATAAACCAGTAAAAGAGAAAAGTTCTTGTAATTTTAGGTTTAAAATATGAGCCTGAGTAATCAAGGAAAGTATTTTTACTGCCCTGTCAATATTTTTCCTGGAAGCTCTGGTAAATAGACTTTCTTTAGATCTGTAGTGTGTGTGCCTAATGGTCTTAGGTGTCTCTCACCGCAGAAAACTTTATCCTTAAGAAATACAGTAAACAGGAACTCTGTGGTTACGTAGTTCCTGAAAGAAAGAAAAAAAAAAACCAACACAAAAAAAAAAAAAAAAACAGAAACATGGTCACTGCCATGACACACAGACAATTTATACTGATTTAAGAAGCTGTTCTCTTCTATTTTGAATCTTTCATGTCAGCCTTTGTTTCCATTGCACTAAAAAAATCTATTTTAAAAATCTATCAGTAAACTGGATGATGTTTTCTCAGTCATTTGAATTAACACCCTCATAGCACTAGGAGCCTTGCAGAAGTGCTGGAAAGCAGAAGAGAGGGGTTTTTGCCTTTCTAAAGCTCTGTTTATTTACTTTGCTGGAGAAAAAGATCAGCCATCTTCTCTTCTGAATCAGCAGCTAGTAGAATCTGTGATCCATCCAAGACTAAAATAAGCTAGAAAGTTATCTCAGGATCACTTAGACACATAATCCTCCCAAGTTCAGTGTCACCTCAGTCACTTCTTTTTTATTACATTCTTTGCTCTAGAAACCACCACTTGTGAAAATGAAATAACACAATGCTTTGTTGGCTCTGCACATCTCCCTGTCAGCTGCAGCTCATCCCCATAACCTGGTTCCTTGTGTAAGGCTGATACTACATTCACAATGAAGTCCATCTTTCTATTCTCCCAGACAGATGTATACTTCAATTGTCTAACATAGCAGAAGGTCTGCATTACTAACACTATGTTAGCAGGGGAATAAACCTCAGTAGTGTTACTGCGCTGTCATGCAGATGAGGTGCTGCTTCATCATGCCTCATTGGTATGAGCTTGGTCTATTCTTGACCATAGCACTGATCAGAATCAATAGTTAGGAAGAGTATCTTCTTAATTCCCACTGAAAGCAGCTGTAATGCTTGGTACAACCATTAAAGATGTGACCTACAGCACTACACAGAGATGCAGATACATTATGGTAATATCTGAAAACCAAACAAGACCAAGATAATAATCAAAAGAGCAGCATTATGTATAGACTGAAAATAGTTTATTTTCTTAAATGATAGATTCCCTTCACATTAAACTCACCAGTCTAAAAAAATAATATTTATTGATCTATTTGATGACCAATTATTTTGGTATACACCCTTATCTGTGCAAGGTCACTCTTAGTAAATAGGAAGCATGCTGAATGGACTGTGGGCTTGGCCTCAACCCTTCCAGGTTGTTGCAGGCCAGCAAGGAAGCTGAAATTTGGACAAATAGCCTGTTTTCTGTTATCCAGCTGTAGTGACTTCTGTGTTCATGGGCTGGATAGGGTACATTGGTGGGAGTTATAAAATGTCAAAGCACCACTGTAAGACATCAACATGCCCTGCCACTCACCAAACCCCTTTGCCAGAGCTGCTCCTCCAAGAGAGAGGTGGCCACCATGCATTCAGAGAAGCCTAAACTCATGCTCTTACAGTAACATCAACACGAGCAGAGGCTAGGGCATGTGATTTAGGCTCACATCACTGAAGTCTTTTTTTTTTTTTTAGAGGACACCACTTCTCTATCTGAGAAGTTGAAAAAAAAAAACAAAAACAAAACCAAACAGACAAAAAAGATCAAACCCGTGCTTTATGTCAAAAGCACTGCAAAAGCTGGATTTACACTGCTGCATCCTTGTGCTGTCAGTACTACTGGCAATGCAAAGCAAGAAATGGCTAAGAAGACCCAGCTAAGTCAAACCAACTCTTCGTCATCACAATGCAAATAAGGCAATAACAGGATGGAGACTGCAGGTGTCCTGTCCTTTAGTGTGTTTTTTTTTTTTATTCCAATGATCTTTGTACTCATCCTTCCCAAGAGCCCTCTATTATTTTAGTTAATTTTCCACTTTGGATCAAGTACTCCATTTTTGCCACTGTAATTTCTCTCTGTGTCTCTCATTCAGGTGATTTAGGTATTGTGTATCGCAGCAGCTGAAGAGGTTGAAGCATGTCTATTGTTCTATTGAACTGATATCTATTGCTTTGTAGCTTCTTCCTAGTTGACTTCATTTTTCCCAAGGAGCACATCTCGCACTTTTCTCTGTCTATTTGCATGGACACTGCAAGATACAAACAATCCTTTCAGACTATGTTGTCAGCAGTATTATCTCTCAAAAACATGGTTTTTCACACAAGACAATGTCAAAATGATTTTTTCACTAAAAATTGCCAGGTTGCCAAAATTGGAGTTGGAACAGGGGGAGGCAGATTTGATTCATTTCCTGACATGGAAAAGTTGAGGTGAAAAAACCTTTTCAAGAAGTTTTCAAAATGACCTATTGCTCTCAATTTTTTTTTTTAATTCTAGCTTGAAACAACCTAATTTAAACACCAAGATAAGGGGTGAGGAGTATGGAGTAAAGAGTGAAAGAAAACACACAAGACTTGACAGGGCTTTTTAGAAGAATTTTCAAAATTTCAAATATTTAGCCAGATTTTTGATGAGTGGCAGGTACACAATCAAGTGGAGGGCTGAGCACATGGAAATACTCCCCTGAAGTTCAAAATACCACATACGTGCTGGAGCCATTCTGGTGTTCATCTTTCCCCATAAGCCAGCCATCTTATGGGGAAAAGAGCCCTTCCCCAGGAGCCCTCCAGCCAACATGCTGCCTCTGGTGACCCTGGTCTGCCTTTCTGCAGACTCTTGTTTGCAGTACAGAAGGGTCCAGGAGTGCCTGCTCTGAGTACAGCAAATCACACACAGCGATGACACCCATGCTGAAATGCTCGCTATTGCTGTCCCTCTGCAAATCTCACTGCCATCTCTTCATGAATCTCACCCTGAGAACTGGCATGGCCCCCTCGGCGATAGCCATGCATTTACATGTCACAGCAATGCTCTGATCTGCCCACCAGCACAAGATCCCTTGGTAAGAACAGGATTGTGCAATAAACAAAACGTTAACTGTACCCGAAAAGCTTTTCTCTGCTCAGGTTTCAGCTTTGTGCTGTTTATTTTTGTTCAACAACAAAAACAGATGTTTTCTAGTGTTTTTGCCTCTCCAGATGTACCATTTAAAATGTTGTCAGCTGTTCAGAGACACTGCTGATTTTTGGAGAGCTGAAAGAGCTGTGGGAAGTTAGCTATCTGGCACTGGAAATTGAATTTTCTAGGTGCACAGACTTTTTTTTTTTCCAGTGGACACACCATGATTAAGGATTCACTTAGGAGTTCTTCGAAGGGTCCCAGTGTGACTTAGGCCCGCAGTACAAACTAGATACAGCTAGCAAATTGGACCTTGGCACGAGCAGAACGTGTGTTAACGTACAGATCACAGCTGCCAAGACACACAAATTCTGCGTGTGATCGCTTGGATTTCTGGTCTCTCTCTGTTGGGGAGGAAATGTCATGATCACATGGAGACTTAGCATGAGAGGCCACTGTAAAAAACAAATAAAATGGAACCATATTTTCTGACTGGAAACAGAAACACAGTTTACCATCAGATTTTTTACTGCAGTAGTGTTACTTCAAAGTATAAGTAATTCTACATTTTTCATGCAAAGAAATAAGCAAAGGATTTTTGTTTGGTTTTGTTCAATAAAAGCAAAGTCAAAAAAAGTCTGACTGAATTCTGCATTTAGATTTGGAGAGCAGTTTCCTCAAATGTGCATATTTTTTATGATTCCATATTTAGCTCAATGCTCATCCCACTAATGTTTTGGACTGTATATGTGCAGTAAGGTGAAGAATATTTATCATAATTTGTAGTTGGTGTGAATCCATCCCATCTCAAAAATATAAATATAGCTTTTAGACTTACAACATGGAAGAGGCTTTCATAAGCCAGAAGATTATAGTCCTGATAACTTGAAAAAACAAAGACTATAGTTACTTCCACATTCTTGCCTGAGGATCTGAAATCAATAGTGTTTTTTAAAAATTCAATTTACATGTATGTGTATTTAGACTCTTTCAATGAAACTTACCAGTTTCACATGTCTTATAAGGCACTGCTCTGGAGGGGAATTTGATGAAGACTTAATCTTAAAATTCAGATCAATTATTTAATTCATAGCTACACTGAACTGTAGATTCCTAATACTAAAGCAAATAAGATCATTTCTATTCTGCAGTGTGAATTTCTATTACATTTTCTGTATCATTACATTCTGTAAAACCCAAGTAAATCAATATAATTTCATAGTTTCAGGTGAATGTTTTCCTGGTTTCTATATTAACTATATCAATCACATCACTATTTTCATTATTGCAATTAGTTCATTACTTTTGGCCATACCACTTTGAGGAAAGACAGTTACAATTTGCAGGCTTAGTCCCCTGATAGCCAACCTAGCAGGCTTCCTAGTTCAGGAATTAGGAATACAGAGCAGCTGTAGCCCAAAAATACTGCAAAATTACCTGACTTCAAAGCAGCTCATTAGGCAGATTGACCTAAACCTGGAACTCCATTCATTCTACAGAAACGTGGAAATATTTGTGTCTTGCTCTAAACAGGAACAAAATAATCCAGCTGAAATGTCAAAGAAATATAAAGTGGAAGATATAGAATCATGAATTTAGAGACTGACCTAGGATTTCTTTTTAGCTTTCTCTTTTTACAGTAAAAGGGACCCACTGATGACTTAACCCATTTTATGAACTTGATTGAAAAGGAGCAAATGTAAAACTAAGTAAGGAAATATTTCCTTTATATTGTGAGTGTATCCTCCTAGAAGACTTGACACCACAAATCACCATGGAGGCCAGAAGTACCTAGGATTATGAAATGCTATTTGCTTGAGTATTACTATCACTCATGGTCAAAACTAGAGGTTAGAAACCGATGGAAGAGACATTCCTCCCGAGTAGTCAACCTAGATCTATCTTGCATGCATAACTGAATACTCTTAACTAGTCTGTGGCACTGGGCACTGCTAAACAGTCTTATCAAACTGTAAACTGTTGGTTTGATTCAAGTTTGATTCTGTGATTTTGTAATACAATTATAAAAGAACAGCCTTGGTTGGATGAGACCTCTAAGATCATCAGGTCCAACCATTAACCCAGCACTGTCAAGTCACCACTACACCATGTCCCTCAGCACTTCATCTACACAGCTCCTAACTACCTCCAGGGGTGGGGACTTCACCACTGCCCTGGGCAGCCTCTTCCAGTGCCTGATAACTAGTCAGGTCTGTATGCCTGAGGTTCAGTTATGCTAGGTGGATCTGGCAGTTGACAGAGCGAGATACAATGACCTCCATTATTATTCATTTATTTGCCCAAACAGGAGCCGATTTCTATTCTGAGAATCGTTTATAAAGAGGTGTTGAGGACACAGTTGAGCTGTTCTTGATCTATATCTCTTGCTACAGTGAACAAAGAGTGTTCTTATAGAAGAATGCATGTGGCATCAAAAAAACCAGTATCAGCTGTGGTCATCATTCCTAAGAAATCTTCCTCTAGCCTATTTTTAAAAATCTTCAGTAACTACCAATGTCAATAAGCAATCTATCTCATATCTGCTCTGTCTTCTCTGGGATGGGGAAGAGAATTGAGGAAAAAAAAAAAAGTAAAGCACATGGGTTGAGATAAAGACAATCTAATAGGACAGAAAAGGAAGAGAAAATAAAAATAAATATACTAAATATTATACAAAACAAGTGAAACAAGTGACACACAGTGCAATTGTTCACCACCTGCTGACCAGTCCCCAGTGATAGCCATCCCCCAGCCAACTGCCTCCAGTTTATATATTGAGCATGACATCATATGGTATGGGATATCCCTTTGGGTAGTTGGGGTCAGCCATCCTGGCTGTGCCCTCTCCCAGCTTCTTGTGCACCTCCAGCCTTCTCATTGGCAAGGCATGAGAAGCTGAAAAATCTTTGACTTGATGCTTAGCAACAACTAAAACCTCAGTGTGCTATCAACATCATTCTCATACTAAATCTAAAACATATCACTGTAACAGCCAGTAGGAAGAAAATTAACTCTATCCCAGACAAAACTAGGATGATTTGTATTGCTTATTTGTACAGCGCTTATCGCTGAGAAGCTTTTGCAAGAATTACTTTGAGATTTTTTATGTTCAAACCCATAATGTGCTCATTCCATCTCACAAAATTTTAGCACAAGCGACTAACCTGTAAATGAGGTTTGGTCCAAACCTAACTGAAATCAAAGAAATCCTTTACCATCTCTGGCCTGTGAATCAGGGACACACCAAGGAAATAATTTAGTTTTCTAGTAGAAACAGCATAAATGTTTTTCAGTAAAACCAGTCCACCAGCTGTTTCCTTTGCCCGCTTATCCCTCATCTAAGTTCCAAATATGTGCTCAAGCTGATCATGTTGTTACTATAGAGATTGTGATATGTTTATTTTTGTCATTTTAAGTGGTATGTTATCTAAAGATTTTTAATTTACTGGAGAAGACAAGTTACTTTAAAACCCTTTATCAAGAAATTATCGTCTTATCAATGTTGGCCCATTATAATGACATTTACTACATTTTGTTACAATAAAACTTTCAAAGAGTGGAAAAAGAAAGGGCTGATAGATGCTAAGCTAAGGAAAGATTGCAAAGTTCTTGTATTTTATCAGAAAAGAGCAAACATGAAAGAGTATTTTCTGTTGTTCCTTTCCTGGTGAAAGAGCTATTGGAAAAGTGAATTTCAAATTGTAGTTCTCTCCATATGCATTAAAAATATTTCAGTCACCAGTAACTCAACATAATTAAAACTTAATTTTGCCAATGTTATTTCCCATCTTGTTTTGCCAATTACTAGGCCTAGTACAAAGGACACAGCCAGCAGAAAAACAATCCAGTAAGCAGATTCTATTGTACGTAGAGGAGTCAGTATATGGGGGATCACTGGGGGTACAAACAAGTCAAACAGATCACAAATAACAGACATCAACCCCAGCGACCCCAGGAATGACATAGCACAACCCATAATAGATGGAATAAACAAAGATACAAGGTATCCCATAAAAAAAATGGGAGACAACCAAGTCAACAGGCTGATCATGTACGATAGAAGTAGCCCCATGTTGCCTCCCCACAAAACCCGTGTTTGTAAGTGCCAGACCTGACTGGGATCCAGTTGCATGAAGAGTCAGGAGGTCCTTCCTCAACAGGAAATACTGCAAAGTGCATCCACCTCACAGACAGACACTGCACCCTTCCTGCAAGTGGTCCCAGCTTTTATGCCCAAAGCAGGACACCTGGCACTCATTTACCCAGTGCAGGGCACCTGGGGCTTGTTTACCCAAGGGCTTTCCCTACAAGGTCGGCTGCACCTTGGAGGAAAGCCAAAAGGCAAACTCATCCCCTCCTTTTGAAGGACCATGGGGACCACCCATATGTCAACCTTAATTCAGGGCTTGGGGTTCAGACCCCAGCACCTCACGTCTTAAGATCCCTTTTGTAGGATTAGTAGTATTTATGTTCTGCCCATTTCATACCTAGAGAGAGGTACCATCTAGATCACAGGATAAGAGCAGGTCTTTACAAGACATGTATTGGCAAACATAATAGTAGTAGTAATAATAATTACAACAACAATAATAATAATAATATAGGCACCCAAATAATCAGACACCAAACTGGGATCCAACTTGTGGGTTCTCAAGAGTACTACATTCTGTACAGGCAACAAATAAAGAACATTAAGTGAACATGTGCTATATCACGGTGAACTGTGCTGACCTATCCACTGGTTAGATATACAGAGGTGAGTGACAGCGAGAGCAGGAGGAAGCCCATCAGCCCTTTGGCCATTTTTGTCTGTTGAACTGGTTATCTTTGAACTCTTGTTGCTTCTGCTTCCTGCTCAAAAGTCTGCTCCAAACTAAAGAAAAACTAAACTCCAAAATATCCAAACAATAACTGTATAACAAAACAGAATGATTACTGAATTAATTGCTATTTGAATGAAGCAGTTTCCCCTAAAACCCTAGAAAGCAGCTAGAGAGCATCTAATATTAAGCCATTCTTTGTTATTTTAGCTGAATTTCTTCCCACTTCAAGTTTGCCTTAGCATCTGAGAAATGGCCATTTATTCAAGTGACAGACAAATTGTGAGAGACTCAGACTTTAAGTTTGCTTCAACTAAATACCTAAAGATTTAGATAATTATTCAAAGCTTATCCAAACAATTTGTACCTCTTCAGTCGGCACCCCTGGCTTGGGATTTCACAAGAATATGGAGGCTGTCTTGTGAGATGTCCAGTACTTCCTGTTTCTGGTTAATATTTTGGCCTTTCTCTGCTCCCGTCTCAGTATTTTGGCTTTTATCTGTTCCTGTCTAGGTATTTTGGCTTCCTTTGGTTTCTGTCCTAGCTGGAAACCAAAAGTGCAGATGTATGTGAAAAAGAGAAATAGTGAATAGTATAGCTAAACTGAGTATTTCATACTCTAAAAGTTTGATTCAAGTTGAGATTTAAAAATGAAGAATAATTTGTTTACTCCTTTGGTTTTTCAAAACTCATATACGTCTCCCTACCATAAAGGCACTCAGAGCAGTATTACCTTGTTAACTTGTGACGGTTGTGCTACATGACTTAACACTGTACTTTTTGTGATGATTAAACCTCCAAAAAGATGACATCGAAATCAGCTAATTTTTTCTAAGAAAGTAATTGATCCATGTCTTCAAGGGGAAAAAAAGGAACAGAAAAAAAAAAAAAAAGGGTCAAGAGAGTTCCTACATGAATTTTTTAGGATAATTAGTGGGTTAGAGTTTCCTTACAACAAGCGGGTATTTTCCAGCTGGCCAAGGGCAGTCGTGATTTCAGATCCAGCATGTCTGATGAGTTTCTAATGCAATCCAAACAATGTCTGCCTTGGCTCTTTGCAAATAGAGAAGTCTGTGCTTAAACCCTGCAAGACTCTAAGGCATGAACTCCTCTGTGTCAGTTTGGGGATTTGTAAAGGTTTGCAAGAAAAGAACTTCATAACAGTTCAATGCAATGGCTGTCAGAACTGCTTGTTCTTGTCACCTCACTTGGACACATATTCTCCAAAAACACACAATCCAGCTCAAAATGAAGCCTGGCTCATAGGCTCTGACATCAAGAATCCAAAAGTAGCTGTAGTTGGTGAACGCCAGTGATCCTGGAAAGGTCCTTCAGACCATCAAAGAATAGGTCATCTCAGATCCTGGGAGTGCCCTTCAATGAGGGGTGATCAAATAAATGAGCAAGGAGATGAGGGATTTAAAAATAAATCATATTACACTGAAAATGCTGCAAGAGTCTACAGACTCAGTTATTTCTAATATTTATAATAACATTTCCAAAAATGTGAAGACCAGCTGCAAAGCTTTAGGAATAGACAAGTAAAACCAATAAAATGAGGCTAAGTACTAACGTGAGGCCACCCAGGTTCATTCCCTCAGTAGTTACCCAAGTAAATATGGGATGCAAGAGTAGGTGTGTCTTCCCAGAACTATGTCCTGTCTCAAACAGGGATTTCAGGCACCCTTCAATGCTACTCTCTGCTGTCCCAGCTGTATGACTTGGGAGCTCTGGGCACAGCATGAAGTCAGAGGGAAGGAGCAGCTGTGCTTCTGAAGTTGTCCAGATGCTGCTGCCCCACAGGAGCAGGAGAGCAAGGCAAGATGCAGACAAGATCAGCACCTGCTGGCATCTTGCTTCCGCGATAGCAGCAGATCCCAAGTCCTCCCAAACCGCTGTAAGTCAGGGATCCTTTTGTGGGTCCATCACTCCCGGTGCCTGGCAGAGCAGCAGCTCCCAACTTCCCAGAGCTACCCCACTGCATCCTGCACACTACTGTGTGTGAATAATCTGACCCTTTGCAGTCAGTCAGTCTTCAAGAGCCAACAACTTCAGACGCTCTAGAAATTTACCTAAGACTGGAGGTAACAGTACCCCAGCCTGAGACATGGCTGTGCTCCTAGGGAAAAAAACTGAAAGGGACACAAAGACTACAAAATGAGAATCTGGCCTCCAGTGAGCAGCTCTGTCCTGGCTGCTATCAGGTCAGAACACCACTGCAAAGCTTGGTGGTGTAAAACTCAGCACAGGGGGAATGGATACCGATACCTGGTTATTATGATCCCGTTATTGGAGGACTGAGGTCTTGGCATTGGAAAACAATTTTCGGGGAGCAATGAAATCTGTCTTGGGAATTCATCAGCACTGTGTAATTGTGTGTGCATTCACATGCTGGTGGTGTCAGTGAAGAAGAGGAATGAACTGTTCAGTGAGACTTGTCTGGATTCATCGTTTTTATGATGCTTCATTTCCTAAGGTGACAGGTATTTGATGCCTTTATCCACGTCTCTCCTTTAAAGGTTTTCATGTACTAAAAAAAAAAGAAAGAAAAAAAAAAAAGATTATCATTGAAGCGAAAATTTGAGCATCTGAGTAAGCAAATGCATTTGGCTCTGATATACATGGAAAGTTTATTCTGCAGCCAAAGGTGGTTACTCTGACCATAATTTTACACAGACAGTTACAAGCAGTTATCTTGGTGGGTTCATACCATTTTAATAGGAAGTAATTTAGTGTTTTATTTTTTAGTATTTTTCAATAAATAAAGCAGAATGAACTCCAACAGTACATACTGCCAACTACTTTCCCAACTGCTGCTCTTTACAGAGGATAATTTATAATTATCAAAGATAAACTAAAGTATTAGGCTTGAAGAAATATGACTTCAAGTTTAAAAGCTTGTTTTATGAGGTAGATATTCTTTAATATTTTTTCAGGCCTCATAAACTTGATTGCTCTTTCCTTAGTTCTTTAATTGTTAGAAAGGTGGAAAGTTCAGAAATACAGTTTCGCTTGTAATCCCAGGAGTTTCTAATCATTGCTCCACTTAGCTGCAAGAGCATGGGCCAGTCTCCATAGGCACTGAACATGTATTAATGACTATTGTATTTGTATTGGGGAAGACCTTTTCTAACACTTCTCTGTCAAGAGATAATCTAAGTGTGTTATAAATTTTCCTCCCGTTCTAAGAAGAGCACAGCATCTGATCCGTTTGATGCCAGTTGCTAAATACAAATGTGAAAGATAAAGTCAGTTATTGTTATTCAAAGGCAAGGCATATATTAAACTTGTGCCAGACATAAAACAAAGGGAACTCTCAAGTGACAGAAGGCAGGCAAAGGGCAAAAGCCGGCGCTCGTGTTCTCTCATGCAATTCCCCACCAACTTCCCACAGCAGGCAGCAGGGTGAGGTGTGCCCATGCCCACACCCTCACGTTCGGTCTCAGTTCACTTCTCCAGAGTTATTCTGTCAGTATATGGAAAGGCAAAATATACCTCTCTGTGTGTAACTGGTGAAGATTTCATCTCATGCTTTCATCACTGAGGTACCTTCTTGTGTGTGACATATTTCTTTAAAATATACAGATTCAAAATATAGAATTTTGAATCGCTCTGCCTTTACATGTTTTAATTAATTATTCATAAATTGTACTTGTATTTAAAGACATCTTCCTAACCTCTTCTTGAGTGACCTCATGTGTTTTTCATGTCCTCCTAAATGATGCATTAGTACAAGCAAGGCATGAAGAGTTCAACATTTTTTTTCTGGTTATGCAGCAAAAAATGAAAAGCTCAGATATTTCAGATTTTCATCTTTGTTTGCATCATTTAACCCTGAAATGCAATGTAAGACATATAAGTCTTATATTTCAATAGAATTGTAATTCAGGGCTCAAGAAGCACAACAGTGGGACGATGGCTGTTAAATGGAGAACCTCCATGCCTTGTAGGGATTCTAAAATAAAAACTACAAAAAATAAGTGCTTAACCTTACACTTTTTATCACCAGTAGAACCTAAACCATACTACAAGGGAGATAGATACACTACAACATCCTCATTTCTGTGCATATCATAATCATTTTGTGGTGATATAACAAGTTACCTCATAGTTAGGAACTCAAAACTGAGATGGAGCAAATAAAAGAAGGGTAAAACAAACCACGATTTCATTCTTTACACATAGAAAAAAGAAAATAAAGGGAAATCTTGAAAAAAATCAATGAAAGGTGAATTCAGCCCTGTTGCAATCTCTTCACACTCTCAGATGGAAAGTTGTGTTCAGTGGAGGTATATTACTCATAATTTTAAGCAGATTAGATTGCTGATTTTTGTGCAACCCTCTGATGCGTATGAGATGATAGAATGAGTCTATCACCCATCCCTGCACAGCTGTAGGTGGAGGGAGAGGCATGATGGCGAGATTCCTTCTGGGAAAGAGCTTGACTTCTGTATGCAGGGCATAAATTTGTAAACGCTCCAGGATGATGCATTTTTTTTTCTGCTGCCATTGCAACGCAACACGTCTAATTGGAGATTTTTCTGATTACCCTAATATTGTTCTAGATCATCCCAACATGAAGTCACAACTTTACGTTCAGGACTCTACTGCATTAAGTCAATGGAGCTTCCCATTGTCATCATTCTCACCTTCATTTTAGGCAGCTGTGGAGGATGTTGAGTTGTTCAAACAGCATGCAAAGCAGGCAATATCTTCACTTTCCTCAGAGTTTAATGGGGGCTGGAGGTGTACACGTGTGTTCATGTGCACACAAGAGCAAGGGAGGACAAGAGGGCAAAGGTGAGAGAAAGGGAGGGAGGTTATGAGGTTAGTTAGATAAACAATTAGTGACAAGTGGTCTTGAGGCACCTGTGACAACTAAAATTGATCAGGTATTTCAGAGCTCAGAAACGCAAGGTATTTGGCAACCTCTGATCTCTTAATTCAATTGATTCTTTTCCAAGAGATTTTCAAACTGGTGACCTTTCCAAACCTAATTAGATGGTAGGAATCAGAAAGAGGACACTGGAGAATTTTAATAAAAGGAATTGAATTGTTTCTTCATCTTCACAACTTGGGATTTATGAGAGAATTGCACTGGCTTTGTAGCAATGTAAAATAAATAGACATTAGATGATGACAGGGAAAATAGAATTGCTGCCAAAGCTAAAAAGAGCTTGGCAAAAGAAGAAAGAACTACTACATAGTCAGTCATTCTTTACTGTACAAACCTTTTCATAAGGCACAGAAAAGAGATATACAGAAATAATGGACCCTTGCTAAAAGATGAAAAGGACTTTCTATAGCTTACATTTTTCACCAGCAAGGGCTAAGATGCATCTCAGTTGCTACAAAATCTTATTGTTCTCTTTCGCCATTCAGAAAACTGATTACAGCTCATAAAGAGCGTTTGCAGCCTGAACTTTTAACATCAGAAATAAATAACTGAAACAAGAGGTCAGGAAGAGAACAAAGTTGTTATGAGCATAAATACATTAAAGATATATCAGTCAAACTCCATTCCCATATATTTCCTTTTTAATTGTGCCTTTCTGAACTAGGCAGAATGATTTTTCATACAGTGAACTTCCAGTAAAATTGTGTTTCCGTGCTGGACAGCACTAAAGATACATTCATACATGGAAAGTTTAAATATCTGAACATTCAAAGGAATTGGAGATGGAAGAAGCCCTCTTCTTCATGGGCTGAGATATTTCCAACTCATTTCTATTTTTTCATCACCCAGATATAATCTAGGAATTCTCCTGTGTATTTATTATCTAAGACACAAAATCACTAGAAATACCTTTATCCAACCTTATACTTACTTTTGCTGGCTTAAGTCATAAGATAAGATGTCCAATGATAGTGCCACAAGAAAGAGAGCTGAAACGTAGCATGTCCTTCTTGCTTTTACATGTGCCAGAGACTTACATCAGAAAGCAGGTGTTACATCGGATGAGAGCAAGTTGCGCGATGCCCCACGCTACCGCACATTCACTATGACTCCTTCAAGTGCTCTCCACTCGGTTAAGTAGGATGAAAGAATCCCATTTTTTGCATCACACCAGAACAATTCTTATTTGGTGAATTTATCACTTTGAATCTGTCCCACACACCAGTCAATTCCAGAAAAAATACTGGGGAAAAAAAAATCACTTTGTCTTCTCTCACTGTCTCCTGGGGAATTATTTTGAGGAAGTAACATTCAGTCATTGCCAACACTCATTGCATTTTAACAACATATCTAAAAGACTTACAGGAAGGTTTAATACAGAGAAAAGAGGAGTCATCTTTTCCAAGGTGGCAAATCGCAAGTGCAACAAAAGAATATGGCAATACAAGGTATAGGAATACAAATCATTATATAAATTCTGTAGGTAAAATCTAGGTCTACTGAAGCCAAATAGATTTTGCCATGAACTACGGTGGATTCAGGATTTCATCTGATATAAAGATGGCAAAGCTGAAAATATCTCAGTTAATGAAAAGTGCATAATTTTGTATATTAATCAAACTTTCTTAAATTCTTGGTAACAACATATTTAGCCATTTTATGTTAGCTACTCTGAATTTCATTTCTTGAGAATTACCTGCTTTATTCCATTGTACGTTTAGGAAAAAAAACAAAACAAAACAACAAAAACCACAAACAAAACAAAAAAAATAAAAACAAAACCAAAATCCCACACCAAAACAAAAGAATCCTCCTGAAAATGATAAAAGCTTTTCTCACACAAGACCAGGGGATTATATATGGCATTATTTCAGAAACAAGGACAAACGCCCAGAGTAGAGCCCAACAGCTGTTAATATAGAGAGCTGTTAAAGGGGATCTCCTGGTATTACATTGGAAGCTGTCATTTTTGGTAGTACTGGAGGTATCTATTGATGTAATGGTCTCAGGAGACAGGAGGGCTTAAGTAGTTTTTTGAGACGTGAGGGTATTGACCTGACCTACTCACAGCAGTTGAATTGTTGGGAATGTTGATTCATGATTTTACAAAGACCTCACTATTCTTATTCTCCAGAGTGATTATACACCTGACAAATGGTAAAAGCAACATTACTGGACCTCAGAGAGTTATTTTACTTTTAATGCATGCCATTATTAAGCCTGATAGCCTCTCTTATTGCTGTTTTGATAGCTGCCTGCTGTTTAAATGAAAGCACCACGTTTCCTGACAGCTCATGCACAGGTGGCCCTGGTCTCACTCTAAACAAGTTGAGGAGAAATCAATCTTTGTGAGAAGGGGGTAGGAGAGAGGTGTCAGTCCATGTCATCCCAAGTTTGAACAGAGAATTTCACCTTGTCACAGGGAGAATGAGGGAAAGGGGCCCAGGGAGAAGATGCTGACCCCTACCTCACTGGCTTACTTGGTCTGGGACCATCTCTGCTGAGCCTTATGATGGCAAGACAATGTCTTGTAGCTCTTCCATGTAAAGGCTGTGCTATCTTATACCTGCAGAGATTTAAGGTGAAAAGCATTGACATTATTATTTATGCCGTCTTTCTGCAAACTACAGCCATTAAAATTGATGCGGCTATTGCCATAGCTGAGTTACTCTTTCTGACTACATCAGGAAAGCCCATTTCATGAGTCCATTTCACTGTGAAAATAATATTAATGCAGACAAGAAGTGACAGATGCTAAAGGACAGGTCCTGTTCGCATGTAAGTTTCATTGCCCAACATTAATGAAGCCTGGGCAATGAAAGAGAGGAATAGTCCCTTGATTCATAAATAGGTACATATGTGGTTTAAAATATCTAGTTTGAATTTCTTTGGGCTTCACTAAAGAACCACAAAGCAAGCTTTGACCTTCTGAGGACTCTGTTGGGTTAGGTAGTCTTTTCTAGGAGAGTTATGACACTTTGGCTGGCAGAGTCGACAGGAACCACTTCCTATTGAAGATACTCTGCCACTCAGGAGTCCCATCACCACCACAATGCACCGCAGCAGCTATGTTTCTGAAGAATGAGCTCTCCTTTCCTAGGTATTTAGCCCTAGCCGAGTTCTCCACAGCTGGAGAAGTGCAGCACACAGATGGCAAGGTGAGCTCTGGAGAGGGAGGACACCCTTCTGCTGTAGTCCTCTCTTCTGGGAAACATTTCCTGTTTGCTAGTATTAGGAGGTTGTCCTTTCCACATGCAGAGTATTTGAATCACACTTCAGTGATACTGAGGACTCTCTACTGACTCTTTAGGAAGCTTGGACACCTATCTCTTTTACTTTGAATCACTGTGCTGTGCCAGCTGATCATTTATAGTTTTGCAGCATGTAAACTAAGAGTATCCAAGTGGGTAGACTGGCTCCTACAAGCCTAAACCAAAGACTGTGTGTGGATTAGAGAGCATTTGAATCCTTTCTATACACTTACAGACTTATGGCCCTTGTAAGCTTGAATCTGAGATATCGGTCCTGTGAGGAGAACTGTGGTGCCATCTCCCATAAATGCAATTGCCTTTTAGTGTTTCTTGCCTTGTTAATCTCTGTTTCCTCAAAACTGTGGGAATGAACTGAGCAGTACAGGCCCATCGGGAGCAAAGGAAGCTGCTTCTCCAGGCAGCATCTGCGTAGCACTGTCCCAGCACTAACACAGCTCTGGCCTTTCCTTTCCAAACTTTCTTTTACAAAACAAAATCTTACTAAGCCTCTTATTTACAGCAGCCTCTACACACCAGTAAAGTTCAAGGGTGTGCCTTTGGCCTCAACTCTAATTATGGCTTGGGCTTCATATATTAGCTGCTAGAGATTCCTTTGTTTCTGGCTTGAATGAGAGCAAAAGCCACAGGAAAGACAGTTGCTCCTTAGAGGATTTTTGACCCAGAGAGAAGCAGTAAGTACTAGAAAGCTTGTGAGTAAACCTGGAGAGGAAGTTTGGTACCAGTCTTTTATAACAAGTCAGTGGATAAATTTTTACATTACTTAGAATGGTTACAAATCTTGAGAAACTTCACTGAACTTACACATTTAACTTCAGCTTAAGGTTTTGTAAAAAGAAGAATTGTTTTGCCTGCACTGTTTATTTGGTAGCTGGTAGGACCTTGATTCTGTGTAACCTACTTGGCCATTCCAAACTCCATACATAAAGAAGTGGTGGTATATTGATGGGTTGCCTCTGTGCAAATAATTAATTAAAAAAAACTCTTAGAAGTCTGAGGACCTAACGTAAAACCCCGTTAGCAATAGGTGAGAGTTCACTCTCAAAAAAGAAATGTAAGATAGCATTTATAAAAAGTATTTTTGCAATGATTTAACTCTGCTCCCACTGAAGCTGGAGGTAAAATTGCTAATGCCTTCAAAGTGTGCAAAATTAGAATATCACTTAATACCTTTGATAATCCTACCCCAAGCATACTCCTCCTGGGTAACAGTTGTACACTCACAAGCTTCACTTTAAAAACACTGGCAGAAATACAGATGAAAAAGGCTTTTTATTCTTTCCTTTCTGAGTAGCTGTATATTGCCCTCACTGCGGTAGCTCAGTGGTCACAGTCATTTATGAAGACCTAGCTGCTATTCTGGAGAAGAAGGTCAGATGGAAAAGGAGGTTAAGGGTCTGTTTTTTCAGAGGTGTTGTAAACATGGAAGTCACCTCTGATTTCAAAATAGTGTCTTTAGTTTAATTTTTCGGGCTTTAAATTATCACAGAAGGCCACGCAGAACAAACCAAAGAACTCAGTTACAGTGTCTCATCAGCCTCAGCCCTGAGAGTCTCAAGCATCTGACCACACAATCCATAGGCTCATGATACCAGTGGATCTTGCCCGATGTACTGGAGAAGGCGTACATCTTGCCTGATGTACGAGGCTTCAGTGACTGCCAGTGCTGTGGTCTGCATTCCCCTAGCACTTTCAGGCCCCAGCTGAAGCCAGGATCCCACAACAAAAGACAAAAGGAAGAATGACAGTTCCTGATGCAAGATCTTGCATTTTAAGCAGCCAAGACCATCAAATAGCAATGAGACAGTTCACTCATGGGCATTTGGTAGGTTGGCGCTGGTGCTGGTGCTGAACCATAATCCAGAGCTCCTCATGTTCCTAGTCCAGAGACTTAGCAGTTGCCGACCCAGGGAAGTCACCTCACTGCTTCTAGCTCCTTTTACCTGTTGTCAATGCTTCAAGTTTTTCCGTAAATGTAAATGCACAGAAACTGAACAAGGATAACTGTAGCTCTTCACATAACCCCATTTATACTTGAAGTTAAACTTGCTATCAAAGCCTTTTCCATTATTTCCATTCTAAAAGGAAAGTTTCTAAAATAAGTTTTGCCACCATCTTTGCAGTCTGAATACTTTAGAAGCTGAAGAAAATCCTTTTTGCCATGACTGTCCAAAACACCAGAATCACTCTTTTTGGTTTTGTATTTCACTCAAAGTGTTCATTTTGCCAAGACACCTTGTTCTCTTGTAAGATACACAGGCATTTTGACAAGGACTCCCTGTAGCTCTTTGCCAAAGTATTTAAGTTTTCTCCACTGAGCTCAGAGGACTTTCAGGCTGCACGAGGATCTCTTCTTGTGAGTCTCCCTTTCAGTATTTGGCCTTCTGCAGGAGCTGGAGGTCTTATTGCCTTTTGTTTATTTTGAAACCAGGCTTATGGACTGATTCTGGTCTATCTGACACCAAGGTAAATCAGGGAAGCCACAAGGAAGAGAGGCAGTGCTTTCTTGGAGGGGCACCAGAAATGTGCTCAAAATTTGATTCGCACCAGCCGTGATATATTGAGAATTCACAGATCTTGCTGTGAGGTTGGAAAAAAGATCCTGAGTGGAAAAGGGTTTTTTAAACACTTTCAGCGTTCCAGAGGAAGCTTAGTGAAGAGTATACAGAACTAGCTACACGAGCGTGCATGTTGCAATAGCCTAGCCTGTGTTGTCTGGTTAGTGGGTAGGGACTTCCAGCTTGCATACAGCCTCTTTGGCTATATCCATACTTGTAAACCAACCTGGGCCAATACATAGTCATGGGTACTGTTGCACAGTCACCTCTGCTGATCCATTGCTAGAGTGCTACACCATGCAGGAAACCATATAGTAAATACACTCCCTTCTCTATCTATATTGTTAGATCGTCCTGTGCCAGCTAGCATTCCTGGGCACTCTTCAAGGGAGTGCACAAGGCAGGGACCATTCCCAAAAGTCAAGACAGATGGGTCCATTATGTTAAGGACAGGTAAAGAGAGTTTAGCCATATGGATGCAGATACCTTTGCTGTCATTCACCCTGCCTGTGCTATGTAGTAGAGGTTTTTAATATCCATAAGAAAATTTCTTAGGTATAAAAGCCTGGATGCTGTGAGGTAGTGATCCATACCAACTCTGTAATTAGGTCGTTACCAGTTCTCAATAAACATTTTGCCTTTTATATTTTAAATGAGGTTGCTTTTGTTTTAACAGAAAATGCTCTCCTTGACTGCATGTAAACCTCATTACTAATAGCTAAGCTTCTTTCTTTTTTTTAAGTATGCAGCTGTTTCAATTGTTGTTAGGCCTGCATTTGGGGATTATCACTTTTATTTCTGATTAAAATATCTACATGGTAATGTAATTGAAACAATTTTTCCAAAGTAAATGCGTCGGTTGTGGTTTTCATTATCAGGATAATCTTCCTCTTTCCCTCACACCCAAAGCAGTGAAATCTTTCCCTCTCTAGCAATATAAAACCGCATCAATGTGCACAGCAGATTTTAAACAGTTTACTGCTCACTACCCATTAAACTATTTTACAAACAACAATGAAAGAGGAAATAACAAAGCATGCTCTTTGAATTAATACTTGGGTTAAAATACTCTGAAGTTCATAAACTGCTCCAGCTGCGTGTTCACAGTTTATGACATTTCAAGAACTATGCTCCTCAGCAAAATTAAAACCTTCTCCACAGCCAGGGACCTGCTGCAGCTCTGTGGGCTTCACCGTGCAGCAGAGGTACACCATGTTGCTGCACAATGCCAAAACCCAAGGTAGCTCCCAGGCTGCTGAAGGGAAGCCCTCCCAGCACAGAAGAAATATTTTCTCTCTTCTCTAAATACAAATAAATCAGAGGAGGAGCTGATGATACTGATGCTGCGAAGAGGCATGAGGTCCCGCTTGGGCAGGGAATGGTGGAGGAGTACTGCCACCTCTTGGCTCCATGCTAAAATGACGGTGTCCAGGAGAAGATCATTCCATCATCCAGGTCACGGACAGCCCCGAGCCTTGACTCCTAACGGGTGTCGATAAGATTGGTGGGGGAGAAAAATAAAAATGCTTTTGTCCCATATTTAGACTTCTAAATGCTACTTGCACATGTGAACATTTATTAGTGCTTACAGGTTTGGTTTCCCATCTACTATGTCCTTGGCAGTGTCCTAGCAAGGGTGCCAGAAAAACACTTTAAAAGTCATTGTCTCACAGCAAGAGCAAGCAGCAAACTCAGCTGATGTAAAGCAATCCCTCCAGCACTTCAGTGCTGGGCTTATCCCAAAGCAATGACATTTGTGGGGAGATTTATGTTATTTTGTTATATTGTGATGGAATTCTTCCAAAGGAATAAATTACATATCAGCACTGCACTGAAGCTAGGCAGGTAATGATAGTCTCAGAGGGGACTCCACAACATCTTGCAAACATCTGTGGTCATTTGTGTGAGTGCCAGTTAACCTGTGGTGGTCTGGTAGATGAGGAGGTCTGTCTCTTAGGTTCTGGAAGTCAGGAAAAGAGGGGATGTTTCCAGACACTGGCAGAGGAACTCTTCACGTTCTTCATGGAAAACAAAAACTGCATGGTACTCTGTGCTGCTCCACAAGCCATCAGCTGTCCAGTCATAATTGGTTGAAGTAAGTGCAGGGAAGACAATAGAGCATAGACATGCAGGCTCATTCTTTTCTGCCATTGACTCAGAGGACATCTTTGAGTCTGGTTTTGCATACATGCTTCCACTTCCCCTGGTAATGAAGATCTGGCCATCTCCCTAAGGATTCTCAAGATGCACAGTAAAAGGAGTTGTAGTGCCAAGTTATTCAGCCCCTATGCCCAGATAGCTCTATGCCTTGGGTCGATGACACGCACAGGTCCTTCTGCTTAAAGTCTGCTGGTTGGTTTTGTGCCTGGCAGGAGAATGCCATCATTGATTACTTAATCTGTAGAGCAGGAATGGACTGAATGTGGTCAAAACTACATACTTGGAGTCACTTAAGGCTCTACAAGGAAGGCAATGTATATGTGAATATACATCCACACAGATACGCATACTGAAAACATGACTTGCCGTTGGCATCTGCAGTGGTTCATCAGATCTCATAGTCAGGCCATGGGATCTTTAAACCATGCTTTAAAACACACATTTTTTATCTATACTCTTCAACAACTACTTCAAAACTATTTCTACAATTATTGGGAGATTCCGGCTGAATTCAGGATCAAGGACAAACACGGTGACCTTTCTCTCATATTTCTATGTTAAACCTTCCCAACTTGTGAGTCTGCCACAAGGAGACAAAGTTTTTTAGTCACTCAGTTTGTTGGTCTAAGTTTATCAGTCACTCAAAACACCTTCCTGAAGTTAGCGCTTCAAGCTGGTGAGAATTAGAATTGAATGGAATTAGAGTTGTAGAGGGTTTTTTATAAGAGAATCCATATTGCTGTTTAAATACAACTATAGAGTGAAGGTTTAAGCACTTCCTCTTTATTATATTTGATTTAGTTTTCTTGACAATTGGCAAAACCTTCAGAAGGGGTTTTAGTTTTACAGGAAGACTCCAAGAGTTGCTTGGCTCATTCCCTCCCTATGGGTAACAGTTTTATAAAAAGCTGATCCCTGTGACTGTAAACAGGGAAAAAAAAATGAGTGTGTTGGGAAATGCAATAACAGTTTGTCAGAAAAAGCAAGCAAACTGTATCCGGAAAGCCCATATGTTTCACCTTCCAAAAGTGCAATGAAAATTAAACTTTTCAAGATGAGAAGTACTTACCAGAGTGGAAATTAAAACTAAAGTGCTGAATGTCCACAGCTTTACACTTTATAATGAAGTAGGAAAGTCTTTTCAAACCTTGTTTCTCAGAAATCATTCTCCTTATTTCTGAAATGTTTAATGGTAGCACAATTTAATAGAAGGTTTTCCTGTTTGTTTTGTATGTTTGTATAAATAAAATTTGACTTTACTAAATATGTCTATATTTCAGGCCAATTTACAGAATAATTATAGCTTTAAAGACTAAACTTTCGCAAGAACTCTGGTACATTGTAGAATCTCTTGGCTTTGTGTGTGTGGCTGTGAAATATCCTCAGTCTGCGTAGGTGCAGAACACGTTTAAGCAATTTTTATAGTACAAATACTTTGCAGTAAAGAACAAGGCCATACCTTCATGTTTATATGTCAGACACAGATCCATGCTGTATCCTGCCAAGCTTTTGTAACATTTAAATATATGTATTGATATATATGTTTTAATAGTACTAATTGCCTGATGAAACATTCTTCTACTTCCTATTCTCTCCCCTCAGGAGGCAGCTGTTTATAGGGTGTATTGCAGTGAGGGAAGGCACACAGTTCAGACTTAGGAGCATGGCATAATCAAGGCAGCTATAAAAATAACTTCACTTTGTAAAAGTTTCTCAGGTTTAATTGAGCTCTTAACAGGCACAGTAAAATGTGATGGTGATGTGATTGACAAAATTCAACCTTATCTTTCTGTATGAGATCCTGAACAAAGGTGTATTTTGTTCCAGGGAAGATTAATTTCGACTTCTGTTTCACTCCATCTTTGAAATTATCAAGAGAATGGGAAAAACGAAATTATCAAGAGAATGGGGAAAAGAGTTTTGAAAACCTGCAGTGCTTGGACTTTACCTTTCAGTGCTGCAGACAAAGATTTTGTCTTCTCATCTGCTCAGATATAAGGTTACTTTTTCTTCTTGTTTTAATAACAGAGGCTTCATCCATACTCAGAGTCAAGAAAGTAATGCATGAGATGGCCTCACTAACAAACATGAGAAGGGTTCTGCCATAATTTTATTTCTATAACATACTGTATCAGTTAAAAGAAAACTTGATTATCTCAAACATAACATTTTGAAAGTTTTTAACTGCTTGATCAAGGGGTCACACCTCTAAAGCAGATACTCCCTCACAGCTGCCAGTATATACTGGCACTCCTCTAGCCTCACCACCTGAGTAACTTTTGCTTCCTCCACTATACAAAGCAAACTCCTCAATACAAATACACAGACATACACACACCCCTATCTGCCTGACTCCGGTTATCAAAACTAGAATAATTTAAATTTATAGATGTGATTTTCTGCCATTCTTTTTCATCCCACTGAGCCTGAGCAGGAAATCCACAGGCAGGAGGTTTCATGGCCAGGGGCTCCACCTGGCCCTTGTCCCCTGCCAGGGAGAAAACCTGGAGTGGAGGAGAGAGGGTGCATGGATCCCACAGCAGCACCTTCCCTGCTCACTGGGACCTCCTGGTAGAAACTCTGCAGCCTGTGCATGACAAAGGAGAAAAATACACTGTATTTTATAGTGTACATTGTACACTATAGTGTACATTATAGTGTACAAAATACATTGTATTTTTCTGTGCAGTGTTACTGTCTGCACTGTTAAGGTTCAGATATCACTTGCTGTGGGCAGCCTTCTTATGTGCTTATTCATATTAAGTAGCACCGTTAAAATCAGTGCTGTAAGAGTAGCATTTATATAATGCTTGGTAAAAGCTTATAAAGCCCTGTGAGATGAGTACTCTTATTATTGCTTCTGAGTTATAGGTGAGGGAATTAGCACAGCAAGGCTAATAGAGGAGACTTGACTTTCAGAGCCAAGTCATGTGTTGTTTTAATCCACCCGTAACTCTCTATTGTCCACTGACTTTAGGTAATTGCCTTTCTAGACTCCCTGATGAAATACTATTCATCCCCTGACCCTGATATCAGTGTGCACTGGTTCTTCCCTAGCAGAGCAGGCTGGCCACTTTCTGCTTCCTTCATTAACAGAGGCAAACCCAATTTTCCCCTCCTCTGCTGACTTGGTCCCTTCCTCTGCCCTCATCCCCGAAACACCTAGCGGGCCTGCTCTACAGAGTCCTAAAAAGGTACACCATGTCCTAGCTTGTGCTGTTCAACCTTGGATCAACACCCAAGCTAGAAATTATAAAAGTGAAGGAAATTTTGTGGGAGATTATTGATTGCAAAAAAATAATGGGGGGAGCGGGGTACACAGAGAAGCAATATGGTTTTTGCTGGAACTAGTAATCTACCTATGGGGAGCAGAAAGTTACTGCTGGGTTTGATACTACCGTTTCTTTAATTGTTGTGAGGATACCTGAAACTCAGATGTGTGCCTCTTCTTGGGTGATGCTATAAATCTGCGAAACCTAAGACATGGGACCAGACCTCCTGAATCATCAACTTCAGTGCCTTGCTGACACAGGCAACCATACCATACATTAATCTATAAAATAAATATACTGGAGGGGTGTTGTTCAGCAGAACTCTTTGCAGAAGGCAAACATACAGCAAAATAGAAATAAGGCAGCTGGTGAAAACAGCGCTCAGAAGCTGCTCCTGGCTCCGACCCAGTAGACCTCAGGCATTCTGTGGGACATATCCACAGAAATAAAATAATACTATTTCATTTCAATTAAAAAATATGGCATATTTCCACCATTGCTGGTTCTTTGATACCCTTTCATTTCATTAAGAAAGTTTCTAGTCTTCCAAAATTCTGGGAAAAATAACCAGGAGAATGAAATCCCGCAAAATGGAAGGATGAAAAAATTCCCTTAGTATCTCACACAATTTTTCCACTGGTAAAATTCTACTTCTCCTCCTTTTGACTTATTCATATGAAAGGAAAAAAAATTACCAAACGTTGTCCCACACCTACAAGTATCAGACTGGCACAGATTTAGAGTGCGTCGTTTTATTGTATTTATTTATTTTACTGATGATAAGGATGAAGTTTTATATGACTCAATTTGGATCACTGTAATATACAGTAGTTAACACTTGATGCTATTAAAACCAGTTTTTCAATCACCTGGAAAACTCAATCTCATTTCTGAAGACAGTAGAAACTATAGGTTGATAGTCAGCAACACGTTTTTTCTACAGTCTTTGTGAATCACAGAATCACAGCATCGCCTTGGTTGGAAGAGACCTCTAAGATCAAGTTCAACCACTGACCTAACACTGCCAATTCGCCACTACACCAGGTCCCTTAGCACCTCATCTACACTTTTCTTAGTGCCTCATCTTATGTTTTCAGCTTCTTAATTAAAGTAGAAATTGAATGTACTTGTTTTAAAAGGGAACAAAGTGGAAATGATTGATGAAAGTAGCTGCAAGAATTGCCACTCTCTGAAACCACTTGATTTGGCTGTCACAGAGGACTTTCCAAAGGCTGAATTAGAAGGGCAAAACAAAGGAGCATTGTATGTTGAGACTGCAGATGGTAGTCTGAACCCTGGGGTCTAGGCAGATTAAGTTCAGTATGAATTTATAATGCTTTAAGGATATACTGTTGCTGTATTGATAACAATGTAATTAAAGAATCACTGTAGATTGATTTAAAAATATAGTAAAAATGAAACCTTGCAGGAGAGACTAAAACTTCAGAGAAAAAAAGTCTTTCTTTCAAGGGACGGTTTGAGGGCTCTTTTCCCTTTTTTGAATATCCCAGTTGTCTTGCTGCTTTCAGGAGCTTTGATACTTGGCCAATACATGAGCACAGAGTAATGAAAACAAGAACTCCTCTAAAATCCTGAGTCGTATTTTTTTGCAAATGCCTTTGAAATGTCTGAGGGCAGCATTTCTTCTTTGAGGTTCATCTATTTAAAATGTTCGTGTTGAGCTGAGTATAATTTGACTGAGGCATGTTGGCTGGTGCACTCTAAGGTTTAGGGTCAGGGTAATATACCAGTGTGCATTGCATAATGTTGCTCTCACTGCATTCCATCTGAGTGTTACTGAAACAAAGGTGAAGTGATCAGAAAATAGCATGCTGGATGTTGGCTTTCTCTGTTAAGACTGATGCAGCAGAGAGTAAACATTTCTTTGTGTTTATATATACCTACATGCATTTGAACAGCTGCAAGCTGACCAGTGTACCTGATGTAATGGTGTTCTGAGATGACGAGCAGCCAATATTAAATCTTGTCTGAATAACAGATTTAAAGCCTATCTGAAAGGCAAGATTCATGGAGACTACATATATATTGGACTATTATTATCTTTTCATATAGTATGAGAACTGGAGCCTGGGTTCACGACGCTGCACACTGAACACAAAGACCAGTTCTGCTCTTAGTCAGCTTTCAGCCTATTTAGGGGGAGAACAGTGTGGGATATAAGTGCATATTGTAGTAATAGTGATCTTATCTAGTGGGGAGAATGTTAAAAGGCAACATGAACTCTCACTGTTTCCCCAGAATGGGATGACAGGAAATTTGAAGAAGGCTACTATGGTTTAGATTTGACCGTAAAGGACACAGGAAGTGTTTATTTAGAATTAGAATTAGCACCTGCTCCTTCGGTTGTGTGGTGAGAACGGCTGAAAGGTGCCATTAAGGAAATGAGTAGGTGGCAGTCTGGGAGGTGACTGGGAGGTCTGAGAGCCAGTAAGAAGCTCTTTGCTAAGGTCCTGTTTGTATTTGTGTGGGCACAAACAAGTACGGGAAACAGCCTGAGGATGTTGTGTCTATACAGGTCTTCACAGGATTTAAGCAAAATATTAACTTGAAGAGCAAGTTTATAGTCCCCATGAATACCTCCTAGCACTACCATATTCAGGTGATCTGCTTTCTTACTCAGACAAGTGACTGACAAGGTATTTTTTAACTCTCCTAGATCTGGGAATAGTTATGCAGTGTTTCTCTCCTAGTGATGAGGGCATGATGAGTCACCAGCCCATACTCTTACAATAGTGCCCCCAAACAGGAATTTTTGTTACATTTACAAGAAGGAGCTGCTGCTGAGTAGTCCTACATGAGATAAATTATCTAGGGTAAGGTCCTTTTGAAACAGTTCAGAAAAGAAAGGAAAATTAAGATATCTGGTGCTCAGTATCTATAGTACAAGTGCAGTCTTTCAAGATTTGCTCATATTCACTTCCTTCAGTGGGATTCATCTTCCCTAATTTTAGGGGGCTACAGTGTATGTGTCTACATCTGAGCTAGTCAGGTAATATTCCTTTATAGTCATTTGAGACCCAGTTAATATATCAATGGCAGTCTGGGGTATGTTTCACCTGACCCCAGACTCTACTGACTATGCCAAAGAGATCTCTATTGACTGTGAAAGAAGTCTCAGTGAAGAGCTCAGATATACACACTTACTTTGTAGATCCCTAAAATTAGAGAAGGTGAATCCCAGTCTCTGACCACACATTCAAATTTTGAAAATGGGTAGTTCAAGAGGACATATCAAGTCACTAGAAGACAGGAGAAAGGGAACCAGGACCTGCATTCAGAGATGGATTTACAAATATTATCTTCTCCAGCTTATATTCAGGTCACTTTATTACAATATTTAGCTTAAATTTGTAGATATAATTTCACTGAGACCATATTTCCTTTTCATACAGATGACTGCATGGGCAAGGCATGGTCAGGACATTGGCTTTGCAGGACTACATCATTAACTCCTCCAACACATCTGAAAGGGAGTGATCCATTCTAGGAAAAAGGCTCATACAATTTATTCTTCCCATAAGTGAGAAGCAAAAGCTGAATTATGTCTCTCAAAAGAGTGTTCAGCCTGTGCTCTGGGTAGAACATGCTGGCTATTCTTTGAAGAAGGACACAAGGTACTCACTTCAACCCTTATGGGTTTGTTTAAAGGGAGCTTGGGTTCTGTAAACAAGACAGAGCAATGTTTTCTTCTGGCAGTCCACACATTTCGCAACAGCTTTCACAAGCTCTACCAGGAGACAAACAAGTGCCCAACTATCTGGGAGAGAAAGAAAGCCCCTTCTTCAAATGAAGGGAGCTCTTTCCTAACCACAAGCAGTGGTATGTGGTGCTTCCCCAAGCACGTGGCAGTGACATGCTGAAGGGTGAAATGGGCTTGCTGAGGGACAAATTCAGATGGAATCTGTTACAAAGCAGCTCCCTTGGACATGTCTACAATAAAGCATTTGTTCTGAGGATGTTCACTATCATCTCAGTTGTTCCTGTGAGCTATTACTCTAAGAGCGCAAGCACAAACCACAACTTACTGAATCAAACCCAATGTGGAGCAGTAAGCTGCTCTGGCAGTGCCTCTTCACAAAACATCTGTTCTATTCCATGTATGACTTTTCTTGCCTTTGACTCAACTTTCTATGTCCATCTGGAAATGCAGAGACCAGAACTCTGCCCTTCACTGTAGATGCCGGTGGATAAAGCTGCCAGGAGAGTACTGCTGGCAAGAGCGAACAGAGATGTTTTTGTTGCAAACAGCCCCGTAGGTGGATAAAAACTCTCACTTGAACATTTAATTTGTGCATTTTTGTGTTTCTCTTGCAACCTCTTTCTTTAAGCAGTGAGCTACTCGTGCAACCAAAACCATGTGACTTAAGCTGTGGACTTCTATCTCTGGCCATGCCAGTGGAAGAGATTACTGCTTCTGCCTGCTGGAGGTTGCTGCTCTCTCAGCTAGCAGCTAGATTGAGTGCACCCTATCCTGTTAAAGTGAAAATGTGCTGGATGGGCAAAGTCTGGTTATTTAAATTTGGACCTAAGCTCCTGTCCTGTCACAACAGTACCCAAGCTGAAGGTTATTTCATCCTCAGTTGTGCTGACATGGCCATGGTCAGACTAGCATTAGCTTAAAAATGTTTTGCTGGATGGCAAGGAAACAACAATATAGTCAAAGAGCAAGAGATATGGAATTTATCTGTTACTGTGGTCAACTTTTGCATTCAAAAATAAGACTAAGAAATCTAATTAGCCACCATGAAGAAGACGAGAAGAGCCTATGGATCCACTGAGACTTATTCAAGTCCAAAAATATATGACTCCATTTAGACTTGAGAGCTGCAAAGTCGGGACTTAAGAGTTGGATGCATGCTTCTAACAACAAAAGAAATTAATAGTATGTAGCAGTTTCTCCTTTTTAGCATTTATTTTCTTTTAATATGCCACATAGATCCATTCTTGAATAGAGTTGGTCAAAGAGCATACAAGAAATTCTTCTTTTCCAAAACCTCCAGCAAGGTACCACACCCAGTTCCACTACAACCCATCCCCAAAACCAGATGCCACTTAGGTCTTGGTGGATTATATTCTCCCCTGCTACTTGCAACAGGTTCCCACAAACAGTAGTGTGCCTCAGCTTTGACAGAGCATTTAATCAGACAGTGATCAGTGTTCTCAGTCAAAAAAGCACTTACTTATAAAACTATGTATATCAGGACCATCTGGAGACACCCACCATAACAGTGCAATAAAATATACTTGAAATTTATGTTGTGACATTGTGATTATTATAAGTTCAGTTCTTTCAACAGACGTATAAACCAATAACTTTCCTTGTGTTAAATGTTCCCCAGAGAAAAGTGAATTGACCTCTTCAGGGATTTTCCAAGGATCAGAAAACTGTCCTTTCAGTATCTGTTTTCCATTATTGTAATTACAGAGGGTGATGATAATCCTTTCAGCATTATTGTTTTGACATGTGCGTGATTTATAGTCGGACATCTAAGTTCATTTGATGCCGTTGTTGAGAGCAGCGCATTGTATCAGAGATAAAAGGAACGAAACAGACATGTTATCTGATAACTAACATAACTTGTGAGCAGAAAAGAAATGTGGTCTCATTTAACATAATTATAAATAACTGCTTAAATTTCAAATCATCAGTGGAGTGTAAATGCTCTGAGATGAATATTATAAATAAACAATTTCACAAGAGGGTATTCAGATGAGCTGATAATATTCCAGCAAAGGGACAATGAGATTGCTGTGCACCCCAGCACTGGGTCCTGCTGAAACTTCTTAGACAGGCAAAATCTTCCAGGAGATCAACAGTAAGTTCACATAAATAAGCAGCAGTATAGAGTCTGTTACAAGCTTCTCTACTGAAATAATAGTCCCGTTGTTTTTTTTTTTTTAAAAAAAAAGATGCTCTGATAAATTGTGCCTACACAGGTGATGGTACATGCCAGCAGGATAAACTGTGTCACTGAGGGAACAACTTGTGTGCAGAAGTCATTTTCTGTTCCCAGGGACAGCGGGAGGGTGACCCACAGCAACCTCTGCATAACAATTTTTCAAGCTAGCATGTGGCAGGATTTTCTTTAAATGATGGCTGTGAATTCGTAGCAACAGCTTACCTCAAGCCCTCTTGAAAAGAAGTAAAGCAGCAGTCATTTTCATACCAAACCTTTTGTCTTCAGAAGGAAGCACAGACAGGCCTGCAGGCAGGACTTCAGGGTGTTCCTGTGAAGAAGAGGTAGAGGTTCATGTCTCAGCTACTGGGCACTAGTTCTCACCACACATGGTAATACATCTAGTCTGAAGTGCAGATATTGGGACAAAAGCATGGTTTTGCTTCTACTGCTCCTTCCCAATGTAATAACCCTCAACTAAGGGCTGAGTCAGGCAGTTGGTGTCAAGGACCTCTTCAGTGACCTTCGTGAAAGCTCCCAGGACTCTCAAGTCAGATATCCCAGCTCTTTAGAAAGATTTAGCTCTGTGCAGGAGATTCATATGGCCACATGCACACATCTACAGCTAAGCTGGTCACCCTTGGCTCCTTAACTACTGTGAGAAGTAGGCACTTTCAGGGTCCCATCCTTCTGGATAAGATGAACTGTGTCCTAGAAGACACTACATATCTGTAGTGACTCTGACAGTTGTATTAGGTATCAGTTGTATTAGACTATATGTAGGTGTCTGTGCTGAACATATCAAAAGGCAACTGAGATGAGATCCACCTGCAGTTCTTGGCAGAAATCAGCCTTATTTTATAACACTGGGGATTCTCTTTGTTTCCTATTCATACGTTGTATTGAGTAACAGTCAGTGACATGGAGATCGTTTTCAGGCTCATAAGTAAAATTTTTGAATACAAGGACAATCAGGAACATCAGTCTGTATTTATTTTAAAATAGATTTATTAAAATGTGTAGAACCCCTGGTACTGATACCCTTAATTAGTAAAAGTACTTTCTTAGTTAAAGAAGTATCTTTATCAAGTTTTATTCAATTTACCTTAGAAATTAAATTGTTAAATTTAAATAAAACCAATCAGATTCTACCAAACATTAAAAAAATTACAGAATGAATATAGTTTAGGCAACACATTCAAAATTTTGTTGAATGACAAAGCTGACGATAGAAACCCAAAGTGCTGCATCTCAGCATTATGCTGTATTAGCTAATTATTTTCTCTGAAATTTAATTTATTTTAGTTTGTATGTGTAACTGGACCATATCCTTATATGACAATCATCATTATTACTCCATGGGCTGGGCTGGGCTTTTGCTATAAATCTAGTAACTGGTGCTGTGCTGATTTACATCAGCTGGAAGGCATAGGCTATTATCGACCATTATCTGGGATTTGACTAAAGAATTACTGATGGAATGATTTCTATTACAAATATCAATCTATTCAAACCAGAATTTTTACAGAAAGTTTTAACTGGATAATGAATAAAAATGGAAAATTTCTCCCTGAAGGAAAACCCTGTAAAATGGAATCTCATATCACCCCAAACATTTTCTTTTGATAAAACCATAACAACTCGTTTCGCTTAGCTTTTTTGTATCTGTGACATGAAATATCTCAGTATTTTAAAAATTATTTAAATTATTTTTAAAAATTATTTTAAAATTGTTTCAAAGCAAAAGGGAAAATATTTTATTCTGAAAACATTAGCTGACAATTTCTAAACCATGAGAACTTTTTTCTCTTTTCAAAGCTGGAGAAGAAAACATATTTCAGCAAAACCAACCTGGTTTGTCAAAGTGATTCCAGTGGAGAGTCTTAGTCTGACAGCAGTTATTTGTCCAGGTCCCATCACGAACTTCTCTCCTGTATTTGAAGTTCCACATGAAAAACCTTTGAAAACAGGAATTAGAAATAGAGTTGAACTTACATTATCCCGTCCTCTTTTTCTCCCCAATGTAACACTGATGCATTCTATTTAAAAAATGCACTTATCTGTGTGTCATAAGATCAAAAGATATTTCAATCATCAGCTATCAGCTGTGATGTTTGTTTAATTAAACTAAGAGAGTGATTTAATAGTTATGGCTAATCTTTATATACAGATTTGTTTTTTTTCAGTGTGAACTGTGTCCTTGAAATTAGCCTAAAAGTAGCTACATATTTGACCCTCAGCAGCAACAACAAACAGCACACAGCAGCTCTGACATGCTATCAGAGTCATGGATCATTTTAAAGAGCCTGGAAATGATTAAACACGGGTGCTGCTGTATGCAGTCTTTAATTGATTGATTCGAGTTTGCGGTCAGAAAATGACTGTCAGCTACAGCTTATCTGTAATTACCAGTAATCAAAACCAGACTTTTCCCTCTTCCTAATGCTGTAATGCTCTTTCAGTGATCTTGACATATGTGTGACTCAGGCATGTATCTGCAATCGCCTAATAGTGTTACCCTGAATAGCAATATGCTCCAGGACATACTCAACAGAAAAAGAAATACCTCTATACCTCTGCAATAATCACTGTGAGTAAGGAGGCGAGAAACTGGCAGGGAAAGGTCTGAGGTTTAGAATATTCTTTTGATATTGTGCTGATGACAAGGGAACAGTAGAGAAAAATCACATTCTTTCTTTTCCACCCCCTTGTTTGTGTACTGGATGAAGAGCAACGAGAGCACTCCTGGTCCAGGAGTGCATTTCATTCCATATCAGTTAATGGAAACAAGCAAAATCATCCCATTCTCTTTGGCAGCCCTCCTGGACTGGTTAGAAAGATGCTTGTTTTCAAAGGAAGACCCTGAGAATTGCTCTGAGACCTGTTTTGACTGCACAGCCTGAATAAGATGATGCTTGATCTGCTGAAGCTACTGTGAGGTGTCATTGGCATTCCTGTTGCTCCAGAAACAGAAATGGCTCTCCTGACATTTTTTGGACTGATGCACATCAGACTGAAGGGTTGAACCCACTTCTTTTATCTCCCACTGGATTCTCTTTGGGTGAAAAGGGGAGGGAAAAACTGTGTCCAACTCCTTCTGAAAAAAAAAGGAAAAAAACTGCTGAAATCCTATTCCAATTATAGAATAAATTATAGAATAAATAAAGTCACCTAGTTCCAGAGAAGAATCAGGGTTATAAATACTCAGTGGTGGAAGATGCTTCCTGCAATCAGAGATAGGAGAATAGGTCAGAAGCTGGTTAGAGTCCAAGTCTCACCCCTTTGCAGAATGCCATGTTGGGCATTTTAGACAGCTTACAACTCAGTTGGTGAAGTGCTGGGGTCTGAACCCCAAGCCCTGAATTAAGGTTGACATATAGGTGGTCCCCATGGCCCTTTAAAAGGAGGGGATGAGTTTGCCTTTTGGCTTTCCTCCAAGGTGCAGCCGATCTTGCAGGGAAAGCCCTTGGGTAAACAAGCCCCAGGTGCCCTGCATTGGGTAAATGAGTGCCAGGTGTCCTGCTTTGGGGATAAAAGCTGAGACCACTTGCAGGAAGGGTGGAGTGTCTGTCTGTGAGGTGGATGCACTTTGCAGAGTTTCCTGTTGGGGAAGGACCTCCTGACTCTCCCTGCAGCTGGGCCCCAGTCAGGTTTGGCATTTGCAAAGGTGGGCTTCATGGGGAGACAATATGGGGCTGCTTCTGTTGTATATGATCAGCCTATTGACTTGGTTGTCTCCCATTTTTTCTATGGGAGCCTTTGTGTGTTTGTTTATTCCATCTATTATTGATCGTGCTGTGTCATTCCTGGGGTCACTGGGGTTAATGTCTATTATGTGTGATCTGTTTGACTTGTTTGTACCCCCAGCAATCTTCCATATGCTGACTTTTCTATGTACAATATAATGTGGTTATTGGATTGTTTTTCTGCTGTCTGCATCCTTTGTGTTAGGCCTAGTGATTGGCAAAACAGTTGGTCTTTGTGAACCCTGCTTAAGACCTCCAACCCTTCCTATGAGTCCAGCTCAAGAATGTAGACGACCATGCACCTGAAGAGCAGGCATTACAGCACTTATCACTACAGGACCCAAATCCTATTTAGAGTGAGATTTTCATATCTAAACTGAATTTCCCTTTCAGGACGCATAGAGGAACACTGGTCTGCATAAAGTGTCTTGAAAACTACAGACCAATGAATAACCTGTTAAAATTTGAACACTCCCATTTGACATCCCTTTACTTTTGATCACAGAGGGGTTAATTTCCACAACATGTGAGAAGCACTTGAGAGTCAAGATGTGCAACAGACAAATTGGAAAACAGAAATCCAATTTTTTTGGTATATTTATGGCTGCGTGGCAAAAAAAAGGGAAACCTGAAGGAGGCTTTCTGCTTTCCTAGCAGAAAGAAAACAAAACAAAATAGTCTGGGAAGATAGTGGTGATGAAAATGGGGGAAAGAAAAAAAAAAAAAAAATCAGCAAAAGATGAAAAGATGCAAGGTGAAGATAGAGAAGGATTCTCTAGAAAACATGTTTTCAAAAGCACCCTATTTTTCCAATGTCTATCTGCATATAAACATCTGTGAGCTTTTTTTTTCAGATGTTTAAAAAGGGTAAATCACATTAAATGTAGGTGAAGAAAAATTAATCCTCTTAATCATATGAGTCATTTCTCACTGCAGATATACTCTACATGTATAAAGATGAGAAGACAAGTTACTGGGGAAAAAAAGCATACTGTATTTGTTCAGAAAGAGCTGAACAGTATTTTATTTTCATATTTTGCATAAAGACTGTCATCACCAGTCACTTTGGTGAAGATAACCACGGAATCTGCTATCTTTATCCATAGGACTTGGTGTCTCTACAGTCTTTTGAGCAAGAATCATATATATATATATGCTTTATAAACAGGTAACATCTCCTATTAGCTAATGTTGTCAGAGCAATGTATGCCTGCCTGCTGCTCCACTCCAAAACACATAAATCCTGGCTGCACTTCCTACTTTTTTGATTTATATGCTAAAACTGAGAGAACTTGCACAATGCTTGTCTGCCAGCACGCAAGTCGTCTCACAGAAACCTACCGAAGTATTTGTGGTGAAAGCTAAGCATGCGATGTGCTGGACAAGGGCCTGAACAACCGGAGCTGAGATTATGAGGCCAAAGAGCTCTCACCGTTCAGAGACATTCACAGTCCAGAGCAAGATGCTGTGGCTCTGGGTCAGCTCTGGGATTTCTACAAGATCTCCTGCTCCTCTGCTAAGTCAAAATCCAACAGTGGCAGCTTGGCCTGCTTCCTCTCTTCTCAGAGAGGGCAAGAATAAAAGATAAAGCCCTAAAGCAGTCAATGTGTGTGTGCACCTCCTTTTGTCTTGCTCTCTGTAAAAAGGATTGTCAATATCACACTGATACTGTGGCTTTTGGGGGTTTTTTCCCTTGGAAAATCCTTATAGCTGAAAATACTGAGGGGGGGGGGAAAAGTAAAGGAGGTGGAAAAGGCACATTTGTGCTTTGATACCTGTAGAGGGGAGATCCCTGCTGTTCCACCACTGCCCTCATTTATCAAGGAGGTGTTGCATCGCACTGGATAGAAATGCTACACCAGAAAAAGTTAAAATGCTGCAAGAGAAGGTGCCACTGGAAAAAGTATTTTGGCCCTCTGAATTTCTGTCTGACAAGTACTTAAAGGAACCAGAGTTGACAGGATGATAAATTTCTGCTGCAGTTTTGAGACTGAAAGTGCAAGTTGGCACATAGTGATCCCATTTCTTAATCAGTTCAAGATGGACTTGGAAGGGGCATGTTGTCTTCATCTTCCATTTTTTGCACAGAAAGAGTGCGTAGCATCAGGCTTAAATTTCACCTCTGATTTTCTCAAGTGGCTATGTACGCCACTGAAAAACTGACTACAGTGCTGGCGTATTCGCTCACCTGATGAGACACTTTGCATATTGCTATGAATGAAGTGAGAGCTGGGGAAAAGGCCTGTTATACCCAGCAGCAAAATTGGAAGAAAAGGAACCCCCGCAACGGTAGAGGGTTGCAGGTAGTGACAACTCTGGTAAGAACTGCTGCATCTTTTCAAATGGCAGCACCTAACACTGGGTGTCAGCATGGGATGTGAAGTCAGGGTAGGTTAAGTTATGCTCTACCAGACCCAGCTGGTCCATATAATATGTCCCCAAAAGCAGTATTCCACATGCAAGCTCCATGTACGTGTGATGATAGTTCAGGTGATGACTAGTGGCAAAAACCAACATGCACTAAAAGCAATGGAAATACTCCTGTTGACTTCAACAGCGCTGGAGCAGCTCCTTGAGTTCACATGGGATAAGCAGCTATGCATCTCCTCCGATCACTGTAAAGAAACAATGGTTCCCGGCTTCATAATTTACAAAAATTAAAAGGGTGATAATTGTGCTAGTCTAATCAGCCACTTTGTACAAAGTAAACCACAGGATTTCTTTAAAACCTCTGGTTTGGATTTCAGCCTCACTCTTCATTGAGCTGTTCACTTTAACCAAGTTCATTGTAAAGGTCTATTTAAAGTCTTGTTTCTAGACTGAGTTTGTCATCCCTCATCTTCAAATTGATTGCCTCTCTGGAGCCTAAAACCTCCTCAGGAACACTTTATAGGTTCCTTTTCCATAATGTTATTGACTAACTTTGCCCAGAATTCCCAAGACCTCAGAAGACTTCTATATTACATTTTGTTTTATTTTTGTGACTTATTGGAGGCTGTTTTCTTATACTTCTGTGTACAAAGATGCAGGCTCCCACACAAAGAAACCCACAGACCACAGTAACCTCTTGGATGAGGGAAAAAGGGAAAAAACATCTCCCACTGTTATGTCCATTTTTGGAAAGTGCGTATGAACTACTTGTAATCTGAGTTCATCCAAAACTATTTTTGAAGTCTAGTTGTCAGCATTTTTGTCTCAGCAATATTTCTGCTCTGCACTGAAACTCACTAAACTAGAACATTGTGGCATTCAGCTGTCAAAAAGAGGAGTCAAAAATGTTTGCATTGAGTTGAATGTACTTTTAGAATCGGAATAAAGCTGGAGAGAGCTTATCTCCCACCTCAAGAAAAGAAGCCATGGGTGAATTATATCCTTTATTTTTTATCTCTCATGGTAAAATGTGTTAGATGACAATTTTGAGTTTTAGCCTTCCTATATATCACGATGCACATTTAATTCTTCTTCCAGTCATAAAATGTCACATGAAAGCACACTGGCTATTGAGGGCCAATAGTTGCTATTTTTCACCTCTGAACAGAATTGGTCAAACTTAGCCAACACAACCAGAAGAAAAAAGTGTGTGTTTGGCACCAAATTTAGACGTCAAAAAAATACTTCTGCCTTCAAGTTTTCTATCATTTGCTAACCCTCTCCAATTCTGGATCTTGTCAGGCCTCTGGGGTGAGTTTATTTTACCCTGCACTCCTGTTACGGATATAAGGTCAGGTGTCTTTAGTGATCTGAACAGTGATTGTCCAGAAATGTTTGTCATAACTTGTTTTTTTCAAATCTCCTTTTTGTCTGAAATAGCCCTATATGTTTTTAAGCAAGCTGTTCATACCAGCTGTTTTGTTGTTCCATTTTCAGAATCCAGAGGTATTAATGATAGAGGTTTTATAGGTGGAGAACAGTCAAGAACTTTCCCTAAATTTAAACTTTGCAATCAAAAATTATAGGAAAATACAATGCATTTTAAGAATTGCTGAAAATTGTTATAAATACAATAAACCTCTCTTAGGTACTTCTTTTGAATCCTCTACATATTTTAGTCAGTAAATGCCAACTGTTAACAATTATTAGCAGTCTGTTAACAATATTTTTTCATGTAAGACTGTATTACCTATGTTTGCAATTCTTGTTAATTTTCTCCCTAGAACTCTAACCAGAGATGGTCGTATTCTTCAGCAGAAAGTTCCTAAATGCCAGTTTTCAGATCTACTGCAGTACAAAGATAAGTTCATAAATACTGTAGACAAATCATTTTTCTTAAGTAGTAGTATTTGTTCATATTACTCTAGCTTAGTATTCTCACTTGATGATAATGTGGGTATATAAATTGTACCAATCAGTAAAACCTCAATAAACTTCAGAGGTTTGTAAAAGAGGCCTCTTCATCTCAATTGAACATATTCTTACATTAGTTTTCTGGTATGTTCTGATCTGGCATAAACAGAAAAAAGAAAATTTTGAAGAATTAATATATCTTTTTAAAATAAATCTTTGCTTCTAAATATTAGAGATTTTCCTATGAAATGAGACTCATGCTGCAAACTTTGTTTCACAAAGACCCTAGAGAAGGTATAAGTAGAGGATACATGTACATATAATATCACCTCTTTATAGGAGCAACATCAGAGGGAAACAATGACAAAAACCTAATCATATAGGCAACACTTTACTGCTCATAGTCTATAACATTCAATTCTAATAAAACCTCAGAAACACATTCTGGTAGCAATTCTAATAAAAACTAGGAAACATTATATTCTACTAACATTCTGATATTATAAGACTTGTCCAGCTAGAAAAAAAAAAAAAAAAAAAAAAAAAAAAAAAAAAGCTGTGTAAGATCACTTGGAAGAGATTCAGCTAGTTATACAAGTTGTTGTTCTGCTACTGAAATGGTTTAACCCACTCTTTTGGAAAGCCAAACCCATACAGAAAATGAAACAGCCTTGACAGACAACTGGATAAAACTACAGGAGGATGTTTCCTACCTGTTAAAAAAACTTTCATTTAAAGTGCTGTAAGAATCACAGAATGGTGGTGGTTAGAAGGGCCCTCTGGAGATCATCTAGCCCAACCCTCCTGCCAGACCAGGTTCTCCAGGATCATATCCAGGCAGGTTTTGAATGTCTCCAGAGACAAAGACTCCACCACTACCTGGTCCAGAAGACAGAGCCCAGAAATGGAAACAGAAATACAAGTGGAATATGAATGATATTTGGGACAGTGGTGTCAGTACCTTAGTATATGCACAATATGCACAGGACTAGGTTAAAATCCTCTGCTCATCTTACTTCCTCCTATTTAAGTTAAATCATCCATAGCACAGGATCAGGTGAACACAAGTTGGTTTTCCATATATATGAAGGATAGGCTAAAAAAATTAGGTATTTGAAAAGAGACCAGGGACCTTGGTTGGGTTGCTAGTAGCCAGGGATAACTTTTTTTTTCTTTTTTCCCCCCAGATTCAGTGCTCTGTAAGACCTACAAAGAATGATCTATTTGTTAGCAGTGGGAAGCAGTACAGTCTGCGTTACGGTAGAAAAGATAGTGCATGAACGGGAATTGCTTTCAGAAAGCCTATCCATTAAACATAAGTTATTCCTTCTGCAGGGACCTAGTGGAATTTATTATCCTCCAACACAGGGAGGCTTTGTTTTCACAAATGAGGATGAGAGAAACTGGTTAATTGCTTGCTTATTCTAGCTGGAATTTCAAGGCCATTTTATAGTTGTAAATGTTCTGCTATGGCATTGTAACCCATAATTATAAATATGGATCTTTGGCAACATATTAGATCCTCCAAAACATGAAAGTACTAATAACAACACTCAGCATTTATATTCTGCAGTTCATCTACAGAGTGAAGTGTCCTTTGCAGAAGGGACACCCAGGAACTTCACATTATGAATAAGGAAATGGGAGCATAAAAAGGTGAAGAACTTGTACAAACTTTCAAAGAAAGGTTATAGAAGCACTTTGATCACTTGCTTTTATTTTTCCACCATTTCATCTTCTGGTTTTGTTATTCTTTAAATGTTCATATTTAATATTAACCAAAACAGATTTGTCTGTGGTGCTTGAATATTCTCATCCTGCTGAACGGCAAAGGTAATTAAAAAAAAAAGTGAGGAGATGATACTTTTCTAAAATATATTTTTGTTGGCAATTTGTGAAATTAGGAAGAGTTTGGCATGTCCTCATTTCTGATTTTTATAAATGTATTTTCCCAACCTATGACATTTCACAGCCTAGTACAGTTGTCATTAATTAGTGCTTTATTCCCACTACAGTACTCTAAATACCAAGATGTGGGAACGTAATCCAGCCTAAGACAGCAACATAAAATGCCTACGTTATCACAAAATGGCCTTTTAGTTTCCATTTATCAACAGCTAAATCCAACAAGATGCTTACCAAAGGAAGTCCAACTCAATTACTTACAGAGACATTCAGGTCTCTAATGACTAGCATCTGATTCCTTAGACAACCACTGAAATGCACTTAAAACATTAAAATAGATATTTCATTTTACCTAGGATTTGAGGTAAGATAGGTACATAAGTCATTTAAGCTCTGCAAGGCTAGATATATAAGCTGGGGAAATAAAAAGTGGCCACTAAAATCTCTGACCTTTCTTTTTAAAGACAGGGGGGAAAACGTACCAAACAGATGGTTTTTTCAAACCCATCTCTTTGTAAGCTGATGGTGAACTCCAGATCACTTCCTTTAAAGACCTAATTCTGGTCTTAATTAATCAGGAATATCATGTGTTCTACTGCTGAAATATTTGTTGCTAATTCAAGAAAATAACAGAACATTAAACACTTGTGAGCAATCTCAGCTCTTGAAAGCTAATAATATACAGCTCTTATTTTGCCAGTGATTTCTGCTCAGCCTGTGAGCGTAGCAGAATTAAATCACTTCTGTATAATACCACTAGCTGTTTCTATTTTTATTTTTTTTGTTAAACAGATCCTTAAGGGCAACTCCACTACATAAATATGTCTCCTTTACTAGGAGTAACAGAACCCAGGCCAGGGTGAGTCCAGTACTACCCAACACTTGATTTTCTGGGCTATTTATAGAGATGATCTTTAAAACAGCATTAATATGCCCCATTTTTGAGTGACTGAGAATTTGGCCGAACTTCTTTGCCACTCCCAGGGCTATAGCTGTCAAGGTTTTGAGTAATGGAATCCAGTAGCATGAAATAGTAAATTCATTTTGCTTAGGCGCGTGCGCACACACAGTCACACACATACAGTCATCATAATTTCCTATGACATTTAAGAGAAGAAAAAAAATCTCATACATTATATTCTAAAGGTTGAATATTTGGCCACCAATTTTTTCCAAAATAACTATTAAAGTTGTAATCGAAAGTGTTCCAGGCCACAGGGCTGGGTGGTTAAATTACACACTGAGGGGGAGATGGGCTATGAACAGTCAATGTGAGCTTTATTCTCTCCAAATATTCTTTCATTAGGGAAAACCTAAGACAGGCAACTCAATTTTATAATAAGAAAGTGCCATTTTTTTCTATTGAACTGACCATTTTGGAAACTCAAAAGGTTCCAAGCTTACTATTAATTTTTTTACAATGTCAGCATGCTTTTTATAAACTGTTTGGGTTGGTGTTTTTTTTTCTGAATTTTAACAGTCATCCATTTTGGAAATATTTTATACTCCAGAGGAAAGATTTTGCTTTCCCTGAAGTGGGGAACAGTATCGTATTTAAGCCATATGATCTATTTTTTAAAATGCCATAAACATGGAACAAGCCCTTTCCAAATTGTTCACATTATAAACAGCACCTAGAAAAAGCTGTAGCAAGGGCTTTGTTTGCTTTTGTTCTTAAAGGAGATTTCTTGCATGGATTTTCTCTGCAAGTGTCAGAGTGAAGGCTCATCACCACTTCAGCCTCGTCAGGGCTGGGAGCAAGCTGGCACAGAAGGCCACGTGGGTGGACATACCTCCATCATCCTTGTGGCTACCTCCTATGTAAGTGATCCAAAGGCCACTGAAGCCAGTAGGAGCCTTTCCAGCAAGGACAGTAAGCTTTCATCAAATCATCTGCATAGGCGTACGATCAGAGTAGATGTTCCAGCATGCATTGAGACAGGAGGAATTGAGTTTCTTTGGGACTGATTGTGTTCCCTTGGTCCCAGTTCTGCAGCGTCGTCATTGCCTTCCATGGTGCATTACCAACATGGTCAAAACAGGTTTATGAATTGTTTCTTTCATCTCTTCTCCAAATCATCTCAACCTGAAGAAAGGTAGGGAGGATACTGTTCTGCATCTGTAACTTTGAAAGGTTTAAAACCTACTACTTTATAGCTGGAATTAAAACATGAAAACTGTTGCGTCTGTGAAAAAAATCACTGCATCTTTCAAGAAGTGTTTTTCCCATCTCAGCCATACAATATTTTATACTTTTAGCCTTGAATATTTCAAAGACAATGTTTTAATGCTGTGTTATAAATAACCTACAGCTATTTCCTCTTTTTCAGGTTTTCATTCTTGCTTTTTTAGTTGGACTGACAGTAACCAGACATTTTAAAGGTAGATAGACCCGCCTCTTCCTTACTGACCCCACCACAGCTTAAAACGCATTCCCAGAGTGAATATTGGTAGCACAAAGAGCACAAACTGCATGGAGTGTGTCTAGCAGAAAGGACCTGCTCAGCCATGGTGCCAACCTGGTGTTGGGGAGATATGCAGCTCTGCCAGGCTGCCTCCCAGTGGTGCTGGGTTTTAGACCACCCACTTGCATGTTCTTTCCTCCCTTGCCTTGATTTAACAAGGAGGAGAGGCCTCATCTTTGAAACAGAATTTCTTTCCAGGATTTTTGGGGTGTTTTTTTAATTTATTTTATTTAGAGGTGGTGTATAAAAGGCACAACCTGGCAGAGGGATAGAGCCAAAGAATTCAGTAGCTCTCCGGAGAAATCAGTTACAGGCCTGGGATTTTTCTCTAGTAACCCAAAGGAATTAATCTCCTCCTTTCACATAAACAAGCCTTATGTGGAGCCTAGGTAATAAAATAATTACAACCACACTTCACATCCACATTACCATCTGCCCTTTTCTGTTCCAACAGCAGTTCTTCCTCAGGCTTATGTGAAAAGGAAAAAAATTATTAGTGGTGTGCAAAAATATATCAGTAAAGAATAATGTGTGTTTCCTTATTAGAGAGCCTAGGTCCTCTCCTCCCTCCGTATTCCAGTACATACAGAACTATAAAACACAGAAATGTTCACAGGATATTAAGTATTAAAGTGCTGATGTCAGCAAGCCAACAAAAATGCAAAGGACAATATACAGAAGTGTTACTGGGTCTAAGACTGTAATGTATTCATTTTATGATGAATTTTAAAGTTAACACAAAAAATCTGTAGATATGGTAAACACATAAATCGCTCGATTAACTAAATCACATCACTCTCATACATTCTGCTCCATCAGAAACAATTTCTTAGCACCATCAGATGGAAATACAGCAGAGCCCTGACATATTTACAATAAGCACCAACATCCGTCATGTTTTGGTATTCTTCACCACTTTTGTAAAAATGTATGGATTTCCTAATGTTCCTCAGGCCCAGACAGGCCTGAAGACAAGAAACCAGTTATATATATAATATGTAAAGTTATTTAATCAGTAACCTTCAGATTCTGAAATTTCTTGTATGTTAATCCACCAGCTGGGAAATAGCAAGACATCTGTTTGTTTTTGACGTCAACAAGTTGTTTACTATAAATCTAAATTTTGCATAATGTCACTGTTGCTGCATTGACATTGACAGGCATATCACCAGTAATTGCCACCAAAGAGTTTGTATATGTGCACATACATGATGTGTGTGTATGAGTATATGTGAGAAGAGACAGAAAACATGCATGCAGTGTTTTCAGGGCAAACAAACAGGCAATCCCGGAATTTTTAGTCCCTGAAGTGTGTTCAGTGCACAAGGAGTGACCTGTGGGCAAATTGATGTAGAAACAGCACATTCCTTACTCTTTCCTGGAAAAATCCTGCCAAAAACCTTAGTAAATGGTGCAGAACAACTTTTTTTCAATTGGACCCAAAGGAGCCACAAGTAAAAAACAGAAAGACAAAGGAAGGTAGAAAGCATCTATGAAAGCATGTTCAAAAGTGCATTTATAAAAAATAAAAAAGGAAGGAGGGTGGTGGGGAGAGAGGTTTACAGTTTGGTCATTTTATCCCTTCAGTGCCATTAAAAATGTTCCAGGCTATGTGTATCTGGGATCATGCCAGGTGTTTCATGTCCTTTCCACTCTGCTGCTGAACATTCCAGCTAATGGCAAGATCCTCTCAGACCTAAGCCTGCTGGCTCTTCCAGGTAAGAAATAACATTCAAGAAGGTAGTTAGTGATGTGGGCTGAGCAGAAGCCCTGCAATGCAGGATCTGTGCAGAAAGGGTTCCCCTCTCTGCTCAGAGTAGAAGCAGTCAAAGCTTTTTGTCCCTGTGGAAGCCGAGAGGCCTGTTCCTCAAAAGCAATGCTCTGGTTTTAATCTTACCAGGAGCTCTCAGCTCCTGCACCCAAAGGAAGACCATATGGAAAATGAGTGTGGTCAGTCATGATGGGGAAGACTGCAAGATCAGGTCCTTCTGTACAGCACACACATCCTCGGTATTCTTTTTCTTCCTTGTATGGGGTCATACGGACAGTGAAGAACACCAGCATGGTTTGCTTAGGGTGCTTTACATCTTAGGCTCGGCATAGTAAATATGAAGCCTTCGTCTCCTTGACGGTCTAACAGAAAAATGTACTCTATAAAACTGCAAAACTGAGTTAGAGTGCCTCTTAAATATCATTTTGTGTTTGAACTCCTTGGGTTTCTGTTCACTTACCATGAACTTCCTCTCTTGATTTCTGTTTAATCTGGGGAAAGCATATGGCAGTCACTCTGCAAATGTAGTTCTCATAAGAAAGAGTTAAACAGGACAATTCCAGAACCCACTTCTGCTTTATACATTTCAAAACATGTGATGATGGTCTTATTTCTTCACCTAAACAGCTAGACACAGTTCATTAAATGACCTCTCTCCATACAAATTGCTTAATATTTCCTGATGAGCCATCTTTTCTCTGTTGCTTTAACTTTTTTCTAAGGATTGCTCTCTTGTGTGTACCTCCTTTTACTATAGTAATTTAAGTTTGAAATTTACCCTTAACGCTACTACTGTAACAAATGGGGCATGAGACTAACGTCTTCTGGATATCAAGACATGTAAAACTCCCACTTTTCATTGTCACTATGTAGGGCATGTTTTCCTAAGAATTAAGGAAAGTGCTTGATCTAAATTTCCATCTCTAAGCAAGCTTTTGTACATAGAGGGAAGAATTGGAGTCTTTGTTTTTAATTGCAAATACATACCTGCTTTCAAATTGTTTTCCTTACTTGGCAATAGGCTTCACTGTTTAGGTCGTTTCCTTACTTCTCCTTTCCTCAGCAGGAGACAATATTGCCCCCATAGCCCAAAAGAAACTAAAGATCTTTTGTGTTTCTGTGTTTGCCTTGAATATCTAGGACTTTGCAGCAGTTGCTCCTTTCCCATATAATAAGTCTGTATTTCAAGGGTAATGTCTTGGAAAAGACATGGAGTGAATGACAAAGAAACAACCAAGCAAGAAGAAAAGACCATGATGCATACGCTGCCCAAACTTTCCCTTGCCTCCTCAAAAACAAATCCTCTACTAAAATCCAATGCTCAACATGAAGCATATGTAAAAGTAATAACTTGCTCTGGAGAATCGATGTCTTTATGTTACCCTTTAAAATATTTCAGATATATCAGTCAAATAATGGAAATCCAAATTAAACAGTTGAATATAGCCTAGAAGCCCAGTGATTCTGGGAGTGCTGAAATAACATTCCCTATCAGCCAGCAAACTAAAATAAAAATAAATAAATAAATTTAAAAGCCAAATCTAATTGGGCCAGGGCGGTGACTTTATTTACAGAACGTTGCTGTTTTTTAAATACTCTCCAAAATTATTTTCATTTTTAAACCACTGCTGCTGTTTCAATTAGGAACATATTTAGCTGAAGGAATTGCCATGTCAACATTAAGGAGCCAAAAAGTAGTAACATTTGAGTGGCCAGTTAAAGCAGTGTCGCACAGCCCCACAGCAGCATAGGTAAGTCTACCTTTCTGGTAAAACAATAGCAGGCTTTTGCCCCCACCTCCACCTATCCTTATTCACAGCAATGCCTGTAGTTATAATTATCCTGTAGTTCTCAGTGATGCCATATACGTTACCCCTTCAAGCAGCACATCTACTGCTTCTCAGTTTCCTCTAAAGGCCTTGAGAGATAAGTTATGTGGCATCCTTGGAAGCAATTGCCCATCTCCAGCCACCTTCTGCTAACATATAAAGTAAGAAAAGGCAAAAAAAAAAAGCAAAGGAAATCCCAAGAATTCCCAGTACCATGTGTGTGGTGGCCCCACACAGGTGCTGGCAAATGCAAACAAACTAAACATACTCATTAAAACATAAGACTCCATGATGCCATGTGTAGGTTGTATGACATATCATGCCAAGCCTAGTAGCAAAACTTTCAACTGGAAGAAAAAAGGAAGAAGTTAAAAGATAAGAAAATAAATAGTTATATTCAGGTTGCAGTAGTATTTGAAAATACAGACTTCAATAATACAGCTTATAGTTAATCTGCTGGCAGAATTGTTGCCATCATTCCCCAAGAAATTTGGAAAGGCAGGGGTGGTCTTGTTGCTAAAGTCCCACAGGACTGTGAATCAAGTTCTTGTTTCCAGAAAATGCCAAAATTTCCCTCTGGTTCTCAGCAAGAGCTTTAACCTTTCAGTTCCCTTAACCTTTCCATTTTCACGCAGATAAAATACCTACCTCATTTTAGCCCAGCCTGTTCTCACCCTCTTCCAAACAGGATTTTCCATATGTCTCTGAGCTGTGCTGGTAGCATGCTTTGAGGGCTAGCACTGAAATATTCCAGTGGGAAGTGCAGACAGTAATACTGGAGGATTTGGTTAGCTGAACATCATTTCTTTTTGTGAGGCTTTCTGTAGCTGTACGTGTTGCCTGATGGTCCCGTTCTGAAACACATCAGGGAGAGTTTCACCTACATTAAAACTGCATGATCAGGTCAAATGCAACTCACATTTGTTAAATACTAAGCACCACTGATGTAAATCTATACAAAATACAATAGGGCGAATACATCAAAGCTCAAGGAATATACCAAAAAGGAAAAGTTTCTTGTGTTAGAAAACAGAATCATGGAATCATCTAGGTGGAAAAAGACCTTGAAGATCATCGAGTCAGCCACCAACCTAACACTGACAGTCCTCAACTGCACCATATCCCAGAGCACTACGTCAACCTAACTCTTAAACACCTCCAGTGACGGGGCCTCTACCACTGTCCTGGGCAGCCCATTCAAATGTCTGACAACCCGCTCTGTAAAGAAATACTTCCAGTCTAAACCTCCCCTGATGCAACTTGAGGCCATTACCCCTTGGCCTATCGTTTGTTACTTGGCTGAAGAGACTCATCCCCACCTCTCCACAACCTCCTTTCAGGTAGTTGTAGAGCGCAATAAGGTATTCCCTCAGCCTCCTCTTCTCCAGACTGAACATCCCCAGTCCCCTCAGCCGCTCCTCATAACACTTGTGCTCCAGACCCTTCACCAGCTTTGTTGCCCTTCTTTGGACATGCTCAAGTATTTCAATGACCTTTTTGTAGTGAGGAACCCAAAACTGAACACAGTACTCGAGGTGCAACCTCACCAGTGCCAAGTAAAGGGGTAAGATAACTTCCCTGCCCCTGCTGGCCACGTTATTCCTGATACAGGCCAGGATTCCATTGGCCTTCTTGGCCATCTGGGCACACTGATGGCTCATGTTCAACCGACTGTCAATCAACATCCCCAGGTCCCTCTCTGACTGGCAGCTTTAAACATGTATTAGCTAAACTTTACACTTACCGATGATCAACCAGGCTAACTGCCTGTTTGTAACTGCTAACTGCCCTACTGTCACTCCTTTCCACACCTCATCTCCTTGCTCCCCTCCCTAGTTCATGGCTCCGTAGCGCCTTCCTCACGCGCCTGGTCTCCTGTGAACCCAGAGTATATTTTCCGTATGTCTATGTGTTGGAAGTTTCATAAAACGCTGAGCACGTATATTTTAAATAGCTCTGACAATGTATTAAAAAAAATCTCTAAAATATTATGACATGGCCAATTTCCATGCTTTTTAAAATCCATGACATGACACAATATATTTTATGTGTGGAAATATACATCATAAATATTAGCCAATGTCATAATATTTTTAATGTTTTATATGTTGTCAAATCTGCTTTAAACACAGTATGTGTGCTATACATTTACTGAAACATAACTCAGAAATGCAGGAAATCAACTATATTCTTTTTCCATGTGGGTTTATACATCTTTTATGGGTTTGTTGCCCCTGACAGTACAAGGGGGTTTGTTGGTTGGTTTTTTTTCCTCTTTTCCTTCTTTCTTTTTTCGCTTCTTTTCTTACTTTCTTTGTCTTGCTTCTTTGCTTTAGCTCACTTTCTTTTGTTTTCTTGTTTTTTCCTCCACTTTTCTTGAACAAGGTAAATGTCATTTGAAAAACAAGAGGAGACTGTGTAGTTTTCTGTTGTTCACTGTTCTCTTAGCTATGCCTCTGACCCAAGTAACTCCAAGCCATGGACAGGTATTATGATGTTAACCTTGTCTAACCACTGGGAGTGAAGTGTTCATTCACCCACTTTAAAACCAAGGAAATAGCTGCCTTTTCTAAAGCTTCTGCAGTGCCAGAGCTCAGATCTTAGCCCAGCCACAGAGCCACAGCTTTGCTGCAGCACACTCAATCAAGCCCTGGGACATCACAAGTACAAACAGAGCAGCTGAAATCATGCAAGATGAGAAAATCCTTTTCATTGAGAGTCAATATCATTGTAAAGCAACGAACCTCTGCAAGGCAGGGTATAAGTTCAGTACCTCAAAGGTAACCGTGAGCCTGGGGGCAGGATGTCACCTCACTGGCTTCCAAGAGGCCTGGCCATTTTTGGTGTGGACTGGCCAGGTGCTGTCACAGCCTCTTGCAGATGACTACCTCTGACAACAGTGGGCATTACAAAGTGCCCATGTTTCCCTGTGGACCGGGCCCTTCATCCATTTCAGTGACCCAGACATGGCTGAACACTTGCTCACCTCTCAGTAGCACAACATCCCACACCCAAAGACGAAATGTTAATGCAGAATGGAAGAGTTTCATCACCATGTAATGCTATGAGATAAAATTTATAAGAAAGATACCACAAAAGATGCACTTTCTAACAGACAGACTGAAATCCTGATCCCACTGAGGTAGGCAGGAAAATCCTCAGAGTTCAGAAGGCTTTACCTCTAGACTTCCTGCTTATCAGAGATGACCACAAGTTTCTACTGCAGACACCTTTATAAAAAGTGGCTAGCTATGTCAATTCAGAGCAACAAGTAGGTCACACATGACTTTTTGAAAATTTTTTAATAGAAAAAAGAATACTTATGGAATTAATGATGCCTCTACAGTGAAAGGGAGTGGTACAGTAGCTGACCAAAAAGAAAACTCAACCAAAAAAGAGTAAGAACTCAAAATATTTGAAAATGTTGTTTCATGGGTTTTATTTATTTTTTCAGGTTTTTCCCTTTCCTTTTTTTATTCTTCCTCTATTTTCCCTTTAGAAATGGAAGGGAAGCTTAATTAAAACAAGTTGTTCTGCAAGCAGCAGAGCTAATGAAACCTTGTTTCCTGTGGGTTTTTGTCCTGTATCCCCTGCTGTGATAACCTTAGCTCCATTCTCATATCCTCTATGGCTGCCCTTGCAGCTCCCCAAAACAATCACTCAAATTCCCACACTCCCTACTGTTCCCCACCATGTTCTTAAAATCCACTCTGCACATGTGCTGCCGTGTCCCCAGTTCCTTCCTAAACTGCTGGCTTTGTCAGAAGTCGTAGCAACTTCATCATCCTTGTGATTGGCAACGAGCCAGATTGCTTGCTCATATGTCTTTAAAATCAGTATTTAATCCTCACACTAGTAACTTGCATTAATCTTAGTGTAGCCTTATACTGCAATGGTCCTGGGGTTCATGAATAAATATAACTAAATTTAACTGTATTCTGTAATGTTAGACATGCAAAAGAAACATGAGAAACAACTAATGTGAATGAAAATATAGCAAATATGTTCCAGAATAGCACTCCATAAGGGTTCACATCTATACTCAGGCCCATTAAATGTTCTACTGTGAAAAAATGTTGCAACTGCGTTGGCACAGAGAGTCCAGTTTTTGAGCCAGGCCTTAGACCTGCTGTATAAATTACTACTGGATTCCCTGACAGGGTGAGGAAACCTGGAAACCAAAGCCTGGGAATTCAGTAGGTGGGCAATGGGCACTAAATCAGCATATATTTCAAAAAGAAAAGTGTTTGTGTCTGCAGAAGCAATAATCCAGAGCTGGAGAGCCCCTGTGCTCTGCATCTGAAGGGTATCGTGTACAGCAAGACTACTGGGAATACTGAGGCATGGACCAGCTCATGTGTTTGTGCATCCCAGTGAGGTTGGACCTGACTCATGTTTGTTTAAGAGATGCTGCGAGATGCCTGTGTCAAATCCAATACACTGCCTGTCCCCTCATTTTTGTTTCTGAAGTACATGCAGACGTGCAGCTATGACCCACCCCTGGCAGGATGGCTCTTCCTCAGAAATGACAGTTCATTTTGTGTGTTCCAGCTTCAAACAGCCAGGGTGAGGTACAAGCCTGAGTGCAGATTTTCGGCCCTTTCCGAAAGCCCAGCCCTTTTCAAGTGCATTGCCTCAGTCATCCAAAAAGCAAAGACACTGGCAGGCATGAAACCTGGATGAGAAGGAGGATGTCTGAGCAGGATCAGCCTTAACATCTGAAGCGTGGCCATACAGTGTTTTGCAAGTCAGTGCAGGCAGGCTCTGCAAATGTTCTGAGCAGATGCGAGTTCATCCTCTCTGCCTACATTTGAAGGTGACCCAGATCCTGTAAATCCTGTTGGTATGGAGCCTGAAGGCCCTGCAGACAAGCAGGGGATGTGCAGGTAAGCTGAGATTGCACTGATGAGTTTAGAAGCATAGTCAGGACAAGCTCACATCTTTCTGCAAAAGCCCTTATAGTCATCTCATATGAAATAACCTTCTCCAAGCATAACTGAGTTCCTTCCACCAGTAAGCAGAGGGCCAATGCCGGGACCTTGAGGAGAGCTGTTGCCAAAAGAATCTATGGAGTACTTCCCAGTCTTAACTGACCTTATTCAAGTATATAAGCCAGTAGGTCATTCAGCAGATGCCTGCTCAGGAGAAAAGATCAGCTCCATCTCCACAGCTGTGAACAGCTTTAAAAGTGCTGTCTCAATGTGATGCAACTGGTTTCCAGCATTTCTGCTTTAGCTAGTGAATCCCAGCACCTGCAGCCCTTCATGGCTAACTCCTGGCTAGCCAGCTAACACTCACTCCTCTGCTAAAGGAAATAAGAAATACCTATTTCAAAGATGAAAAATGAAGAGAAAAAGTTATCTGACTTGACTAGTGCAATGGAGGCAATCAAATTAGAATATAGGACCTCACTGCTCAGCTTCTTTCCATTAATCTACTCCACTTTATGCCTTTAAGCTACTTTTTCCTGAGCCAAAAGTTACTCCAGTCAAGCTAGAAAAACAGTGTGTGTAGCAAATACATGAAAGAGCACATTTGTTAATGCATTTCCCCTCTTATTTCAGGAATACATTCTTACAATGTGGGCCAGTAATTCAGAAACTGGGTGGGAGAAAGAAAAAGATGAGGAACATTCTGGGAGGTTGTCATGGGAAAAGGGAAGAACAAAGAAAAGAATACACATATTTAAGAAAAACTAACCTCAATGTAATCACTTGATATACAGAGGAGATGTTTAAAATAGCAGAAAAGACAGCTCTGCTGAAAACAGCAAGCAGAGACAGAATATGAAGCAAAATTAGTGCCACCAACCAAGAGCATGAATGAATTCTGGAAATGCTTGTGGGATCTCTTACAATGCTTACCACTCAACACTAAGCCATCGAAGCCAAGTGTCCAGAAATACTGGGGAGCAGGAAGAAAAATGGTTCTTGAACTTTTTTCAGGAGGAACTCTTTGTCATGAGCCTTGCTAGGAAGTTATTTCTTTTTCTTTAGGGAAAGATTTTCATGATGTTTCTAAGAGATGACCCTTGGCTCAGAAATTCTGTATCTCATAGGTTAGCTGAAGACATTTCAATCTGAAACATCATTCATCTTTCCAGAAGTAGCACTTTAGCTAAAAAATGGTCCCCTTACACCCATGGAGAATGTTTCATTGTTCTCTAATAATAAAATCCATGGACAGATAACAGTGAACAATGTATACTTCAGTATTTTTTAAAAAAAGATGAGGTCTCCCAGTGCAGCAACCTGTTATACAACAGAGAGACAACGTGAAGACAGACAACATCAACTTATGCAGCCAGGGAGGGGAAGGAGAAGAGGGAAACAGTCTACCATTCTGTCAGCCATTTCAGTTTGGCTAGGATCAGAGCCTCAGAGGGGCGTCTTGCTTTACACAGAATAAATACACCACTCCTGACAGCACAGAGAGCAAAACAGAGGAAAACCACAGAACTCGGGTAATTGCACTTGAAAAGAGAGGTATTGCAAGCAACCTGGGTGCACAGTTCAGAGGTCTGATTCTTCCGTGCTCTCCCCAAGTACTTTGAGAGAGCAGGAACAATTACAGCTGCAGTGAGAGTGAGAGTGCAAGAGGGAGAGGGGTAAGAGAAGGACTGCCAAAAATAACCCTCCATAAGCTGCAGCAGCAGTGATTGAGAAAACAGAGTCAGGGCACTACACTTATGGCCACATGTATGAATCTCAAACAGAGCAGTGAGTGTTGACTTCGAACTGCAGAGCTTTTTGTGGAAGGGGAGAAACCCCACTACCTCTTAGTTCTGGTATAACTATACTTCCACTTGCCACATCTTATATCCTGCTGTAATTGCATCCCAGTGAGCCATGCCTGTACTGCATATGTACTTCCCAGCTTGCCCATATGCTTCTTAAGTGGTGAGCTCATCTAAATCTTCCCTCTCATTTCCCTCCTACAGAAACTATTCATGGCCAGTCTATTTCTATTCTGACCAGATCGTTGATGCTCCACAGGACTTTGTGGAGCCAACCCTACCGAGATAATTGTCAGATTTAGAACTGGTAAAGAAGAGCTCTTCCCAAAAATATTTATTTGGTTAAAAGAATCCAAAAGATTCTCAAATTCTTGTGAACAGCAGGTGATTGTGTTTGCCAACATGTGGCCTCAATCCTTATGATATCTTTTTATATAGCTGGAGGCACCAGGCGCATTAACCTCTCTGAGGCCATGCTAGGTTCAGTCCATATCATGCTGACAAAAGGTGACAAGCAGACATGAAGGTGAACTCAAGACATCTTAAAAGTCATGTACAAGTTCATTCATGGCCAGAAGTACTCGGCACACACAGTGGGGGAACAAATTGTCAAAGTCGCTTATGTACAAATTTCCAAGAGCTCCGTTTCCACTGCAGAAGCCAGATTTTCAAAACATTTTCTAGGTCTCTAAATAACAGGTTGTACTTTTTACACAACCTCAACCCAAATGGTTGAGCTCATTTGACAATGTGGCCACTCATTTAAATACCCAAAGAGCTGCAAGGTCCTTCTGAAAAGTCACAGCTGAAATATGCTGGTTTAGAACACTTAAGAGTTGGGTATGAAAAGATGAAAGAGGCTTAGGTCCTTCAAATACAACATGTTCAGAGGAGATCACCAAAATAATTCTAAGCCTCTCTAATTCAAAGAAGTATGCATGTCTGTATTCAGACTTTTCCCAAAAGTTCATTTTTGGTGGAGAACATCAATATTTCATCTGGATGTGTGAAAGGTATTAGTAGAATTAATTGAAAATTTTGATGGCAACATGAATTTTAATGAAGGAGGGTTAGAATAGAAAGTCTTCATCACTTTCCAACTAAAACAGCTACAGCAGCCTGTGCTGTACTTGAATTTGAGCTACACAGATAAACATATCTACCAAAGCAGAAGTAGGTGCAGCAAAAGGCTGAACTGCAGAAAAACCTTCATTCTAGCCACGGAAATACGAAAGAGAGCATGCCTGTCTCCAGAGTGTGAAAGAAAGTGTGACTGTGACCAGGCAGAGGAGAAGAGACCTGAGTTCTTGTCCTCATATGGCACCTGTCATCATTCTAGCTGGAACAGAGTGGGATCAAACCCTTCCTTGCAGAGCAAAAGGAAAAAGAGATAATCTCATACGTCACTATACAGTGTTGTGGGTGGGGAAGATAACTGATAGTATCTAATTAATTTTTTTTAAATGTTGTGGTAGGTGGGTTTTAAAGGATGTCTGTTCTAAGAGTGAAACATTGTTTGGAATTGCCCAATGGGACATAGCTATGAACTATGGAACAAAAGCACAGGAAGGAAAATTCAAGATAATTGTCAGGAAAAACTTCCTAATGGCATGATATACAGCCTAATACTGTGGAATATTCTTCTAAGAGAAGAATCAGAAGCCCAGTTGAATGAGTAATTTTAAAATTAGACTGTAGGAAACAATTCAGCATTGGCAAGGGAAATGGACGAGATGATCTCATCAGCCGTTTCCATCTCAGATTTCTATGGTCCTGAGGACAGAGAACAATAAAAAGCTGCTGCACAGAATCAGTCCCAGAGAGACTTGCATTGAGATAAATGGGATTGGCTATTAAATGTGTAGATTGCAAAAGACATTGTGAATGAGGAAAAGTGAATATGAGGAGAGATGAAGTCATCGATATGTTTAGAATGCAGACTTGGATGCAATGATAGGCAAAGTCCTGGGCAAGGAATATAAAATCAGAACAGACCTGCTTCAAAGAGATAAAAGACAGCAGACTGTGAGGTAGGGAGGCTAGGCAATTTTACATGGAGTACATTTTCACTTAGCAGGTCCTGGGTGTGCACAGCTCACACTCATCAAGGGCCATCAAGTGTCAGGGCAAAGCCATTTTTAATACCAAAAGATTATGTGAGAATTTAAGGATGATGCCCAGATATTTGGAAAGATAGCGATAGGAGTATTATTCTTTTGCTTCACAACCATGCACATCTGCTGGGCTTGCCAGCATTTGCAACAGCAAAGGAAGACTCCACTCATTTGGCTAGAAGGCCCAAGGTACACAGATTTGTTTGCTGAGCCAATGCCACCATGGATTGTTTTTTCAGCCAGTACTGTGCTATTAAGCACATACAGTTTTCCTTTTGCTCATACGATACATAAACCTGAGTCTTTAGTATTTATTGGAGAATAAAGCACTGTAAGAATGAATAAAAACAAAAATTTAGCTTGATCCAGCACAGATAACTAACTAGGCAATTATTTTCTATTAGAGGGATGAAAATAGACATCAGCTTCATAACAGGTAAGACTGTTCAAATTCTTATTGTGGAACTGAAAATATAATGAATTTCAGCCATTTTGGGAAGGGTTGGGAGTGACTTGTCCTGGATCTTTGCAAGTGGATTTATGGTTTATAATTACTCAAGTCCCTTTTCAGGCAGCTCCCAAACTGTATTTGTGATTTGTGGCATATGACACATCCTGAGGTATTATTTCTGCTCGTTGATTGGATGCCGGGAATTTTTTAAGCAGTGGCATAGCAAATGGCATGTCACAGACTCCACTGTGCAGAGTTCATGAAAATTCAAAAATGCATAGGTTTTTTCACAGATACATAGTGAACTTTGGAGTATTTGCAAAAAACAAATGTTGTGGGCCTCCCTATGACTAACACACACAGAGAAGCTAACAAAATGTGAATAATTGATACACTGACCAACTTCTTCAACCAGTTTCAAGGCATAAAAAAAAAATGGATAAGAGCCTAAAAGTGTTATGCAATTCAGTTAAGAACATAGGAAGAACATTAGAAAATTATGAATATCTATAGTACTAGAAAGTGATGTTATCATAGTTGCTGAAGTAGCTGTAAAGTACCTTAAACTTTAAGAAATAAAAGCATTGTTCTCTGTATAGCAAAGGATCTCATGCTGTTTTAGGCAACTACGCAAAAAGCATATGGAAAAGTTTACTAATATGGGAAACTTTATAACTTCATATTGTTCAAGATAGGAGATAAAATAGAGAAGGAAATTTAATTCAGTGATAGTGCCTTTACTATATTTATTTTGTATTTGTCCTTAGAAGTACCACAATAATCACAAATTTTATCAACTTAAATGCAATTAAAAGCATGAGATTCAAAATGAAAGGCATATAGCAATGGGCCTGAGAATAGTGACCAAGTTACTGTTCTAGACTACCAGTAATGCACCACAAACAAGTTACTACCGATAAATTTGACATAATCCAGCAAATTTGTTCCTGCAGTCCCTTGCTCAATACTGAATGGTTGTTGAAATCTAGAGCCAAGTCCCAATTAGTAGCAGTTGCAGACATTCCTTCTCAAAGGAAAACCAGGAAGAACACCTTATTTAAGGCATACATTATGGAATACTGTCATACATATAAAAATATAATAACTTCTGTGCTATAATATATCACAGAATATATAATTCCTGTAATATAATGGTTTCTGTCGTAGGTTTCAATTTAGTGTCTTAGAAGCTAGCAAATCCACCTACTATTAAACAGCTGTTAAGAAGTGATTTACTCACTTCAAAACTGTTGACTCTCATATATTATCTTTGCTAATTATTGTTGTTGGTTTTGATGACTGTCACTATGAACATTCTTTATTTGGTATCATAAACACAGATAAAAGCTGTACAGCATTTCATAATAAAGTCAGATAAAGTCTCTTCAGGCACTTTTCAACATAACCACTAAAACATTGTTTTATAAGCTTTCCCTCAAGTAAGTAACATCATTTTGAGAGCACTTAGATAAGGGAAGGTGGCTGCCATCAGCAAGGTTTAGAATACATGTTCTTTAAAATGTATCCTAAAAGAATATGTGATAAAGCAAGGTACCAGCAGGCAGAAATTTGAAAAGGAGAGTTACAAGGGGACCCAGAAAATATATATTACTCTAAAATCCTGAATTACTGTGAGGAAAAAATAAAAATGCATAGTATAGAAAAGCAAAAGAAATGAACATAAGCTAAACAATGACAGATTTCAAAGGATTTTTTGCTGGGTTTTATAGAAATGTGTACATTTGTCTTATATGGTATTTCTTGAAAAAAAAAAAAAAAAATCAGTACTACAATGGGCCATCTTGAAATACTTGCTAGATGAGTATAGTAATGAATTAATTTCACTGTTAGGGTATGCTAGCAAAAATAAGCTTAATTCATTCCCAAAAGTGCTTTGAGCTCTGATTTCCTAGAGTGTTTTCTCTCTTACACCAATTGCCTGTAGAATGATGGACTGCTGGAATAAAAATGCTTGCTAAAACAAGTATCATTTCTTGAACTGAGATCTTCTAGCATGAAACAAGGCAAGATCACAATGCCACTGTTTAATTATTCAGCCCTTCAGCTGCCTGTTACAGTTCAGCATAATTACTGCCAGAGAAGGTAACTTTAGTGGTCTGAACAGACATCCTGGAACCATAAGGTTTGCATATTGGCAGAGCAGAGAAAGTTCTTCATCCTCCTGTGGTAGCTGTGTTTTACTACTAGGCAGTTTATTTAACAGGAGTCTTTAAGCTGTTCCCTTAAAAACCCCGAGTTCATGTGAAAATTAAAACTCCCCGGCCACTTTCTATGAGCCCATGAGCCTGTCCCAGTGTCATGGGCCAGTTTCCCATTCATCCACCGCTGGGTTTTATGCTGTTCATTTTCTGACATCTACTGCAGGGACGGCTGTGTGTCAGCAATGCAGGACTGGGAAACATAAAGCACTGTGGGAGCCTTTGTGATGAAAACTGCTACACTGAAGTAAATCGTAATTATCATTAACACATACGTGAGCCACTTTAAATGCATTCTGTCCAGACCACAGTTAGATCCACTAAAGACTAATCAATTGACTTACAATTTGTTATCCTGTTCTCAGCTCACTCTGCATTGCTTGGGGATTGTTTAGCACCTCATGCATTTAATACTCAAACCCTGTGGTGATAGTGCCTATTATCATGATTTAACACTGATTAGTAGCCTGTTATTCCTGGTAATACCAACTATTTGTTGAAAGAGAAAAGATTAAAAACATACTTGGGGCTTTCTCTGCTGATTTTTGTGTTCTTATGTAATGAATTCTGTTAGTAAACATAGCTCCATATTACATATACTTGAAAAAAAAACAAAAACCAAAAAACAAACCGCCTTTCTGGCTGAAGATATATTTTGACCCAATGAGGACACCTTCCATGCACCCATACATGAACAATCTGTATAGATGAGCCTGCAGAAAAATATGTAGAAGAATATGTGTGTGCATATACCTGTGTGTATGTATGCATACAGAGTGCCCATAATGCATTTATATCAAACGCAATCATGAATACACTCCAAGTGCTTCACAGGCTGTATGTTCATGGGTCAGTACAAGCAGTGCTGAAACACTCTCTCAAGTGGAAAGCAGCAGGCATTCTGCAACAGCAGTGCTACACAGCTGTGCTTGTGGAAGGGGAAGTGAAGTCGTCCAAATTAAACTACTGTAAAATTTAGATAGGCAAAATTCAACTACCAGAGCTGGACTTGGCTGGCATTCTGAGACCTTAAACCTTACTCTTGCAAAAAAGTCCCATGTGACCTCTACCACCATAAATGGTGTGTGTTTGGTTTTACATCTCATTCAGGAGATACTAACATCGGCATCCTGACAGAGGCGTTCACCTTGCACAGCACTGATCTGCCACAAGAACTTTTGCTAGACAGTCTATTCTGACTGTTTCTTCTAACCCCAAAGCTGTGCTTTTGGCTTGCTTATCTCCAGTCTAACCACCAGCCTTCTCACTTGCCATACCTGAGGGCTTCAGAAAGTCCAAACAGGCACAAGGCTATCAGTGGGATAATGTGGGAGCTTGTTACAGAGAATGGGGCATGAGAGAAGACCTGACATCAGCTTTTACGTGGTGCAGTAGTTCTCACCACGTGGTGCTGAGTCAGAAGAATTCAGGCATTTAGGAATCTGTCCTATCCAAAGAAGAAATTTCTCAATAACATATGATCCCAGGGAGGGAAAAAAGAAAAAAAGCTTACAAAAAATCCTGAATGAAAGAATGAAATAATGAAAAGTCCCTCCAGAACTAAAGCTTTGCAGAACTGTGAAGTAGAAATAGACAAATTAATCTGTACTCTGCTCTGTGTCTGCAAGTAAGGAACATCCATGAAAGGAAGACAGAGGATATCATCATTTTCTCACAATAGCATATTCTAGAGCACTTCCAAACTAGTTTCTCTGTAAGGGGATATACCTGAAACTGCAGTATAACAATTTTCAGGGAAGCTACTCCTTCTGAAACTGATACATGCAAGATCTGTATTGCTTCAAAGAAAAAGAAAAGATGGAAGTCTTCCCAGATGACACGTAGTGGATGAACCAGTCTGGCAATGCTGGGAAGAGTCCGAGAGTCTCAGAGTGGTTTGGGTTGAAAGGGACCTCAAAGATCACCTAGTTCCAACCCCCCTGCTATGGGCAGGGACACCTCCCACTAGATCAGGTTGCTCAAGGCACCATCCAAACTGGCTTTGAACACTTCCAGGGATGGAGCATCCACAACTTCCTTTGACAACCTGTTCCAGTGCCTCAATCACCCACAGGGTAAAGAACTTCTTCCTTATATCTAGTCTAAACCTACCCTCTCTCAGCTTCCACCCATTATCCCTCGTCCTATCATTACAGTCCCTTGTAAAAACTCCCTCCCCAGCTTTCTTGTAGGCCTCCTTCAAGTACTGAAAGGCCTCTATATGAACCTGCAGCCCAGAGCAAAGTGTTTATCAGGGAGCCCAAAAGACCTCAGATGAACCCACACCAGCACAGCTGGACTGTATAGACCAAAGTTAGCCTGGAAGTCAGGTGATCCAGACTGACACTTGCATTGGTTCTAAAATACAGACATAATCTTGAGTCCTAATCACTCCAGATAAAAAAATCTGAGTCAGAATTGCACATGCTCAGAGTACTTACACAGTTCCCATAACATTCAAAGCCCTGATGCTGCTGAGTGTGACATGCTCATCTGCTCACCAGCACAACGAGTTTCTCAGTTTCCTAAGGGCTTCGGAAATAGAATAAAGCACAATATTTGAGTTTAGTCTGCCTTTATTGTATTCCTGGAACTCTCTTGGCCAATAGCAGTTTCCAGTGTGTAAGAACAACGCAGGAAGAATGAAACTTTTTGGTTAATTGAAAGAGCCTGGCTCCAAGTATTGGAGATCTACATTCATTTCTCAACTCTGCCACTAATATTCAGAATGTTCAGGCAACCCAATACCACATTCATTTTGAAGAAACAAAATTTCTCTCCTTACCCCATAGTACTTTCCCTGCTTTTTACACAAGTCTGCCACCTGGACTGTGATCTCCAGGGACAGAAAGAGTATCATCTTCTGTGCTTGTGCAGTGCACAATAGAGGCTGTTCTGCACTACTGTAACAAAACAATAACATATCTGAAGTGACTAGAATGATTCATTTGCAACTTAAATCAATGTCTTCACTAGCAAAGCCTCCAAGAACATTCATCCACTGCCGGTAATACCTCTTACCTGCCAGAAACTGTTCCACTGAATTTGGAAAGGGTTTCTTTAGAACTGAATTAACTGTGGAAATATCTTTTTACTATTCACCTACTTCCTACAACATCAAAACTCTTGCTTTTCTGAACAGGATGTGTAAGAACAAACAAAACCAGCAAAAACCCAAAATTCTGAATGTCTTAGATGAACAGAAATGTTTCCTCGCTTTTTTTTGCCATCATACAACCAGTAAGACAATCAGGACACATGCCTCACTGTAGGCATCACACCAACTGACACTGTTCAGGAAGGTAGTCCTAAGTACATAAAGTGACTATTCAAGAATAGGACTTACAACAGCACATTCACCAAGATAATCACAACACTCTGTCACAAGTATTTGCAAATGCCCTTTAAGAAGAGAATAATATTTATATATTGAATGGCAAAATCCCTCCATTTTTTAGAAGTGTCTTAATTCTTTGTTTATTGTATTGACTTTTTTCCCAAATTCCCTCATTAATCTGGCCATTGTATCCAGAACTTATTCCTCTGCAAAGCTGAGCTGCCATTCCCCACAATAGCTAGGAGGAGGGAGGAGGAAAGGATGGGGAGCCAAGAGCTGAGGAGGAGGTAGTGGAATGAAAGATGATCAGGGAAGGAAAAGGGAGAGTCTGTTTTGTTAATGCTGTTCTGGCCACCTCTCATGTCTTCCTCTTGAATTTTTTACGTTCTTCAGCTGCATGTATTTAGCTTTCTGGCTGCTTTTGGTTTTTGGCTACCCAGCCTCTCTTTGCATCTACTCACTTTTTTTTTTTTTTTTTTTTTTTTAAAGAAACTTGCTTAAGCTTTTCCGGCCACGTCTCTCTCATGTTGTGTGGCCGCTTCTCTTAGCTTCCTTGCCAGGCTCTCAACCAGGGATGCCTGGCTTAGACCTCCCCTTACTGCTAGATGCTATTACAAAGCTTCAGAAATCTGCAGTATGATATGGGCATAGAGCATCAAACACTTTTATACAGGCTATGGAGTGCTTCATCTCTGTTGATGAGGACCAATCTGCCTGGCCCCTTCACACCTCACAGACCACACAGCAAAAATCTGCGTGGATAAATCTGTTCCCTCACAGCTGTACTTCTCCTGAGGTATAAATATGCAATAATGGGTAAAGCAGCCAAGGGCAGGCAAGACAGCTCCTAAAACATTCTCAGTGCCAGCACAGAGGTCTTCAATGGGCACCATAAAGTTTAAGGTAACAATCCCCAGATGCTCTGCTATTGAATTCTTGGGATCCATATTCTACACAAGGAGTACAATTGAAGACAGTTCATATACACATATAGGCATTTATCTGTCTACTAACCAGTCTATCTATAAATATTTTGATGCAGTAGATAGTAAGGTATAAACCTGTGATCTTAAATATCTATATGAAGGCTCTGTAGACACTTTGTACACTCAACTGTATACATAGTCTTAAAGTAGGAGAGCATGAAAATTACAAAATCAGATTTATAAAACTGCTTCCTGTAGCACTGCCTCATAAGTCAAAAGGAATGCAATTCACCAATGTAATTAAATAGAAGCTTAATCTTAAACACACACTTTGGCATGAGAATGGCACTGTTTATTTCTCTTGAAGCATTTATTCCAAAGTGCAAACACTGCTCCTGCTCTAATGAGTGCAGCACAAAAATCATTTGCCCATTAGTGAAGGAGAGCAAGAGAACAGAGATGTCAATGCTGCAAAGTTACATACGTGCATTCAAGCGTATAATGGCAAATCCATCCCAGAAAGCAGGAAAGGAGAGACACTCCCCACTCCAGTATGTAAAAAGAAGATGAGAAATGGATGAGCTCTTTGAATTGCTCATTCATCAGTATATATTCACAGAAACACTAGGTGCATACACCTAAGTTTAGCCAGTACCTGGGGCTAAACTGTAGCAGTTGTTCTACTTACCCAGTGCCCCCTCCTCAGCTGAGAAGGGGAATTGGGGAAAAAAGGGGAAAAGCCCTGTGCATTGAAAAACAGATTTAACGAAATAACAAAACTAATACAATCACCAACATAAAGCGTACAAGGTTCTGCTCAGCCTGGTCCTTGGGGTCAGCAGCAGGAGCAGAAGGCCAAAAGGGAAGAGCCCCAGAAAAAGGAACCCTACCCTCAGTGAGCTCCCTCCTTTTATAATGAGCATGATGAAGTGGTATGGGATACACCTGTGAGTCAGCTGCCTGCATTGGATCTCCCAGCTGACTCAGGGCTGCTCGTGGCCTGCCTGCATAGCTAGCCCATGGGTCTGTGCCTGGGGAACCAGAACAATACTGTTTATGAATTGTACAGAGGAACTAAAGCATCAAAGACTTGTATTCTCCTTTTTTTTGCTCCCACTTTGTTCTCCAGACCATTTAGTCAGAGAGTACTCACATACTCTCTGCAGCTCTGCAGCAGCCTGTGATCTATAGAAGTCTTCTGAACTCACTGATACAAAGTCCTGGTAACTAGGGAATGCAGAGAGCTTTTGAGGATACTCTAAACCCCCATAAACTTTTTTTTTTTTCCTAGTAAGTTATGACAAATACTGAATGAAAAATCAAAAATAAATCCAGATCTGTTCCCTGCTCTGGCAAGCTCTCTGCTCCTGCATTGTTCTGGCATCTCTGTTGCTTTTGTACATAGTCCAAGTGTTGTCAGGCTTTTGATCTTTGTGTTTACTCTGAAGATGATACATTATAGCTAAATCACACTGGAAAGAAAAGAAAAAATATTGTCTTATTGTCACATTCTTTTTTTAGCACTTCAGAAAAGTGTGATTTGGGACTTCACTGCAATGCTTTTACTGTTTCAGTCTAGAATACGGCTAAAACCCAGTCCTGCTTTCATCAAAGTCAGAGGTCAATAACCATTTGCACCCATGACCAAAAATTTAATTAAAATTATTAATATTTTTTTAGAGGTCTGCTCTTCTCACAGGAACTTAAAGAAAGGAACACTGTAAACAAAGGAATCCTATACACCACTGAAGGTCCGTTACTTCTTGGATGGTCCTTGAAAGAGCATACTGAAAGAGGAAGTGAAAATGAGCACATCAGCTGAAATCAGAAAAATGGAGAGTATTGGTACAATATACTTATTTAAACTGGAATCCCTCCAGAACACTGCAATGGTTATAAATTTGGATATTCTTGTAATTCTTGTAAATGACTGAAACTCAGATGTGATAAATTATTCATCTGTACAGTGGGATCATTTTTGAACACTGCAGTACAAATTAGAGTGCTTACATATTGGAAAGACTTGCACAAACCACTTTCTGCTTCTGCTTTTCTTTTAACATTGCAGGTGTGCTTCATGTTTTGCAGGTGGAAAATCAAGCAATCGGTCCCCCAAAGGTCTCGCAACCTCAACAGAGGAGATATAGGAAATGAAGGCACCAAGGAAAATCTGAATGTTCAGAGAAGTTTATGGGTTATGTTCTGTATAATTTGGTTCGGCTGTCTTTTGACATAGTCAAAGGGGGATCATACTCAGCTATAGCTTCAGAAATCAGCCTCTCCAAGTAACCTAACATACTCATGTGCTGATTTAAAACTAATTTGTACAAACCAAAAGTGTGGGAAAAAAAAGGCAACAAAAGTTTCCAAACAACCGTGAAAGTAAAGTTTTACATGAACAAATAAATTTCTTTTTTTAAAATTTCATTTTTATGAGTGCTCCTTAACTTTTTTTAAGTCTCACTAAATTAGAATTACAAAGGCTTACTAAGGAGATATTTTGGCTATTTCAAGTCATTTCAGCTGTCATTGTTTAGAGACTGCCCAGTCACCTTGGCATTGGAGCACTTCTATTGCAATGAGAGAGTTTTGGTGATATAAAGAACTGAACTTGGTAGAAAAGAGGTTGGTGGTTCTGCACAGAGGGCAGAGCATCTGCCCTGGTTGGGGTAGTGAAACATTTGGAAATGTTGAAAAATCTAAGTTTTTTATCAACTCAAAACAATTCAGGAAAGAAAAAATCAGAGTAAAATTGGCCAAGTCTGACAGTGGTTTATGATAAGCTTTGGGAATTAGAATCTTGGGATCAAAAAAAACCTGAAAACCAGAAGGAAGTCCCAAACGTCTCTCGCTGTTCATTGGCATAGACATGAACAGACATTTCCCATTCCTATGTGCGTGTGTAGCAAGAAGACACACTGCTTCTAAGTTTAATTCCGCAAGAGGTTTTTAAACTACATTAAGGAAAATTTCTAATGCACATATGTACCAAATCAAACAAGTGCACTGAATTATTACTAAAATATATGGACTGTAGCATTGTTTATCTGTGTTGAGTTTAAAGAGACTTCTGAGTACAATAAAAAACTTTAAATACTATCTACGCCTCTACCCTTTCTTCATTAAAAGTCTTCCACTGGATATCTGACTTTCACACAGCTAATCCAATGCTATTCTGTCAGCAAAGTGTCATTAAGGAATTTTTTAAACACACTGAAATGCACCTATCCCCTTGTGTTTCCAAGACCATTCCAGTTTCCATTGAAGCCAATAGGAAGACTTCCTTTGATTTCCATGGAGACTAGTTTGTTTCATTCTATATTGCATGGAAGAGTTATTTTACTTTCCATTGAAGGGAGACTGTAGATCCAACACTGCTCACCCTAACTTAGGGAAAACATCCTTCACGGCATGGTAAGAACAACTGGCTTTACATTTCTCTGACAGCAACACAAATCCGGAGGTAAACCTACTTACAGTGGAACAAATAAGAGAGGAAGGTCCATAAATTTTCATATTTGCTGAAAAAGCTGCATCACGAGGCCATACTCCACAAATTACTATTTTGTATAATTAATGGTAAATAGTAAGTAAATAATAAATAACATCTCAACTCCTTTCTATTAAATTGTAATCAGTTAAGCATGTAATTTATTTTATGCCATAATATTGTCACAGAAGGCATTCCAGGGGCAGAAAATCTGTTTACCTTTCAGTTTTGAAGCTGAGATTCTTAATGAGGGAATTATATATTAAATAAACTGCCAAGTGAACACTAAATTACACTCATTTTTCAGATGTTTGTCACTTCTATTCTTACAGGCTTTTCTAATTAGCCTATTAACATGTATTACTTATTTCTTGGTTCTTTGCAGCTTATATTTCATTAAAAATTAAGACAGCATGTCAGATTTAAGCCATTTTTTTATTTTCCACATCAACAAAATACTATCCTTGTAAGTGAAAGATTGTGATTCACAGTTATGAGAAAACGTAAGATGCAGAATAGAATAGGAAGAGGGACAGTACTGTTTTGCAACTGTACACTATCTTTCCTCCAGCAGGAGGAGTCCATTTTCACAGCAGTTCTGTATAGATACAGAGCATCAAAAGCTAAGCAGAAAATGTGGGGGTGATTTTGTGACTGATTTTCACAGTGCAAAGAGGAAAATCAGATCCATGTGTCCACTTCCTTTAAACATTGCCTTAAAATTCAAAACCATTTAAAATTTATTCTCTTTACCAGTTTGAAAGTTGGAGACCCTTAGAAGACACCCTCTTTATGCAGCAACCATGTGAGCAGATTGCTCTTGAATGGAACCAAAGTCAGTGCTTCCTTCCATAACAGTTTCTTGTCATATTCCAAGATTAGCTTTGAAAGACATAGAAATGGGCCTGATAATAGTTATCACTGAATGCTCTTTGTTAACTTAATTAGTTTAGTGGTCTTGTTTCCTGTTCAGTGAATAACTACATAAATGAAATAAGCAAGATACCAGGAGTGGTATTAATGTGTTGCTTTGCTGACAGTCTCACGAGGGATGCAAATGACGATTAAACAGACATACACACTGTACCGTTCAACTCCTCCCATGTTTTTCCTTCTGGGTTTGGACTATTGCACCTCTGTAGGGCACTGTGGGAGAACTGGATCAGTTCTGTGGAAAGATGGAGAATTTTAGTCTCCATGACTGTGATTCAGATGCATTTTACGGTCGATGAATTCAACATACACATTTAGTTACAAGTTTAAAAAAATCCTGAATAGGCCCATTCTAGAACAGCCCTGGTCAGAAAGAGGCAAAACCGTGGAGGCTCTGTAGCTGACATGGCCAAGGATGCCAGCGTACATTGAATTGCAACTGAAGAAGCTATTAAGAGAGGGACTTTTCACACATCTGAGTTTAGGCCACTCGACTGCACAATTTCTCTCGTAGCTGAACCTTTTTCACAGCCTCTCTACTGCCTGTGAGATCATTTGTCTGAGGAAGCCCACATCACAGTAGCTACTTCTGCAACAGAGCACCAGAAGGATCTGTGTCCGTTTAGAGATTTCAATATATCTGTGATTCTGGACCTAAATTTCAGGAGATTACAATTTAGCAAGAACTTTTAATCATTCAGGTGCAAAACCGTTCATTTTCTAAACCTGCAAATATTAGTATGTTTCTAGTCTTTCCAAAGGCAAACAATTCTATGAATAAGGAGAAGGAAAGGGCTGTTTTGAGCAGTAAGGAACTGCAGTCTCTCAGGAGCCTCTGTGTCTGTTGATGTGTGTGACATTGTGGAACATGCTGTGAATTATAATTGACAGCATAGACTGTAAAATTACAGTCTCTTTCTAACTGCTGTCTCTGTGCACTTGAGCCATGAGGTATTATTTCTCAGGAAAATGCATTTCTCATCCTTTAATCTGGAACCACTCTCAAGTCCTACACAGGCTCCATTACATGCCAGTAGAGCCTACCTCTTCTATGAGGATGTTGTCCAGATGTCTGTGACTTACTGTCTGGGGTCCTCATGAGGCACCCGACACTTGAGCTCAGAAATTTATTGTCAATGTAGAACACCAATAAAACTTACTTCAAATTACTTGGGTATTTCTCAGTGCTGTTAATAGTATAATGTGGTGATAACTAACCTCATAATCCACTTGGAAAACTACATGTTACTAACCGACCACGAAACGCAATTTTTCCCATTGTAGTATTGTGGATACCTCATACCCTGGAGGCAAATATCTTTGGTTAAGGGAGGAAGGTCTTGAGAAGTTTCATGGGTTTGTGACAAGAACAGCTTGTCTGAGTCTAATTTTACCCAATAGTTGCATAAATGAATTTTTAAAACATGATCCATATTCTTAATGTCTAATCCAGGACAGTGCGGTTTCATGCAAGGCTAATCCCATGGAGTAATATATGACTTAAAGCCTTGGATCAGAAAAATACCAAATATCACTTATACCAAAATTATGGTGCCTGAGGATAGCTAAAATAAATAGAAGAGAATGGCACTCAAGCAAAGAAACAGAAAAGACAGACAAATAATATAAAACCGATCTTGCCCAAAATACTGAAATTCCCTAAAATATCATTTAAAGACTTGGAACAAGGACTGTATTAGTCAAAGAGGCATCTGTTAATCAAAAACTCCATGTTAGGCAAACCCAAGAAAAAAAGAAGTTACACTTGTACATTTAAGTCAGAAGATTAAGAGACTCATAGCAGAGACACAAAAATGCTGGGGGACACGAAAAAATGCTCCAGATAGCAGGCAGCTGCCTCTCAGAAACCTGGCCTCGCGCTTCATGAAATTGGTAAACATTGCAACACACAGAAACCTCTAGGGCAGGAGGCCCTCTACCTGCACACACTCCTGGCAGGCTCAAGGCTGTGCCTCTCTGGTATCTCCCACCTCTCTTTGCTCTGCCTGACACAAGGTGTTGCCAACCTGTTGCAGCCCCACAGCTGAGTCTATGCTCATGTGGCCAGGAGCAAGGACTGCAATGGCTGAGCTAGCAGGAGATGTTCTCTTTCTGGGTTACTCAGGGACCCACCTCTGCTCCTTCTCCAGCAGAGCAATAGGACCCCCTTGCCTGTCACCCTTTGGGGATCCTGCCCTTCTCTGCAGTTTCAGGCGTGGTCTTTCCCTTGTTGCTCTTGGTCACATGAAGATTTTGTTGGTCACACCTGTCGTGGACCAAGAGATGAGTTTCTTACACATCTCCAGCCTATTTGTATCACTTTGTTTGTATCACAAGGTATCAAACAGATCCTAAACACCTTTATCTACATTGCACATGCACTCACTTCAAAAGTAACAGAAAATTGCCTCCTGAGTACACTCCACAGAGCCAAGGGTCTCACTCCTATGCTGTCCCTTGATGGCAGACATGATGCACTGGCTGTTGTAAATACAGTTTCTCGGAGGACAGACCTTTGAGCCAGTACTGGCCTGGACATTGCCAGCCCTTGCATGCCTACTGCCCCAGGGCTCACAGCCACAGGATTTGTGCCAGCAGACCCTTTCTCTCTGCCCCGTTCCTCCTGTGCTGGGCTGGAGCAGCAGGCAGAAAGCTGGTGGGACACAGCAAGAAAAGAGGCAGACTCCCATTGTGAGCATCTGCTGTGCCAAGGAGCTGAGGAAACGCTGCTACAGTGGAGGAGAGTCAGCAACCACCAGATGTGAAGCACGATCTCCAGATGTTGGGGGAATATCAGCCTCCCACAACTGGGAAAGGTACTTACCACCATAATGGCAGAGTCACTCTGTAATCCCTTCTTTTCTCTCTTATTTACTCCTGCCAAAGCAATCAGCAAGTTCAAAGCTGTCACTGAACTCAGATGAGAAGGGGATGATTACAGAGTGCAGTAATATTCTGCATGCGAACCAAAGCACTTCCCATTATGTAATGCAATGGCACGTACGTTACAAGCCTTTCGCAGTGTGCTACCCACAGCTAGTGGGAGCCTGCTCAGCTAGGGTGACTTGGCTCTTCATCACATGCTAACCTCATATTTTGCCTCTGGAAGTCTTTAGATGCGTCCCTGAGTGTCAGTGCCAGCTAAGAAGGCAGTTATTATACTCCCTTGGGTTTCTGCTACATTGACGGTCCAAGTCTCCTGAATGACACTTGTAACACAGCGAATGATCCTGTGCTTAGTTTTAGCTGATTAATTTGACAGCCAGATCTATCACTGCTTTTCCCTTGGATCTCGTGAAATATTATCTGAAGATATTTATCTGTGATAAATAGAACAAAACAAATGAGCTCCTAAACAGCTGGTTTCACTATTAAAGTCTGAAATCAGAGCTGAGAAAAACTTCATCTGCTATGACACAACATCTCATCAAACCCTGACAGATTTTTCCTGTTTTTCATATTTACATGATGAAAACAATCAACATGATATTTTTTAAAAGGCAACCAAGAACCTCAGCCCAGCCTCAGAGAAAGCTTTTATTTCCAGATGTTCTTCTCTTTGTAACATGAAACATAAGAACTCTTGTAATGGGGTCAAGCTAAAGATGCATCTTGCCTAGTGTCCTGACTTTGAAAGCAAATGGTAGAGGGGGTTTCAGAAAGTATATAGAAAACATAGCAAGTACACCATAGTACTTTTCCCAGTCTAGCCTCCTGGTTTCTGGTGCACTTTCTACTTATAATTGTTGGCCTTTTGGTATAGAATTAGATTTGCACGCTAGGTAAGATTCAGAATAATTATAAGATTAGGCATCTTGGATGCGTGGATCAAATGAAAATTATCTTCCATGAACATTTAAAACACATGCAAACCTAAAATCCATGTATAGGAACATCTTCCCAAAAATTTTGATTTTTTTAAATTAAAACTGAAGCAGGCAGATGAGAACATTGTCCAACAAAAAAGATTACTTGAAATATTCAGAGCTTTCACTTTCACCACAAATATTGCTCTTTCACTACAAATGTTGTGTACATCTCTACACAAATATTTACCCTTTATATTTTCAATTCAGTGTTGGTTTTTCTATTTAATTTACCTTAGAAGAGCTATCTTCTTGCCACTTCTCTAAAAATAAAAGGCAAAAATCCTGTTAACCTCAATGGCAAAACAGCCACTCTGAAAACATGCATGATCAAGATATATAGATACATTGATCCAAACACTATACCCTGCTTGGTCTATATTTGTATGGAAGTAGCTGCACATTTGAAACAATCACATTAAGTAGCTCCAGACTTGTGGCAGCATAATCAGGATCAGGCACCTTTGCCCAGCTCACTCTAACATGGATGCATGATGTGAGATTGGGTCCTCTGTCTATCCAAAGGGGTCTCTATTTCCAGTATGAGATCCCACGCAGTAGTCCACATGTACAAGAGAGCACTGAAAGACTGAAAAACCTGTCTAGGTCTCTTAAAAACACATTGTGAAGTTGGACATTTCAGATTAAAAATCCAAAATAATTTTTTAAATGATAAATTGGTCTCTGCTTATGAATTTTATCTTGCTGGAAACAAAAGAAACCACTATATGCACCTTATGGTAAGGTTTAAATAAATATTAGTTAAAAAAGCAAAAGTGCGGTCTCCTTTATTGCCAATTACAGGTTTACAAAGTTAAACAGGGAAAAGTAATACTATAGCCAAAACAGACTTCCAGAAAGCCCTCCAGAGTCTTACTTGCTGTTCACTGGACTAACATTAGTTATATTTTTATACCACAAGAATGGGCAGGGAGTATTATTAAGGGTTTGGTAGCTTTATGATCAGTGTCACATTCAAGATACTTTCCTCCAGAAATCTACAAGTTTATGTGCAATCCTTAAGAAATATATCAATGAACTGGAAGAAGCAATAGTCACATTTTCAAGCAAAAGAAAAAAAAGCAGGCTCAGGGTCAGTCAGATATAGCTGTAAAACTTGGTTCAACACATTCAAAGCAAGTTGCTGGCTTTCTGCTCCGTGTGTTCCAGGAAGAGAGCATTCTTTGGCAAGCACTTCATTCAGACGTTTCAATTTATGGGAAAAAGGCTTGCCTCAAAGGGGTTATTTTTCTTATTTGACCAAAGTTTGGTGTTTTCCATCATTAGACCTTTATGCCGCAAAAAGAAAAAAAAAAAAAGTTAATTTTCAAGACATTTGTTTCCATCCAGATAACTGGGAGTTTCTGGGCTTTTGTACTAAGGCACTCCTAGATGAAAGTGAAATCTGGAAAGCAAAGATCTTAAAAATGTCAGAAAATAAAAACACAATCCTTAACCAGATATGTGTGATCTTTCTGGACACCCGTACTGGTCCTACCCCTGCAGCAACACACCCAGAGGTGCCCAGGCAAGCCAGGGTAGTACGCTGGCTACGTTTTGCACATGGGAGCAAAGGCAACTCGGAATTGCCCATGGCTGCACCGTGCTTACAGTAGAATTTGCAGCTGAACCCACATGTTCTGAGTAGCAATACAGTGCTGTTAACCACAAAAGAAATATAATGGGCCAGATCTTCTGATTGAGCAGACCGTAGTTTTCCCAGTCTTACATTGTCTAAAGATCTGGCCCAAGATACACTCGCTGTGAGATTTCCATAAAATACAGGGGTTCTTGGCCTATCTGGTTTCCTATCTCAGATTTCAGATTATTTTCAAGAAGAGAGATTTCCACTAGAAGAAGTATTGTGCATTTTCCAGAGTTAGTGTGCAATAATGCCATGCATACAGCAATGGAACATAATTTGCCATCAGGATTTACATGAGGTAATGCCATCTGCATCACATCTCTTTTGCTATGGAGAAAACACTAAAATGTAATTTGAGGTCAAGATTGTAGGGATTAAGATCACTACTCCTTTTAAAGTACACTATAAAGCTGGAAACTTTAAGTGGGCTTGTAAAATGGAAGGATCCTTATGTCAGGCCATATTTTCAGCACATTGCGTGTTATTGCCTAGAAGAGTATTTAAAAATGAAGTAAATGCCCACTGTATTGTACCTTGATGTATACACCACATGTTCTTTTTCTATTTGCTTGTGCTGATTTAGGAATCCTTATGCCTGATCTTCTTACAAACATTTCAGGAAGGAACATTATATCTTGAATCCCCAGGCAGGATGAATCTCCCTTAACTTTAGATGTCTCTTTTGTACATATCTCAGTCTGGTCATGTGGCCCTCTAAGTTATGCACTCATTTTGTCTCATCCTTCAAACTAAATTTGATACAGCATGTAGAAGACTTATAGATTGGGTTTCTTCTTCTCAAAAAGAAGACAGGCCTCTAACAATTCAGCTGGAGACCTGAGAGCATAAAAGGTTAAGCAATGTCAATCGCAGCAAGTTCTCAGCAGTACCTAAATCCAGATCTCCTCTCTGTGCTTAACCTCTGTATTTGTGGCAGTACCACCACTTTTCTGCAGCTTTATTTGCCTCAGGGCAATATCAGTGTCTCTTTTATTCCCACAGGCTCTGGCTTTGACCCTGCTGACAACAGAACTTTTTATCCCTATAAGGTCATGATTTGTTACAGATTTGATATGTTTCTTCTTGTTTATTTCATTCAAAGTTTGTGCTTAAATCCAATCCTCTCTGAATAAGAATGAGCAAATACTGCTGGAGGAAACAGCAAGTTGAAATGGAGGGTTGGAGGGGAACCCTCTGCCTCTCTGACCTGTATTTTTCCAGAGATTCTTCTCTTAGGCACCCCCCTAGCTGCTCTTACCACATTTTCTGAGGGTATCTTTGTTGGGTTTCTACATTCAGTTCCTCTATTAGGTTCCATGACCCTCGTTTTTTCAGTAGTGAGAACTGAAGCATTGAAATTCAATTCACTTGAGCCACGTTACAGGTAAATCTGTCTTGAGGGTAAGGAACTGAACTGAGATCCCCAGGGAAGGCAAAAGGCTCCGTTGGGTTCGCTTATCTAGACTAGTTAGGATCAAGAGTCTGAACTGCCAGAGGTCAGCATATCATCTAGATACTATGTAGTAACAGGACTGCTTCTGCATTCTGGGGATGCATGTGAAAATGCAAAAAAAAAAAAAAAAAAAAAAAAAAGACATCTGTAATGCCTGTACTTGTATGGTTATCTATTTTTTAAATGGACTTTAAAACCTTTTTTCTGACTGATAGGACAGAAAAAGAACATTGAAAATAACATTTCATAAAATTGCCCTCTGGTGAACTGCTTCTACATGAACAGAGAAGCTCCCCAGGTGGTGGACTAAGTGGCAAGTTTCTAGACTTTCACATCACTACTCTGTAAACTCCCCATTTGGCAAAGGAGCAGAGACATCTGCTGAAATTGAGAAATTCTTATTAGCTGAGTTCAGGATAGAGAAGCCTGTAGCTAATCAATGACACCACTACTACCATCATCACCCAGAGCTGCCAGTACAGCCCAGATGAGTTCAGGGTCAAGGTTTCAAAGACCTCATGATAACAGAGCTAAACTCTGGGAACAAAACAAGATTAGAGACTTCAGGAATCATGGGTCAAAGAGTAAGTAGAGATCAATCTAGTCATAAATAAAGAAACTAATAAATTATCCCTGATGTCAGGCTGAGTAATAAGAAACAGAAAAACTCTGTATTACCCAAATTAAAAGTACATGAAGCACATTTTTACCCTCAACTATGCCAGTGAATTGGACCAAAACAAAATTCCTACTACTGAGGATGTCTCTGGACCTTGTAATCACACCTGGTGAAAGGGACAACAATGCATAGCTGTATCACAAATCTCCAACAGCTTGAACAGGTGAAAACTTCTAGTACATCTAGTCACTTGTGCTCCAGCACAAATGATTATTCGAGGTGTAACACAACAGTGGAGCTGCTCTTACATGCACACACACCTATCAGCAATAATCAGGTAAGACTCACCAGAGAGATTTTGAATCTGCTGTCATTACCTTCTGTGCTAGAAGCTGCATGTAAAGAGATGTTTTAAATAGCTGAGATAGAATAAAGAAAATAATAGTTCAGAACATGAGGGGGTTTTTGTATTTAAGAATCGAATTATTTTTTTAAATCTTATCTGACTAACTGCAGAGAGGTCTTTCCATGAAATTAAGCCATTCCCTTGTGTACTGGAAAACAAGGCAACAAAGAACTCTGCTGGTGCCTGAGAGTTAGAAGATTATAACTAATTAGGGAAAAACTCAGCAGTGAATCTGCAGAACAAAAGTGGTATTTAAACTGCCTTGCACTTCCACAATCCTCTGTGTGAGTAACAAGGGCAAGGGCACCAAACACTGGGTTTTTTTTTACTTCAGGCTGTCATGACATCCTAGAATAACTGAGAGTGAGGCCAGAATCAGGCTGAAGTATTTTATACAATCTGAATTGATCCATCTGTATTTTAGTCATTACTTACTTGCATTGCCTTGTAAAACTCATCACTGCCTCTGAGTATGGCTTATAACTTCAAAGGATACAGATACTTATTATCTCTGGTCCTAAGTGAAGTGCTTTCTTTGTGCTGTTTGAAATGAGACTGAAAATGTCTTTTTAAGTACATTTTTAGGGCAGGGAGGAACAAGACAGCAAACCCATAGAATCTATTCAAAAGGTAGAGCCCATGGCTGAAGCACTATGCCTTCCTTCTCTTGTACCTCAGAGCTCTCACAGGACAGTCAGTAATTCCCTGTTTGGCAGTGAGTGTCCTCAGAAACCCCTTGAGGCTCCACAATGGTCACTGGAAAATCAGACTTCTAGAGGCACATTTTTGCTGCAGAGCAGACATGGTGCTTGAGAAGCTCAGCCCAAGTCTGATAGACTAAATGCCTTTCACCAGGGCTAACCAGTATGAGTGCTGCACCAGCTCCATATGGCTGTCTGGCTTCCAGAGCCTCATATATTTCTGAACAGGGCTGGCATGTGCCGAGGGGGACTTACTTAGCAGCTAGCACAGAGCTCCACAGGTTGCTCACATGGCCACACTGCTCTTTGCCCCTTGCCCAGGATCTGCCACGCATTTTGAGCACCTCGTTTAAAAATAAATAAAGACTGACTAAATTGGTTTTGCTCTCTTGTAATGACACACGCATGATTACGTGCCTGGCAAATTTTCACTGGATACACACGGAGTGAAATGTGTAAGTGCTTTTTCCTACTGTGCGTATGATGAGGTATTACAACACTAGGATGCTCAGTTGAAAGCAAGGCTCCAGTTCAAAGGAAATGCAGGTGGTTTCGATTGTTTCTGTAGCCCAGAATGCCTGCTTAATAAGAACAAGCAAGTACAAGCAGAATTCAGCGGATCAACAAACTGTTCTCATTAAAGGCTTTCTACCATAATGTGCTTACAGACACATGCACACAAAATTAAATAAGTGTCACAACATAAAAATGTGGGCTATCAGCTATTGTATTTCAGTTCACTTGGGGATAATTGATCAAGCAGTGCATTCTTTAGTGATGTAATATAAGAAAACTACCTCCTAATTGGCAATGCTAAGTTAATATGACTAGAAAAAATAATGTACAGTGTGGATGCAGTTCAGAGTGTATGTGTTCTGTTTACTGGGCCACCGCAGAGGTTGATTACTTTGGTCAGCCATTTTTCCATAGTTTTAATATAGCCAGTTAAGTAGTAAAAAATTCTTATTTTTCCACAGCTGTCACCTGCCTGGTGTACAATAGACACTTCTTAACTGGCACCTATTCTTACTGGAAATAAACATACTGGCTACAAGGTGGTCCTGATTATAGGAGACTAGAAGGAATATATTGTTTGGAAGTTGTATTCTGTTTAACATCTTTGTCAATGACCTGGAGCAGGCGATGGACTGCACCCTCATCAAGCCTGCAGACGATACTAAAGTGGGAGGAACAGTTGATAGGCTTGAGGGCAGGGCTGACATTTTGAAGGACAGAAATGGGCTGGATGAATGGGCCAAAAGGAACTTTCTGAAATTCAAGAAGGGCATATGCTGAGTCCCACACCACAGAAGGAGGAGCCCCTTGCAACAGTACAGGCTGGGGAGTGAGTGGGAAGCAGCCATGCTGAAAAGGGGCTGGCAAAGCACAGGTAGGTTGCCCTGGCAGCAAAGACAGGCAACAGCACCCTGGGCCTTATCAACAGGACTGTAGCCAGTTCCTGAGGGAAGGGATTATTTCCATCCACGCAGCCCTTCTTAGATACCATATAGAATAGTGTGTCCACTGTTGGGGCCACCAAAAGAAAGACTTCAATAAACTGTCCATGAGGACATTCAAGATGCACAATAAGTTGCCCAGAGAGCTTGTGGTTTTCCTCCTTGGAAGTTTTCAGGTGGATGAAACCCCAGTCTGACCTCATAGCTGAACTTGACCTCCTGTGAGCAGGAAGTTGGACTACAGATCTCCAGAGGGCCCTTCCAGCCTGATGTGTTCTGTGATTCTGCAATTCTGTAAATTATTCTCTGGGAGAATAATTTCTTTCAATTGATTAAAAAAAAAAAAAAAAATGCTTAGATGATCTCTGACTGCACTAGAAGAAATGAAAAAGAGAGAGGAAGATGAAATATAAAGCAAGGAGGTATCAGTTCTCACCATCAATACAACACTGTCTGCCTTTTTTGTATATTCTACTTGGGATGCATTGCAAATGAGAACTGTCAATCTAATCTGTTCTTTAACACATTCAAATTAAGAGAATCCAAGGTGTCCTTGACCAGCATGCCCATAGGCTCAACTCTCCCTACCATTAAAACCTATTCCTTAATCTCTAACCTAAATATTTCTCCTGAAAATTTAGTCAATTTTCTGTCCTATCCACAGTAGACATGGAGCCAGATTGTTCCCTTTCTTTTTGCCTCTTGCATCTTTGGAGATTGGTATAATTCATAGTTCTAGACCTCTAATATTCTCCTTGCCTTTCTTTTCACTTTATCTGGTTTATCTGTATTGAAGTGTGGCATTGGGCTTTTACCAGTGTTAAGTAGTGAGAAAAGATTATTTCATTTGTCTGGTAGTCTATACATCTGTTCATACTTTCCAGTATGACGCTTAATCTTTCTAATGTAGTGTCTCTCTCTGAGAGTGTCCAAACAGCAAGACACTGCAGACAAAGTTGGAAGCAACACCCAGGAGGCAAGTCTGAAATTATCTTTTTGCTATCTTTGGATTGGATCTAATATCTTATAGCCAGGATGAGGTTAGATAACACAGGGAAGGCCCCATTCCACCTTCTCTCCTTCCCTTTCCCTTCCCAACTCATTCCTCTCCCTACTCTGACTCCTAGCTGTGGAGTGCCACCTGTTGCCTTTGCTGACTTACTTTAACTGCGCAGTAAGCCAGTTCAACTCAGAAATCCAGCAGATACTATTTGCTTTATTTATTATGTTAGTTTTCTTTTGTCTTGACTAGTACACTTGGCTTTCTGTGGAGCCTGAGCCAGAGTAAAAGATGAGCAGGAGCATGAAGGAGAGAGAGATGGAAATGGAATAGGACAGTTCTGTCTTAATCTCTATGGCACACAGTTCATGGCCCCTTTCAACATTTTTGGAGTAAAGGGCTTCCAGTGAACGCTCATTAAGCCTCACAGCACTCCTGTAGAGCAAGTTTCATAATCTTTAACAGATAAGTAAAGCAAGGTCCAGAAAGAAACAGTCTTCCTCAAGGAAACTGAGCAAGGTAGGAGGAAAGCTAGAAGTAGGACTAAGCTCAAAGCCTCTTGCTCAAGCTACTTACTTTCCTCTTTATCTCCATGGCCCACTCCTCATGCCCGTGCTGCTTTGCAAGTTTACAACAGCTAAGGTTTTGAGTGTTTTAAATATTACTGTTACAAATAAAGTCCCCACATAAAGATATGCCAATAATACAGACTTTTTCAAAGCTAAGCAGAAGGAATCAAGAGGGCTTATTTAATAAAAGAGGTAAGCATTTAAAACCTAGGAGATGTGATGTGTTTTAGGTTTATGGCCTCCATAACAGAATTCCAAAGTGATGGGCAATGCATAGCAGCTTTCAACACAGAGCAGGCTAAAGAAAATGGGATCAGACATTGCAGTGCTTTAGGTAAGTGCTGTGTTCAATATCAATACATTGAGTAAACAGCTACCTAAAACTAGTCATCGATCTCCCCTGGATGGCTTCTACCTTTTATCTAATATTTTTTTGATGTAAAATGCACTAAAAGTCCCTGGAACCCAGACAAAAATCCATAGTTCCACCCTCCTTCCTGGTCTCTGCAAGTCACAAAATTATTCTGTCATGCTGGTGACTTTTTCCTCCCCGGATGCTGTAGACTTGGCTGAAGCTATGGTGGGATAAGGGCAGGATTATAGCCCTCAGCTCAGCCTGGGCAGGTGAGTGCGAGGAGAGGTCTTAGGTGCTGAACCACTACTGCTGTGTGTGAGGAATGCCCCCCAGGACCAGACCCACTGGCGGTAGCTGAGGTTCAGCTGCCAGAGCTGGGCCTAAGCCCCCAGCTGCAGAGTCAAACCCATCACTGCTGAGGTACTAATCCCACATTTAGAAGAATTAAATCTACACTTAACAAAAAAATAATAATTTTTTTTTCCACTCTTAAAATTCTGCTTCTAGTAACCCAGCTAAATATGACATAAATATCCCAGACAAGTGTGTAGCTCTGGAAATACTGAAATCCTGGCCCTGTGACATGGCTGCTGGGACTCCTGCCATTTGCTAAAAAGTTAAGCTGGGAAACACTTTGTCCAATTACTAAAAAACAATGAAGATATAAAGGAATTATAACGTAAAAACAGAGGTGTTGAAAGAAAGAAAACAGACTCATGTAATAAACAATACTGATTTAATTAAAACAGCCGAGAAAAAAGTCCACAAGCTTGGATGCCCCTGGTGCATATGTGTGCATGGGGAGGGCGGGTGGGTGTGCATGTGTGCAATCACGCATGCTCCTCTTGGGACTGGCTTCTGCCCGAGTCCGAACAGAGGTGATCAAGACACAGGGGACATAAACATCATCCCTTCTGCTGCAGAGAGCAGTACTGGCATGGACCCTTACAAGCATTCATGGCCTAGACCCCATCCGTGGAAACCATTGCTGGTTGCTTATGGGAAGATGGACACTGAGATTGGCTTTTGTGCTCTGAACTTCTGAACCCTGCAGGAGATCCGAACCACCGAACCACACTTTGGTTGTTTGTGAAGAGAGTAATTTATTGAGTTCCATCCTGGAAGAAACCACAAGACATTCTGAAGGGCTAAATTCAACAGCTAAAAATATTCCTGCAGAATTGGATGTAACGAGAAAGGCTTCAAGATTTAGACAGATGCGTGTTTCCAAGGGCAGTATTTTGTTCTTCAGCTCTCACAAAGTAGTATTTTAGTGCTTTTGGTAATTGGAACAAAGACGCATTCAGTCCCCATTGCGTAATGTCCAAATGACCACAGAATAATTTTGGGTTGTCCTTTTCAGGTGATAAGCAACAGCAATAACATGTTTGGTAGTTCTCATTTCTCTAACAGGAACCTCCAACACGCTTGTGAGTGATGTGTGCTGGAAAGGTGAATAAACAAACAGACGCATCAGCTGAACATGAAGTGATCTGGACAGAGAGAGCGAGAGGAAAGAGGGGAACTTTATGTGTGTTTAACTTGGAAATTATGTGACCACGTACTAAGGCATGTGATTCTTTTCCTCTGTCCATGGGTTTCTAAGCTTCTCAGGAATACCTGTGCTACATTCTTTCACACACATGGAATCTAGAAACTTACTTTAAAACAAGCTGCACAAATTTTAAGATTATCATATACTCTAATACTGCAATAGGGGATCTAAACAAGTCACCAAGTATCTTTGGATTCAAAATGAGGTGAGTTGGTACAGCTCATGTGAAAAACAGCCACCTAACATCAGAGTAGAAAGAGATTATAATGAGAACCATCTTATTTAAGTGATGCCAGAAAAGTCAAACAACTACTCTCAACAGATATTTTAGGGATTTTTCCACCATGCTCTAGATTTTTTGGCTGGTCACTTTCTAGATGATTCAATTCATGTTGCTTTGGAAGTATGCTGAAAACCACAGAAAGAGCCATTAATCTTTGAGAATACTGAAGCCTTAAGCATCTCAAAGTTCCCAAATGTATTTCAAGAAGCCTGAGCCTTTTCCCATAGGAGTTCAGTGATTACTATTTCTAGGAAAGAATAGTTACAGACACCACACAAAACAGACTAGAAAAGCAGACATAAAATTACAACGCAGTTCAACTGTGAGCTGAAGTACTTGGGGAGAGGGTTTTTGCCACTCCTGAATCCGCAAAGACAATGCTAGTGATTAGCTGTGAGGAAGAGGTTCCACGCACAGAAAGTTAGGAGCATATCCTGAGCTGCCAGGTGCAATCTGTGTCCAGTGCCCTGAACAGAGTTGTGACCATTTACACCAGTTCAGTTGCCACGTCACTACAGTTTAGGGAAGCTATAGAGAGGAGAATGAAAAAGAGGATCAGGAGTTTGGGTTTTCTACAGTCAAAAGTTCCACATGCCAGAAGTGTGCAAGTGTGATACTGCAAAATCAGTGCCAAACACTTTGTCCTGTCCAACAAAAGTACTCTCTCAATAAGACTGAGGGAATGAAGAGTTTACTGTACCTCTTTCTACTGCAGAAGAACTAGAACCCCAACAAGGTTGGTTCATTGGGGGTTTTGTGTGGGGTTTTGTACTGTCCAGATCTGATTGCACATTAATAATTTTTCAGGGAACTTTTTCAGATAAGACAAAGCTTAGGAGCAATGAAGAGACAGGCTTTCAGAAACAGGTCTTCTTGTTTAAGTAGCTAAATGAAATTGCCAGATAGGTGCACTTAGACATGTGGCTAATCTGTTTAGGTGATACCTTATTGAACTTTGAAAATCTTTTCCTGACTGGGACAATTTTGTCCATGACACTTAGGAAAACTGCCCACTGAGTTTCTTACTCAAGGGAAAGTTGATTACTTTGCTTACTGCTTTAGGAACAAATTTTCTATTTTTGTCATTCTCTGTTCACTTGACTACAGTATCACAAAGAGCCAAAGATATTAATGTCCTTCAAACTTTATGAGACAAGTTGAAGTATAAAACAAGAGATAAGAAGAATTACACAGGTGTGTGTTCTGCATAGGGCATAAGCACATCTGCTGTACCCTGCAGAAGTAGTATTCAATGCCATGAAGCTTCCAAGTGTTACCAAAACACAAATACAACCATAATAATCCACTAATGTATTAATTGCTTGGGGCTTGCTTGCTTGCTTCCACAGAACCATTCAGGTCAGAAGAGACCTCAGAAGGTTGTTTAGTGCAACCACTTCCTCAGAGTATCCTTTCCATGACGTGTTATTATAGCTTTTACTTTACATATCGTCACATACTGTTCTTTCTCTTTTCGTTATTGTTATTGTCATTTTCTTTCCTTTAGAAGCCCTGCAATATAGGCTCTCACTCTTTTCATCCACATCTTTACTGCACTGATAGTCACATCCTTTTTCACTGACTTTCTGAGTTTTCCTGTGTCCAACTACTTTTTCATCAACATTCTCACCTCTGAGGCTCCACTGAAGCATCCATTTCCTTTGCACACCTTCGCTGTTCTGTTGCCTTTCTCCAGTTCCCTCAGATGTCACTCTGTATAACTTGTTTTTCTGTGCATGAATGTATTCCTGTTACTCTTAATCATGCTCCACCTCCAAAGACTCTTATTTATCTAGAAGAGATTGTACTATGCATGTGGTTTTACACCAGCAGAGGAAAATCTGGCTGGCAGGCACACATGCCTTCTTTTAACAAAACAAATTCCCCAGGTTCACCACAAGCACATGCCCAAAGCAAGTGTTGTTAAAAAGTAAGGAGAATTTTAAAGAGAGGACGGAAATGAAGGCAGCCATGGAAAACACAGCTTCTTAATTTTCCTGCAAATTATTCTCCAGTGCTCCCTTCTCCCAAACCACCTTGATCAAACAATCAGTACGCAGCTTGCAGTACGCTGGGTCAATGGTAGCAGACATCCAGCTGTGCCTGGCATGCAGGTGTTTGGGCTATGTGTTGCCAACTACAGGTGGACTGATTGATGTTGTGGTGTGGTTTTTTTCTTGGGAAGGGGGCCATGCAGGAAGGAAGATGAGGGAATGGAACTGGGCTGGGCACATTCTACATTGCAAAGCTCATGGTCCACTGGCACTGCAAACCTCCCTAACAGACTCAGTGCTGTATCCAGAGTCCCTTTCACATTTCCCTGCGTGACCATGAGTGCTATACAATCTGATGCTTTTCCACCACTGGGAAGTTACCTCTGAAGTGCAGTTCACTTTGGGTTAGATTAGGTGGGCATATTAACTTGTGCTTGCCATCACAAATCCTTTTGAAATAAGACCTCATTTCTGCAGCACTTCTCAGACACTTACTAGTTCAGGAAGAGCAGGTCAGGTCACCACAGGCAGTGGCTCCACACAGCACAAAGCTCCGGAAGCCGCTATTGTCCCAAATCACATTCTGCTGCCTGGATTTTTCCCTGTGTTTTTAGTTTCAATAACAGCAGATAACTCCTCCTGAGTTCCCTCCTGCCTTATTCTATCTCACCAATGCATTAGAAACTGACTGTACCTGAGGGTTTCCAGCTGTTAGTTTTGGTGATAGGTCTAAATCACTTCACTGGTTTTAGCAGTCTCGACCTGAAAAGTTTGTATAGTTGAAGAAAGTTAATGAAACCTTCCTGGTGTAGCTTTATTCTGAGTTAATAAAACATCTCTGCACCCCTCCGTTAACATCTCCTCTGAGTGTTGCTGCAGCAACAAGGCCCCATCCCAAGGATTCCCATTCTGCTTCTTCAAAAATGGTGTCACAGCTGATGAACTAGCAACTAGCAATTAACAAAAGGGCTTGATTCAGACTTCTCTGAGGTGTGATCTAGGCATTTACATGAAGGGGGGCAATGTATCTTTCACATTTGGCGTGGGAAATGTACTAATGTCTCTCCAAAGGTGGTTCTGTTTCCAAACACAAACTGCAACAGCTTTCAGCAGTTGCTCTTCAGATGATAGAATAGGGTGATAAAATTATACACACTGATATAACCATTATCAGTGCCTGATTCAATATGTTTGTATTTCTTGGAATACAGAACAAATTTTACAGAAGCTTCCTGTTCTTAGTAGGGGTGGAGTGGCACTCTCCAAATGAATGCCATTATCTCCCACTTTGTGTTGGGGCAACTTCCACACATCTTTATCTTCTCTTTTCCCTTCTGGCTCATTGTTTTCCATTTTCATTCACAACTCCTCCTTTATTCCCACAGAGAGAGGGAGGGAAGATGTTGGCAACCCCCTTCACGCCCTGTCTCCTTGCAGGTCTCCAGCAGAAGGGGCAATCTCATGCAGCCAACTGTGTTTAGCTATTTAGTGTAAAAAAGCCAAAGTAGTAAAGCCATGACATGGGCACAGTTCTCAAAATCAAATCTGCTGTTTGCACACTGTGTTGCCAGAACTTTTATGCCAATTAATGCTTTTCTGCAGTCAGATGTTTTTCATTAGCAAGAAAAGAGAGATTCCAGGTGAAGATTTTATAAATGTGTTGACAAATGCCAACATTTTTTATTCAAGTTATGATTGAAATGATTGTAACCTCCTAGGGAAAATGCTAGGAATGCTCTTGATGTGGTTAGGAGGGGGAAAATGGCTGAGGGTGCCAGAATGAACTCTTTGATTCTGCAGAAAAACTGGACAACAAGCCAGAAGGTAGCTTGTTCATACACACAGTGTGGATATGCAGCTTAGCACAGTGTACTATATACACAGGTTTATAACTGAACCACAGAGGTGCCATTCTGATCCACATTACATTTTAAACTAAATGCTTGATTCCAACCCCTTTCCACAGCCTGAAGCCCAAATCCTAGCCTTCAGATATAGACACTTTTTCCTACTATCTGCAGGTTCTTCTTCTCATCATTATCAGTGTACCAAGCAACACAACTGACTGTTGCCGTATGCTTCTTCTATCACCTTCCCCTTGGGATACATGCATACTTATGTATCTGTCTTTCTGGTTACATTACACAAGGCGACAGAGAATGATGCCTTTCATTTAGAGCAGATAGTCATATGGTTTCTGACAGCCTTGAGGTCTTGTTTGTACTTACAGGTCCATTCAAGATCTATGTCTTGCGTTATACTATCTGCAACCCTTGCATACACTACTGAGAGTGGGTGTGTAGTTTAGCTCAGCTAATAACCAAGGCTGTTCCCTGAACTGGCTCACAGGAGAAGCTCTAACTGTGTGAAATTATTTTCTGCCCCAACACAGACATAGTAATGGTAACATGAATCCCAACATGACTCTTTCATATAGTAAAGGATTGCCACTGCTGTCTCAGAAAGTGTAATACCTCATCTGGCAGTTGTTTGACAACTCCAGTAAGTTAAAGAAACAGCAGACTAAGAATTTACATGCAGGTTGCCACCAAAACAGAGAAGGATTCCTTCCCTAATCCAAAAGAGTTCCCTTATTTTGTCATCTTTTACACTGATTTCTGTGTTTTTATAGAATTTTTCATGCAACCCCTAGAGTTTAGAAAGTCAGTACTTGGCTGACTAACCCGTCTTTACACCGGGACTGTGTCATCAGTAATGTTTATGCTTTAGGAGTGCAGGATTTTTAGGCCAAGGATTTTCAGAAAGAGCAAAAGCTGCTGTTCAATCCAGGGCGCACAGCTGTAGGGACTTGCACGGTGAGAACCAAGCAGCAAGCAGCAGAAAGCTCTGCACTGAGCCCCCACATCTGCTGTGCTTTTGGCCAGTGCTGGCATCTGTTATACTACATGTCCCTATAAATCCCTGTGTGAGATTCCAGTGTTGATTTCCATTAGCAGTTGAGAGAGGTAATCTATTTTGCAAGTACTACAACCCAGCAATCCTATCAGCCCAGTAACCTACACTTTCCCAGTCTTTCTATTAATAAACTGAGCTATGAAACAGCAGATTACTTTCTGAAGGTGAACACCTAACCTAATAAGAATAAAATGAGCATGCTTTAAAAATAGAGGGAATATGGCACTTACCACTGCAAGGCCACTGAAGTGGCCTGTGCTGAAGCTCTGGTGGTTGTCAGTGGCTGTCCTCATTTCCTTCTGGACATGAAGCTTGTCCCTTTTGTCATCAGCATACACACATTACAGCAGAAGGGCCTGAGAATTAGGTCTGTTACTGCCAGAGCTCAGCTGAAGTCACTGTGGATGCTGCTGCACCAAAAAAAAAAAAAAAAAAAAAAAAAAAGATTGAAAAAAACCCAAACTGATTAATTGCAAGGTGTTTTGAAACAATAGGGAGAAAACTGTAAATTATTTGTCAGTAGAAGTGCAAAAGAATAAAATCACTATGGAAAGAATTTTTACTTTCAAAAGCAGACAGACGCTCTGTTGTGGTTTTAAAGGAGAAGGGAGGAAATATTGGTTTGGCCCATTTTGATCTCTAAAGGCTTGTAAATCAGTGATAATAAGCTTTCCTAGTCTAGCCTGGGAGAGGCTGTCCCTGCAGTGATTCACATTTCAAAGAGCTCAGGATAAACACTGCACGGCTCTCCAGTGTGTTCCTGTGGAGTAAGCAGGACAGTACAAATTGGGGAAAACTGCTATTCAGGGTGGACCAAATCTTCCATCAACCTCAAAGCCAGCACAATTAGTACAGTGGAGCTCAGTTGCTTTCATATTCCAGCCAAAATCACTCCCTTGTTAAACTCTGGTAACTAAATAAAGGATAAATAAACTAAAGAAAGGCAAAGGATGACGGTTCCCTTTGTTTTGTTACTGTGCTATGTTACAGGATCTGTTTCCTCCAAGTCCCTCTGGGACTTTGTCTTTTAGACAAAGTCTGTTTATTTGGTTGGACTTTGCAGAAGCACATTAGTCCTGAGAAACAGAAGGTTTATGGTAAACATAATTCATCTGCAAAAGGTAATTACACCCTGAACCCTTTGTGTCAGGTGAAAGGCCATGAAGAAAGATGTCTTAAAGTCAGTTCCACAGTAGAAGCAAGACAGAAGGCAGTGAAGCTCTGGGGCTCACAATGACAGTGGTGGAGAAGGGACCACAGGGCAGCAACACTGACTGCTGTGGCAACTCCAAGCGATACTGCACTTTGCAGGGTATACCAGAAAGACCTAAGTCCTATGTATGGAGGGCTGTTTTCCAGTATAACCTAATGACTGCATTTATTCCAGTAAATAAGTATATGATATCCATTCTTTTCTCACAAAATCTCATTTCTAATACAGCAGGAGGCTCAAGTGGGTCTCTAGTTAAGAGTAAAAAAAAAAATTTCATTTGTATCAGTGCAACAGACAACTAAGAAGAAAACCAGAGATTTTCTATTGGATTAGCCGAGAACAGAGAACAAAATCTCAAAGAGTTCTGCAAACTAGACAAACACAGCAGAACTTGAAAGGCATCCAGCTGGCATAAATATTGCTACAGAATAGCTGGTCTGGGCAAAACAAAGTGGTATAAACTCTTCACCATGAAAGTACAGGATTTCAGCATCCCTGGAGTAACCACATTATTTCAGGGACAGTAAAGATGCACATACATTGCAGCCTGCAAAGACCGCAGACCTAGTGCTGACTTATAAACTGTAAAGGTTATTACTTCACTGTCCCCTTGTGGCTCTGGACTTTGCCACATAGATCTCAACATCATACTGCGTGGTGCAGGCTCGACATGCCCTAAACTGTACATCTACTCATACCATATCTTTGCCTTAAATACCTGACCAGCTTACTCAGATCTTTTCAGTAAGATCTGGAAAACTGACAGAGTCAAAAAAACAGTTCACAGAAAAAAGATGTCATGGTAGCAAGCAGGTGAAGACACCAAGGAAGAGGTGGGTCATTAGCAATCAAAGGCTGTGATTTCACATTCTGCATTTGGTCTGCAGACAGCAAAAACAGAGTACCTTGGAAGGAATGAAGCTCTTCCTCCCTCTTATTTATATTAAGGTAGTGCCTAGAGACTGCAGTCAGCATTGCAGCTCTGTTGTGCTAGACATTCCACAAACATAGTGAGAGATAATCCCCTGCCTGAGAATAATTTGAGATCTAACCAAAAATAAAAAACAGAGAGAGGAGAAACAAAGACGCAGATATGGAAGGACTTGGCAGCAGTTAGACAAGACGACAGTAGAAGAACTGGAGACAGCGTCATGCCTCTTGCCTTTCAAGTGAGTGTCCTCACTGCTAACTCATGCTCTAGCTCAGAGCCAGGCCGTTTGTATGCTACAAGCCTATTTCTTATAACATTGTATGTGCTGCTTCTCCCTGAAGTGCTCTAGAAAATCACACTTCTTTCATGCAGGGATAAAGGAAAGATCAAAAGACAAAAACAGATTGTGTGGAAGGATGTTGATTCACATTTTGGAACAAAAATCATATTCACAGCATTAAAAGTTTAAGGTAGCAAACCAAGCTGAATTATAACTATTTTGTTATCCATGAGATTAGATCTACATAAAAAAGGCCTGGCTCTTTGGCTTTAAATAAGACCTATACAATAATAGAAAGCAAAAACTGGTCCATCTTCCTCATCTTTACTTTCTGCTCACTAAAGAATAAAGAGATTATTGCTGAATTACAAGGCAATAAATTCTGACACAACTACTTAATGGACATATGCTGGAATCATCTTATGGAATTTGCATGTAAAGGAGGTCATGAAGTCAAAGAAAAGTTGGTCTTTTATGAAGGGCTGAATAACTTCATCAGTCGTTACCACTAACTCTTGTTGTTATGCAAGAAAAGGTATAAAAATCTTATGTTCTAGAGCACAAGATGAATCTTTACATACCTCATTTTTAACAGAATGAAAGACTGGAAGGGATTAGGAAGAAGACTCACTGTCTGATATGCATTTCTCCTTGTTTGGTTTGCTATTGCATGTTCATGGCATCCTTTTTTTCCATGGATTTGCCCTTTTGGGGAGAGGTTTTGTACTAATGCTGACATCCTAACACACAGAATGTAATTAGACACTGTTTCAAATGCACACTTTATCTTTGCATTAAAAAAAGCCAAGATTTCTGTGCTCTATAGTTAGCTCAAATCTGTAATTCCATGGGATGTGAACATTTAATATTTTGTAACTCCCAAGACTTGGCAGTATTATATTTTACACCATATTATTGCTGACTGAAACAACACTCCATCTCTTAAAATCATGTCAAAATTAAACGTTAGGTGTGTGGTTTGCCATTCTTACAATATTCACTCAAAATATAAAGAGAAAATAGAAACAGGGGTTCCCATCATTTATTACACTCTCAATGATAAAGTTGTATACTGCCACCAAAAACACTATAAACTTTAAAATACTATTATTTTGGTAGTTGAAAATATAGTATGCTGTATAAAGGTGTTCCTTGGCTTCAAGTAACCTCTGGAGATGATCAAGACTACCTTATTTCTAGCCAGCTCACCTAGATTCTCTGCAGTTCCTCTATTCCCCTAAATTTAAACAGTCTTGAATCTCATATTCTTTGGCCACCTAAAGTGATTTAAAATAAATTATGCAGATACCCATGGGTGTGTCTGCTGCTGCTTGTTTTACTCACACAAGCAATATGACTAATTCTATTTTAAGGCCAACGAGTCCCATTAGGTCATTCAGTCTGCATCCTGTATAAAACAAGGCAGGGAATTTTGCTCAGACCTGTAGTGAGTTCAATGAATGTTACTTGGAAAAAGCTTGCATTTAAGCTCCTCAGTCTGACTGCCCAAGGAACAGTCACTCCAACAACCATTGTGTCAACACAGATTTTTATCTAGACATTGGCACTTCTTCCCAAATCATTAATAATAATTTTGGAAGTCACAGGACTCTTGCAGTCTCTGCAGAACTGTGGTAGAAACAGACCCATTTAGTAATGATGACCCAAAAAGTATAAAGTTATGGAGAAATTATGTCTCCATTCAACGCTGAACACCGGAGATTAATCACCACCATCATTTTAAACACTGGAACTTTATTTCCGAACGGTGAATTTGTCTAGAGTGTTTAACATCAAGTGACTGGTTTCTGTAAAGCTTTTGTCCTGTTGGTTAAAGAAAACTTGTCATTTCCTCCTGATTGAGGTAGTTATTACCCTTAACTCAGTTACAATGGGAGGGTCTTGTTATTACATCAGAGAAATCAAGTATTTTTAATCTACCACTCTAAAGCATTTTTGGCAGACCTCAGTGTAAAGTTTGTGTATTTTTCTCCCAATTCCCCTATCCTTTGTGAAAATGAATGTGAACTGCCTAGCACTAGCCCAGCAAGCCTCCACCTCCACCAAGAGACACCATCACCCCCGCCTCTCCATTCCTCCCACCAGCCACACAAATGCTCAGGTTCAGTTGCTTCATGCCACTGCGACCTCTCACATTTTTGGAGCCCCATTGCCTAAGAGGCAGTTCCCCCTCCTTCAAGAGCGGCCAGTAATCCCAAATGCACCCAGTTGTGCTCAGGAGGAGTTTTTTTAGAACATGTCCCAAGCAATGAGCAGTCCAGATGAACCAGGCTGCCTGTCTTTCCTCACCACCTTTTACCATCACACTGAACCATTCCCTGCAGCACCCACAACTGGCACCATCAGCAATCACATTTTGATTTCAAACAGTGCACAGCATAGGGAGCTTAACCAGCCTTTCAGAGCCCCACCAGGAAGCCTACAACACGTTTTCAGTAGTAGCACCCGACCACCAATGCCTGCCTGGCATCCAAAAAGCAGATTGTTAAAGCACTCACCACAGGCTGTAATAAAGTTGTGTAATGCTACTTTGCTTTACTCAAATGAACTCATGTTGTGTAAGATGAGAATCATTCACATTTCATCGAGTCATTTCCCTGTGGATCTCAGAGGAGAAGTAGACTTCAATACTTTGAGGTGCCTGTCTTGGAGTCTGGGTCATGACAGGGATAATCAAGACTACGTCATCTTTCCTATCACCTCTTTCCCTCAGGAAGCCTCAAGTTTTCCGAAACTATGCCAGAGTGAAGTCCAGCTGGGGATGTGTTGTAGCGTAGATACCATACCGCAAGGCTTACTCCAGTTTCAGGGATGTGAACCCAATGAGTAATTTCAGACAAGCTACAGCAGCCTAAACAAGAACAAAGGGCTGGTGTATATAAATAACAACTGCAACCTCTCAGACTGAAGACACTATGAGACATTAAAGAAAACATACAGTTTCTGAGGTTTTTCACCTTAAATAGAAAGACTAAAACATCACAGGCTGGAAAAAGAGAGTCATCCTGCCACAGGACAGAAGCAAAACAGAGTCTTTTAGCAGACCAACACTGGGAGATCTCTTCTCTCCTTGCAGCAATTTGGAGAAGAAGCCACAGCCAAACCCCTTGCTCAGGGCTGGCGTTTGGGTTAAACATTGCCAGATGATACTGAGCTCTGACTACTAATCTTTGTTTCCACCAGCCTTAAGTCTGCCAGCCTCACCAGTACTCTGCACGGTCCCAGCTTACTTTCTCCCTGGGCAGAGGGGACACCATTACTGTTGTTACCTGGAGCAGCAGATAAAACTATGGTTTTAGAAAGTTTATCAGGGATAAAGCACAAATCACACTATCTGCACATTTCCATTTCGGAGTGTTGGGTGGGTTTTTTCCAGTTACTCACTTTTCTCGTCTTTTTAGGATTTAGATTTCTCCACCTGGCTTTCACTTACAACACCACTTTATGCTAAGTTTGACCACGAATAGTTAAGCCATTTCAGAGAATGTTTACAGAAAAGCATGAGTATAAATTTTCTTTTTTTATGTTGGCAACCTTTTTTATTTTGAACAGCTCAGCATCTCAGCAGGAAGTGGAAGAGAGTTAAAATTTGACCCTGGGTCAAAAATGGTTTTTGATGATCCAGTGAAAATCTGCTTTTCTATCACCAAGTCTGCAAGACAAAGAATTTGAGTAGCATGCAGTTAAGTAGTCAGTCAACCAGACTGTAGGTCATGCTGTTAGTAAGATCTAAGGCCATGCAACTGTACTTAACTAGCTCTGCTCTGAATTTTCACATGGTGAAATTAGTTATTTAGAAACTACTGGGTACCAGAGTGTACGTTTTTATTGCTGTCTAGATAGGACCACTCATGAGAGTAAGAACTTATAAAATTCGAAGAATGTTAAACTCTTGGACAGATGATTTCATTTAGGGTCAAAGTTGCTTTAGGCCAAGATTTAATAAGATTATAGCAAAGTGTAATTAAAGTCTAAAAGAAGGTAATTTTACCAACATCTTGTAATTTTACCAACACATCCTCCTTCAGCTCTTTTATTTAATCTTATCTGCTTCTCAGCTCATGTGCTGTGCTGTATAGTGAGACAGAATTATATGTATTCAGGGAATGGAATGTTAAATGGGAAGAAGAGTGTTTCTGCATGCTGTCTTGCTTTGTGAAAAGTACCTGTCACTTCCTAGCTTTATTGCACACCAGGTACTCACACGGGTGAGATGAGACACTCAGATCTTAAGATGGCAAGGCTCTAGGTCTGCTGGCAGAACGCAGATATAAGTTGTAGCTTGCACCCAGCAGGAAGCAACTTGTAAACATAAGATATAGGAATGAGTACAAAAGCACTGGCAGAAGCATGGGTGTTGAGAAAGTTAGCAGTTTTCCCGTCTGAAGGAGCCAGGCCAGCAGATAATTCTTTGCAGTGATTTCTTCCTCTTAGAAAGTACTTAAGTGACCTTAAGCTGCTGAGCTGGCAGCAAATACAGCTCAAGTTCAGCGGATGCACATGTCTGCACTGCGTGATTCCACCACAGGGACTCAAGACCTTGGGAAGCAGCTTTAATTGAATAAAGCCATCTAGGGCATGGACAGTGCTTGTGTTGAGTTGTTGGAACAGAATGAACTGAAAGAAGTGCTATGGCCTAAAAGCCATAAAACTGTACTGACCGCATCCTCCAATCATTTCTTTGGCACTGAATTACACAAAGTTGTCGTTTCTTGTTTTGTTGCACAGATATATGACACAGATTATTCATTCATTTTTCAAAAGATCATACATAAAAATTATCTTCAGAATATCCCTAGATGTGCTGCTGGAAACAGCAGCATAAAATCCTTTACAGAAAGGGTTCTCTTTTTTTTTCTCTTTGCAAAAGAAATATATAAGTTTATCTCTTAAATTTGAAATGAATATTTATCAAGTGTATACGACACACATATATAATTTATATATTTTTATATATTTACATTAAGCCTATTTTCCTAAGAGTTCAGAAAACTATGAGGAAAACTACTACAAGGAAGTCTTCCTCACACTTATCTCGGGTCTTGCTATCCTCAGTGTAGCAGCCTCAGGTTCCATAGTATTTAGGTTGAGTACATGATGCACTTGAAATATCATTGATACCAGCTCACATTGACAGTATTGACTGCAGAACAAATAGTCAGTAGAAATTTCCAATAGCTATCAGTCTCCTTTCTTTTTATTTTAGATGGCTTCATAATTTTGGTTTTAATTAAACACATTTTTTAATACTACACAAGAGCTACAAGCAAGAATGTCCAAGTGCAACTTAACTATACATGGATAAATAACAAATAGAAGAAATCAATTAAAATTTTCACCTTCCACTGTCTACACTAACACTATATGAAAGGACTGGAAGAAACTTGCCCATGTACTTGGGCAGGACAGAGATTATTGTACCTTCTTCTGACTGCTCAGAGTGCTATTTCATGGGGGAAATGACATAACATATTATAAATTCCAAATTAGCAGATAATGTGCAAATAGTGAGACAGTTTTTTATCAGACAACTAGCATTAAAAAAAAAAAAAAATCATAAATCCTGTTTTCACTACAATTTTGTTTCACGTTAGCTCACAAGTTCTTCCCCAAGTGATATGAAAGCTAAAAAAAAGGAAACAGGACAGGCTAGATCTGTAGTGTAAACAAGTTTATAGTTTCTCCATCATTAAACAAAATCATATAAGAAAAATAAACATGTTATGTAAGTTTATTTAAACAGTATTGTGGGTCATACATTATTCACATTTAACTTCAGTGTGAAAATTCATGCTGAAAATTTTGCCTCTACACTAATCCTTTTGGCTCAAAATGGTCTCTGTGATGTCATTCCAGCAACACGCAGGTGAAAAAAACCTGTACTGTTTAGATGAGTAAAAGCAGCAACAGATGGAGGTATCTAGTGTGAGGTTCTTGTAAGGTTTGAACTTCTTAAAACACAGAACAGCTTGACAAAAAGTGTTGCATTATAAAGAGCAAGTACAAACTCATAACAACAAAATGCTGATTATTAAGTCCTGAATCTATTAAAACTCTTGTGCAGCAAGATACAAGAGGCATCAATATAATGAACCTCAGATATAGTAGTAGATGCAGTTAAGAAGAGACTGGATGCTCCTGAGTGTTGATAAAAGGCTGATGCCCCCACCCTCCAGTGCAGATGGAGGCCATTTGCATCTACACCAAATACCCTTCTGGAGTCTTGCAAGGCTGCAAGTCTACCTGAGCATCACCCCTGAGGTGCAGGCAAGCACAACACAGCAGTGAATGCCATTACAAATCTCACTGCGTATTTTTCAAAGGTGCTCACCATCAGATTTCACAAATTAATAGTCAAGCTGCTTCTCCTGGACCTCCAAGGAACATCTCAAGTGTTTTAGGAAGGAAAGAGATTAATTAAGTCAGCAGTGAGCTTTTATTAAACAAGTGACTCAACACAGCATTGGGAGGCATTGTTGTATGGAGAGCACAGGCTCTTTTTTCCAGAGAAAGAGCAAAATAAAGGTTGTTCATGTGGCCATTAGAACCACTACATGTTTTTCTAGAAAATGACAGGATTTTAATTTTGGGGTATTCTAGCAATTCCAGCCTGGATAATACAAAATCTCACTTTCCATAGAGTTTTGGCTGGAAATACTATTTTTCTGCACAAATTGCTTTTCTCTGTGAAACTGCTCTTTCTCTTTATCCCAAGTGTCTTCAGTTGACAAGTTAGGGAAGTTGTCACTGCATAATTTCCTCCTTCATCATAATGTTTTAAAGCTTAATTTATATTTACTACTATGCTGTATATAAAAAACCTTGGTCATGGAAGTTAGCCTGTGACATTTAAGCAAAGTCAGCAAATATTGTTACAGGAACCTTAAGTGTAAGCACTTTACAAAAACATTTCCATAAGTAAAAAATTACCCATACTCAAAAGGCTGCTCAGTCAGGTATTTATACCAAGATTGTCACTGAAATGCCTTAGAAGCTGTGGGTTTTAAAAGCATATTTTCATTTCTTTGTCATATTTTTCTTTCCTTTCATCTAAAAAGCTTTTTCTGCTCAATGAAACATAAATAGTTGATCTTTATCAGAAAGAGACAGAAAGATATTCTGGATAGCACCGAATGCACTTGCAAACCACAATTACTTCAATGTAATATTAGGCCTTGAAAATTTCCTCCTTGGTTCGAGTATTCCATCTTATTTATCCTGAAAATATTAAAAAAAAAATGAGATGCAAAGGCATAAAAGTATTTTTGGTTTAGTTATTGTGTATGCTGTATGAGCTCTTCGACCCAAGAGCAACTCTAAGTGACACAGAGTGAAACCCAAAACATAGATCCTCCTTATAAGGAATAAACTAGCCACTGTTTTTAAGTGTGAAAGTTATACAACCTCATTCCTCCTTTTTTAATTCTATTGCACTGCTTCTTTCACAATTCATACTGCCAAATGCTTACAGACATTTTACAATATGACTATACAAGTTTTTAAAGCAAATACAGTAGGTACATTCACAATTACACACTTTTTCCCAAGGAATCATGCAGGTTAGCTGATGGTTAGCATCATTAGAAAACCCTGTACAGCAATTGGTTGTTTAAATGTCGATGCTGAAATAGGAAATCTGAAGGGAACAAGTGCATTTAGTTTGCAATTCCAAATATGGGGAAAAAAAAACAAAAACCAAACCAAAAGCAAACAAACAACCTACACTAGATCTTTTCAGTACAACTCTATTCCTCTATAAAAGCATCAATTCATCAGTTTGATCTGGTTCAGCCTAATCCAGGATTTATCTCCTTTCCTGGTCTAACACAAGTTATCTAAACCAGTTTTTCAGACGCTCACATTTTAAACAGGTCATATGAGATTTCAGAAAACCATCCTCAATTTGGGATCCTTACTAGGACCAAACCCCAGTGCTGATTCTTACAGAAAACAGCTACATGTAGTGGCGATTTGGGGGGGGAGTACCTCCTTAGCTTATATACATTCTTCCTCAGGAAAACATAACTTATTTTCAGACACATTAATTAGACTGACTGGTGGTTGAGGGAAAGCTATCTTTAAAAGGAAACTGCAACTGTTTGTTACCTGGCCTTGTCAGAAAGCATTACCCATTCTCCTTTTCACTTACTGAGTAACATTGGCTGCTTGGGTTTAATATCTGGAACTTTTATGGTGATACATAGCGTAGAGAGAACACTTTCAGCCTCTTGCCCTCATAGAAATCTGTTCTTCATGAAGTTAAACACAAAACACCAGCTGGCTTCAATGGGACATTTGAGGACTTTCTGTTGTGTATGTCACTGTGACATATGAGCATCTTTGGGGGTGACAACTGATTATTATAGTTTCTGTGGATTGGCATTAATGTCATCCCTTTTTACAGAGATGGAAATTGAGGTGTAGAGCATACATCTTCAATTTTGAATGCTAAGGACTTAAATACTTAACAGACATTTCAAGTGGTTTTGTTCCCGTTTTGTTTTTAGTGAATTGATGCTTCATGACTTTCAGATAGAGGAATTCCTCTTCTCCTAGCAATAATTTCCCTGCATTTGTCAGATGGCAAAAGTGAATTTCAAGAATTTCACAGCTAGACATATTTATGAATTCATATTTGACTTCATTTTAGTTGAAGATTTTGCTTAAAACTGAAGATCTATTCAACAAAAAAGGTGGAAGATCCATAATGAGATTCCATATTAACATCAATGGACAATCATTTCTATGTTACAGTCCAATCTGTTTGTCCCTTTTATTACTTAGTCTCTCATACACTAAAATAACATAAATAGTATTAAAAAACATCTATGAGCCTGGTGGCCATTGAAAGATTGCAGGGTGTGGACACCATGAGCTTTAGACTGGAATGCAAAGGGAATTACACAAGAGAGAAGTCTATGCAATCAGTACACTCTCTCAACTCCTTCCAAATACATTGATGATAGATTGTGTGCTTTTTTTATTCATGTACACAGTGATCTCAGCTTTATTCAGCCCCGCTTTTTGAGTGCCAGTATTTCAACTGAATAGATTTTAAATAACAAGAGGAGTAGGTAGCTCACTAGTCTGATAAGTGATCTAGTTTTCGATAAACATCTTCCTAGACATGTCTTTAAAAGGGATTCAGCGTACCGCTATCAGGACTAGAGAGTCAGGAGAGTGAGTGACTTATTCTACCACTTCTGTATTGTCCAGGTCTTCAGCTTTCCTTTCAAATGCATCTGGTGAGAGTCTCACTTGCAACCTTTGCCTGCTAGTGAGTGTCAAACACCTCTAGCAAGGGAGCTGTACTCTCTGAAAAGGCCTGTGTGCATAACAAATGCCACTGCTGTTGCTTGGTAGCCCTTGCTCACGCTCCCATGGCCTTGCATGATCAGGCTGCACTGTGGAATACTCTTTCTGTAAAGACATCTGCAGCAAGTGCACACAAAGGGATTGTTTGACACCAACAATGGGTATGTTTACCAGCTCATGATGCATTCATGTTTGCAGATGTTCTACAGGCTGAATTATTTATGAATATCTTAAGGGACATCTGTTGTAGACATTAGTTTGGGCCCCCCTTGAGATAGCTGCTGCTACATCAGCTCCTAAAACTTAAACAAGCTGTGCCTGCAACATTCTCACCAGTTATTCCTCTTGGTATATGTTTCTACTTTCTAATTTTAAACTTGAAGCTGTCTGCTGCAGAATGACTCAGAGAAAGGATGGGTGACTTAGTATGGAGGAAATTAGAAGTCCAGTCATAGTCAACCCAGACTTTTGACCCTGAGCCTGAGTCACATTAATTGTATGTGCTGTAACCCCCTCACAAAAATATACACAGAATCAAACAATTACTTTTTAAAAAGTGTCTGGACTTTCATGAAGGTCTAACTCTGGCTAGGTCTGGAACTGAAAAAGGAGACAAAAGAAAAGGCTCTTCGTGCAGTTTTTCCAGTCCTATTTAAAGAAAGAAGTGTGCACAAAAATCTTGGCCTTACCATAACAGTAACATTGTGCTTGGCTTCATTGGGCTACTCAGGAGTCCAAAGCATATTAAGTGTGTTTGGGATTCTCAGGTGATACAACAGGCACAAGGCTTCTCGCTTCAAAAGGCATTGTCACAGTTGGTCTCAGTTGTTTGCATTCTCAGAAAAGAGGGGGGAAACTACGAGGGTTTGAGGGACAAAGTAGCTTTCTGTCTTATGTTTATTTCTAAATCAAAAAGACCTATGAGCAAACCCCTTACACCATATTAAGTTGCAAAGTGCTTTTAAAATCAGATAAAAAGCTGGTTTTCTCCCATGTTAGCAAGGGGAAACTGAAGGAGCCTATGGAAAGGACCTGCTTGCAAAAGGTCACAAAACCATAATGCTAGCTTAGCTTCTACCTCTCGTAGACTATCCAGCAATGCTCTGTCCACTGTGAAACACCAGCCTGGATATGCAGGGGATATCCAAAGCAAGTTATGCTTGTAAGGCGAATCTTGTTGATTTAGCAATAAAAGGAGCCATAAGAACTTTTCATGTTACTGTTCCTTTACTTAAAAGTTCATATCTTCTGCTAATTTGGCCCCACCTGCTGTCTCTGACAGACAGAACCTCTGATCATCTTAAGCATAAAACTGCAATGATGTATTTCTTTAATTTACTTTTCTCTGCTTAACTCTGAACATAAAGATAATTTTCTGTTCGTGATGCACACCATGAAATATGTAGAAGATCAAAGACTGCACAGATACAGTTGCTGGAATAAATCCAGTATTCAGAATTTCCTTGGTTTTAATCTTTTTCTCTCACAACTTTAACTTTTAGCATCATCTAGGGAAATCTAGCTTTGCTCAAGTTTCCCTAAATATCAAGGTAATGAAAAAGAGAAAGAAAGCTGTCTGCTATATCCCAGAGAGGTTGTGAGAATTAGACTGGAAATTGTGTCTTTCAAGGGGTGCAGGGATTTTCCCAGCTAACCAGTCAGCTAGTGTAAGGATACATCAGGCTAACAGAGAATATGACAACTCTTTTCTTGGAAATGTTCCTCCTCTCCCCTCCCTGAACACATACACGCAGTCACCACCTCCTCTTCACATAATCTTTTTTGAAAGAGTAGAGAGGAAGTTGGGGTCCTTTGGAGGCTCTCAGGACCCATCCTTGATGAGAGGAAGACTTCACTATCCAGACCTTTCTCAGCAGCGCTGCACTTTGTAACACTCAGTAAGTGACATGAAAGGCAGGTCTGAGGAAGGAAGGTCAGACCCCAGGATGGGAGAGGCAAGGAGAGATGCCCCTGCTTATTAAGGAGATAAAATATCCATTGCTTCTCAGACTTTCTTTTTTTAGTAACTGCCTGCAGCAGCACAATTGTACCCAGGGCCTCCTTTGCAGTAACAATGAAGAAAGATGTACTCTGTTACTGGTAAGAGCTAAATGATGAGCACCACAGTCATTAATCAGTTACCATACAGCTCATCCTGCTGGAATCAGTAACTGCTCTCGGCCAATAACTCCTGGGTCAGCCCAAGGCAATGGTCCTGCTGCATGGTCCCAAAGTTATTTCTTTTGCCTTCAGTTGCAGCAGTTGCAGAGAGTAACAGGTTGGGTCACATAGCAGTACTACCCTCAGTTCCCCTCCCTGACAAAAAAAGATGGCAAGTCCCTTAACATTGTCATGAAGAAGCATCTAAAAAAATAAAAGTGAGCCTTTGAAACTTCAAATAGGGTCGCTTTTAGGAAGGAGCAAGCCTACAGCAAAGTCCCAGGAACAGACGTGTCTGCCACTCCTGAAATGTGAATTCTTCCAGTGTCAAAAAGTTATTTTTCTATTGTCATACAAAATCTAGAAAAAATTAACAGCTTATTGTCTGCTACACTTTGTTGGGGTTAAATGGGAAGGGACCAGAAAGATAGAAAAATCATGAGGCTACCTTTTCCATATACTTTAACAGCTAGACTGCCTTCACTCATTGTGACAGTGGGTCTCCTTTTTGAAAATTGTTTCCATCAGTGGAGCACTGACTTCTCTTTTCTGCTTCTGTACCTCAGGGGAGAATTGTTATGATAAATTTGAGACCTGGCCCAAGATGAATTTGTTCCATAGACACAGTCATTTATTCAATTACCCGAGCTCTACTTCTTTGGATGAGTTTCTGGGAACAGGAGAGTATGGATTTAGAGGAAGTTCTATTTCTAAGAAGCTCAAATCCCTAGGGATCAGATATTCATAAGACTGCAACCACTATATGTTAAACAAAAGGAACATCTTCTGCCCCCCAGTGAAATGTGATGATGGCTCACTCTCACCAAATGAGCTATTTGAACATTGGTTCAAACTGAACCACTTCTACAGCACTCAAACTATTTTAGTAGTTTTCTACATCTATAAATAAGTGACTTGTAGTGCATTAAACTATTTTCTGGAAGTGAAAGTCTGGTGAATACTTTTGTGGCTGTTTGCTCAGAAAAAGTTTCGCATGTGAGAGTTAAAGCAGTCATCACAAAAACACCAAATTCTTTCCTCCCATTTATTAGCATTCCATTCAGCAAAACTGCAGACTAGTCATATCCCACTAGTCAGACTACCTGAACACAGAGCAAATAGTTCATTACAAACTTCCAAATCTGAAATGAACTGACTCACAATAACTGAACAAACTGAATAGCTGGCTATTCATAAATGACTTACAAAGAGAACAAAGGTTAACCTTTGGAAGTCATTTAGTATTCATAGCTGGCCATGATCTCTTTCTGCCTTTTAAAATAACAAGAGTGATCAAAAAAGCAAACCAAGCCTTGAAAGACAATCAACCTAATCCCAGAGAGATGACTTTTTAGATCATGCTTGAAACACCATTGCTGAGTTGGCGCAGAAATTACTTTGTGCAGTTCTACAAGAGGTGGGAACCATGAGCCAAAAGTAAGAAACAAGGCCAGATCCAGCACCAGTCTCTGCCAGCTACTTCAGCTTTCTTATTCTTATTCTACCTGGCTCCATATAGGTCTTTGTGAAATACTCAGCTGAGCATCTGAGCATTTTTTATTAGTGCAGTAAACAAAGTACCTAATATCTCTCATTTGTAATATTTTGTTTCATCTGTCCTTTTCCCCAGAGAAACAGTATGTGTGAACTGAATATTTGAGATGCTCTTGAGCATGATTCATTATTCCATCTGATTAATACATATCTTTCTCCTGATCACTTGCATGCCTTTTCTGATGTTTTGCTACAACTGTAGCCTCTCATATCTCATCTGAACCTCACCTGTGATTCTGAAGAATTATCTGTGAATAATGGTGTTATAATTTTCATCTCTTCATAGCAAGCAATTTTTCAGATTAGAACTATGTAATGAAGGTAAAACACTTGTGATACATATACTACTATGCCTAAACTGCACATGTATGTACAACCCTGCCCAAGGACAGCCCATACTCACCCGGTGGTATGGAGGAAGACACCATTAAAGATCTAGACTATTGTGGGGGTGGAAGTTCACTGAGGGTCTCATAAGGGTCACCTATGTTATTACTACTGCTACATCCATGATCAGCGAAGCAAATGATTCTGTCTGTCAGTTATTAGTACTCCCAGAGCTAGCAAAAATAAACACATTCAAAACACTGTCCACTTTTGATTTCCTTTCATCACATGTCTTAAAAGCCTGTGTCTTTGGAGTTGGTTTTAGACTAACATATTGAATGGATTTTAATTATGTATTTCCTTCTGCTTCTGTCACAGGATGTAGCATTAAAGAGAACTTAATTGGTCTGAGATAGATTATATATATATATATATATATATATTTAGTCGGGCTTATCTTCACTCTTCTCTTCTTTCATAATATGTGGAATCATGGAAATCCAGCTCCTGTCCCATTCAGTTTGATTGAGCACAGGGGACTGAGCACATATTCAACACTTCAAAGCTTTTGGTACAGAGGAGAGGGAATGTACCCACAGATTCACTTGACCAAGACAAGACTGCACTCTGCAGTGAGGACCAGGGGATTCCTCATTTAGGAATAGCAATAGCACACAGACATTTCCGTGGATCCTTAGCTGATACACTGATTTGTGCCATGTCAGTGCACAGATTCAGCATATTCCTGGCCTGGGTTTGTGAAGCATGAGGCTGGTCAGGAATAAATCTAAATGTAAACTATCTTCACTATGAACGTGGGATCAAGATGCACTGAAATTCAACAGCCAAACCAAAGTGATTCCGTTCACTGATTTCAGACAGTTCGCTGACTGCAGTATCTAGCCTCTAAAAGGTCTCTTACACATGACCTGTTCTCAAAGCCAGGTCTGAGGGAACAAGATTGAATCCTGGCACACCAAGAAATCTCAGTATTTTAATGTAACACCTGACTTGCAAAACAGACACATTACATGAAATAAAACAGCAAACCTTTCCTAACTCTGCCCTTCAGACCACTGAGAACCAAGCAGTAAAGAGCAGTATGAGTACTGTTTAGATAAAAGAGGAAATGCCATGTGTTGGTGCCTACAGAGGGAACAACAGAAGTAAAATTTCCATTCACCGCAATTACCCGATCAAACCTGGTACTAATTAGCACCCAGATAGCAAGGTACAGGTTTACCCAATGCTATAAGAGATCCCACAGGGTGGAAAGGACCCTGAAGTGGACCAGGGGAACTAAAAGCTTCCCTTAATTGTTCTGCATGTCTCTAATGAATGTTACAGCCTAGCAGATTTTTGGCAACACATACTGCTGGGGTATTATTTTAAACTTTGCTTCCTAAATCAAATAGCCTACTGTTTCAAAGCAATTTTGTTCCCTATCCTAAGGATTAGCTCAAGCATTAACAAAGTGAGCCACAGAGGGCTGTGACAGAGACGGCGTGTGGGCAGTGCTTTTGCTAATTTGACCTCTTTTCACAGAAATGAGAGGAAACTGTGATCTGAAGCTGACATTTCCTCAGAACATCGCCCAGCTTTCCTAACACTGGGACCACAATTCACTGATAACAGGACTTTGAAGTAGCTGGAGCAGAGCCAGGAAACTTTGGAAGTATTCTTCAGAGAATATCTGTTTCAGATTACCCCAATTTATAGTAAGCCACACATGCTAACTTTAGCATTTCTTCTGCCTCTAAAGCTTTTCGTCTTCTGACTGATTGATCTTGAGCCTTTTCCTTTGGCTCAGTACAGTAACACTTCTTGTCCAAACACTACATTCCTACTTTGCATCCAATTTCTTCCCCACCATGTGTCACTAGGTTCACTTATCTTTCTCAGCCTCTGACCCACATTAACTTTTGCAAATATACAGTTTTGCTGGAGTTGAAGCAGAACCTGTGGCAAACATTGCACTGAATGAGGCTAAACAAGTGCATGTTGTGGTTTCTTTATTTTGTTTGTTCACACCTGCAGTAGTCTTCCAGTTCTGCTCTTCCCCTCCTCAACATCAGAGGCTGCATAAGGGTAACTCGGAGACAGTAGTTAGGTTTTTCTAGTCCCATTTGAATTCAGTCGGAGTTGTACACCCAGCTTTCATAGCAGGTAATGCAAATCAATAGAAGCAACTCTGTAGGGCAAATCACTTGTTGCTGAGGACCTGACATCCACGGTACATACACTTGAGAGCACAGTGTTTCCTCATGTTATGTCTAGTCTGATCCCAGGTACTGAGTATTCATTTGCAGCTGCAGGGTTTTACATGTATGTCTCTCAGTTTGGTTTCATACAAAAGGAATCCAGCTCACAAGCATCACAACCATGTGCCTGTGCAAATGAAAGCTCAGTAAGACATGATGGCTGGTAACACTCTACTGATCCAGACTGTAACGCCAGTGTAGAAGCACCGTTTGGTCCTTCAGAAATCCTGGCTAAGAAAGGCTACCAGAAAAAACATCCTGCATGGTGAAATACAGAGCAGTTACAGCACGCTGTGGCTCTGCTAGCATCTCTCTTGTCTAGCCAATGTTGAATGTCCATGGTTCTGACTGAGCACCTCCAAAGCAAAGCTTGATGCATTGTCTCCTCTTTGGTCACACCACCAGACTGCTAGCAAGCATAACTCTCACTGCCCAGCCTAGGCATTATTTTAGGGCATGAGTGTTGATAGCTAAACAGAGCCCATTAAATCAATTTGACTTGTCTGTGGAAAAATCAATGGTGGCGTTGTTTAGCATCTAACCTATAAGAAGATTTGGTGTGAAAGAGTCTATAACCTGCTACGAAGCTCCAAGATACTCTTTTTGCCTGTTCCCCAGCTGGAACTTGGCATCAACCAATGCTGTGCAGAGTAAGAAAAGAGGATATTAGGCTATTCAACCATCAGGCACTTGTCTTGGAAAGACAATCAGCATTTATACAAATTTTTAGGTTCAACAGATAATATCAAAACAAAAGCAGAAGTAATCCATATAAAAAGCTCCTTTCTCTGTCAAGTACAAGAAAAACACATTTATCTTCTTATAGGAAGAAAATATTTCCTTTTATCACTATTGAAAATAACTCAGGATGCTTTGCAATCTAAACAAAGTAGAAATTAAAAGTTGGACTCCCAGACTATTGCATATTGGGCTGCTATTTTTAAGCCTGCCATCTACTGACTTTGATACTTTCCCCTGTCAGGAGCAGAGAAAAATTATCTGAAATGGCAGGAAGACCAGCTCATTCAGTGGCAAGGAAGGGACTCTACACATGGCAGGATGCTGCTTGCTGCTCTTCCCCCCAAGCCATGAAGTAACATGGACAAAAAGGCACGCATCCATTTGTGAATCCCACTAACAGCAAGGATTGTGCACACTGCAATCAGGAACTGCAGTAGGTTGGCCACTTCTGGATGCTGGCAGCAGTCTGGAAATCTAGGAGAAGCTTTTCAAAGCTTACATAGTAGTTGGGGTCAGGGAGTGGGGAGCAGGAAATGTCCAGAGAGCTCCAACTAAATCTGAGCTCTGCCATTAAGCAAAAGGCAGCCTCATATATTTCCCTGGAACTAGGACTAACTCCCCATATTTCCTACTCTGCAGGAGTTCTCATTCTTATATAAAACACTGTTCTCACTGAAACCAGTCGGACTTCCCCTGTAAAAAATTTACTGCTGAACATGAGTACAGATATTCACCCGATGAATGACGCCAGTAAACTTTGGGAGAGTGCAACTTCCCTGCTGCTATCGTGTGTTTCCGCTCTTTCTCTCCTTGGGAATTTAGACTACAATTTCACAAGAGGCTATCTCCTGAAATTTCTGAGCTCTCCTTACTGTCATGAGAACAGACAAAAAAGAAAGAATTTTGGAAAAGACAAAATGGAATTAATCCATTTGCCATATTGAAGCAACATTTTGAGATTAAATTTACCTACATTTGTCTTCACTGAAACAATATTTATCCTGATGCATTTTATTTTGAATGGAACAAATATTTAATTACAAAAATGTGATGGATGAGAACTGATCTCACCAAGAAACTGCGTCTTTCATTTCAGGTTGACCTAACACAGTGTTTTTTCCTTCCATTTTTCAGTTCACATGTAATTGTTCAAACAGCCATTTGGCAGAAGGCTTTACCATTTTTAAGGAAAAAATTCACATGGTTATCAAAAGTAGTTGTGGAAGCAAACACTCGTGTTGAGGCAGACACCAGCTGAGACATCAGGTACCTCAAAATCGTGAAATTTGGTAGGAACTGCACTCTCTAGGATGACCTAAAAAGTTCAGAAAAGGTACAGACTGTCCTTCCCAATTTTGGTTGCCACCAACTTCATTTTCCCAATTTTAACATTTGCAGCACCTGAAAAGTTGTAATTAACGACAATCAGAGACTGTTACTATATGGCAATCAATATTTGGGGTGAAGACACACTTGGTACTTCCTGTTTGAATTGCCTAAACGAAGGCAAACTAGTGCTAGAAAAGAAATGGAAAGCTCCAGGAAAGAGGCATGTGTCTTGCTTGATCCTGGTGGTCTTGTACATTTACTGTGTTGTGCAGAACTTCCTGCATTTCAGTACATTACAACTAGTGAAATGTTACCCGAACATATAACCGAGAATTAAACTACCTTTTAAATTGCAAAAGCACATTCCTAATGATGACAAGCTTCTTGCGCAGCACTTTAACCACTCTTTTCAGAAGCTACCATCCAGCATATGAGTACACCATTAACTCCCTAAGTACCATGATGTCAAGTCAGAGAGGAGCGGTTTCATTAAGTTCACACAAAGGTTGCACGGGGAAAGTGAAAACTGAGTCTGGTTCTCCTGTGTGTCCCAGCAGAGAGCGTTGACAGCAGACCATCATCTCTCACTGATGTCAACCTCTGTAATAAATGATGTCTCCTTGGCAGGGAGCTGCCCAATTTGACATCATTAGCAGATCTGGAATTGCTAAAAGGTTTAGGGCTTCAGCATGTTTTGTTTTTAATTGAGCATGAAGCCATCTTGGCAATAATAGCAAAAAAAGCCTTACACCCAAATAAAACCTGTTTGGATTGGCTGGTCTTCATGAAGTGATTCATAACAACAAAGCTGCACCTTCTTTTTTCATGTCGGCACAATTGTCAGGACTAAATATTGTGGGCTGCGTGTCTTTGAATGAGATTGATTGCATAACATTTGCAAAAGTACAAAACATTTAATATGCATCTTGTATGGGGAAAAAAACAAATGGATGAGCCCTCCTCCCCTTTGAATCTATTTGAGTTGCTGTAAAAACAGATAAACTGCTGAGTATAAGACAAATAAGTAGGATCATTCTTGCAGGAAAGTGCTTGTGTCACATTCAGCCTGGGTAAAACTAATATATCCTCATATGACTTTGGAAAGATTTCTTCTTGGTTCCTAAAACAAGCAGTTAACAGTCCACGTGAGCAATCCTTATAAAAGCACATTTCTAAGTTTAGGAAAAATAACACATTAAACCATGAACTTAAAATCATCTTTAATGGCACCATTTTTCCAGTGATCATTGTTCTTGCTAGAGCATGCCACTTACAACAACAGATGCTTTTGAAGATCAGAATCCAAGAAATACTGAAAGATGTTTCCCCCATTCCCTCCTGACTCCTGGTTCCTCAGCTCATGAAGGCATTCCACATGCTCTATATTTCATATGCTTCGATTTCCAGAATATATATTATCCATAATTGATTTAATCCCTCAGCATTAGGAACCATAACTTTATTAAAAAAAAAAAAAATGGATTGTGTCCATTTCTTGTTCTCCTCACCCCTGCAATACATGCATTTTACATTGACAACAAAGACATTGCTTCTGTAGCATTATGAGATGTATTGAGTAAGAGCTGAGTCCTACCACATGGGAGTCTTAGCACTCACTTCAGCAAGAGCAAAGTCCCAGTTTGTAACTGTATATCTAATGAGCATTTTCACAGGTGTCTTAAACCAATCTGTGAGGTGCTTTACAAAGGAGTGCTTGCCTTTACCCTGTGCTCATTCTTGTTGCTTTCCCTGTACAACTCCCAGCAACACTGTGGCCCTGCAATCGGCCATATCAATCTGCTGAGCTGGCAGAATGGGAACTCTACAAAAAAAAAAAAGTAAATTTTTTTAGGCAGATCAGCTTGCTGCATGATCACTAGTGCCAAAGCAAGGGATGGGCATGAGCACCTAGTTGGGTGGAGCAGTGAGTGGAACAGTCACTTCTAATAGAGCTTGAAGTCAGCTCAGCCTTGGAGAGCCATCAACAAGAAACATATCTTTCAGATGTGCTGAGCCACATCCTTTGCTGATAAGTCAACAAAGTTAGATCATCACTGTAGAGGTCTGAACTTAAATCAGCTGACAGTTTGTCCTATTATAGCCAGTCTCCCCCTGAAGCTGAATATATTAAGTAGTTCTCCAATAAAAATGAAATATATCCTCACCACCAGTCACTCCTGTTTTCATAAAGGGCAAAGCAAGAAGATGTGCTCTTAATCACATGCCTGAGTGCAAAACACATTGTGCTTATCTGTTCACCAGCTCACAGCCATGATTCAACTGCAATTATGACTCTTCCCCTGAAATAGCAATTTCATCTATCATTATTACCATCATTATTACTGTTTAAAAAAAAAAAAAAAAAAAGCCAAATAGCATCTACCTATGTGGAGTGTAGGAGGACTGTTTTCCTTTTAATATTAAAAAGTTCTCTCTCAAAGTAAACATTGGCTGAACCTCAGAGTTGGTATACTGTTTAGGAATGCAGCCTTGCATAAAGCCAAAGGCTTTTCAGAGTGTTAAAAGAAACCTCAGGCACTGGAGTGAGCCCCAGGAAGCAGATTAAAACGATGTGTACACGTGTCAAAATGCCAACTTCAACTGTGTGAATATGTCAACATGATTTGAGCTGGTAGGAAGGCAAGGGCTGTACGGAACAATAAAAACCCACTTTTTAAAAGACTGATTTTTGAGATGATTAACTGCATTAAAAACAGCATTGCCACAGTCTCAGGTCTTTTCACATAACTTAGCAACTTACCTAGAAAATTGAGCAGATATGAAGAGCTGGGAATATGTCTCTTATTCTGCAAGGGCAACCTGCTAGGTCTCCAAATTAGTAACATCAGAAGTAGAGCCAGGTAGAAAATGGAAAAGAAAGTCATAGAAGACAACTTTACAATAAATTAATTAGGAACAAAAACTAAAATACCCTGATTCTGAGTTACTGTTCCAGCCCCCTAAGGGCCATATGGTCATAGCTGTCCATCCTCCTCCAAGATACAGTTTAAGCCGGACTTTACGTTGCTATGATGCACCTTGGTGTCCACCTCTCAGAGGTGAGATAGGCAGTCAGAGGGTGCTCTCATCAATGCTTGTCTTCATGGGATATCCCAGAGATAACCCAGCCACTGCAGCAGTATGCCACAACTAAAAAGAGGTTGATGTAAGGCTTTGAGAATCTGCAGGGTAATGATTTCTGTCTTGATTTCTGTTTTCCACTTCCAGTTAAAAACGTAGCATTTTTTTTGCACATATGAACAAAAAAAAAAAAAATTTGTCCTCCTATTTCCAATACGACAAAGAAGTAGTAATGATCCAAAGCTGGAATTCATGATCTAACTGGAGACTGAGCTCTCTAACTGATAACAGTAACATGAACAAGATATATTTGATGAGGCTTTCTGACTGGTAAGGGAAGTATAGACAACGTTTATGAGCCACTCATTTACACAACGCTATGATGTAATGATAGAAGGCTATGACTTGTCTAAGTGAAAGGTAAGCTGCAAGACAGTACTGTGTCCAACCTCCAGAAAAAAAGCAGAAGAAAGTCTATCTGCACAGGTGGAGTAATGAAATGGTTGAGTAGTCAAAACAAAAGAAAAAGCAGACATTTGTGGTTAGGAAATCAGATGGAAAAATTAGATAGTTACGAACAATCCCATCTTGGGCAGTGAGCTGGCATAGCAGGTAAAATTAGTGAAGATGCTTAACACGAATAAGCAAAATTGAAGAAAAAAAAAATATCACAGATTAAACAACGAAGAACTACATATTCTTGAAACTCAGCATGGTTGCAATGATTGCAATGATGACATTCAGACTCGTAAAACTGTTTTAACAAAATATTTGTGGAGCTTACTAGCACAACAGAAAAAATAATTTTCTGCTCCCTTTGATCATGTTAATGATAAATCATTTGGAATGGGATGGAATAGAGACCTCCACCACCACCTCTCCTGGGGTAATGAGGCTAATTCCAATGAGGCTCTTCTGTTTGGGCTTGCCCACTCCAGACTATCATAGCAGATTCCTTGAAATATGAAACAATTCCCAAAGTATGCTATGAAGGTATCAAACAGAGTCCGTTAGCAGTTAGCAGACCTGTATGTCAAACCACATGCGACCTATCAGTTTCACCAGCAAAACATGCAATCCCAAGTTTCACATTTCATGTTTGTCACAGAAATTAGGTAACGGTGGAAGAAGTAGCAATGCCAGAAAAGACAGGTTGCCTAATGTACATCACTACGAGAGCTAGACAAAGGATTTTGTCAAATCCAGTCCACCAAAGGATTTTTAGAGCAGAATTGTCTGCACTATGAAGGACTTCTGGCTTCCTGTTGTTTGATCCTTCCCAAGAAAAAGCACTGGAAGTCCCCAGAGAAAATCAGGTCCAGTGGTGGGAATAGACCCTGACAATCAGTATAGGATGGAATGGAATAGGAAGGAATTACACAAAGTCAAGGTAAGTACTTTTTGTTACAGTTTTTCTGATCACTCTTCCATCTTTGTGGCTCCGATCTAACAGTCAGTATCCACAAATGTTAAAGGAAGTAAATCAAAGGTTGGACTTGCGCTTCCTCCATAAAAAGTCATGAACATTCACTTTAATTCTGATTCGTAATTACAAGCTTCTTGGTAATATGGATAAGAGGAATTTTAAATACCTTATGAAATGTGTAACACATATAAATGGCATAGGCACCATTGCAATCACAAAACTAGCCAGATTCCAGAGTCTCACTTCAGTAGGGTAGGGGAAATTGTACCAAGCATGAAAAGAAGAACAAAATCCATGATGTTTCTGAGGCAAAATTAAAAAAAAAAAAAAAAAAGTAAATTCAGGTCCACTAAAATATCCAGCTTTGAAAGGCAAAATATTTAATTTGATTTTGGTTTTTAATATACTTTATTTTCCATATATATATTTGCTCTCAGAGAGAGAGATTCATTATTTTTTAACTGCAGTAAGTCCAATACAGAAATAAAATTTGCCTCCAAAAAAAAGTCAAAATACAAAATATGTAAAATACAAAAATACAAAGATATGTCCAGAAAAGGAAATATTGCCTTTCAACCTTATCATAGAACAACATTGTATTATTATTATTTTTTATGAAACTTCACTTTAAATTTTTTTTTTTAAATGAGCTGGAAATTTTTAAACACTCTCTGGCTAGTCAGATACCCACAATTCTATCTCAGAAAAGTAACTTTAACTTTATTTCAGAGCATTTTTAGCTGTCGAGGGAGCAGGGAGTATCTCTCAGAGCAGCCTCCTGTCTGTCAGCATATCTTTAGCACTGGTTGGCACGGAGGCTGATTGTGGCCCTTTTTCATCTAGCAGCTATTCAATGCAGCACATTTGTTATTCTTTGCTGCCAAGGAGACAATCTGTTTTTCATTTCCTCTGAAGAAGAGCATAATACTATGAGTAAAACATCAGATATAATTAGGGAAAATGGTTGAGTGCCTGACTGAGCAGAGAAATAGAACTGTCCCACGTATGAAAAATTGTCACACACCTGAGAAAGAAAAGAGAGAAAGGAGAAAAGCAGTGTCCTACCAACTGGAGCATGCAGAGTCTGTACGAGTTATCCTTTCCTTGTGAAAGTTGGATGTTTGCTCAGGATTGTGCAAACTAATTAAGTCCCCTCTCATAACATATGGAAAATGAAAAGAAAAAAAAAAAATAGCCACCAATCCTGCTTTTTTCCTACATAACAAAGTAAAACATACCTTGGGATGGAAAAGCCAATTCCTGCACATTTATAGATCTGTACACAACCTGGTCACAGTTCTCCAGTGTTTTATGCCAATTACATGTGTGCCTGTGTCTGAAAAATGTCCCTTAACTTACACAATGAGGAATTTGTCAAAAGTCTTTTGCTGCTAACAGCAAACATCAATTGATTCTTTACCTCAAGAAGTGAGCATTTTGGAGAAAAATAACACTGAATTCTCATCCTCTTCTGAGCTGTGCAGTGAGCAGCACCACCTCATGGATCATAACCCATGAGCTTATGGATGGCTGCAGAACTCTCCCAGAAATGCAGGGATCCTCCAGAAGAAAGCAGAAGGATCAGCTATAAGGTAGCTGAAGCTCCTGCCTCATCGAAGATGGTCAAAGACCATGCAAGGTGCAGTTAATGGTACTACCAGCCACCTCATACTCCTGTCCGCCAAAACTCAGTAAATATCATACTGCTACAGCTAGGAAGAGACTGCAGCCTTCATACTAACTCTGTAAGGCTTGTCCAGAGCTGTCTCAGCCTGCCTAGGGGTTTCTTTCAAGCTTTATTCCCTTGTAAAAGTAATTTTTTAATGGCCAGGTGGTGATTGCTTTATCCGTTTTATTTTGCTTTTCTTTGTTTAATTATATTGTACAACCATCATTTTTATAGAGGCCATTGTAACAAGTAGCTTTTCTGTAGTAACGAATGAAGTAGAATGAAATATTGTATAGAATAACAATGTAGTTTAGGTGAATAAAGGTAAGGTATGGCATCAGGCTTAAAAGTGAGGACACAGGTCACAGTGTAGACTACAGGCATGGGATAATTGGAGAGGGGGCATGAGACAGCACTGGAGGCCCTGGGGATGTAAAGGTCTCAAATCCTGCAGTCTCAGGAAATGCATAAAACTGGTACTATAGGGAACAAAATAAACAAAAAAACAAGTATCTAATAAATGAAAGACACTCCAAACAGCAAATTCAGGTGTAACATGAAGGTGCAGACTAATGAAAAAAATCAAGTGTTGAAGCATGTTAGAAAAACATAAATCTAAATATAGTCCTAAATGTATCCTAGAGGAAAAGGAAAAAGCCTTCAACACCATCATCATAGCCCTCCATGTGTAGGACTTAGGACAGTGATGAGGCACTATGTCTTCTTTCAGACTGAAGCCAGTGACCTCAAGACCCAAAGATGTGTGTAAGAGCTGAGAAAGGGTAGGTACAAGGAAGTGTGTATATAGCAATTTTAACTATATCATTATTGAAATATTTTCTAGAATCGTGTTCTATTTTCCTTTTCTCTAACATGTAGTTCCGGACTAATAATTATTCATTAATCATACTGGTAGCAATTCAGTTACACAAATAATATCTGACATTACATAAAAAGGTATATTTTCTTTCTGCAGAACACAATTTTGAGTGTAATGCTACCTTTCGCTCATGAATGGTCTTCATACATGCCCTGGACTTCCATGGATGCAAGAGAGTGTGGCGTGTCCATCCGCATGAATGAATGACTCTGGGCAGTAAATTCAGCACTGCCAGCAGGAGAAAGGTTGCCACATTTCTTATCAGCTCAAGGGCATATCTGCATCATGTTTTGTGGGCTGAAGTTAGGTGATGCTGCTTGTGCTCTCCAAGTCTGCCAGCTCCAAATGTGAAATCATAGCATTGTAGTTAGCCCAGCAGTGAACACAAGCCCTGCTGAGAGCCAGGTTTAGACTACCCCAGGTTCAGCACTGCCCTAACACAGCCACAGCACTCTCAGTTTACAGCTGGCTCACATCTGGATGCTGCAGAGTACAAGCTTCTGTCTGCCTGCAAATCAACTCAGAGACATGCTTGAAGATACAGCTCAGAAACCCAAAACACTCACAAAAACTTCTCATATTCCCCACTCCTTCCATTCTGTTTTTCCTTTTTTGCACTTTTTTTTGTTTTTTTACTTTTTCAGCAACTTTTTGGGTGTGGCTCCTCTCCAGGAAGGCACCCAAATCGTTTATCAGCAAGAAGCACTGCCTACAATTTCACAAGTGGCTTCAGCAGTGATGACACTAGAAAGAAACATTATGCAGGGTCTTCTGTGAGAAGACAGACAAGGCTGGTCAACCCAAAGCAGCTCTGGAGATGAGCACAAAGTGCACTTCAGCCCACTACAACTCAGCACAGCATGGTCCTCAAGTAGATTTCCCTCTCCATCACCAATGTTCCCATGCAGGACAGTATTTATCAGCTACAAGAGGCAATCAGATCTGTTGTTCACTTCAAGAGTACATTAAAGACGTTACCTGGATGAGTAGTGACTCATGAACACCTTCAGCTGTAGTCAAAGAGGGAGACATGGCTCAGCAATGCAAATTGATTCAGTCTAATAATTGTCATAGTTGAGAGTGTCAGGAGGAGGTTTACAATGGTTCTGCAGTCTGGCTTTAGCCTTAAGAGTTAGGGTGGGGACTGCAAAAAATTGGCAGCTGATAACAGAAATGGAATGAAATCAAAATATCTATCCTTTGTTCATTCATCATCTTGAAATATTTATAATGGTCCAAGTAGCCCTCCACCCATCCCACACTGGAGCTTTTAAACATGTGTCCAGATTCAAGGCTGGCAGCATCTTGAGTCCATCTCTGGACTAACCCAAGCCCTTCTCTTTAGGCTATTAACAGATACTATAATGAGACCAGAACCTAAGCTAGCCTCAGCTTTGTATTTGCTGCCTAAACCCAAATTAACATTAGGTGTTACAAGGGTAAAATGATCCCTGATGAATTCAGGAAACTGCATCTTGGATGAAGTCATGCAAGGCCTGTTTCCAGCCAACAGGCCTCTATATATAAACAAATATATATATATATATATATATATATATATATATATATATACACACATACACAAATATATGTGTCTATATATATAGGGCCAAGTACCCTTAATAGGGCAACCTATATTATGCTTCCTACCTAAATGGATTCCAAGTTAGGGGGAGACTTAAGTTCAACATTTCTCTCAGCTCTCTATTTTCTTTAAAAAGAACTGTACACAGTGTCCATATTAAAATCACGCATGTCCATAATGATCCTGTAGTTCACATCTGCAGTTTTCTTTGTTCTCTTTAAGGAGATGGCTGCCAGTAAGGAAGATTACATGTTGCCTTGAATTTTCCCAGATTCTGTTTGCTCGGATCCAGCATTATGGTTCAGCCTTTTGTACATATGGAGAGGGCAGCTGGAACATTTCAGATACAGATGTGAACCTCCCCAGAGTTAATTATTCACGTTATTGTTTGCATCTTCAATTTGAGTTACCCAGCTTGTATTAAAGTCCTACATACTATGCACTAGCTTTGGGGCGCCAGTACCTTTTGAGAATTGCTGGCTGCAACCACTGCTTCATGCGTACATTCCCAGACACTTTTTGGTTTGTGTGATTGGTGGCAAGATTGTGAATACATACATGGAAAAAAATCTTCTACCAGAAGAGCAGTTATTTAAATAATTAGCAGCACAGAGGAGACCAAGAATAGCTCTTCTGAAACCCTTTAGCTGCATTCCTTACTCTTCACCGTCCCCATGCATCCCCTCCCTTTGCTGATCCGAAATTCATAACCCTGCAGACAGTTGTCTTTGTGTACTGTTTTTGCTGAAACCTTGAGACAGTTTATTAAAAGGTTTTTGAATAACGACACTTTCTCTCAGACCTGAAGGGACAGTCAGCTCGGTTCCCTCCCACCGCCTCCACACACTTCCTACAGAAGAGCTGTGAGGTGCTTACAATGATCTATTTCAGACTTCTTCAACATTGTACACCCTGGCCTCACTATTTGACAACTGATTGATAAGTCCTCTTTTGTGGGCTGAGAATGACTGACCTTTTCCTCTTGGATTCCCATTATAGGGTAGCCCTGTGTCCTCTTTTTTGGCCAAGTACCATGGGAAAGACAGCATGCAAAGACAGCTCGAAGAATGATGTATGAATTTTAAAAAAAAAAAAAAAAAGGAAGAAGGTGACTTCAAAAATCATTCAGCATGACTGTGCACACACTAAATATACATGAGTTTTTATCACAAAAGGATTCTCTCTTGCATCTCTGTGCTGGCCCCATACGTTGAGATGAGACTTGCTTTAAATAGGCTTCCCTGGACACGTCTGAAATCTAGGAACTCTTTTAGATGAATTATCCACTGGGATCAATTTCCAAACAAAATCCATCACACTCAGGGCACAGATTTCCAACTTCACAAGCCATTAGTTAAGCTGGAAGAACAAATTGCAGCAACTACTGTGGGTTTTCCTAAGCTCTTAAGTTACATGATCTTGTTAGTGCATCAAAGGCCAGCAAGACCATTACTGCTGGAATGGTTAACAGGAGGCTGGTAGGAAGGAGAAGCCAGCTGCTTAAGCTGTGGGAAAGCCACTCACACTCCCTGCAAAACTTCTAGGATTCCCTCCAATTTGATGAGGTGCTTTTCATCCACCACTTACTGCAAAGGTACAGTTTCTCAGTATAACATCATAAAACATTTGGTAGCTTATAGAGCTGTATTACTGTACATAAATCAAAAAACTCTGAGCTTCCAGAATGGTTGTTTAAAAAAAAAAAAAAAAGCTGAAAAGGTACAAGAAAGAAAAGCTAAAAGAAAGAAAAGTTATGAAATATCCTGAAAGGGCAGGGCAGGGGCGGAGAGGAAGGGGAGTAATAGAAATAGCAATGTCAAAATTTGATCTTGCAAAATATTCAGTCAAACTCCTGTATAAAAGAGGTGACTAAAGTACTAAAGTTATCCATACCAAAGTTTTTAGCCTGGACAAGTGCTTCTGATGCATTTGTTTTATGCCTAGTCATTAAACACTTTCCATGAAAAGTAATTTGTCAGAATCCCTCAATGTTGAGGACCTCCAAAACATTATATGAACGGTAGACTATTAAGAATTTAAACAGGTAAACACTTTTTCCATCTGTTCGCATGTTTCTGTCACTGATTTTTTTTTTTTTTTTTTTTTTGCATGGATTTCCATTGGGTTTATCCTGTACTTGTTATAGTTGTATTAGGTGGAGGCACTTTGTTAGTTCTATGGCTTAGGACCTGTCACAACAAGGGAGAACAGGGAAAGGTCTGGGAAAGCATTGGGATACCCATTGACTTGGAGGATTGCTCAGGAATCTTTCAGTGTATATTTTGTTCAGAGGAGATGGGCAGAGATGCAGGGAGATTTTTGCTCTCTTACACATTAACCAAATGTTTTCCCAGACATCAAGACGCTCATCATACTACTCCTGATGAAACAGATGTAACCATGGTGCCCATATTGCTTACAAGTTGTAGCATCTAGGGAAGTCTACAGAAAGGAAGCCTGAATCTAGAGACATTAATGCATACCTGTTACTATGAAGTCCAAACCTAACTTAGAGACCAATTCATCTACTGGAAGGTACATCTACTATCTGCCAGCCATGTTCAGCAGAAAACTTGCCTTGCCCATAAAGACCTTTGTGATACTAAGAGGAATGATAAAAAGTGAAACATCCTGTGGCATCATTACCACAACCCATATTGGGTTCAGTTGCAGGGTGGTCAGGCTTTTATTAGAGGCAAGTAAATTTTCAGACCTGACAAAATAACTCATTCACCCTAAGCTCTGCTGAGCTTGCTACTGCTTTCAAGCAAAACTGGAAGGTTTTCAGACGCCAAAGAAGAATTTCATAGGTTGGGATAAAACAATAATAAATCCTATGGTGTGGGCCTGAAAACAATGAAAATTCAGCAGATTCAGATTACTTCAAATTTATACATAGGTGGATCATCTATAGAAACACTTTTGTGTTGGTACTGGGACTGGTGTTGTTTAATATCTTCATCAACGACCTGGATGAGGGTACAGAATGTACCTTCAGCAAGTTTGCCGATGACACTAAACTGGGAGGAGTGGCTGACACACTGGAGGGCTGTGCTGCCATTCAACGAGACCTCGATAGGCTGGAGAGTTGGATGGGGAGAAACTTAATGAAATTCAACAAGGGCAAGTGTAGAGTTTTTCATCGGGGGAAGAACAACCCCATGTACCAGTACAGGTTGGGGGCTGACCTGCTGGAGAGCAGTGTAGAAGAAAGGGACCTGGGGGTCCTGGTGGACAGCAGGATGACCATGAGCCAGCAATGTGCCCTTGTGACCAAGAAAGTCAATGGCATCCTGGGGTGTATTAGAAAGGGGGTGGTTGGTAGGTCAAGAGAGGTTCTCCTCCCCCTCTATTTTGCCTTGGTGAGGCCACATCTGGAGTATTGTGTCCAGTTCTGGGCCCCCCAGTTCAAGAAGGACAGGGAACTGCTCGAGAGAGTCCAGCGTAGCGCCACAAAGATGATTAAGGGAGTGGAACATCTCCCTTATGAGGAAAGGTTGAGGGAGCTGGGTCTCTTTAGCTTGGAGGAGACTGAGGGGTGACCTCATTAATGTTTATAAATATGTAAAGGGTGAGTGTCAGGATGATGGAGCCAAGCTTTTTTCAGTGATGACCAATGATAGGACAAGGGGCAATGGATACAAACTGGAGCACAAGAGGTTCCATGTGAATATCAGGAAGAATTTCTTTACTGTGAGGGTGACAGAGCACTGGAACAGGCTGCCCAGAGAGGTTGTGGAGTCTCCTTCGCTGGAGACATTCAAAACCCACCTGGATGTGTTCCTGTGTGATGTATTCTAGGTGACCCTGCTCTGGCAGGGGGATTGGACTAGATGATCTTTCGAGGTCCCTTCCAACCCCTAGGATTCTGTGATATGATTTCAGGTAGAAATGAGTCTAAATTCACATTTACCTTTTTACAGATAGCAGACAGCCTCAAGGACTTGATCAGATGGGATTAAAAGGGTATTGTCCACAGAAGAACTAAAACACAGTACTCATTGGTAAAGGACCCAAGTAGACCTGATGAGCATGGGCACCTTTCTCCAACATAGAATTAGATGCTGTTCCATTGCCTTTTAACAGCTGAAAAGTCCAATGGCTGAATATTAAAATAAGGTGTCAGTCTTCTAAAAAAGATATTTTAATTCAAAATAAATCAGACTAACAATTTACAGATGTTTGGAAAGAAAATGTTTAAGTTACTCGCTTTCAAAGCCTGAGCCCTCCCTACCTTCAATATTCCACTTGCATTTTAATGATTGTGGTGGCTTTCTGCCACTGCCTGCTCCCTCCTTATTCATAGCACAAACCTCATGAGCCTGCAGGTCTTGCACTCACCCTTGACTTTGAAATCACATCACTTCTATTATCCTCAGAGTTCAGCAGTGGAGATAGGGAGACAAACCCATGACCTCGTTATCCCTCAGCAGAAAGAGTATATCAAGCCAGAAAATGACACATATGTGTATATGTATGTATATATGTCACAGAAGTCATATTTGGAAAATGACTTTGTAGAAATTGTGGAAATTTTAAGTAGTAAATTAGATCCTTAGAGAAAGGAGTAGAGGACACAGATCTTTTGAGACTTATGTTGGCACTTTCTGAAAGCACACATATGAAGCCAATGTGTATTGCCAAGCCAGAAAAAGAACCTCAAACAATGAATTAAGTCTTTAAAGTTCCCATCTCCAGCCCAATCCTTGCAGCTCTGAGAGAAGCCACATGGCTGGCAGACAGGCAGGAGGCAGATCAGTCCTCATCATTGTGCCACTGATTTTTCCTCTGTCCCCTTGCTCCAGCCAAACCTTAGGTGAGGAATGACATGGCTACCATCTGTGGCATCTACTGGTATTTCTTTTAATGCTGTCCAGTTTACGCTGTTCCTGTTACCCAGTTAGGGGCTTTCTTCCCTTTTTTCCTCCATGACTGGAATTGATGGGATTTTTTCTCCGTATTGAGCTTTTGATATTTTTTTTTTGAAACGAATTTGGCTCCCTGACGCATCCAAGCTTCCTCACTAAAACTGGAAAATCACGTTTCTCTTTCTTTTCAGCTGATCATTTTCCATTTTGAAGTTTTCTCTTGACAAAAGTACACAAGAAAAGAAGGGTCAAAAAATGCACCTTCCTGGTAAATTTTTGCGCTTTTCTCTGCTTTTGAATGTGACAAGGGTGGGAGATAAAGTCTCAATAACTAATTATCTGCATGTAATGTATTTTTTAAAAGGGGACAAGAATATAAAAGCTGAGAAAATGTAAAGTTTTTTCCCCAAGCATTTTGTCTTTCCAATTAAGAAAAATACGCATTATCATCTTTATGCTAGTGTTGTTCTAGTGAAAATTTGTCTTCCCCTAGTTCTGTGACCTGGGAAAGGACCAAGAAGGGAAGAGGAGTGGTGATGAACACATATGCAGCTGCTTGTATCAAAGCACTGGTAGAAGTACTGCTCAGATGACTAAGGCTTGGTGCACTGGCTTGTCCCCAGTGAACATAGCAGTATAGGTCTTTCTTCAAAAAAAATGAACTTTGCAGCCCAAATCATTCTTGAAACATATTCAAAATTACCCTGGACACATTCACATCAACTGTAAAACTGCAGAGAAAACTTCCAAATAAATATCTTATGCATTTGTGCCATCTAGTGAACAAAAACAAGTTGAAGTGTCTTTGTGAGAGGGAAGACAGATCTCGGCCACCTCAGAAATGCCTGTAAATTGGCTCTCATGAGTGCTTTGGTGGCTCAGTAGGTTACTGTTTTTGTCCAGCACTGACAGATTGTCAGTTTCAAACCCTAGAAGGATTCCAAATGAATGTGACCTGGTAATCCAGAGCCACCAAAAGCTTTTCTGTGTCACAGGAAAAAAAAATAAAATAGCTGAGTCTCACTCTCATCCTGAGGATATACATTCATGCCTATAGGGTTGCCTTGTCTCTGGTGTCATGCTCCTGCAAAACTTCCAGGACTGCTCAGACCAGGGACTAAGGAGGGTTGCAAGGATTCAAATCCATGTAAGCCTTCCAAAAAAGTTAGTCGTTTTGGTTTAGTTGGTGTTATTTAAAGCTTCAACTGTGGACTTTGCTTCCAGATTCCAGGCCCTAACCAAGTGCTGTTTCAATATTTTGCTCCAAGCCAATTTATGTATTAAATGACAATCATTAGATGGCATGTAAGATGTTGATTTTGTTTACCTGTAACAACTATCTGAGCACTAACTCTCCCCACAGTGTAACAAATTCAGTTGCAGGACAAACAGGTACACGTGCTACAAATAGTGCCATCTAGTGCATATTGGATGTTAGATTAAACAACCTTTTTCCCAAGGAAAAACACCCTGAAGGTAACTGCTGACACACCTTTCGCATAAAATTTCAGATTTCAATAGTTTGTAAAATTTAGGTCTGGACTAATGCAAATTAATTGTATCTGTTCAACATTGAAGTTCTTTCATTCAATGCTTACTTGGAGAAAACATTTTCCTTGCAAACAACAAATTCCTAGCCACCTCCAAAATTAGGTAAAAATTTGTCACAGCAGTAGCCGTTTCACAGCCTGTGTACTGCATTCCCCTAAGGAAGAATAAAACAATCGAAGAATCTCTAGTGAGTCTCAAGTAATGACAGTGATTATGATTGCTCATTAAAACCTTGTGATAAGGCATTCATAAGAGCTAAACATCTAGATTTGCAAACAACCGTTTTGCTCATGAGAGCAACATTTGCAGTTAATAAAGAAAGTCTAAAGATATTGCTTGTAGCACAGAAGACTGAAAATAAAAACTGCCAGGGCAGCACCAGGTGATCCTCAGCATACCTGCAAGTGAGCTTATACCACAGAAGCCAGAGGAGCATTTGCTCAAATTCTCCATGTTTCTGCTGTGATAGTACACACTTAGTGCTATACAAGGCAAAGGAGACAGTCTGAGACCTTCATCTGCAGGAGTACACTCTTCCATTGCAAAACTAAACCACTCTTTAGGTTGGACAATAGCCAAGTTCCTGCTCCTGGTATGGATGATTGCGGTGTGTGCCAGTCACAGAAAAGGGAGGTCCATCCCCCTATAGCCCCATCACAGGATAGTCATTCTTCCTTAGTTCCCATAGAAAGCTTTCTGCATCTTCCTGCTCCTGGATGCTCCATCAGACCCTTCGGGACATTGGTTGCCAGTGCTGGATGCCCCATGAGGAAGTACAACTTGTCCAAAATAGAAAAAATACAAAGTCTGGCCTTGCAGCTCTCTGTTAAAAAGATGTATTACTTTCAATCCCAAATATACATTAATATCTTCAGTTATACTTCTCTGAGCTGTGATTTCAGCAATTCTCACATGGTGTATTTTTCTTGTCAGAGGTATTACTCTGCTAGAAATGAACAGGCTGTATATAACACTGTTAATTCAATAGCCAGATGTCTTCCTCTGAACCTGCAGTGATCCACGTCAGCAGGAAGGATCCCGGTACCACTGGAGGTCCCTGCCACTGCACAAGGTGGACAATCTTGACTGTTTGCCCTGATTTAAGGGTTCTGGGGCTGGTTTAGCTAGAGCAGAATTGTCAGCTCAGGTGTCTTGGATTAAGTCCAGGTACATAATTGCATTCTTCCTGTCTACATCTCCCTTTTGCTTTCAGTTGGATAAACTATTCCTCTTGCTGCAGCCTAAATTGTGCTTTGCTGCTCTGCATACTAAAAAGCTGCCATATTCCACCCCAAACTTGGCTGTATTTAAAGGATGGATTAACTGTTCTTTACGTATGCAGTTTGGAACTGTATTGCATGGTCCATTGTGTGTTTTAGGATCATTGTTATTTTAAAAAGCAGTTTAGCACTGGTATCTTTATCTTACACTCAAGTCTTGAAAGAAGTACACAAAAAATAGACCACTGTGGAGAGTGGGTTAATATTCACAATGAGCCAAAAAATCAGTGTTTGGTTAGAGTCTGATTGATGCAATGTTTTCCTGGAGGGGGCTGGGAGGGAAACAGCCTCTTCAAAATTAAGGAAAAATAATCCACTTACATCATAGAAAGCTGGAATCACATCAAAGGCTGTGAAAGCTCAGAAATTGGCAGCTTGAAATCCGCTAACAATTGAAATGGATTTATACCTTTTATAATAGAGCTCAAACAATGATTCAAACAACTTAATCCCTTAGCAATTTCACAACCTTTTGTTACTTTTCAGAAATCTCTCTCTTGTCCTGGTGTCTCAAATCACCCATTTATATCTTTTGCATATTTAGGACCAAATTCTGCTCTCCTAAGTGTTTGATCCTGTTGAGTTCAATAGAGCTGCAGATGTGCTTGGGAGAGCTGCAGAGCTTGGCCTCTGGCCTTGACACAGATGGGGATGCCAAAACAGGGTAGCACAGTCTGAGGACAGCACACAGCTCTGTTCTCTGCATAGCTGTGATCTGCTGTAGCCCATTGGAGAAAGTCAATTAACCTTCATTTTTAAAATGGGAGTTAAACCAACCTGCTTCCCAGGAGAGTTGAGAAGCTAAAGCACATCCATTACTATACATGACCTCTTCAGCCTGATATTGTCAGTACAGCATCATGTAGTTGCAGGATGACTCATGAGATATAGCATCTGAGTCCATACCTGGAGTGTAGGGCACTGTCTCCTTGGTGCCAGAATAAACTCTTCTGGCTGGACCTGTCTTTCAAAAAATGTCCTTGTCAAGCCCTGGGTGATGAAAGGACACGAACACACACACCTAGGACCTCTTCAGCCCAAAAGGGGTGTGCATCTGTGGCATCTTCTCTCCCAGGATGCACCTCAGCACCAAACATTGAATAAACCAGATGAGATCCTGGTTCATTCCCCCTCTTGAAGGTATCTCAGTGGATAGCCAAGAAGATAAAACTCATAAGGGAAAGAAGCGAAAGGAGTACAATCCAGGTATAAAGTTCCTTTTGCATACTTCCTGTGTTGACAGCCACCTTTGCTAGCCAGCAGTTCCCCATTACCCCTCTGCAAGAGCGCAGGACTCCTGTTCTACAAGAACACTACCTTTGCACAAGAGCTGTCTCCTCTGTAGAGCTACTGGACGTACCAGGAAGGAAATGTACTGAAGAAGCTCCCAAGTGTACCCCAAAAGCTCAGGAGGCAGGAGCAGAGCTTTGGTGGTACTTTTTAACTGCTCCATCCTTCTTCCTTAAGGCTTTGTGGTCTTTTACCTGCTCTGGTCTCTGAAAGAAGAGCATTTGTTCCTCATGTGTTAACTCTGTCTGGCAGCAAGAATGGTAAGGTCAGTGTATACTTAAGACACTCCTTTGGGAGCCAAGAAAAGGGATGGAGAACATCCCAGGCATCTCTTCTAGAACCAGATGAGACAGGGATTGCCCACAGTTGCTGATTTGGACTATTCCCAAGAGCCAACATGTCCAATTCTACACACATCATGACAGTACATTGAGGGAGATCAGCATCTGTGGGAGGCCATGACCCTGAGGAACCTCATTTCCTACTGATGAGCACCTTGGAAGATGGTGAAATAGATTAAAAACTTGGCAAGGTCTCACAATATCCCTTGATAAGGCATTACATTCTATCTCAAATAGAAGTGTTTTTAATATTTAGTGGAACATGGGCTAGAACCTGACCGTCCCAGATGCTCACATTGGGGACCATTGGTCCTCAGGCTGTTTAGTCATTCTCACCCAGAAAGCATTTAAGGGAAAGTTTAATGGATAGAATTTTGATTTCTTTCTACAAACACTTAAAAGCAACAGAACATGTTAAGGAATGAGTGCTTAGCCTCTTCCAGTTTTAGATTCAAGGTCTTAGTCTGGTTGACACAGTCACATTCGGATGATAGCAACTGCCCAGTAGCAATGTCAAGTGAAGGTGCTTTACAGACACTATAATGACAGCAGTTAATTATTTGCACAGTGTCATAGGTGTGCACAGCAATACATTTTTTAGACAAGTCCCTACCCCAAGGACCTTACAGCCTAATCTGGATGGACACAGTGTAGATAATTAAAGAATGACCCATGGAAGTAAGAGCAGAAGCAAGTCAAATTTGAGTTCATCTACTATTATGACTGTGGGACATGTTTACCCCTCTGACTACCTAATGTTATTGCCAGATTTGCTTTTCAGACGGGTGGCATGCCCAGCAGCAGCCCCAGTCCCTGAGGGACACACCGGAGTCTCCATTCCTGAGGTTCTGGTGCCCTCCTGCGGCCACTCACTCTCGATCATTTGGCTCTGATGAACATTACAGCCAGCCCTCTGCTATTTATGGATGCTATTTGATATTTACAGTTATGTGACATCCTGCAATCCCCTTTGTCATATCTCTGCCAGCTGAGGTAGCCTTTACCTTCTTCATGTCTCAGATAATGAAATACTTCTCCTCCAGAAAATATAATTTGCTGTTTCCTTCAGAGCATGAGGTGATCGTGAAGAAAAGGGGTAGAGAAGTTCAGGCCGTGTTGATCCTGTGTGGTCAATAATACATATTGACACAGGGACAAATCAACACCACAGGAGAACTGTGAATTCCTAGAGCCATTCGCTGTGTTACAATACAGGCTTACATTAATCATTTAAAATAAAACGAACAGCATTCCCAGGCCAAAGGAGAAAGGTTACCTGTTAGGAAACTCAAAAGTAAATTCTCCACTGACTAGCAATTTTCCAATTTCTAAAGCAATCTTTTTTTGTAAGAATAATATTTCCTCTTTATTATTATTTATTTACATTTCCAGGCTTACCTAATATTTCCAGTTCCCACTGGGGGACTAGAGGTACCATCCTGCAGCGGAGGAAGGTGACTCCTGCTGGTTATGCAGCTTGGATCCCAGGTAAGGTGAAAGAAAAACTTTTACAGCCTTGGTGCAACCACTCCTGTAAAGCTATTCTTAATCCATGCATCACTCCTTGTGCGAGCTGAACAAGAATACCCTCCTGCATCTATTTGAAATCTGATTATGTACTTAGGTAAAAGTGCCCCAAACATCTTCCAGATTTCAAAAAGTTCACTCCAAAAAGCAGAAAAGCTGCATTAATGAAGCGCTGAAGCAGAACCCAGAGCAAGTGAGGAAAAATATTTCAAAGTCCTTGAGAGTACTTCTTGTAGGAAATATGAAATAGCAGCAAGAAAAGCCACAGAATTAGTATTTTGCCAGAGAAGTCTTCCCTGTTTCCTATAAGCACCCCTGACAAGACCACAGAATTCTTGCTTGAACTTCCATGAAATCAAAAAAAAAATTTTACAGAGAGCAAACAGGTCTTATGCCCATGCTTTTGCCCAGTAAATGGCAATTCAAAAATGTTATCTGAGATATCCAAATCACACAACTCAAAGGAACAGGAGAGCAGAGATGTCGTAGCCTTCTGAACAGCAAATGTTTGTTGCACAAGAAATTGTGGTGGTGTAAATATTGTTAGGCTGCCAAGGAAATTGTAAGAAACCTCACACGCTCCATAAATGTATACACATCCTTGGACAAAGACGGACAAACACACCAAATCCAGCAGTTCTCAAAAGAAAAAGCCATGTGAAATCTTAAAATGTTTTACCATAATTATACCTCACAACTCAATCTATAGATGAAAATCACTGAAAAAAGATCAGTCACATATATAGATATATGTGTACTATATATAGCACAATTTCCAAATCATTCTCTTCAAAACAATGTTCATCTTCTCAGATGCTGCCAAATAAGAAATAAAGCTAACTTAGAAACACCTAACTAAACAAATAGTAGATAGCTCATTAAAATCTATTAGGACAGAAATTTGGTTTTGAATTTCCATGTTGAGTCTTTGAAGCAGCTGCACTCACAGCTGTTCTTCAAACCTCCACATCCAAACCACGGAGGTATCAGAAAGTCAGGTAAGATATAATCTTTGCTCGTTCAACCTTTCAAGTGACATCTAACTATATGAAAGCTCACTAACTAGAACCATAGAATAGTTTGGGTTGGAAGGGACCTTTAAGGGTCATCTAGTCCAACTCCCCAGCAATGAGAAAGGACATCTTCAACTAGATCAGGTTGCTCAGAGGCCCGTCCAACCTGATCTTGAGTGTTTCCAGGGATGGCACATCTACCACCTCTCTGGGCAACCTGTGCCAGTGTTTCACCACCCTCATAGTAGAAAATTTCTTCCTTGTCTAGTCTGATTCTACTCTCTTTTAGTTTAAAACCATTACCCCTTGCCCTATCACCCCAAACCCTGCTAAAAAGTCTGTCCCCGGGTAAGCTAATACAATCACATCTGTAATCAGTAGTCTACTAAGACACACTTGCAATCAGTGAAAGGCATCTTCTACATTATGCCTAGCCCAAAAACACAAAGCCATGGCAAAGGAAAAAAAAAAAAAAAAAAAACAAACCAAAACCACACATCACACAGCACCATAGCATGAATTCAACCTTTTCTCCAGCTCAAGAAACACCACATTCCAGGACATCCTCCTGCCCTTGTGCATTTATAACCCATGCCTGCTCTCCACACTGCTGCATCCCCCAGTAAACACTTCCAGCCTTCCTATCTAAATTACAGTTTCCACAAGTGTAATTCAACCTATGCTAATTTACCAATTAATTCTGTATTCTGCTTTCCAACATTCTCACCCCAGCTGACATCCAGTATTACACCAAGATGGCAGAACAGCTGAATGCTTAATGACCTAAGTAGTTCAATTCACTGATGATTAAATCTCTGCAAGGTTTCCAAAGGGAATTGCATGCAGTTTCCCACCACACAAGCTAAACGTAAGTCAGTGAACTTCAGTTTAGAATTAGTGAAAAACTTGCACATGTTTGATTTCGTTCAAGGGAAATAGAGGTTTTCAGTAGACTCTCAAATGCTTTGTTAAAGATCCTATTAGTCATGCCTTACTCAGCTAAAACCCAGCCCAAATTGAGTCTGCTCCCTGGAATTCTTTCAACTACCTACACAGCTGCTTTTCCAAACTGCCCTGTCCTCAGCCTTCTATTTTCAAATCTGGTTCTTCCAATACCCCAGTCATTAGAGTGCTGTGAACCCTTCAAAGACTAGATTGTTAGCTGTGCTCAGAAATGCATTTCATCTTCAACCTTGCAAATGGACACTCTTGTTCAATGAGAATATTGGCCAGAAGTTCTAAAAGAAAATAATGTGCAACTGAACTGATTTTTGTACTTGAAGCCAAAACTTTACCAGTGCTTCAAAATCCCCACATCAGGTTCACTGTCCAATGATAACCATGGGAGCATTTGATGTTTACAATGCTGACATGATTTTAGAAGGCAGGGCAGAGTTGTGTGATTGCCAGTTACAAGGTTGCATTGCACTCCAAGTTCACTGCAAGCATATAGCCTATAATTTAAAAATAAAAATTTAAAAAAAAAAAAACAAACAAAAAAAAAACCAACAAAAACTCTCAGCAGCAGGGAAACCCTGTGGGTGATGTATTTCGGGGTGGTCAATGGATTCTTTGGGTTGCTGGTTGATGAAGTCAACTGCCTGCCTAAGAGTACATCTGAGGCATGTAACAGCACTCCCCCAGAACCCATGGCCTGCCAGGTCTGATCACTTAGAAGATCTACATATTTGCACAAATTACTTTCACTTCCTGTACACTATATACAACTCAAATGTTGAAAGAACAGAGACTGGACATCACTAGCCCATAGACTCTATTCCTTAGTGCAAACATGTCATTACATTAATTAACATATTAATGTTGCTTACTTAGGGCTGCAGAGTACACTAGTGTAATTAATACTGCTGCAGAAGTTTGCAAAAACAGATCGTATAGAAGTCAAATTTTGCAAGTCATCTTAAGATAAGCAGGTGATGCATTGTAAACTTTACTGATATTCCCTTTACCTGTCTGAGAGGGGGTGCTAGGCTTTTAATTTCCCTGAATTTGAGCACCAAATGCAGAACTAATTTCTGCAAAGGATGCTCACTTATAAGGAAAGTAGCAGAGCTGCCCGCAGACAGCTTCAATAGGTGGGTTCAATTCTGTAAGAACCTGATACAGTTCCTTCTAGGGAAAATGAAAAGTTTGCTACTAAATTTGCACATTTATCAATAGAACACCCATGTACAGCTAAATACAAACAAAACAACAAGGTCTCCATACAGAGCAAAGGAGCCTCAACAAAACCAACAACCTGCTCCACCTGCAAGCCATGTTCTACTTGAAAGTGGCACTGATAGTTGCTCCAAACAGAGATGAAGAGGTCAGGTCTGATTCTGCCCAACTGTAAGACTCATTGCTGCCTGGACTCATGTTGTTTTGCTCTCCATGACATGTAGTATCCTTCTACAGGATTTCTACCAGCAACTGAATTCAGCACAATCTCTGTAAAAACAGTTCCCATGGAGTACAGTCAACATAGACATGAAAAGCCCTTTGTTTCCATTGCATCTTTGGAAATATCCACAGACTAAGAAAGAAGAAATCCCATTTTTGTTTTAAAAAAAAAAAGTATCCTCCCTACAAAGACAAGTAACTGGGGAATTCCACTATCACCATTCACTGGAACTGCTCTCATGAGTCTCACTGGTGTGCTGAAGTCAAAGCCTGATGGAATATTTTAGTAGCTCTTTTCAAAACAAGTAGTTTTCCACAGACATTTTCATCTAATGCAAGACTGGTGTGAATAAGTGATCCAAATATTTATTCTGTGAGGAACACCCAGAATGAGTTAACTGCATACATTTCAGTGGTTTCATATTTTTGTCAAGCAAATCATGAACATCACAAACTCCTTCAGTTCAGTCACAATTTAAATCCAAACTAAAATGCCACAAGATAATAACTTAGCATGTGATATCAAGGAAGGTTACAACTGTTGTCAAAGCTTTCAACATCTCTCTTCTGAAGCATTTAATACACAATGCATAACAGTGGAATTCTCGCTTGTCTGACAAGAGTAGAACCGGCTTGACTTTGAAATAAAACCACGTTACTCCTCTCCCTTTTTGAAATTGCTTTATAGATCCAGGGAACATGAGACTATAGTGACACCCAGGCATCATTCAGCCTCAGGCTGGTGTCAGGGCACTGCCTTTCTTTCCCTCCATCTCTTTTTTCTTCCTTCTTCCTGCCCTCAACACACACTTATCTTTGTCTATGTCTTCCGGTTTGGGAAATAAAAGAAAGAACATTAGTATATTAGCCTACAAATCAGAAAAATTCCTATCACAAGGTAAAGGGCAGATCTGCCAATGACAAAGCACAAAGACATATCCAGCAAATAAAAACATTTGTAAGATACACACAGAAGGTGCAATATAGATCTAAGGATGGGTCTCCTCTACCGAATCTACGTGGAGCAGCAGCACGGGACAAGCATGATTCACAAGTAGCACAGCTTATCAGCACAGACCTTCTGCATAGCCACACAAAATGGAATGAAATCGCCACTACCTGCCTGACCACTGCATGAATGTCTCCTTTTGGGGCCCTGTTTTTTCTCCTCATAGCCCAAGAAAAGTCTGAAAACAGACACATTTAAAAAAAAAAAGAAAAATATTTGAAACTCTTACCTTGAAAACAGCTCTTAGTGAAGGGGCTGCACGGCTGCGAGAACAGCTCCAAGAGGTCCACCCTTGGCCAGACACCCAGCTGGGTTGAATCAGGAGCTTACATTAGGTCACAGACAGGGTGGTTTCTCATGGCTTGTCTGTTGGAGCAGGCTCCACTGTCTCCTGTCAGTGCCTCAGTGAGCAGGAAGCACAGAGCAGCTGTGGGATGGAGGACCTGGGGAGGGAAACACTGAAGTTAGGCATAGGAGAGGATAAAAAGATATACAGCACAAACCCATAAGGAACCAAATTTCAGCAGCATAACTCTTGTCTAGGGTCACCACTCTCATCAGTGAGCTGAGCAAGGGGTTGACTGCAGGAGCTATGCTCTGATGATGGCATAGGGTCACCTGGAAGTTTACCCAAAAGTTGTCACGTTCATACTTGCACAAGGGAGCACTTCTTGCAACACAGGACTACACTGTTGATCCTACAGGAAAGCATGCAGCGATGCACTGCCAGGTCACACAGAGAGGAGCTTGCTGCAGGGGCTGCCACAGGCTATTCTGCACAGATTTCTCACAGTAGCAGCAACAGGAAAACATTAATTACAAATTATTTCTTCAGGGCAGCTAAAGATGACTGACACCTCAAACACTGTCTAGGCATTTCACACTGTTCCATACACAAGCTGAACATGTAGTGGTTTTAGCAAGCTTGCTCTTTCATGCTTTGCTCTTAACAAGATGTGCTAACAATGAGTAATGATAGTAATGAAAGGCACATGATGTCTCTGGCCCAGAAGCACAGAGTGCCTGTAATGCTTGTTAGAGCACAAGAACTAACTTTATTTCTTGGTTGCAAATTGTTTGCATTACTTCAACAGAAAAAGATTGAAAAATTAAGAAGTCATTTCAATAAAATATTATTCCTCAAGGAGAAGTCATAAAATCACAACAGGTTTTTTAATGAACAGTCAGAAAATACTTCATAAATATTCAAATCTTTCTCTCTCCAAAGGAAATGATACATACAATAATACATAAAACAATCTCATTATTTCAAAGAAAAATCTACACAAAAGTGCTTTAAAGAGTTTTGCTCACTGAGTGAACATTTTGGTGATGTCTATCACTTCTCATAATAGTCATCTTAAAATATTTTTTCAATGGTAAAGTTTAAGAAAATATGGCCCTCTCTTTTTTTGTTTTGTTTTCCTTGTTTTCACCACTATCGGGCAAGTTTTTCATCCATTCCTTCGTTAGGGTTCCTGCATTGCCAAGCAGCAACACTGGTTACTTTTTCGAGTGCCCACGAGAGGGCTCATTTCCACAAGGCTGCAGCTGCACGGAAGGCACCTCTCTTTACAAGCACCCAAATCCCTGTCAGTCAAACCATGACATTATGAACATCTGTATGCCTTTGTGCTGTTGTGGAGTATTAATGATGCAGCAACAGCTCAGTTACTCAGTATGCGTATTTATTGCTTGATTTATGAGAGGGAATTACTCAACTCAGTTCTTCAAACTATTTTATATCTGCAATTAAAATTAACCTCAGAATAAAAGATTGATACAACCCAGTAATAAAACACAGTTAAATGGGAGGAATTTAAAAAGAAGAAAAGGTAGCATAAAAATATGCATGTCTAAAGCCTACTGAAATAAATGGAAATCTTTTCTGACAAAATGAGATTTAGTTAAGATTGAGGCAGGAGTGAAAATTCACTAAACTAACAGTAATTCTTCATCTTGTAAAATTTCCAGTCTCCTTCAAGAAGACAAAAATTAGTCTCACTGCCTGAGTGTCCATCCCACAAGAGCATAGACCACCTGCTTTCTGGAAGTTAAACCACCCTCAAGGAGCTTGCCCACCTTGCAACCACACTAATTTGCAATGAATCACACCTGAATCTCACAAGCTTTCAAGCCAGCTGTTGCTTGCATTGGCAGGAGGCATACAAGAAAGCCCAGAGCAGGACCAGGTACAGGTGCTGCAGCAAGCAGCACTGCACCCTCAGAGCATGCACCCATCACCTGCCCCATGCAGCTCTGCCAATGAAGCTGGGCTGGCTTGTGAGCTTGCACATACCATAGTACTAACGGCAGGCATGAAACCATGGCAGATCTCATGTCGTTGCATGGGTTTATTAAGCCACCTACATGATGAAATCGTTGGTGGCTTCAGCTTTCATTTGGGAGAAAGGAGGTTTCTAGTTCTCCTGGTGGGGCACAAAAGCAACTGAAAAAGCTGAAGCAAGCATGTCGTGGAGGCTAAGGGATCTTTTCCCCCTCCCTTGTGACTATGTACCCTTGCGGGTGACAAGAAGCAATGATCCTTTTGCACAAGTGTTATACGTTCCATGCATCCCTTCCCTGCCCACAGCCCACCCTAGGAGGTCCCAGGTAGAGGAAGGAGCTGGGAGCCCCTGCCCAGCAGCACAGCTCATGGTCTTTAGAAAAGCATGAGCTTGATGAGCATTGCCTCCCTCATTCACCCATGGGGTAGAAGCCTTCCTCCTTCTGTTCCCCTCCTCTTCTGTTCTTTTTCTAACATAACAGCCTTTATCCCCTAAGAGCCACACTCAATATACTCAAGCATGCAACACTCCAAACTGCTACCAAAGAAGGAAGGGAAAAAAAAAAAAAAACACCTTTAAAAAACGAGATCAATGAAAAAGATACCAAAAAAGAAATCAAAGGCAGATAAAAACTCATCCCAAAGGATGAGTTTTCTCTGAAAGGTGTGAAACACCAGACGCTTCAAAAAATCTGCTAGCAACTTTACTAGTGTTACTGATTTTTCAGGAACTGTGCTCAGAAGCTTTGGTGGAAAGCAGTTGTAAAATGAGATGAACAAACCAGTTGTGAGGACTGAGACTGACCCTTGAGCAAACAACTCCTTGTTTGTCTGTACAGTGAGAGGTTGATCTCATTCAGGGCACTGGGCAATGACACGAATGTAATGGTCTGAGTGGATGCTGCTGGTGCCCCAGTGGTGACCTCAGTTCTAGGAAGATGAAAAGAGCCTGGGAATGCAGATAGCCAGATAGAGTCTGGTGCCTTCGCTCAAGGTGAGCATTGAATGGGCCTTGTTTGCAAAAGCAACAAGTGTGCCAAGGACATAGAAGCATTTATAGCATCCAGAGATTAAGAGAGTTCAGGGTATACAATTCATCTTTACATACAAAGAGCAAGTTCTTAAAGGGTTATTAGCCACCTCTTATGTGAACTCAAACTATAAGGTGAACCAACTGCTACTAGGAAAGGCTGATAGCAGAACTCATCATCACCAGACTGCTCTGATAACTTGCACAAATGGGTTCCAGGATCTGCGTCATATGAATCTGAAAACTGCTGTGTAGGCAGAGGTTTCATCATGGTGTCTTGCTGTTTGGTAGAAAGTGTCTCATTCTTCCTTCGCTTTATCGCTGGTTTTCAGCAAACAGTAACTTTTTTTTTTTTTTGAGAAAGACTCTGCAATTTCAGATTCTAGCTGCAGATCCCTGCATCATATCCTCTGGTTTCTTCATCCTTTCTCAACATTTACCTAGCCAAGTAAGGAATGCTTTCTGTAAGGGAAGTCACTTCCACTTGAAACTGGCCCGGATACTACACTAGAGAGATTTAATGCAGGGAAGTGTCATGCAGTGGCAGAAACAGGAGCTAAATGATTGACCTCCTGGCCTCCATGGAAAACTCAGCAGCACTGGCTCATTCTGCAATCAGAAGACGTCCATAATTTGTATCCAGAACATTCCACTCCTTGCAGGGAAAAGAGGTCATATCTTACGTCTGGCCAGCAATACTTCAACCACCTCCAAAGAAAAACAGGTATGTCCATCGTGGAGGAGAAAGTGCAATGGAAAATTCTTTCCTATTACAGTTATACAAGTTACTGGGTTCAAACTGTGTTAATTACCCTAGGTGATCTACTCTTTAGTTGCCATACCTCTCACTTTTATTTAAAATGCCTCAAACATCAAAAATGCATGTGGATGCCTGCGTCACAAACTTTCCTACCTTTGTGCCAACTGTTGGTAGCACACAACGATAACTAATCTACTATTTTCTAATTTACAGAACAGAGGAGAAACAAGGACTGTCACGCACATTGGGGGAGAATTGGTTAAAAATTAATTTCAATAGGCTGTAAGAAAATATTTTTGAAGTACCTTTAATTAAAGGGTTTGGTGCGGTGGATTGGTCTGGTTTATTTTTTAACTCATAATCGTGTTATGCCTTTTGAAACCGCCACGTTTTCTCCCAACTCAGAGGCAGATAGTCCAAAAGAATATGAATATCTGAAAAAAGTCCATTTTCAAGGAGTTTTTGGAAGAAAGGTTTCAGATAAAAGGAAGTGGGATAGCCTTTAACTAATATTTCTTATACTTCTTTCCTTAGATAGTTCCCAGACTTTGAAGTTGTTTTTTTTTTTTTTTCTATTCTGTCCTGCTTTCTAATACTTACTCCTACACTTGGAATATTTTATCACTTTTACTGTGGAAGAGCTCTACCTTCCTCTGCAAGCTCCCACTGAAAATCCAGTCTTCCCTGCACGCTGGTCTCACCTCCACCATCACAAACTATTTCCCACCAGACATGTTTAACCCTGTGCTAAACAACTCACTTCAGGAAAACTGCTAGCATTCCAGGGTAGAGACTGAATAAAAATCTACCATCTTCTCAGAAATTAGAATGAGGAAAACAACGACTCTAAAGTAAAAGTCTATATCTATCAACAAGGACCATTAGTCTGCCACAATCAAATTTAAATAGCCTTCCTAGGACTGTTTGTCTCCCAAACTTTAATGGCATCATGCAGAAAAGTATCTTGAAAATGCTTGTAACTCCAGACCTCAGAGTTCAGTGGGAAATGGGCAGATAACAACTGTTTCCTAAGACAAAGAGAAAATGTATTCCCTCAGGCTCTCTCTTTGAGACAAATATCTAATTTAACAAAGATTACCTTGGATGATCAATTTCTTAAGATTTTCAGACCTTAAATTTGTTGTGCTCATCTGAGATAATTGCAGCATTGCTTTTCTTTCAGTAAGAAACGTTTTAACATCACTTGTTTTCAGTATTGCCCACTAATAATCACAGTGTCTTAATATACATTTCATTAAGTAATCTTGTATGCTTCTGCATGCCAGATTAATATTTAGTATTGTTCATAACACTGCAAATGAACTCCCCAAAAGGATATTCTTTCTGCAGGAGAAATTTCACCACATACATTTTTTAATCATATTTTAGGGGGAAAGGGAAGCTCAGAAAGACCAGTACTGTGCAAAGATCTTCCTTGACATATTTCTTCAAGCCTTGCTGCGTACTTCAGCTGAAGGCTGGGCATAAGGTCACTAACTTATTCACTATAATTTCTTTGTATGAGGAATACTTGTAGTAGTCGTCACACAAGATAACATAATGGTCAGTTTTCAGTCAACCAGCACAGCACATCTCTTCACCTATGCTGTTTCTGTTTTGCCAATCACTAGGCCTAGCACAAAGGACACGGCCAGCAGTAGAACAAACCAGTAACCAGATTCTATTGTATATAAAAAGGTCAGTACATGGGTGATCGCTGAGGGTACAAACAAGTCAATCAGATTACACATAACAGACATTAACCCCAAGAATAATTCAACACAGCCAACAATCGGTGGAACAAACAAAGCAACGAAGTCTCTCGTGGCAGAGATGGGAGACAGCCAAGCCAATAGACTGATCATATAGGATGGAGGTAACCACATATTGTTCTCACAAAGCCCACATTCACAAGTTGCAGGGAGAGTCAGGAGGTCCTTCCTCAACAGGGAAACTCTGCAAAGTGCATCCACCTCACAGACAGACACTCCACCCTTCCTGCAAGTGGTCCCAGCTTTTATCCCCAAAGCAGGACACCTGGCACTCATTTACCCAATGCAGGGGACCTAGGGCTCATTTACCCAAGGGCTTTCCCTACAAGGTCAGCCACACCTTGGAGGAAAGCCAAAAGGCAAACTCATCCCCTCCTCTTAAAGGACCATGGGAACCACCCATATGTCAATCTTAATTCAGAGCTTGGGGTTCAGACCCCAGCACTTCAGTTTCATCTGCTTTTATCCAACAACATCTTGAAACATTTGGACTTACTACTTTGGGATTGTTTGTATTGGGCACACATAAGTGCTGCTATTTTGGGAGAGGGTCTGAGCACACACTAACCTGCTCCTGCTTTAAACAAAGGTATCTTTTCCCTCAAATATTGACTTGAACTAAAGGATGAGTGAGAAGACCAGAAAGAGGTCCCTCCCACATCTAAAAACCCATAGAGCTGACTCCTGATCCCTGGGACAGTGATGTGACTCCCTGAAAGGACTTTGACAAACTTGGATCTTCAACAGACTTTGAATTTGATTAATGTTCACAAAGACCTGACGTTGCCTTTGCAGGGGGAGCTTACCCGTAGCTAAAGTACTGCAGTTGGCAATGTGATGGAGGTGACAATTTGGCCTGCAACACCTTTAACAAACAGATGAAAACAAAGAGCATGAGGAAAATATTCTAAGACCATGTCCATCCTGGTAGAGGGACAGTAGCTAGCATGGTCCCAGGTACCTCACAACCTGCTCCACACTGCAGGTCCTGCTGTGCATCACTGAAGGAACAACCCTGGTAGTCAATAGCGCAGCATTACATGTCTCGCTCTGTGTGAGGTTAATGTATAAGGATATAGAACCATGAGTATATTTAGGACTGGCAATGAGGAGAGAAAATGCTGGTTTTAAACAAGAGCAGGATGCTTTTGTTCTCAAAATATTGGTAGTTAAAAAACATAGACTTCCCTGAAGCCATTCTCACAGCTGCTTTTCAGAGAATCGCTATTTCTCCTAAAAGAGGAAAACCCCAACGCTTAGGAAAACATGGATCAGTAGCAAAATGGAGCTTCGATGGCAGCATGATTCGTCTCACCTTTGACCACCACTTTCTGACTCTTTATGAATCATTATTACTAATTATTAGTGACTCAAGAACCAACCCCCTGTTGATACCAAAAGTACACAAGTCATCATTAACTTTGACCATGGTCCAGTGCCTAATAAGGTCACTAGTATTTTAAATCTCTTGCACTTCAGATTAGAGCTCTTACTGAGACTTCAAGATACCACAGCACAGACTCTCCCCTGATTTAATCCAGCATGAATCAGGATTAAGTCCATTTGCAACATCAATATGAAGCCAGTGCAAACTAGATGATCTTTGAGGTACCTTCCAACCCGAACCATTCTATGATTCTATGAATTAACTCAGTACAATGTTTATTAGGCTTACATCTCTGGCTTATGTCAAGGCAGAGAGAGCAACACCTAGAGCCAGGCTCTTGTATCATAGATTTGGAGATTATGCTGACCTTCAAGTCCAGGGGCAAAGAAGGCTGACTCAGACTTCACTCTTCCCACTATTTAGTGTGACTTCCCACTTAATTTTCTCTGTTTTTTTTACTGACATCTCACTTGCCCCTGAGGGATTTTGTACATAGATGTGGGACCGGAAGGAGGAATATCAGTCACCTTCCATTTCCCAGTAACAAATTTGAAATCTAAGCAGGTTGCTTTAAATGTCTTAAATTGGACCCTGACTGGAGAGCAGTAGGCTATGTGGTGAAACGGATTCCTTCCTTGTATGGCAGAAGTGTGTTTAGCACCACTCTATAAAAAGTTGTTGAGAGCTGTGGCATGACAAGTGGCATGGGAGTGGCATGGCCTCCCTGGCATGGGAGGCTGGAGCTATAGGATTTCCACCTACAATCCCAGCATGTTCCTTGATCTTATTTGCAAATCTAAAAACATGTATCTACTGCTCACACTGACCAAGGCTGTAACTCTCAAGGTTATGAACCCAACACTAGGAAGACCGTGACCAGATGAGAAGGTGAGAGGAGGTGACTGGGGATGGGATGTGGAAAATGCAGAGACTTGTTGGTCAAACAGACATTAAAAAAACAGAGGAATGAAGACTAGTTCCTAATGGTAGAGATGTGAAAGAAAAGAAAAATAAAACAAAAAAGAAACAATGATGGAAACATTGCTGGCAGGAGTGTATGTCCAAAAACAGCCAAGTTCATTGCCTGTCTGAAACTCACCATCAAAAAAACCTTCATCCTACTGAAGTGCTGGCACACTTGGAGGATCTCAGCTGGAGTCACAGAATCACAAAATCACAGAATCGCAGAATCATCTAGGTTGGAAAAGACCTTGAAGATCATTGAGTCCAATCATCAACCTAACACTGACAGCCCTCAACTACACCATATCCCTGAGCGCTATGTCAACACGACTCTTAAACACCTCCAGGGATGGGGACTCCACCACTGCTCTGGGCAGCCAGTTCCAATGTCTAACAACCTGCTCTGTGAAGATATTCTTGCTAATATCAAGTCTAAACCTCCCCTGGCACAACTTGAGGCCATCACTTCTTGTCCTGTCAGAGGTCATCTCACTGCTGTGCTCACGTATGTGCCTCCAGACTCCTGAGGGCACTGCCATTTTGGCTTGTGGCATGAAAAAGTTCAGCTTTCCAAAGAACAGCCTGTTCTTACGTCAGTCAGGACCACCCACACCAGATGAGTCCTGCTGAATCCTTGCTGCCATCTCACAGTGGGACTCCCTGTACCAGTCCTTACTGTACTGAATAGAGGAGTAGCAAGGATTTTCATTGTTTGAAAACCCTGCAGTCTTCACAAAACACATGCTCTGCTGTCCTACTGAAACCCACTATATGACTGGAGAGCTCAAGGCCCATAAGAAACTTCCAGCAGCAGCAACACTGGGATTCCCAGCCCTGAGCATGCAACCCAAAACCCAGAGTCAGACTCAGAATGTCCCTGGGCAGTGTAAAAGAAGAGGCGCGTGCTTCCAAAAGGCAAGCTATGTAGCTCATTACTAGCTCATTAAGAAACCCATATTGTTTAAAATACATGCTTGAGTTGTCCTGTGTACAGCATGCAAAGCAGATTTCTGGCCACACAGTGCAGTAAGCAGATAACAAAAAAAAAAAAGGAACTGGTTCAGGCAGATAATAAAATTCATGATAGTATAGAGCCTGTACTCCTAGAAAACTCCAATTCAGCATGATTTCCATAAAAGTAAAGGTTGTTTCCTGACTGCTTGTGTTTGCCTTTCACGTGGAACTTCTTGAAAAGCATTAAGTGAACTATATTGACAACCAGAATCTACAGAAGGGTATCATCCCTTGATTGCCACAGGCCTGGGACCAGGGACCAAGTTACTTCTTTTTTGAATCCACATGAAGCTTTACATAGATACCAGGACTGGAAGCCAGCCTGAGCACTCCTGTCAGAGCTGAAGAATGGACTCATTAACTTCTTAGTCTCTTTACTAAGCCTAAGCTATTTATAGAATAACTGAAATCAATGAGTTCACTGATTAAAATATATCTACATTCATAAATCCTGATGTACTAACTCGCAACTGGACTCAACATCACTAACTCTGAAGTCAAGACAAGGCAACCAGGGAGTAAAAGTTACACATGCTCCTGACACTCCTTTCACCTTACCTAGACTGGCTACTCGCACCAAAAGCAAAACTCACATCAAAAAAAAACCCAAATTAGCATGAAGTTTGAGAACTTGGTCTGCGTTTTAAACCCTTCAGGCTCAGAAGTACCACTCATTTTATGTTTTTAGTATGTCTGGCAAAACAGGGCTCTGACCTTCGCCTGTTCTCAGGTGCTCTGCTAATAAAGAAACGATTAGTAATATTAAGAGCAATAAACTTTAGGACATTTCTATACAGATTAACATTTTTAAACATTTACTCCTCAGTATATAGTCAAACAGAACTTCAGAGGGTTTCTTTACAATGCTCAGCTGGGCAAACAAAATTCAGCTATATTAACATAGTCTTATCATTGAAAGTCTGGAAGGGGTAGGGGGCGGATTGAAAAAAAAATAAAAATCTGAGACAACAGAGGCATTGCTTCAGCCAGGCAAAACAAGCAGCAGCAATGAGTGTCACAGTGGAGGGTGGTTCAGGAGATTCAGGAGGTTCAGTAGGTTCAGTCCCACAGCTCTTGCAATACTCATGGTCTCAGTGAAGATAGAATCACTAGTCATTCAAATCAGCAGAACTTAATTTTAAATTAATCAGATTAAAAGGTCAAGTGTCTGGAATCTTTGCTCAAGATCTGTGAGACTTCTTTTCTTAAAAAGTGTAGCAGCAGTCAAATTATTCAAAACTGTTTAATCATTCATACAAGAAAAGTTGCTTATCTCAAAAGAAGTGCCCTTGTAATCACTTTTGTAAATACAATTGTATTAATCTGGTATAGGATAACAGGTTCAAAGTTGTAAACCCTGGAAATCTTTTACTATATTAAAGGTTATTATATGCATTAACTCGTAATGTCTGCTTGTTATCATGACAGCAGCAGTTCCCTGGGGGTCAGGAGGTTTATGCTAAAGCACATAGTGCTGAGTAAAGAGCACATACAAATCTCTACTGTAACTGAACCCAAAACAGCCTCTTTCCTTCCCCACCCCAAACAGTAAATTGAGAACAAGAGTCATCCAGGTGTATCCTTCTTGATTTTGTATTCATCCCAAGCTCTCTAAAATGCTTTTGACGTCTTGAGAAAAATCACACATCAGAAGGATGCTCTGGGTTTTTCCGAGCAGTGCTGTTGGGAGGCAGGAGACCAAGGTGGCAAAGGCAGAAAGGAACAAGTTGAGCGCAGGTCAGCCTCACGGCAGCCCTCAAGGACGGTCTTGAGGATATCTGTGATCTTTGCAAAAGGGAGAGCACTCAGTGGCTGGAGGGAGTCAGAAATGTGACTTGAAGGAGGCTGTGGAAAATGGTCTTACCGCACCCCTGAATTTACATGGTTTCCCACAAAAGCTTTGAGGGTTCACAAATACTGCCTTAAGTAGCAATACTGCAGGCTATCTTTGTATTGATCCGCTTCTCTAAATTGCTTGAAACTAGTCACCACAGCCTTTCTTTTTCATGTTGTTTTAAGCAGTAATAGTATTAAAAAACACTTCCTCTTAGCCACAGTAACTGAGCTGAGTTTTCACATCTTCAAACTTTCTAACCTCTAACACACTACTTAAATAAAAAAGAGAAAATTGGCCAGTAGTGTATTTTCAACCTCCAGGTCTAGATACAAAATTGAGCAGCAGTTCTGTAAAGGGCAAGTTACTCTATGAGCTAGCTGCTCTTTCAGGCTCTAGACCTGGTCACTCTGAACACATCCCTTTTTGATTTTTTCCATGACTAAGCTAAAGACAGACAAGCAGAAAGACAGCAAGCACAAATAGGCCAGCAGCATTCTGGCAAGGGAGAGATCAACAGCCCTGGACAGATGGGCAAGGAAGAAAGGAGATTAGGGAGGCACTGGGTGAAAAGGGAGAAAGCATCTGAGAAGCGCAAGTGGAAGGAAAATAATCAAAGGGATTGGAGGGGCTGAAGTTTGGAGCCCCTAGATAGAGCCAGGGTGGAGCAGGACCTTGCACGCTTGAGGAGGGGCGATAAGAGCTGGTCAGATTATGGCCGCTACTGACAGCTGAAAAACACACTACAGTAGCAGTTATGCACTGAATAACGCAGCAGAAGGACTTTCCCCAGGAGACTGGATGTATTTGGCCATCTATGCCCTCTTCTTTTCTCTTTGTGCATTTCTAGCTAACTTCTAAAAACCACTTTTGTGCTCCTCCTCTCTGCCCAGATCAACTACAGCAGGGAAAATCAACATGAATCTCAAGACAAGGAAGGTCTACTTGCTAAGCCTTTGCCCTTTGCACAACGTCAGTACCTAGCAGAAAGCTGCCTCACACAGCTGGGATCCACACAGCAGTGCTCATTAATGGTACAGAAAATATACCAAATACACACAAAACCCTGCCGCTAGATCCTGGCAGTTTCTGCCAGGCAGATGCACAACTATTTAAAGGGCAACTATGCAATCCTGACATACTGAATTGGTCCAATTTCCAAGTGACAAGCCGGAAGGATATACTAGGTAGAAGATATTCAGGGATACCCAGCAAGCAGTATTTGTGTGGCACTGTGACTGAAGCAAAACCTCTCACTTGCTGAATGGTAATAAATGTGGTTACAGATAGTATCATACGCTCATATATATGTCAGTATATATGTCTCTGTGTGTATACACATGTGCACGTGCACATAAAAATAAATACATGCATATACGTGTATGTGCATGTATGTGTGTTAAATATAAGACACTTCTCCATTTCATCAGACCCTCTCTGCTGACTGCCTTTCAGGCACTTGCTGTGGAAGCAGCCTCCATCCTACGAGAGAGCCATGCTCCGTGCCTCTCCTCCTTACAGCTCCTTGTTCTGAGGCCACGTTTGCCCAGACTGTTTTTTGCTTTGTGTGTGTGCCCCATACAAAGAAGGTTACCCTTACCCATGCAGCAGTGGGCATGGGGCTGTATACGAGGGATGCTGGATCCAAAGAAGGCACAGGCAAGCTGCCAAGCTCTTTGGCCAAGTGAACAACTACTTTGAAAGAGCTCTGTGAGCCAGGCTCCTCTTTGTTCCACTCAGTCTCCCACTGCTCCTGCCTCACATGATTACTCTTTGGCCAGTACACAGAGTGCTTAAGAGACACAGTATTTGTCTTTCAGAAGGAAATGTAACATCAGTGTTAGTTGGGGGTTGCAAATACAACATAATTAGCAGAAGCCTTTGACTTCTGCCAGAAATAATGTATATATGTACAGGACAGCACCACTGTCAGCAGGAAGGGGGTCATTGCCTTAGTTGCTGCTCCATGGCCCCTGGAGATCCCCACTGTAGCCAGAAAAACAAATTTTCATCCCCTTAAGGTGACTGCTGATTCACAGTGTAACCCCTCCTTGCTGTGCTGGCAGCCCAGTTCCCTGCTACACGGAGAACAGGAGAGCACAGGGACAGATTTTCAGCTGGTGAAAATAAACAGAACTTCCTTCCAGACGACACACTTCTGCTCACTTCCACCAGCAGATAATTTGCTCCTGTGTTCCTGCATCAGAAGCTGAATCATTTCTTTCTTGGGCTGGCAAAGCTGAAAGCACCGCAAGGACAGTGATGCTCAGTCTGCCAAGGGCAGGCTTTGAGATATCCCTCATGTCAGTCCAACCGCTAACCCAAAATGATCAGTTTGCTTCCTGGAGGAGCAGTACCCTGCTTTACAACCAGGAGGAAGCATAATCCACTTTCTTGTTTATAGAACTTCATAGCCCTTAGGTGAACTGTACCTTGGGATCCCTGCCTTTGCTTGTTTCCTTCTTTTCAGTGCAGACACAGAGTGCTGGCATATTAGCATAAAAGAAGTGCCAGTATTACTTTGAGGTGGACGGATTTACTGTAACTGTGAATGGAAGGGGCTGGTCAGTTAAGATCAGATTTCATATTTCAGATACTAAAAGTAGAGGCTAATGAGAGTTACTGCAAACAAACAAAAAAGCTCACATCTGGAGACAGTGGGAATTAATGGATATTGTAAAAAAGCCGCAACACATTTCCAAGTCCCTTCTCTTCACATAAAAAGCCTCCAGGAGTAGGAGGCAGAAGGACAATGCAAACAAACACCACTGCCCATTTCTGGGTGGCCTCAGAAACTGTGCTTGAAGCACAGCCTCTATTCAGAGAACAGGGTCTCAGGACCCACTGAGGTAGCTGCACAGGTTCCCTCTCCAAAAGCCTCAGCAAATCCTTCCCTGGCAGCAGCTGAAGTTCATCACAGGGAATGCACTAAGTCTCTTTGCTGCAGCACTGCAAACTGGGGGAGAAGCAGGACCCTCTTACTCCTCCACAACGGCTGGGCAGCAGCTCCTCTCTGCACCACACAAAGATCTACCATTATTTTGTGGGCCCTGCTTACTTTCCTCTGCTGTGATTTACCAAGCTACACACAGGCAATTTAGGGCTGACCAAACACTCACAGTCTTAGAAATTACACAGCACCAGAGACTTCACAAGTAGGAAAGTGATCCCCTCATAGTAACGCCCCCCAAATCATTTGGGTGCAAATGTTTGAAGCATGCAACAACCAGCACAAGAGCTGCAGGTACTGTGCTGCCGGCAGGTGTTTTATCACAGGGTAGACCCTGCACACTGCCGGGCTCTAAAGCTGTAAAGCCAGACTGTGCCATAAGAAAACACTTTCTGTGAACAATTTAGGCAAGCAAAGGAAACAGTGGAACACAGAAAGGCTATCATCCCTACTTCATATGGCAATTTTAAAGAGAAATACCTAATTAAAGCAGGTGCTGTTCTGCAAGATATCATAGCACTCATGCTGATTTCCCACTGCCTGTTGTTCTGTTTAAAACTTGGGGGATCAGTTCATCCACATCAGATACTTTTTTTACAAGGTAGATTTTTAAGGTGTATATTGAGGGTTGTTTTCTGTCTCTTGAATCACACGATCCCTTACTTACAAAACTGTCTGTATGCTAGGCTGTGGACCCACTGTGCCATTTCAATGACCTGTAACCTGTCTTTATGGGTTTATTTTTCCCTACATACCCCAAAGTCTCTTGATGTCACAGAATCACAGAATGTTAGGGGTTGGAAGGACCCTCTGGAGATCATCTAGTCCAACCCCCCTGCCAGAGCAGGTTCACCTAGAGCAGGTCACACAGGATGGCGTCCAGGTCTCTCAGCCTTTCCTCATAAGAGAGATGCTACCATGCCCTAGTCATCTTTGTAGCCCTCCACTGGACTCTCTCCAGTAGTTCCCTGTCTCTCTTGAACTGGGGAGCCCAGAACTGGACACAATACTCCAGATGTGACCTCACCAGGGCAGAGCAGAGGGGGAGGAGAACTTCTCTCGACCTGCTGGTCACACTCCTCTTAATGCACTTAGTTCTATTGCCATCTCCTCACAACAGAGTGCTCAGCAATATGCAGTTAAACAGACACAGAGCTTTATTAAACATGGGTGAGCGCTGAAAAAAAAAAAAAAAGTACTAGGACTGGAATGAGGTAAAACAAAGTACAACGCCATATCGAACGTGCCACTTGCCTTGTGCCTTTTGTTTCGAGAGCCATGCAAGCAGCCGCAATGATAGCGTTATCTGCTGACTGCACTGCTGATCCCAGTAGCCTTTCCCCTCCCAACTCGCCCTGGAAACTGATACAGCATGGAGTAGGTGTGGAAAGAGAGGAAACTTTTCAACTCCAGATCCCAAGAAACCACCACCAGCTTCATCTCCTTTTCTATCTGCAGGTACTTCTACCTTGCAAAACAGCACAGAGGCTCAGGGACTGAGGCCCTCATCAATATTAGCAAATTAAACAGTGCCTTGGGATGAACCATGATTATCTCTATTAGTAAACTGTTCAAGAATTTCATGGCCTGTGGCAACTACTGCTCCCCTAAGCCATTCCCAAGCACAGTCCAGAGTCAAGGACTCAATCTCAATTAGCCATCAGCATGGGACCACCCTCTTTTGAAGTGGACAGTATTTTTCTAGCATAGATGCAAGCTCTTTTATGCCAGTTGGTCTCTGTGCCCTGGAATATCCCCAGGTATATTTAATTTACTAATATAGAAGTAGTTGATAACACTTCACAGTTATTCAAATGCCTGCTATCTCTATTCACCAAGATATGTGCTTCTTGCAGCAGACAAGCAGCATGTTAGCTACCCCACTAAAAGAAGAAAATAAACCGATCACAGCAGGGAAGCACACTTCTACAGCGTTAAACATTGACCACACTTTAGCAGAGACAAGTTCAGCCACAAACCTATAGGGCTGCTCTAGCAACATCTCTGGAGAGCTGATGGTAAGCATTACAGTCGCAGCCTCAGTGTTAGTGGTTGTACATTAAAACCATCACAGCAATGCTGCCCAAATCATCCTGGGATTTGTTTTCAAAGAGGCAAGGTCATGCTTGGATTAATAAATGATGAAAACTACCACTTAAGGATAAGAAGAAAAAGGTTTGGAGTGTGCAGTTTTGATCCTGACATTAACAAGCTCACAGGTTAAGAGCTAAATTTACTCATACAAAGGTCTTAAAATGATCCACACCGGCACAAGCTCCCTATTGCTAACATACAGCAAGCTCAGAACAACATGTTTATTTAAAAATACACTTTATTTACAAGACATTCAAACTTCATTTTGAAAAAAAAAAAAAATTACCTGTACATAAAATTTTAAGTAATTTTTCACTAATAGTTAATAAAACCACAGTGAGATTTTTCATTCATTGATTCAACAATCACAGAAATTACATTTTGGCACATTATTTAATTCACATAATGAACAGAAAAACTGGAGGAAACTTTTCAGCAACACAACTCCATAATGTAACAACTTTATACAGTGACATCCTTATACCAAGGTGTCACTGTTCAAATAAAGTATTTAACATAGAAAGTGCTTCCACTGTACAGCAGAGTAAGTAGTAGAACATATAGAATCTTCATAGAGTTTGGATTATCTTTTCAGAAATGTCCCTTTTATCTGCTTTCCAGTTAGTGACCCAAGCTTTCCCTTAAGGTGCTAATGAATGTCTAATGAATTCTAATGATTTCATTACACCTTCTCAGGTTCAGAAACCAACTTTCTTTAAAAAGTTGGTTCGGGTGGAGTGTTTATAAAGAATTCAAATATATGTATAAATAGATATAAATATATCTCAGGATGATTACTTAGACAACACAGATCACAGGACATAAAATAGTCCTTGGAGTAGGTCACATCTATAGACCTTGGGTGATGAATTTCACTTTGGAAAAATATAGATGCTGGCATATTCCCTTCAAAGTTCAGAATAAAAGGGAGCACTCAGGATGATAAGCATTATAACCAGGTAGAGGGAAAGAATAGGAAGAACTAAACAAGGCCAAAAAGTGGTTTGCAACGATAAAATGTATCAAAAACAGAAAGCAGGTGAATTAGAATAAAATGGAGTGCAAAAATCAAACCAGCGCATAAAAGAGGTATTCTAAACTGTGTTATAGGTACATCACCATGACAAGAAGGCTACCAAAACCACGATGCTTTTATTGAAGAGAAAAAGAAAAAGAAAAATATTAAGAGGAAAAAAAACCCAGAGTTGCACTACAAGTCAAAATAAGTATCTCAAAGAACATGAGGAAAAGGAAGTCAACTGAAAACTTGGTAAAACAAAGGCAATGCTCCTAAAAAGAGCACCAGTTATTTTTCTTTATATAGAAAAGCAAAGACAAGATCTGCATTTAGAGACTTAAAGAAGAAGGGAAAACTAACAATTATTTTGACACATTTGGTTAAAGAATAACATATGAAAAGATGACAAAAAATAGAATTTGCTTTAAAGAAAGGCCCATGACTGATGAAGGCCAGTAAACTGTTTTGGCTTTCAATGCCATGTTAATATATTTCAGATTTCATTCTTATTCCAAAACTACCTGCTAAGGCTAGCAAATGTTTCACTGTCATACAACTAGATCATACGTATGACTGGTTATGGATCAGAGGGCCACATAAACTGGACAACTGGTTGAAAATCATCTGTGTTTTAAGCAGATTTCCTTTGTTACAGACAGTGGTGGACAGTTAGGGGAAACCACTGCAAGAGAACCTGAACACCATAATGGTGCAATGAGAAGGGAGTAACTGGAGAGGACTGGGTAGCGCCATCAATTACAATTTTAACATTGGAAGGAGAAAAAGCAATCAAGCTAAAGAGGCCAAAGAAGAGATCTTTAATGACAGTGCGATACACTACAAAACTGAATTTAGAACAAGTGCCCACAGATAAGGGCAAATATTGAAATACATTGTATTTCAAAACAAGGTGAGCATACATCAAGAGAACTGGAAGAGAGATGCCGAGAACTGAAGGGAAATAAGCCAATACAAAATAGATACTGGTTGGAATGAAGTCTTCTACAAAAGTAGAGAGGGGCAACCCAGCAGAGCGTAGTTGTGACATACTTAAAACAGAGGGGAAAGATATGTTGTCGCAGGACTCAAAGGAAGGCAAGGCTATCAGGTCAGAAACCTTAGCTGGATACTCTGAAAGTCCCTGCACAGAAAATGCAAGGTTCACCTCATCAATAATATAGCTCTGCTGGTTTTGCTTGCTTAAGCAATAAAGCAAATTTTCAAATCTGCTTGGTTTTGAGACCTGAAGATTTCTTAATCCCTGGTATTTTCCTATTTATTCACAGCAAAATTACAGTACATTCAGCCAGATAAGGAAAAAAAAAAAAAAAAAAAAGTTTAAGAAAGTTACTTCATTGTATTTTCAGGTTACAACACTTTTAAAAACTTAAAAAATAGATAACCACAGTTTAAACAAACATTGGAAGGATAAAGAAAGACATGGTCCATTTTGTCAAATGCCCCAATGTTACACCTACTAATTTTCTCTAATTCCAGAGTAAACAATACTGCCATTTCATCTTTCAATCATTTAATAAGATGTATCTATAAAAAGATTACCTGATTTAAGACACAAATGCATAATTACGAAAGGGTGCTTGTTTTAGAGGATATCTGAGAAGCAAGTTCTACCATAGACTTTGTTGTTATTTTGGGAACTTTCTACTCCAGTTCTGAAAAAGCCTATATTTGTTATTTACAGAACAGAAGAAAGGGCTACCTTACTTTGTGCCACACACTTTTAAAAGACAGAGTAATCCTTAAAATGTTTCCCAATTTAAATTCATTTGTGCAGTAACTACCAAGCAAGATCCTGCTGCTTTCACCTCTGCTGCTGCCAACAGAATCAAACAGACTGGAGGACCAAGCTTTCAAGTTTAATTCATATAACACAAACCTACAATGGAAGGCTATAAAATATATTAATTCATCCAATAATCTGTTCCAAAGGGGTAGCTACAAATCTAGAAATGTGCTATTTAGACTGCAGTCTCTTCTTCAGTAAATTTTCCAAGCAGCAAAACAGCCTGCTGTGTGTTTTAATATTCATTGACTTCATGCAATCATCATCCTTATTAATAAGGAGTTGGCTGTTTTCAAGCCAGCCTTACAAGGAGGCCCTGGTATTTTCTCAGCCCAGGCAGGAAATCAATTTTCCCTTTCCATTAAGGTGTCACTGAGGTAAAGACACCACTATTTTATAGAGGTGTCCCCATAAATAAATGAACAAAACAGTCTGCCCAGGTCTCACAGATCACTGAAAGGCTGCTTTTGACAGCGAGATGTATTTGAAAGCTTCTAGATCTGATCTGTACAGCTGGTGCGGCTAATCACTACACTTAGTGTGGATTACTTAGTGGGTTTCCTCTCCCAAAAACCTGGGGAACAGACCTGCCCTAAATCCAGCACTGGTGACAGGACACGTCCTCTTGTCTTCCTTAGAGCACCCTTGCATGGCTTTAAAAAGGCAAACACCAAACAGATAAAGGAACTGCTTCACAAAATACACTTTGAGACACACCTTTGGGCCAGAGGAGGAAGGGCAGAGCAGCAGGGAAGGCTTAGACCTTTAAAATAAATCAGCAAGAAATAGTCAAGACTGAACAAGGAAAAATTCCTTGTAATTTTTCTTTTTAAAGCTTCCTCTAAGTGATAACACTGTATATAAAACTTTAAGGGGACTTTAATTAATACAGTATTAAAATGTGTCTTAATAGAACTGCAGAATTTTACCTGTTCATAATAAACACATTAGCTTATTTATTCAGCGTGAGTAATGACAGACACTCAGTGTTAAAGATACTGCAATCATCCCGCACAATAATGAACTAAGACTGCGGCTATTAGAATTTCTGTTGTCAAGAGGAAAAAAAAAAACTAAAAAGACCGAGTTGTACAATCACAAGTGAACAAGATAAAAGTTAACTGGGTGACTGCCTGCATTTCCATTTGCTAGAATCAGTACAGACAATGTATTTCTTTGCTGGCATGACAAGTCTATTCTTCATCATACTTATCTGTGATTAGGCTAAGACTCCAGTATTACTAGCAGAGAAGCAAGACCAGCTTCTGCTCTGTCCCTAAATACAGGAGTCAATCAAAAAAACAATGCAAGTCAAAATTCCTGAGTGCTTCCCTTCTTCCTTAGACACTCTTAATTTCATTCACAAACCCCACTGGCCAGAAGCACAAGCATTATTCTTAAACATGAACTGTCTATGCAAAAATGGGTTTTAAGGCTCAGTAAAGCATCTCTACTGAAGTCCTTTATAAATATACAGTACTTCAGCCCAGTATAATCACAAACTGGCCACAGGGCTTTCAGGAAATGGCTCAATTCAGCAGAAAAGGCCAGAGTTTCATTCCCAGTGCCATTGGCCATTAATGGCAAACATCAGTGCAGAGAGCAATAAACCTCATCCACTCTAAGAGTAGAAACTCACACGTTGTTTGGTTGGGAAATGGGTTCAGCTGTATCAGAAAAATCTTAGATGAATGCAACACCCTTGGTGGAAATATTAATCCTTATTTCAGATACCAGGGGGTTTTAGGTGTATTTTGGTTCACAGCTAAAGCACAGAAATCTTTTCGCCACATCAACTTCAGCTACAACCACCAACGACCCCCTTCCCAGCCAGGATACGTTTGTTCTATGAAAACATTACACAGAGTAGAGGGAATTGCCTAAAGTCGTGTACTGCTCAACTGTGATTTGTCAGCATGATTTTTCACATTTTTACTGCTATCCTCTGCCAGTGGGTACTCGATAGGGATTTCAATATCATTTTTACTTGAACCATTGTCTTTATGCCGTGCAGAAGGGCAACTGTCGTTTTTCTCGGTGTAGCCATTAGTTTTAGCCAGGGGGGGCTCCTGCTGACTGCAGCACAGCTGAGAGTCACAAGCTTTTGAGATGCAGGGGGAGCTGCACAGTAGCTGGGAGGTCTTGTGGTCAATGTACTCAGGCTGGATGGTCACAGAATGGATCCCTGTTTCGTGGAAAACCTTCCGTATTTTATAAGCAGCATCTTGATAATCGGTAGGGGTTTGGCACTTGATATGAAGAGTAGCAATATTCTTCCCACCTGCAAGCTCCCAAACATGAACCTCATGAAGGCTGCTAACCCCTGGTACGTGAGCTAGCCTGTCAGCTGGAAGACATAAGAGAAAGATATTAGAGGTTTTGGTGTACTGGCTAATTACTAGCTTTCCCATTAAGAGCCTTATCCAAAAGCAGCATTCTCCAACCTTTTTTTTAAAAAAAGAGCTGTACTTAGTAAAATATGTCTGCTCTCAACTGCCTTTAGTTCAGCCTCCAGATGACCACATGAGCAGGCCACCCTTCCTTTTGGGTTTACCTGATCCCTCAGGCTCCCTAATGGCAATTTACCAGCCATTCACAGAAGCAATAGTAGAGCACCACTTCCTTGGCCAAGATCCCACATCTTCTGGTTTCTTTAGCCCCAAGTATGGTGGAATTCCAGAAAGAACCAGTGCTACCCCACAATTAACCAGTGTGAACAATGCCAGAGAGCTACAAAATTAACCATCCTTGGTTGGTTAGAAATAGAAATTTCTAAGCTGTTTTGGAAGCCTTTTGGAAGACGCTGGTGCAGGGCTGGGAAATATTGTGATTCAGTGTTGTTTCTTTCACAAACACCACACACTAAGCATTAACAGCTCAAGACCTGGTATTTTTGATGTATTGTTGGAGTAACACATTCTCAAAATGCATGCTTTAACTAATCCAGAGAGATTTGAGTCATGTTGCTAGGACACAGGCATGTGACTATTTCTCACAGTTCTTGAGAATTTAGAGCTACTATGAGTAAATAATCCAAACATGTCATTCCAGAAATAACATATGCATTGAAATATATCATTAGAATTAATAGCATTTCAACAACACATTTGACTTACTCAGTAGTTGCATATTAACACCTTTGGGAACCATCTGCAACAAAATAGTTGAGGTCTCCTTGATAAGTGGGAACGCAGAAGACAAGATGATGAACACCATAATTATTGTCAGGCTTGGATCGATGTAGCACTGCCAATTACATGGAGCATTCCCCAGAGGAAGTATATGGAAGATTGTAGCAGCAACTACCACGACCACAGATCCAAGTGCATCTCCCATAACATGCAAAAGAACACCTGAAACAAATGATACAATTTCCATTAGTGGATTTCTTCCTTTTTTTTTTTGAAGGGGAGAGGAGGGGAGACTAAAGCTGCATTTTTCAAGTCTGTTCTACATGATAGGAAAAATGCAATATTTCAAGCACTAACATAATAACCAAAGTTTTCAATAACAGCTTTCAGAATAAAACAGCAAGTGAAATACTGACTCTGAACCATAGCTGCTTAAGTGGGATACATTATTAAACATGTAGGGTATGCTAGCAACTGTGGTCCAACTACAATGCCATGGCAACGCAAAACGTGTTTGCTTAAATGCCTGCAGATTATTAAGAGATCCTGGCACATTAAAACTCAATTAAAAATTGATGACTAAATCTATCTGTTCTACCCTGGAAGCTACGAGAGCCACAGACCACCCCCAGTAACAGTTATTCTCCTCCACGAGCTTCTATGGCACTGTTGAAATCTGAAAAATTACGTATGTGAAACCTAAGCCCATTCCTATGGCTCCAAACACCCTCAACTCCAATTTTTGGACCAAGCTTGATTACTAGTCATATTAAACATTGTCCTACCAACATTACTGGCCCTTAGACACAGCCCCCCCCACAAAAAAAAAGAAAAAAAAAAAAAAAATCAGACTGGTTTGAGAGTTAGTCACATGGGCACCGTGGTTTAATACGTGCCTGGACTACTCTAAATCGAGAAGAACACTGGGTACCAGTTTTTACATCTATAGATAGCATTTTTGCACAAAATGTAAAGACACAAAACAGGCCCTTGTAATAACACGCTTTTAGCTGCTCTTTCAACTACGATGACAGAAGTAGTCACCTTGCTATGTAGTTACAATAATCCAAGAATCCTTTTTTTTCATCCTTTCTATTTTTTAATACTTTGCATAATCTTCCCTCTTCCCATCATTGCTCAAATGCACTCATATTTCAGACTCAGATTTCATTTCAACCCACGCCTAATTCATAACATCTCTAAGCATAAGAAGTTAATTTCTTTGACAATTATTTTTATTCAGAGCCTGTGAGAGGACAAAATGGACCATCTCCTTTTAACATCCCTATGACAAGCAATTTCAAGAGCTCCACTCCAATTTAGTCACTTCCTCTGTGCTAGCGAAGCTGTAAAGGGCTCCCTCTGAAACTCACCAATCACACAGCAAAGAGTTTTGACTCTTTGGTGATGTTGGACACTGGATTAGACCTAGAACCATGCCTGTGCTGCTGTTTCTTGCCAGCTCTTTGCATGAACATTGATCTTCAGTGTAAGAAATCAAGGCAATAACCACTGGAGTTCCTCTGAATCACTTGGGTCAGATAAGAAAGTACAAACTTCCAGTGAGCGCAGCTCTTTCTGCTGGAGTCAGGCATATTCTGCCCCATTTGGCAGACTCCCACAGGGCTTTACTCCTCCTAACAGAGTTGCAGTGTTTCCTTTTCATTTACAAATAATCCCGACTCAGTGCAGGCTATCAGCTATTGCACGAACAAGAGGGACAGGCAGGATGCAATTGCCAAGGCAACTAACTAGAGAGCACAGCTCAAAAAGAACAGGAAAAAGTTTCAGAAATCTTCTTTAGAACTAAGAAAAAAAGTTAGCACTTCAGAATTATGATAAATTATGAATTAAGAATATGGAATTTGTAAAATGCTTATTTTACATCATTAACATCATTAATATGAAGATCTCGGTTATGCATCACCTAATGAGGGCCTAGACAGAAATTAACCCATTTTCCTATAGACCCCCAAAAGCCATGGTGATATAATAGAACCAAAAATGGATTTTTAGTCAATATAGTCAGTATGGTAAGACCATAGGTAACGCATTGTTTCCAACAGCTTGTGTTGGAAAGTCTGAACTACTCTGCGTATGCTCAAGAAGTAAAAGGAATAATTTTACACTACAATAATTAGCCTAGTCAGGCAGAATGTCTGGATTCTTGTTCCTACCACTTTTAAAAATCAAGGAAGCAATTCCTCTGCCAACACTTTTTGTCCAGTCATGTTCGTCAGGGAGGCTCTGATTCTATAATGTACAGATTTTTTTGCCAAGTGATTATGAAATATCTATAGCTATGTGACTAACTTACAGCAGCAAAGAAAAAAATACATATTTTGAATCAGAATTTTAGAGACATGTATCTGTAACACTAGCTAAAGAAGCAATGAATATTTGTAAGGACAATAAAAATAAATTTTGCAAAGATTACATACTTAAGTAGCACTTAGAGAAAGAGTCTCTTCTTAAAAAAAAAAAAAAAAAAATCAAAGACGACAGGTATCTTAAAATAACCAATACAAAACTCCTTATCTTACAGATATTTTTGAAAGTTTCCAGCATCATTATGCCTAAGCACTGTCATTCAGGCAAGTGAGGCCTTCTCTAAAATATATTCATTGGTTTTTTATCCTTCTCCACCCCTGAAAGTGACAGCTTGCTTTTCCTGCTCCAATAATCTTACCACTATAATGCCATAATATCCAGTGACACCAATTTCTAGACGTTCAGGAAAGTGTTGTGGCTCTAGCACATGGTTTAATTTCCAAAGCATCTGCCCTTACAGAAACATTTGTGTAACTCTGAAAACACATTTGAAAGACAGACAGACAGACACACACAAAAACCCCACCACAACCAAAAAACCATGTGCTCAACTACCATGTTAACCTCTTTCAGCTGAATTCATGCAATGCCAACTTACATGACTTCGGAGAAATATCAGATGCTGACAGGTGACCATAAGAAGCCTGAAACTACCATCCTGTTTCAGCTTTCTGACAGCCCTTTCCTTGAGGGACAAACTCAATGTTTAATATACTCAGATATCTGCTTTTGGCTCTGCTCAGAATAGCTACGTAAACTCATATGCATATAAGCACCTACACAGAGAGGGACACTTGGTTAATTTATTCCTAGAAATAACTATACAGTTTCACTCCGCAGATACCCACAGACCTGCTGAATTACAACATACAAAGGGCTGATACTGTCACAGACTCTCTCAGGGACAGGTTCACAGTTCAAGGACTTGGAAAAAACACTGTGCTATAGCACCGGTTTCAGCACCTTTTTCCTTGTGCTGGCTACAAAACACAGTTAACCTCAGCATTTAAAGAAATTCTGTTTTCTGCCCAAAAGCATTTTAAAGCTGAAAACTACTCAACTACTACAGCAGTGACACTCAAAGAAGCACCTCATAGATACCTGCTTTACTTCCCTATAAGGCCTCCAGTGACTTGAACTTAGTGCAACAGGCTTTGTCTCCTTTCCAAAAAGTTCAGCTGCACACTTCTAAAGAACTAAAATCAAAATGTAAACACACTTGAAGCCAAATCAGCATGACACCAGTTTGTTATTATCTATGTTATTTCATACAACCAAAACCTTTCTGCTAAAGATAGCTGGGTCCATATACATAGAAGAGTCCTGGGCTGTTGCTCCATTTCTTATTGATATTTGAGAAAAAAAGAAAAAAAGAAAAAAAAGCCTGACATGAAAACCTGAAAGTGTTTAAAATTAATGTAATATTAGTGGTATATTTCTGTGTTGTACCTCTGATGTTCAAGGCTTCAGATTTTTTCTCTTTCTTCTTCTCAGGCCCCTCTTCAGGGCTTTTTTGGTCATTTGGTGAATCACCTGCATTCAAAGAAGAAACGCTGTGTTGTGTATAAGTTCTACAAACAGAAAAAACATCATCCTTCTCAAAACCAACTTATTTCAAAGATGACAAGAAAAAAAACAAAACAAAACACAAACATAAGCCAAAACATTTTCCATGCAGCAATGCTTCCCTCCCCCACCTCGAAGGGATGCCCGGCAGCCTGGTGTAAAGTACAAGGTGAAATAGGTGGAGGGCGTCCGAGTAAAATTCCCCAGGGCCCACAGGTGAGTTTGGGGCTCTGAAAGGACCCAGAGGACGGGACTGACAGCTTGGGTCAGCGGGTCCCAAGGGCAAAGAGAAGGGAGAGAGGGGACGCAAAAGGATGGGGAAGGGTATGAGGGGTGGGGAGAGGAGCAGGACAGAAGGGGAAGGCTGGGCGTCAAGGGGAGGACGCAAGGATGCAGCCGAAAGGCACCTGCTTCATGTGCCTCCCCCGTGAGGGCGCCGCCGGGCACGGCCCGCAGCGTGGCGGCAGCAGGTGTTGGGGCAGGTTGGCGGCGTCGACGGCAGCAGGAGCCCCAGTCCTGGAAGACGAGGAGCCCCACGAGGTTGACGGCGAGGCCAAGGGTGCCAACGATGAGCACCAGCCGGGCGTCGTCAATGGGCTCGGGGCGGGCGAGGCGGAGGATGGCCTCCACGAAGATGGTGAAGCAGAGGGCGGTGAGGAAGACGGCGTTGCTGAGGGCCCCCACCGCCTCGGCGCGGCTGTAGCCGTAGGTGGCACGGGGACCCCGGCGGCTGCGGCGGGCGATGCGGCCCGTGGAGATGCCCACGCAGAGGGAGATGAGATCTGACAGCATGTTGAAGGAGTCGGACACCAGCGCGATGGAGTTGCCCAGGTAGCCCGACACCAGCTCGGCCACGAAGAAGCCGACGGTGAGCACCAGCATGAAGATGAGGCGGCACGTCTTCCCCGAGTACCGCCCCATGGCGATGGCGGCAGCCAGCCCCACCGGCCGAGCCTCTCCGCGCTAGCGCCGGGACATACCCAGCAGCCGACACCGCCAGCCCGCAACTGCGGCCGCGGGGATCCCTTAACGCCGCCGGCCGCCGCGCCGGGCCGGGCCCTGCCCACCGCCCTGCCCTCAGGGGGCGGCACCGCCCGCCCGCCCGCCCCGCCGGCACCGCCACAGGCAGGGCCTCACCCGCCGCCACAGCCAAGCCGCAGTGGGTGATGCCAAATCAGTAAAATACGAAATAAATACTCATCAAACGGCAGCAGAGCCGTCCCTCCGGCTGGGATAGGGCCCGCTTGGGCTGGCAGAGCCGTTCAGGCAGCACCCAAGGCAGCACCCGCCGTCCCGGGAGGGCGAAGGTTCGGTGAGGGATGCGGTAATTATGCTCCTTTGGTGCTTTGTGGGTGGCTTTCGGTGCCAAATCAAAGCAGAGAGTGCCATCTACTGAACCCGGTCATTTCCTGCCCCTTGCCTTTAAAAAGGTACATCGAAACAGCACCTGTGTGCGTGAACCCGTCATCAGCCTATAAGAAAGTGTCGTGCATTTTTTTTTACCCTACAGAATAATCTATAATAAATAATAATAAATGAGTTGGTTTTGTAGATTTTGTAGAGAACAACTAATGTCACCAGATTTTCAGTGACCCCAAACTGGACTTGGGATCGATCATCATAGAATTCTTTTTCATGTTTGATTTCAAAAAGAAAATCAGAACTGGGCCCAAGAGTAATAAACTTAAATAAAAGACCTGAAGAAAATAACGTCCTTAAAATTCCATCCCGCGAGAGTCTGGAGTATTTCAGTTATGCAAGAGGCACAGCAGTGCTGGAGGTACTGCCACAGCAGCTACAATTCACACCGAACTGCTACTTTAAACGTTTCACCACACCTGGCAACACATACAGCGCTATCAGATAATAACCCAGCATGGCCGGGGACTGCTATCACGTCCCTCCTACCAAAGGTGGTGTTCTATACAGCCAGAAATTCATTAAAGGCCTCAGCAATTTCTTCTTTGTTCTAACTCTGAAGCAATTGCATTGTTGCTGCTGTTAAGCTTGATCCCTTGCTTAAGTACATCTTTTAAATGAGGTCGCTCAATTACACCTAAATTCTGTGTACACAGCCAAAGCCTTTCTTGCATATAACCAAAGATGCAACTTTACCTATGGAGTGGACTTTAGCCACCCAGGGGCTACTCTCCCATGTATCTGCAAGGATTAACACACACAGCTCCCAGTTAATTGGAGATCCTCATGCGTGTCCTTCACATAAGCAATGCCCAGGCAATATTAGTACCCTGCAATATTCAAATTAACAAATGCATTAAAATAAATATATTGAAAAGAACCTTACCAAAAAGACAAACACAATAGTGGGGACAGATAGCATAATTTACATCAATGCACATTTCAGCTCTGTAATTACATCTACCGGCATAAGATGAGAGATGTTAAACAGTGGTGCCAAATAAAAAGCAGTGTGACACAGGTAGGACAAAAAGAAGAAAAATACATAAGAGTTATAGAAAGTTATATAGTCTATTAGATCCCTGAAGATATTTAAGAAACATGCAGATTAAGTGCTGAGGGACATGGTGTAGTGGAGAACTGGCAGTGCTGGGTTAATAGTTGGACGTGCTGATCTTAGAGGTCTCTTCCAACCAAGGCTATTCTATGATTATATAAACTTTAAAATGACAGACTATATCTTCTTTACCATAATGAATGATAGAAAATTCTGCATCTGGCACTTCACTTAGAAGAAAGAAAAAGAATTCACCAAAGCCCAGCTCATTGTAACTGCATAGAACTGAAAAGAATTTCTAGTGGCTCTTATTGTAGGAAGATGTATAACACAGTAACTGGAACATCATTAATCATCCTGTGCAAAATATACATTAATTCTCTTTGAAAAAAAACAACCATATCATAGCCCTGAACTCATTTCAAAAACATAAAAATATCACAGTTATTTTGAAGAAATAGTGCTAAAAATATTATTTTCAGCAAATAAGGCTGTGACTAAGTCCTCTGACATGGAGCACAACTACAGATGACTCATCGAAGCAGGCAGAAGCAGTATGTGTTCAGAACCTCAGCTCTGAAGCTATGTCTGCTGATCCTTCTGCCTGTCAAGCTCACACGTCTCCATCTGCTTCTCACAATACAGCGTCGGTCTCAGAGCCACACACTGACAGCGGAGCAGAGCACCGTCTGTGCTGGATTAGACCAGAGGACCATCTCTAAACTATTTCCAGTTCCCACCTACATCTTCTGGAGATGGGGGAATCAAACCTGCACAGTCCTCAAAACACAGGTCAGCCATAGATTCATACAAGGGGCACAGCAAAGGTCCCAACTACCTCCTTTACTCCTTTCCCAGTACTGCCTCACATTTGATTCACTTTTGTCTTCTGAACATTTAGCAGACGTTTTTATGAAACTGATCATTCTCTCCTGCTTTCTGTTTCTCATCTCCTGACCAGTTATTTATCCACACAAGGGCTTTTCCCTTCACACTATGGCTGCTTAGAAAGTTTCTTGGAAATCCAAGCTTTTGCTCACCCCGCTATGCATACAAGCCTCCCTGACCCTCTTCATCCAGATACCACTATCACTTCAAAACAAACGTCTCTGAAAACTGTTATCTGAACAAAGCGACACTAATCACTCTTGTTCAGTAAGTCGTCGCTTTCAATAAGAAAAGTTAATTTAGCTCAGTCTCCAGAATGAAGTGTGTATTTTCCCCATAGCACTTTTGCACCTTGGATCTTCTTCCACATAGTCCAAAAGAAAGTCTTGATCCTGCACATAGGAGGCACTGACCAGGCACCAACCCTGGTTTTCACTCAGGCTCTTCCCTGCGCTGGGCACGACCGTTCTGCTTGCACCGATCCGCTTGCAGTATGAGAACATCAGATCTCAAATCCTTTTAGAAAGGAACCGTGTTTCTGACTGTTTTGCAGCGTGCTTAGCTTCGTTGTGTGTCTTACACTGACTGCCAACATTCAACAATATGTTACAGTTCCACTTGCTCATTCAGTACTGAGATTTACCTGAGCAAGCTACGTACTATTAAACAAAACATTCAACCTAAATATCTCAGCCTCTGTTTCTAACTGCTGAGTTGAACAAGTCCCTCTTAGGAGGTTCCGAAAAGGTTCTCCTTAGTTCAAAAAAAAAACCTTAGTTTTTTGAATTATTTGCCAACTTTAGTTTCAGCTACAACAGTGCTGGAAAAGCTGTTCTTTCAGTTTCCTCATCCTAATCAGGATCAGGACTTGGTAAAATTCTTATGAGCTGGTAAAATTACTACAAACAAAACAACTTTCCTTCTGAACCCCAAAGGTGCAAAGCACTCCTGTAAGCTTCAAGATTCTGTGAACCAAAGTTCACCACACACCAATTTTTAACACTTAGCCATTGACAGTCAGACCTTCTAGCCAACAGGCTATCCCCACCTGTGGCCATAAAGGGATGCTTAGGTAACAGTAAGAGCAGGTAACGATATATGGTCCTATATATCATATGGTATATGATATCCCATAATACTCTTCCATCCTTCAAGTATTTTTAGCTCAGGTGAGTTTCTAAGCTAGATATCTCTATTTAGTAGTCCTCAATGGATTTCTCTTCCATGTACTAGTCCAGCCTTTCACTCACTGATGTGGACTTCAACATTGCTTGGCAACAGGCTCCACACGTCTTCTACTCCTGGTGGGAAGAATCACCTCTTTCTCTTTGTTTTAAACCTGGATCCTGCTGGTTTCATTTAATATATATCCTTGTTCTTGTATCAGAGGACAGAACAAACACTCAGTGACGACTGACCTTCCCTATGCCACTCTTGGTTTTGCAGACTTCTGTCACACCTGCCTGAAGTTATCCCTTTTCAAGGTGACAGCTTAAAATCTACTTAGTTGTTCCTTGCTGAGAAGCCATTACCAGCCTTTGAAAATAGGGTATCTGTATTACTATGAAATACGACAACAGTAACAGCAGTAGCAATGGTAATTTTCTTTCACTGCTGAAAGAAGAATGAAAATAAGATCACTCATAGCCTTGTGGTGCTATAGAAATTGGGTAGTAAAAAACCTCATTAAAATAAAGAACTAATTATGAACATTATAATTAAGAGAGATCACTCTTCATCCTGCTTATCAAAGAGATTACTTTTTAACCCATCATAAAAATTATTTACAAAAGATATTTCAGGAATGATCTGGAAGAAACCAGAAAAGGAAAGAAACGAATGCCCACACACCTCTGTATGTGATAAAGGAGTCATGCCTCCTTAAGACTGTGGGGAGAAAACTATTACATTTGCACTAGAAAGCTGAAGCTGACCCTAGGCACATTACATTTAAAGGTAGCATCCCTAGCTATTAGAGCCTGAAATGCGATGGCTGGGAGAGAGTTAACCTTTAAGCTTCATTCCAACAAGACCTGGTGACAGCCCTGAAGGCTCTCGTGAAGCTTGAGAAGCTTGTTTCTTTAAATTGGCAATGCTGGGCCAAATACATAGCAAATCTAAATTGAAACAATGTGGTTGGCTTTTGCCACAGATAAATTTGACCACAAATGAATCACAAAATAAAAACCAACCAGAGGACCTTATTGAGGAAGGTGGTTAGTACGAGAGTATTCTGTTCGCAGGTGGTTTGTTCCTCATTGTTTGCTCATTTTATTTGGATGTCCCTCCCATTCTGCTCAGAACCATACCTGCAAGAGGAAGATGGGGTTTCTTGGCATGCGCTGAAGGGTGGAAGAGGTGGGAAATCAGTTCATGAGGTCTGCTTCCATCCAGGGAGCAGAAGCCTACAAGTGAGCCCTTCAGCAAGAGTGCAGCAGTCTGCGTGAAAGTTTTATCAATGTCCTCAGCACAGTACAGAGGTGAATGTCCCTGACTTTTTTAATTGCAGCTATGATTCTTCAGGACAGTCCTGAGTCCCCAGGAGAGACCACGGGCTGGATGGACACAGAGAATGGATTTTTCATGACCTTCCAAAGAGGACTTGAATACACTGGTAGGTCAATCTGAAATGACAGACCTGTGGGTTTATTTATTTCCTAGCCTGGAATGTCTTCTTTTTATTAGATTTTTTTCTATTTTAAATGGTTGTTTAGTTTGCTATTTGCAAACCACTATTCTCTGCTCTTAATATCTAGCATAAAAGAACCTTTTACATACTTTAAGAAGTATCCAGTCAGTATCTGCTCTAGCACCGGGATAGTGCTTCCATGAATGTTTCAACTACTTGATAATTCACTTTTTAAAAGGTTAAGTTCTGTTAAGTTTCCCATATATATGTATGTATGTATATATATACACCCATATAACGTTTTCTTACTGGGAGGTAGCACAGAGTGTTGGTAAGAACATGAATAGGAGAAAGCCACTCACTGATTTCATCATTGTAAATTACATTGAGTCCTACTGGAAAAACTTTACTTTCTATCCCAGCAGCATTTCTGGACTGAAGCTGATACCAAACCTGTGCCTGTAGCAAACTCTCTGCAGAATAGCCTTCCAAATAAAACAACTGCAGTTAACGTATATAACATGTCTGTCTTAAAATACCCCATTGTATTGAAACTGTTTATGACTTTGAACTCAGTTATCTTACAGTCCTTTTATTTCCTTACAGCTCACAGATACGGTGATGTAACTCAGACAGTCTGTCTATGCCTTTACTGTGAAATTGGTTCAAGGTTGAGAGTGAATGCAGTTACCCAAAGGTCAGTGGTACTAATACTGTTGGAATCTAGGTTCAGAAGTGTTGATCTTACCTTTATGCTGTTGCATAAACCATTCAGGGATGCTTTGCTTGCTTTACTTATAGACTTAAAATATTCATTCTGTACTTTCCATTTTGGCTAAAAAGTAGCCCCAAAACATTTGCTTTTACTTGTTTTGATGCAAAATTTTCTGATTGAAAACAATTGGGAAAAATAAAATGTCTTTTCCTTATATTACATTCTGAGGTTTCCTTATAGAGAACGAAGCATTCAAAACAGATCTGAAGAAAATTTAGTGAAGCATGTTGCTACGTCTGTTGCAGACTGTTGCACAGTCTCTTCCCATCTGTCTTGTCTTTCTTAAAGGCTCTGGATTAGAGTTTCAGATAAGGTAATTTAGCATAGATCTGGTTACCTTTGGGGCAGCTGCTCAGAAAAACTTGGGAAGAATTTGGTGAGGATTATTCAGCATCCTATTACTACTAAAGAAGATCTTCAGAAAAGATACATGTTCACTCTTAGGTACCTGATAAGCACTTAAAATTACTCTGAGTTTCTCTTGGCCTTTCTATTCCGTTTGAGTGGACTACATCCAGTAATGCTGGAGAAATCAAAGCCAGAAAATCTAAATATTTGGTTAGAGTAGGCTTTGCTTACCTGTATGGCAACACGCTAATACCTCTGAGATTTATGAAAATAAATGCATAAGGCATATGTCCCTTCATTTATACATACTCTGTTGGCAAGCGTTCAGGAGTTGGATGCCACGGAGCACTAAGCAAGCAGCATAAATCCGGGAGGATGTACTGTGTGAATGCAGCAACTGTCTGTTGGTAAACTCCGGTGCTGCAAATTTGACAATCATGTCTATGAACGCAGCCAGGGAATGAATTCGCATGAAGTGTTTACTGAAGGGTTGGTGCTTGGTGAAGACATACTCAGAAGAGAGGTAAAATAAAGGCAGTAATGCTGATCTGGAGGAAAAATCTTTCAGGCTTTTCAGGTGTGAAAAGCACAGTGAGCCAGAAGTTTGTTGTTACATGCAGGTATTACATGCAGGGTCCCTTCCCAATCCTTAAAAAGATCTCTAAGTCATCGAACTGGCATGGTCTGGCACCCTTTCAGCAGTACGTTTGAGAGAGAAACCTCTTCAGACCTTATTTTCAGAACTTATTTTTCCTTTCTTAAACGCAGGTGAATTAAGTGATCATGAAATTCTTCACACTGACAATCAAAGAAACTGAAATCCTCTGTTCTGCATCTCTAATCCCCAGAGCACTTTTGCCTCCTGCAGTATAGATCGTTGGGTCTGTTGAATTCAAGAGTGCTAAAAATACAATTGTTTTTTAATATCTGCTCACTTCTCGCAAGATCTCCACTGGGAAGGTCTGTGGCATTAAGATATGGGTCAGGCAGCCACTTACCCACTTATTTTGGCCTATAAATGTTCTTACTTCCCCTGGGAACAGTGTGTTTGCAACAATAGACACAAAAATTGAGTTCAGAATATTATAGCAACAAAGCCTTCCCAAGTCACCCACCCAGTTAAAGCTAGTAGCTCTCTTCATCTCACTTCATTCACACACATATACCCCCAACTCTTTCCTACTTATAAAAGCCTGGGAAAAGACATATGCCTCTCAGCAAGCCCCAGAATATACACATGCACTCTGCGTAAGGTCCAGGAGGAGAAAGAAGATATGTTTTTCACTTATGTGACTTCTAGCTTACATATCACCTCTTATCCAAAAGGCAGGCTGCTTGTGCACAGTGAGATAGGAGAATCAAGACCCAAAAGTGTTATCACATAAAGAGCTAATGCACATGCGTGCTAGATTGCACCTGCCAAAATATCAAAGCAAGCCACTTGGCCGCTAGCACAGAAGGCGTTTTATTTCATGAGTTGCAAACTGTGCGAAGACCATGAGGTCTCTCATGAGAAGATTAGAGCTGTTTCTCACAGCCCTGACCATTTTATGGGTGGCTTGGTATCAGGCAGGATGGGCAGCATCTTTTTCACTTCCTACTTCCCCCCCACTTCCCTGTACAGATCACAAGACGACAGGACAAATGTTTTCTCCATGTTAAGTCTTTATTCATTGTCTCAAGACAAACAACATTACTATCATTAGATTAATGAGGTGCTTTTCAAACTGGGGTCCCCCAACAGTTTAAAACTGTACATAAATGAGTAGAAGAGACAATTACACTGAACTACACAAGCAAGAGTAAGGTGATCTCTGTGTGCAGGAAAACAGGCTTCTGTATTTTTATGACTGACTATAAAGGGTATGGCCAGTATTAAAGTTGTCTGGTACTCATTATAAGAGCCTGATTTTTTTTTCAGCTGCTTATTACTTTTCCATATTCTTCATTTTTGTGCCAAAACTTTCTGCATAAGATACAAGACCTCAGAAATGTCAGAAAACTCTGGCTAAAGCTGCCCTGTCATTTCCAACAGCAACAGTAAGAAAAACATTTTTTGAATGTTAACTTCTGGCAAAAGTTTCTTAGGGAAGCTTTAGTATTTCTGTGTTTCAACAAGTCTTTCGTGGATTTTAAGTCAAAGCAATAACTAGTCTATGCTGCCCTCCATGCTGCTATGCATGGCCCAGCTGGCCCAAGTACCTCTACAGAGCAGTTCCTTTAGAGAATGTAGAAATACTTTATACCTGTAAGAGCTGCTCTGGGACCACTTCAAAAGAAGGAATAGGGGCATGTCCTCCCCGTATTCTTGCTGACCTCTCCTCTTAGTGCTAACATAGTGTCGGGATCTAGACTGCCTGGATCAAGTGCAAAGATGGATCTAGAAGGCAGAGAGACCTTAATTTAAGCTGGTGGGAGGAGATGGGATGCTTACAGCTGGCAGAGGGGACAGATGGGAATTTGAGCAATCTAGAGAGAGGGAGGCAAAGGGGGACAGAGCAAAAGGGCAGTAAGAACTAGAAAAAAAGAGAAGGGAGAGGTACAGAAGTGTAAGAGGTGAGAGGCAAAACAAACCTGGACGATGGGTGGAGAAGGGAAATTGGGTCTGCCTGAGTAAGCAGGCTTGGCAGCTTGGAAAAACATTCATACGCGCTCTACGAGAATATTCGTACTAAGATGAGAACCTGAGGCACGGAGGTGGCATGAGCTAAATAAGGAATGCAGAAGCAGAACACAGGAAAAGGATGGAAAGCTGAGCTGGCACCTCTAAACACCACCCTCTGTGTCCACTGGATCTCAAACCTGGCTAGCAGCACTCAGTGTAGATATGGCTTTCTCTGTCTCTGCTGCCAGCAACACCCAGGAAACCCACCAGCTAATTTTTCCATCCCTGACAGTAGACCATGCAACAGAGGAATGAGATGAACTGTTGGCTGTTGCAATTATCATGGTACTATTACACATGGAAGAATTTGCTTCAGTGGACTTAGATCCTCAGCACCCACAATACAGCACTAGACAACTGAACTGCTCTCTTTATTTTTTGCTTTGTATTTTTCAAAGCAATGCAAACAATCCCATACAAGAGAAGAGAGGACTGTTTCAATCCATTCCCTTCTTGGGGAGCAGAGATTTGAAAGCAGCTCTCCCACTTCCCCAGAAACCTAAGAGGTGGATGTCGGGAGATTGCTCAGGTGTCACTGATGATATTACCTGTGGAGAGCTGGATTGCACCAGCAGAATTCAGAGATTACGTTAGTCCACTTGAGTTTCTGCTAGCAGTGCTGACGCACTAGAAAATTTGCCTTGACTTCCACCTCCAGGAAAGAGTATCTTTTCCTCATACACAGGATGACAAGAGAGAGAGAAGGAATCCCTCCTTTTTCATGTTTTTTAATATATATGTAAAATATATGTAGAACATATAAGTATACTTTTGAGAGTACAGCTATTTGGAGAATAACATTTCTTTTAAAATAAACGTAATAAAAATCCCACTCAGGTTGAATAGAGAGAGAATTAGAGGAAATAAATGTGAAGTTTTACCTAAGTGGAGAATATAAAATGTGGTCCATAAGAAAGGAGCATTTCCTCTACAGTATAAAATGGCATTTCTTGACTGTAGGCATTACCACAAGCAGAGAAGATTCACTGTACCAGACACAGAGAGGCAAAACCACCCACAAATCTACAAACTGTGTTTATGGGATGGCACCAAATTCAACCCTGGTTTATGCAACTGAAATTCACTTGAAAGCAAAGCGGAGTTGCAGGTATTTGGACGTGAGCCTGTAGGATAGAGAGGGATGGCTGTGTTGTCTCAGAGAGCTGTTAGGAGCAGGATCCTGGAAATTCAGGGAGAACGGCATTTACCTACACAGCTGCCGTTAATTTCCGTTAATTCCCTAATTGCCTGACACACTCCTCATTTCGTTTTAAGTGCTGATGGGTTCTTCCTCCCTGACTTCACTCAGAGGCACCATTTTCTGCTAGGATGAAACCAAGAAGCCACCACAAACAGACACTAAGTCTTTTTCAGGAATTGCTGACCGTTCCTAACAAAAAAGCCCATTAAATCCTCCCGCTAATGAAGTACCACAACTTTAGTCTAACAGCAGCTTAAATTTTAAACAAACAGCTGAGTATCTAACCAAACAGGCAGCAAAATAAATTGTGCATCTGGTGTTAGTGTTATACACCAGTGAAATTAAAGCTTCAGGGTCTGAAGGTACATTTAATAATGAACAGACATATTTTCCACTTTAAGTCCTACAGAAAACACAAACACTGAAATGTAAACTAACAAACTTAATTTCTAGCTCCAAAGCCCTGTCCAGCCTGGAAGTCTGATATAAGTCTTGGCTTACCTCACCTAGAGCAGTATATAACAGCAACTGCTTTATTAGATGGGTTCTCTCAGCTTTCCCCCTTTCAGCTTTCCCCCCAGGCTGTCCCGTTAAAGCTTAGCAAATGTCTGTTTCCTATCCCAAACGAAATATTTCTATTTTTAAGAAATATGTTTGTATGTGTGTATATATGTATATATATACACAGAGAGAGAGAGAGAACATGCATGTATGTTGTATGAAATAAATTGAGATATTTTCTGCAGGAATTAAAAAAAAAAAAAGCCCCCATCCTTCCTCCCAAAAGTAGAAATTTGAAAATCCTGTGCTAAGAAAATAAACTGAAAGGCTAAACCCCTGTGCACTGAACAGAACCCCCTGCAAAAATTTATGCAGAGAGTATCACTGATTCTCCCCTGCATGTTCTCCCTAGCACAGGTTAACAAACATCAGCAGAGAACACTTCAGCTCTGTATTCACAGGTATTTCAGGCAGCATTCGAATATTCTCAAAACAGTTGTCTTTTACCCCCAAATCAAGGAAGGCTAAGACTCTTTTTTTGCCCTTACCTATTCTTTTGTCTCCTGCAAACTGTGAACACCTCTCAAAAGATAACCACATCCTAGACAAAAATTACAGCAGAATTCCTAAAGCATGGAGAGTTACTGATTGTGGATGAGTGGTATTTCAGGCTTAGGTATTTCCTAATAAGTGTCTCCTTAGAGTGGTAGTACACCTTGTCCCGTGTTTGGCCAGACAGCGGATTAGAGAGAAAATTTCTCATGTAGATCACTGTACTCTTTCAGAACTCAGTGCATACACTACTTAAAATTATTTACTGAGAAACACATGTGGTGATAGCTGCCTTGCAGGATAAGCAGGAAACGTGTATGGGTTCAGACATAAAATCTATTACCCTTGCTAACAAAAGAATGAAGAAATCTGCAGCATTTTACTCACTCATCTCAGAAAAGCAGTAAGTAGTCTCTAGAAAAGTCATTAAAAGAAAGTGTAGAGGGCTGGGAACACTGAGCAACCACATTAGGGTATTTACCTGTTTCGGTGTCTCCTTGGGATGCACGACAATAACAGCAGTCCATGAAGATAACATAGTTGAACACATTGAAGAACAGACCCGCAATCCCGATAATGAGGACGAGCAGTGCTTTCTCAGTCTTCTGAGGATTGATAAACCTCTTGATTGCCTCCACGAAGATGCTAAACATCAGAGCGGTGGCAAAAACAGAGTTGCCAAAAGCTCCCAGCACATCTGCCCGGCTGAAACCATAAGTGTTAGCCTTGTGCCATCTGACACGACTGAACCTAACACCAAACAAACCGATGATCATGGAGATCAAGTGAGAGAGAACAGCAAAGGCATCTGAAGCTAAGGAAAGAGAATTGCCAACGTAGGCTACTGAGATCTCAACAGCAAAAAGCACAAGGCTCACCACGCACATGAGGATGAGCCTGCTGCTCCTGCCCGAGTAGCGGCCCATTTCTCTGGCTCTTTTTCCCTTACTCTGAGGTTCTGCAACACAGAAGTGCACGAGGAGCAACTCGCTGCCTGTGATTCTGCCCTTCACCTGTTAGCAAGGCTCACATGGGGGAGCCACTTTTATAGGAAGCAGTAAAGCAATAAATCTGTTTAAAGGGCAGTTTAGCAAGATTTGTCATGTGAAGGCAGCCTGAAGGCTCCAGTCCTGTAGGGGTTCCACCCTCAGGAGGTTTTTTGTTTCTACAAATACAAAAATAAACAAAGGGAGTCTACTGAGAGTACCACCACTTGCTACTCTACCCAATGGCACTGCCCTGAAAAATGCAATAAGGCCCACACAAGAGACCATAAGAAAGTGGCTCAGAATTTTAAGCAGTTAGAAAAGGCATTTCTTTTGCATAAAACTCTCTTCTGATGTCTGTTTCAGCCATTTCTATTGTCAGTAACATCAGTACTGAGAAAATGCTACTCCATGCCTTTTGGAAGAAGGCTTTTGGAATCCATGGTGTGTGTGTACGTTATTTTTAAGAACAGATAAATGTGAACTTTCTGCAAGGGTCATTGAATGTCTTGGCCATAGAGCAAGTTTCAAAGACAACTGAATTCATCTTCTGTTTTAGCAACCTAGAGTTCTCAACAGCTTGTACTTTTGGCACATTTTAACATTGACCATGGAAATGGAGCAAAATTTAAGGCCATTTTCTAAATATTCAACCAGTAGACACGGAAACTGAGCCTTAACAACAAACCCAAAGAGTGTTGTTTATTTCCCATTTAGAAAACCCTGCCTATCTCCAAATCCCAAAGTAATCCTCATACGCTTACAAGGAAGAGTCAGATCTGGGGAAAGCACAACCAGAAGCTAAGGGGGATATAAGAGCTGCAGAAGTCCTATCTTGTACTTGGTGCCATTTCTGAGACAGAGTGAGAAGCTGAAGCAGTAACATTTTTTGTCACTCATCGTAGTACCTGTTGAGGTCTTGAGTGTACGCATAGTTTATGCACACTTGCAAACTGCAGTGAAGGAAATCTAGCTGCTAATAGCACACCAGGCAAGATGGATGACAAGACCAGGTGCCTTCCTTGAAAAGTTTATGATCCAGTTTTTGTTTGAAATGCCCATCTGTGTACATACATACACACTGTTAGTTACAAGATAAAACGGAAGGAAATTACATGCGGTACAGCCGTAGAGAGATAAGATAATAATACTGATAACCTGAGCTGACCAACTGTCCCTGCTGCCCTTAGACTTCCCAAGGTGAATTAACTTTAGGATGAAAACTCAAACACCCACCCCCCAATTTTCATTTATTTTTTTGCTCACAGGGTTTCAACAGCCAAAATATTTATGTTTAAAGTCCAGTTTGTTAGAAGCCTTGCCTGCCAACAGATGTAATTTTTAACATTTGGTCATTTGTCTACTTACACACTGCAGCTGCAGATCTTGAGGGTCCCTGCACCTCCATTTTAAGACTACCACTAACCCCAGTAGGGTGAATTAGAACTAATTACAACATTGAAACTGGTACTTACTCTTCTTCCTCTTCATCATCTCCCACCTGTGTTACTACTTCTATTCCAGCTATTTCTATGGTGTTTTCTTCCTTCTTGTATTAATGTCCAAGTACTTGATTATTTTATTATCTGAACTACAGAGCATGAAAAGTGAGAATTTTTTTTCAAGTTATTCTCCTTTCAATGGGAACAGACACAGGTCAAACTTCAGAGCTCTCAAAAGTCTTGGCTTACACAAGGTTTTGATTACCAAAATAAGAGCTCCAGCTAAATGAAACACTTCCTTTGTAGCAGAGCTAAAATGCTCAAGTATGCTCCCTTTTGTCAATAAGGAGCAGCACCACGCTAAGGCAGTTTCCCTACATCCCACCTCCCTATGCTATTTAACCGAAATTTATCAGTATACAACTGTAAGAACTAAAGACCACCAAGAGATTTGCAGTTCTATTGCAAACACCAAGCAGTACCATGTAATCAATTGTAGTGTATTATTCTGATTCATATACTTATTTTCTAACAGACACAATCTACTAAGAGTCTGAAAGTTTTTGTACCAGTATAATTAAGAGTATGGACGTTTCTGTAACACTTTAGCTCAGATTGTGCACCTGGTGAAAACATACTTGACATGGACATGTCTGTCCCAGGCAGGCATTGGCCTCTAGGTAGAAGATAACCAGAGAGAGATCTGCTGGTGAGTCATCCACATTCCAGACACTGCAAGCCCTACTATGATGAGGAAGAAACATGCTGGGGAAGGAAAAAAAAAGGTGGCCTTCTGTGATACCTCTGGCTTCAAACCAACCCATTTGTAGGTTGAGAGCAACTAATTTCTAAGAATAGTGTTGTCAACATGTTTACTCATGAATTTGGTCCAGTCAGCTGGTGGAAGTTTGGCTGTTTGTTCAAACTGATAAGGTTGCAGCAGTGTTAAGAGGCTGCATTTAGTTTTGCCTTTCCTTTGTTCTGTGCTACTAACAGCTTCCACATCTCATTTTTAAAATGTTGGTGTTGTAGAGTGTTTTGATGGGAGCTGAAAATGCTCATCTATTCTCAATAATCTGTTTTGCTCTGTCAAAAAATCTTGGCACGCTCCCGTCTCTTGTGCCTGAGGCATTGAAGCTGCTGGTTACTGCCTCTCCCTTTCCCCCAGCGTGAGCACTGCAGTAAGCAATACCTCTGAAGACTAGTCTGAGTTAACCACCACTCGAGGCTGGGAAAACATCACACTGGTGTTACTACTTAAGCTCTTTCTCTAAGTGTAATTCCAGCCCGTGTTAGAGACAGCATACCAAGATAGAAAGACTTTAGGGACACTCTTCTGGTATGTCAACTGAAAACAAAAGATGAATCCATGCACCAACATATCATTCCCCAAATCCTTTGCTTATTACTACCCCCAGAACTTTGTCTATATAGTGAGAAAATATTTAGACAGATGAATGCAAGATAGATGATTTTAAAATGCAACTGAAGCAAACCCTTCAGGATGAACCACCATCCAAGGAACATTACAGAGAATTTCAAGTGCTCAAGCATCGATCTGAAATATTTAATCATTTTCACACTGTGAAAAACTGGGTTATTATCACAAGGCACACAATCCTAAAGTGGACAGGCCACTGGTTCAAATTTAATATTCAAAATTTTGAGTGGGAAGGCTGACTACAGGAATCTGGGCAAAAGCAAACATTTTGCATGCTTTGAAAAGCAGAGAAGTGTGAAGATCTGGGAATAGCACTGTAAGTCTCCTGTATGCTTAAGACTTTTAGACTATTGATGCCACATAAAAATAGGGGTTTGGAAACAGGCAGTCATGTAGTATTGTCCCAGGAAGAGTTTGGGGAGGACCTTACTGGTCCAGCCGTTTAATTGCTAAGTTTTCACTCAACTCTTTTCAGAGAAAGGGGTTTACTGTCTACGTGTGCAGTCTTCAAACATACAGGAGAAAAAAAGTAACAAATTAGCATGTGTCATCCAAAAGTTATTTTGTTCTAGGACTATCTCACTTTTTTTTAAAGTCAATCCTATGATCAGATTGGAAGTAATTTTATTTTTAAAATAATTTTGTAACTCTACAACATCCAGCCTTCTCTGCTAAAGCAACACATAGTAAGTGCAGGAAAAGCATAAAGGGTTCCACGAAACATGCTATAGATACAACCGCAGCCTAAAATCTCCAGCACTGAAAATACCTCCCTTCGGATTGCATTTGCATTACTCATTGCAGTATCACCATGAGACAGCTAGAAATGCCAGTTAATAAGATAACAGAAACAGGAATTGAGCCTTGCAAAATATCTGCAAGAAATGGCATTGACCTGCATCTTGCTAACAACGTGGCATTTAATCTAAGATAGGCTTTCAAACTTGTTCTACAATGGCGTGAAAATATTCCTTGAAACACCTGGCTCCAGAGGGAGTTTTCAAAAAGGGTAGTATTTACCATGCCTACAAGTTAGCAGCAAGTCTGTACTGGAAGTTGAAAAATTTGAAGGCAAAATTAAAAGCAGATGTTTTATCTACAAAGTTTATATCAGCCCACTAAACTGTACTGTAGTGTTTATGAGATTCTCTCCAATCTTTCAGGCAATGTACAAGAAAATAAATGCACCAAACCAGAAAAAAGACATGAGCAAAGGTTACCTGCTCTCCCCACTGAGCGACACAACACATACATAAAAAACAAGGAAAGCACATACAGCTCACAATACATGTTTATTATTAGAGATGTTTACAGAAAAGTCTGTGAATTACTGCTAGCCTAAGACTGACAACTGGGGGGTTTTATGGTTTATGGCTTTTTTTGAATCATTTAAAGTCGCAAAACCGATTAAGTTTGGGGTCTATTTAAGTCTTTTTAAAAAAAGTTCCATTCACAGATAAAGGAGAAGGTGCCTTCACTAGTAATTTAGTAACTACGACCAAATAGGGTGTAAAACTTGGCAGGGTTTTTGCCGCAGACACATCTTGCCCCACACTGTAGCTCACGGAGAGGCTGAAAAGGTATGCAGAGGCTTTTTGCTCCCATGGAGGGGGCGCCAGGCTCAAGATCTTGATCCCTGAAATAAAAGAATATTCATAAATAAATACATTTATTTAAAAATAAAGGTTCAATAAAGTGTATTATACGTAAAATGGTGAAAGCACACCAATTAGTCTCAAAGTTTTGAACTAAGGGAGTAAATATATTGAATTATGCAGGACAGCAAAAGTCAAAGGTGAGGACTGTACATCAGTGTTGTACCAGGAGGCATTTTACATTCCTGTTTTATATTCAAAACATTTTGGTTTTGATCTTGGTAGATACTCTCCAGTTCAGTTATATTTTACCTGGCAGTGGTCTTTTTGATCCAATCCTCGCACTCAATTTCCCCACAAAAAGGGATTTGCACAATCTGAAGTGGGGGAGAGAGGAGAGAAAATAAAACACAGTTATACATCTAAAAAAATCACCCTCATCCCTAGAAGACTCCTAAGCCTTAACATCTCATATACACTCCAAGTGGGAAAAGTTTTGATTGCTACAATTAAATTTCAATAACTCTTTCTCATCAGAGAAATAGACAAGCATAGTCATCCCTCCATATTGCAGCATGGAAAAACCTACACAAACCCAAAGCAGCATTTAAGTCAAGTCAGGGTGCTGATTTTGTATTTTTTTTTAATCCCAACACAGCTTCCTTCTGTGGAATGTATAAATCCTGGTTTTCTCCTGAAATACTCTGGATTTCAGGAAGAGTTTAATACTTTCAAGCTGCAGAACAAATGTTTGCATGCATACTGCAAGACTGTGCTTTCCTAATAAAGTTTCCATTTTAATTCCATTACTATGAAAGTTCATGTTTTCTGAACAAGACAAGGACATAAGAAAACAGAATCGCCAACAGCACATTTTTCTTGGTGGCAGGGGGAGAAGTGATGCATGTTTTCCTGCTGTTTCTTTCAGTTAGCTTAACTGAAGAAAACTGAGAAAAAATTATAATCTTATACACGCTTCTCAGTACTACTCTTAGCTATTGTAGCAAACCTCTTTTCCCAAGTTTTAATATTCCATTTTACTGGGTTTTTTTTTCATTTTTAATGGACTTTCACAGTGAAAATTCCGTTTACTATCAAAAAGCAGGACTACTGTTAAGACACTCCCTACACACATTTGAACACTGATGTAATGCTAATAGCTGAGGGCAACAACAGCTACTAACTTCAGTCTTCAGAGTCATTTTACTTCTATCCAAACTGTGAATAAGGCTTGCTCATCTACGGCTTGCTTTCACCAAATTTACATCCCTAGTGTAAAACTCTCAATTTGCCTTGAACTGGAACACATCCTGGGAATACTACTACACGAACACATTAAACTAAATACACGAACAATTTCACAAGCTGAGGTTTGTCACAGAATTTCAGGGTTAATAACTTCTGTCAGTGGATCTCTGAAAAAGAAGCAGCAGCTCAGTTCTGTGTTGAAGACTTAAATTTCTCATCAGTCTAATTTAAATCAGTCTCTCTTCTGAAGTTCGTAATTATTTCTTTAAAACTTGTCATAAACTGAATAGAAGTGCAATAGAAATGCAATAAAAGTGTGTGATGGAAGGTCAAGCCTAACCAAGAATAACTTCCTGTTTTGAAGGTAACAAAAGTACTGTGAATTCTTGGTACTTGTGCATTTCCCCTCAGAAATTTTCAGAGTAGATCTAATTGGTATACAAAAAACCCACACAGCTCAATCATCCACATTACTATCAATGCAATGAGGTTTCTGACTTGGAGTAATTCTCAACGAACCCAATGGCTTCTACTCAGGTCATAAAGGCAAAACTTCCTTGACGTAAACAGCATGTACTTTAAACTCTTACTTGGACCCTATTACGAGATTTGACAAGTGTTTTTCACTGTTTGCATTAGAATAAGGACAGTAAATTTATCTTAATCTAAATAAAATATTTACATTAACCTCCCTGAAAAGCACTTTCTGATAAAAATGTAACACTCTAAATGCAAATTACCAAACTGCAGCATTGTAAGGCACTTCAAGACACCCTTTCACCTCTGGCATAGTACTAAATTTTGAAAGGTGGTAGCTTGACACACCGTGCTTACTAGATACAGTATTTTAGCAAAAGAAGAAAGCAACGTGTATCACCAATTTTGGGAAAGCTAATTTATTTTTGTGCAGCTCTACAGGAGAGGCATCATCTGCTTGTGAGGGCGGAGTTCCATAAAAACCACAACAGAATTTATACATAAGCTTTGAAGTTTCTAGCCCCTGATTATTTGTAAGGGACAGAAAGCACGTGAAGGCACTTACCAGGACAGAATGAAGTAAATTTCCTTACCTTTCCTGAATCAAGCTTATTTTGAAAGTCTTCCATAGTATTGGCCACTACCATATGACTTCTTAGGTCCTCAGAAGCTCTAAGAAAAGGGGAGGGGGGGGGGGGGGGCGGAAATCAGTCAGGGCAGGCTTATGCACATAACCTTACTGGCCAAACAAAGTAACTTTTCAGAGTCACTCAAAATAAAATTACAAGAGAAGCTATATATTCATTCAAATCTTCCTAATCAGGTTATGTCCTTCTACCACTTCTGCCCGCAAAGAGATAAAGTTTTGATTAATTGCCAATGGGCTGCTCTCCAGGCTGCTGCACGTTTCACTGTGTTAATTCACACTGTTGTGCATGTCAGTTCAACACTGACCAGCCGTAGATAGAAACAGGTAAGTACTATAGACGTAGACTTTTCTTTTGCAATTATGTTCTAAATCTACATAGCAAAATGCTTTTTATTTAGGTAAAAATATTCTGTTTGTAGGCAGCTTTGATCACCATGGAAGAAAGTGGCAATCGGCACTCTGCTCTTTCTCAGTGTACTTATGAACAACAATTTGCAATGACAGACATGTAAGGGATTCTGGCATATGCAGTAAGTGCATATAACAGTTCCAAAAGCATTTGACTGCTTATAAGAAAACAATCCTACAAAAATCAATAGGATATAGGGTCTTAAAATACATTGCTAAACATAGAACGTCAACTACTGAAGTTTCTTGGACAACTTTGTATTATTTGAAATTCTCTACCAAAAGCATCTTCCAGAAATTAATCCTGTGCATTATTATCCTATGAACTATTTATGGTGCATTTGTTTATTAATATTTCACATGAATTCACAGAAGTATTTTCTAAAATAAGTTCACAACCTTTAACATTGTTTCATGAGCACAATAGGAAACTTCTATCATTGTATGAGAACAAGTTTCAGAAGCAGAAAAATGAAATGCCACCAACAGAAAGATGGGCCTAACCTGTCTTTCTCCACAGATGAACCAATAACGTGAGAAATTTTTCTGACAAATGCGTCTGTGATTAGCACAGCCATTTACTGTACCTCTCAATTTACCTGTTGTAAAGGTTAGCATGGATCTCCTCCAAAATCTGCTTCAGTCTACCTTCTGCTTCATGTTCAGAAAAAGTCAGCTTCTGTCCTGTGTCTCTTCTAACAGCGACAAACTGTTGGCTCTTCATGTCTCGTGGTCCCACTTCAACCCTGACTGGAACACCCTTCATTTTAAAAAGTCAGAAGTTATGATGAATAAGTCATTCTCAGAGGAGTTCGTTTTCTCTCTCTTTTCTCTTTTATTAAAACCCAGCCTTAATATGAAATCACTTTACACATTTAAGTTTATTTGAAAAAAAATAATCAACATATATTCCACTGTTTTTGTGCATTTCTGTCTTTCCCATCTCTCTTTACTTGTGCATTATACCTTGGTTCCAACCTTGCTTCACTAGCTTGGAGACCACATCTGTGCCAACATGCAAGTAATGCTAAGGCAGTTAAAGCACCACTGAAACTACACTAAGACAGTTATCCCAGAGCGTGCAAATCAGATTTTTAAGGTCTGAATGATTAAGGCTTCTATCGTCATTTTAACGTTCTAGTTCATCCAATAATACCTTTTAATTCTGTTTTCACAGAACACTTTCAACTGTATGAACAGCAAAGAGCAAAAGTTCTGTTAAATACAGCCCTAATATTGGCATTAATTGCATAGAATATTTGACTAGATAGTTGCTTTATTTATGTAAAGCTTTTATGCTTCATAAATTTTGGCGATAAGAACCCAGACAAAAAGTTTCCATTTTACTAGTCACTTGAGAGTCTACTGAGTCTAACTTATTTTCTCTACCTCCTGCTAACATGTGTCCCAGGCTGTACACGTTCCTTCATGGGAAATGGAGTAAGTGCAGATGTATTTTGCTGAGTGGTTTTATTGTTTTTTTTCTTTTTCCTCCCCCAAGGGAAATCTAATCAGTAAGCTAAAAAGCTAAAAGCTAAAAACATTCTACAGTGTTCAACAGGTGAACAGGAGAATCAAAGACTTTCACACAAACTAAAAAGATGAGTAATATAGTAAAATCTGTCTGAAGGGTGAAACATCTACTCCTACTGCAAAGCTACATAAAAAACTATGCAAAACTGTTATTAACAAGCAAACTAAACTGAACAATCTAGTTTATGACATACAAAAAAGTTGTCTCCATAATTAAAACTTGTGGAAAGTATCTAGTATTTCTAATTGCAATACTACTTTCCAGTGAAAGAAGGATGCCTAATAGACAGATAGTAAGACTTCCTAAGAAAGAGCAATGGAACTAACACCAGACATTATAAAACAAGTATCAATGACCTGGCTCTTTTCAGAGGTAACATCAAAAATCTGCTAAGCTGAAAAGTATGTAAGGCAAAATACTTTCCAGTTCACTCTTGTACTTCTTACTCCACTACCCTTGTATTTTTTACCCTACAAAATTCCTTACCAGTGCTCAATAAAATGAGTGCACTTTGCATGCAATTAGTCTGAAGATGCAGTTTACGTATTATGCTGGACACACTAGTAGATTTTATAAAAAAACATGAAGTTTGCCCCATGCCTCCTTGGTAAACCTTATTTTATTTAAATAAGTCTCTCACCAGGGATGCATGGCATTAGAACTCCATTTGAAAAAAATATAAGGTTAGAAAAAGGGAAGACAACTTTGACACAATGGGAACTTTCAACAACTCAGCGAGCTTCTGTTGTCTTACACTGAAGATTAACATATTGAAACTAATTTCAAATTCAGAACAAAAATATGATCCCATAACATCATTCAATATATTATTCATTTTCTAATTACCATTGTTTGATTCTGTTCACTATTTTTGGTTTACAAAAGCCTCTTATATTTGATGAAGCAGAACTGTTCCTTTTAACTACTATGTGAGGGCAACATGGTAATTTTAAAATAGAAAAATATCGCTCCTTCCTTTGTTGATGCTGTACAGATTTGTCTTCTTTTCACACAGTGGAACAGAGAAGTATTAGTACAGATTTCTAAGCATATAAGTATTTTGTGCTATTGATTCCATTTTCTAGGTATATAAAGCGGAGACTTGGAAGTTCAAAAATCACTAATGACATGTAAATCCTTGCAAACAGAGCAAGGATCAGAAAACACCTTTTCTTCATTTATTAATGAAAGCAATCACTGATTATCAGGCAGCAATTCTTCATTTAGAGAAAATATTTGCCTTCAGAATACAAGGCATTCATACATACTCCCACACATAAGCTTCAGAACACCTCCTGGAAAGAAATGTACCTTGAGTTCCCAGTGGTTGAATTTCCAACCAGGTGAATAGTTGTCTCTTAAATCAGCCCGTACACGGATATTAACACTAAGCAGTCTATTACGATATTCATTGCATTTCTTCAATAAAGCCTCTTTGTCCTCTTCAGAAAGGGAATTTGTGATACCACAGGGAATAATTACAACCTGCAATATAACATGACGTATACTTTATGTTATAAAAAAATTAGCTCCTAGTTACTATAAAAACTTAACAACATCATCACGGCCTTATATCCCAGTAATTTTTTTCAAGTTTTCAGAAGTAAAGGATACTTTTCATCCAAATGATAGAGATAAAATTATTTAAAATGGATGGACTATTAAAGGGAGTTTGTCCACAAGTACCCTAACGATTTGTGTTAACTTTCAGAGAATCAAAATCAGAGTGGTAGCAGTTGGAAGGGACCTCCAAAGACCATCTAGTCCAAACCTCCTGCTAGAGCAGGATCCTAGAGTAGATCACACAGGAACTTTATACAGCGTGCTCTGTAATTAGACAGCTCCTGTACCATGTTAAGTCTTCCAGGTGCCTGATATGAAATGCTGATGAGTTCCAAGACAGGAAAGTAAACAAAATGGTAGTTTAAGGCATTTTTACACACCTGAACACAGGCTACTCGAGGTGGGAGCACCAATCCCATGTTATCTCCATGAATCATTGTCATTACACCAATAGTCCGAGTTGTAAGGCCCCAGGAATTCTGATAAGCAAACTGTTTTTCTCCTGGTTTCTTGGGATCTTCAAATACAATTTCAAACATCTTTGAGAAATTCTGCCCTAGATGATGTGACGTTGCTCCCTGAAATAGTTGCACACAGAAAATTCTACTCAGTGGAAAGTTAAGTCTATCAGGCATCAGCTTAAGACTTCCATCTTACTGTATTTACTGAAAAAAAGTATTTTTCAAGTATATAAATACCTGGATAGCTCTTCCACTTGCAGATATAAATGCCTCTACAGTAGTTGTATAATCACCCCCAGCAAATTTCTCCTTCTCTGTCTTCCTTCCTTTCACCACAGGTATTGCTAGCAGATCTTCATACACTTGAGCATACAGATCAAGTATCTGCATCACCTATGATGAACATACTGTCTTAAGAATTACTCAGTATTTTGCATTTGCTAAATCATGAAATATTTTTATATGCCAGAGTCTAAAATCCTAAAAATTTTAACACTTTCTCAAGATTTAGATTAAAAAATAAGGTTTCTTCAATTGCTTTAAACTTTGGCTGTTATTTTCCATGAATCAAATAGCAACAACTGTAAACCACGACAGAAAACAAGAAAGGTCACTGCAGAAATGCCAGTCCAATGGTTATATTGACTTCTATTTTCTACCTAAGTCTGAATGTCTGCTAAGTAAATAAAGATATGCCATGATACTCAATGAAACATCTGTCACTGGGCAAAGGAAGTGTACAAATTTCTAGTAGATAACATGTGAACGCATTATTTATATTTTTTTAAGGAAAACAGGTTTTTAAGGATTTTTAAGGAAAGCATTCTTTATATATCACACTCTTCGAACTCCCCATATTGTTTGAACAGACTAAAGCCTCAGACATGGATTACATCTGAGAAAAAAATGAGTTCTAGAACACTTGGCATTTTTCACGAGGGCTCCTGAAGAAAAGGAGACAGATTTCCACAAGGTCCTAGAGTAAAAAGATTTGTTTGTGGTGCTATGAAGCAAGGTAACTGAAAACAAAAGCACCAGTGCATTTGCTTTTTACCTCCTCTGCTGCTTCTTCATATGTTGCAAATGCTGTGTGACCCTCTTGCCAAAGGAACTCACGAGTGCGAAGGAAAGGCTGGGGATGTTTGAACTCCCAACGCTGGAGGGGGGGAAATAAAAAAATTTAACACCATGATTAACACTGAATTGTCAAATTAGTGTTAAAAATAATGCTTATAAATAAAAGTATAAATAAATAAATAAATAAACAAATAAAGATAAAAAGTCAACTATTCACAAATTTCTACTTAAACAATATAATAAAAAATATTCATTGATGAAGTATGTTTGATTAAAAACTGTGAAAAAAACAAATCACAGCAACCACATTCATACTTTTGCCATGAAATATGTGCTGTGAACAGTATCATCATGCCATGTCCACACAGAATAATTGTCCTACACTGCAATTATGACACACAACAGTTACTCAGAAATTGTGTACAGACATACCACAACATTGCACCACTGATTAAGCTTGATAGGAAGATCCCTGTGTGACTGCACCCACTTTGCATAGGCAGGATACATGACTGTTAAAAAGAAAGCAGCTTTAGGTCTCTGCACAATACTGCCACTTTATGCCAAACCTTTCTCTTTGCTACATATAAACTCTCTCTGCTGTGAGAACTATCCTTTTATGTTTCATTCTCTTTAAAACCCATTTTTTATCTTAACACGTAATATTTTCTCTGAAAGGAGCACTTTCACTTCATCCTGTGTCTCTGCAAAATGGCTTGCTTGCTGCTGGTCAAAGTACAATCCAAAGCTTAATATCTAATGACACTATGTTTGAGTCACTGACTTAGCGTAGGTAAATACACCTAGGTTCACAAATAGAAAGTCGCTGACCTCGAGATTTCAGGATGCTATACCATACATGATTCAATTAAAAACTCATCCAGCCTTAAGCCTGAAAATGTTTAAATTACTCAGAGAAAATTTTAATAATAGTTGGTTTCACAGCTACAGTCAAAGTACATGCAAAACTGAAGTGAATTATGAGATGAAGAAATTTACTTATAAACAACATAAACCAAACAACTAAACATGTCTTTCAGCCAAAGCAAGTCAGTCTTCAGGATATTAATGGAAAAATTCTTCGAGCGTACATTTCCCAGAAAAATCGATTTAAGGGAACGTATAGTGTGACATTTGCTATAAGCAGCAGCAAATTTAGGAAATCTTGAAAAGGAGTTATAGAAAACTTTCTAAAAATATGGGTTTCCACTTTTCAAAAGGGACTCCTGTCTTATCAGCCACACTATACCTGTAGCTGTTTACTTTACAACCAAACTGCATTTAGTAATAGGACGAGAGATAATGGCCTCAAGTTGTGCCAGGGGAGGTTTAGATTGGATATTAGAAATACCTCCAGGGATGGGGACTTCAAGAGATGTGTAGATGAGGTGCTGAGGGATATGGTGTAGTGGTGACTTGGCAGTGTTGGGTTAATGGTTGGACTTGATGATCTTAGAGGTCTTTTCCAAGCAAGGCTATTCTATGATTCTATGAAAAGAGGTCTACCTGTTTCACTTGTGGGACGTACAGCAATTGGTTCAGCCAGATCTGTTTTCCCCGATCTTGTGACCCAAGCAACCTAAAGGAAGGGGGGGTGCAAAAAGAAAGAGAGAAAAAAAATAATCAAACAAAACTTGTTTGAAAAAAAACCTTACTTTCATACTGAGCTGCAGACTAAGTGGTTGGGTTTTCTTGTACTGAAATTAAAACAAAGTTTTGAAGCGTACCTCAGGAGCAAAGTCAGCAATATGAGTCTTCTCTTTCTCTAGGGCAGCCTGGGACACAAACATGGGGAAGTAACAGTTTTCCACTCCAAGTTTCTTGATCTCTGCATCGAAGAAGTCCTTGATAGCTTCCCAAATAGCATAAGCCCAAGGACGAAGAACGTAACAGCCACTCACATCGTAGTATTCAATCATCTCTGATTTTGTGATCACCTTTCAAAAGATTATTTAGATACTGAAGTTTCAATTTCATACACAAGGAATATTCAGCAATTCAAGTGTGTGGCATGCAATTCAAGAAAAGTCTCCCATTTAAAAGTCTTTGTGCTCAAAAAGTTAGCAAATAAATGGTTTGGGATTGCTTTTGCTACCTATAAAGTTAAGCAGGAACATGAAGTTTAATAATAGATCTAAATAATGTAAACACAACTAAAACTGAATTTCATGAATCCAAGTAAGAGACAGTAGCTAATTTCTGGGAACCAACGAACTGCACTTTTGTAAGAAATGTCTCTAGCTCATGTCAGAAAAAAAATCTTATTCCTTAGGGTAGGCAAAAATTATACTAGTAAAAGGCAATGTACAGCACTGATATTTACTTACAATTTTTAATAAGTAGGCTAATCTAAATTAATCATCTCTACTCTGGTTGTTTTGAACCTCAAGAGCCAGCAAATTCATTCAGGATCAACAGATACTAACTTTTGTTACACTTCATCTTGAGGTGAAATAAAACTCCCAAGCCTGTGAAATTCCTATCACTTCGCTCAAGGTTTGTACTCTTAAGGAAACAGGAATTCATACACGAATTAAGAAAATTATATATATATATAAATACATATATAAAAAACAGATCTTGATTTATAAGAGAATGAAATAATTCTTTAATTCAAACTGATGTACACTTACCTGAGAGAACCAGTCTGCAAGATTTTCTTCTTTTTTAGCTTCTAGACCCAGCCTAGAGTGTTAGAAAAGAACCAGATTTGTGCATTTAGCACTGACATTTATCCTAACTTTTTTAGTTTTTTTCTTTTTCTTTTTTTGGGGGGGCATGTGGGAGGCAGAAAAAGGGGTATGTGGAACAGAATATTTTAATTTCACTTCATAAAGCTAACTTCTAACAATTTTTTTTTCCTGACAGTTCAGTATGTATTGGCTATTAGCAATTGTTAGTATTTCCTTACCTTGGCTAACAAGAGTATTTCATAAAAACAGCTCAGTTTCTTTTGTACTGTTTGAACCCTTCTAATTCTCACCATGTTTGCATCAAAGAACCTCATAACAATGCATTAAAAAACCCAAGCACCTCCAGTAAGAACCTAAGATTAACCAGACCTGTGTGTAAGCTGGTTTACTCTTTGTTTTAAGAATTTCTTACCTAACTGGTGACTACAATTTCAGGAAACATATGCAACTTGGATTCACTATTCATGTGAATGTCAGTCATACTGTTCAAGACAGAAAACTGACTCTACTATCAAAATAAAGATAACCATTAAAACTACAAGATTCTAAAGAAGGCTAAACTCACCAGAATCAAATGACAGTAGACAAAAAAAGTAAACAGAGTATACACACTGCTGTATGCTTTCTACAGGACAGGTAGAATTTTCTTCAGTAGGATGCTGAGGTACAACTGACACTAAATAAACTTTCATAACTTGCTTTTGGTTTGATCCTACATATGAAAATGAACACAGCTATTTAGCAAATGTCCACAGTTGCAAGTGAAACGAGAGACCTGTAAAACTCTAAATCTGAATAGAGGTAAACAGTTGAGGTTTCTAGCAGATAGATTAAAGATCACATCTTTACCTGGTTTGTTTCTTAGGGCCTTGGCCCTCTCCTGATCCGTTTGAGGAGAGCTCGTTACCACTCTGTCCTTGCAAAGGTTCTTTTTTTGGGCCATCAGTTTGCTTCTGTTGCTTACTCTGCTTTTCAGACTTGTTCTCTTTCTCTTTCTTCTTCTTGTCTTTGTCATCAGTGCCACCAGCAGAAACTGGTTTGTACTCAACTCCTGCAACAGTCTTATACTGGGCCTTCAAATGAAGAAGTTCCTTAACAGCTGCATCTATCTTGTCCTTGAAGAACAAAAAAATTAGGACAAATTTATACTGGAATCACAGGAATAAAATGGCTCTATCAAAAGAATAAAAACTATCTATGTATGGCATTGGGGGCATCCACACAGTGTTGTGGGAAAAATCTGCAAAAGCAGATACTAAATTTAAATGCATTAATATTTTAAGGGCCATATCTGACAATTATTTTACAAGTACGTTTCAGATCTCAGAATTCAAATGCTGCCTATTCTAAATGTATATTTCTAATTCCCATAATCACACTGAATTTAAAATTGATTTTTAGATTTAAATACATATATTACATTTTTATATTACAGTATGTTTTTACCTTTTCTGCTTTTTCTGATTTCAATTTCCTAACTTCATCTCCTTGAAGAGCTACTTTGCTAAACAGGGCTTTAGCTTCAGGTGTGTCTGGACCACTGGGCACTGCGTTTGATGCCTGAGGCACAGCACCTTGAGCTACTGGTGGATGTCCTGGCTTGTAGTCCTGCCCAGTCTTTTCCTTGTAGTCAGCTTTTAGAGAAAGAAGGACTTTTACTGCTTCGTCTATTTCATCCTATACGGAGGACAAATAGCAAAATGTACTGGTGAGAATGAAAACAGAGAATTGACAAGAAGCATTGATTTTCAGGCTAAGAAAATAAAAGTTCCATCTAGCAATAAACAGTGCTTCATAATTAGGGGACGACTTCAGTAATAGCTCTTCCCCAAGCAACAGAATTATGTTTGAGAGCTGCCCCACTGTACCAGAATGTTCCCCTAGCCCACCTGGCCAGCTATAACCTGTTAATAACTGCAGCAGAATCTACACGGAAAAATACAATAACCTGTTTTCGAACAGAGCTTTTTCAAAAAAAAAAACAAAACAAAAAATACCCCAACCAACCAACCAAACCCAAGCCAACATCAAAACCTATTCTGCAAGGTAGAAACACAGGCAGAAAAAAAACCCAGCAGCTCCTGAAAACATATAGGTCTGTCTTGTGCTCTTTTCCACAACTATCACTGAATTTGTCAAGTTTTGAAAAGTCTTGCTGTTTTTGCAGCACACTAGATACTTTCATCTTCACTTGTCCTAAATACAGCAAGGTAAAACACATTAAAAACTTCTGCAGGGTTGACATCTGTCATGCTTGTGCCTATTCATCTAGATGTGAGAGACTAATTTAAGTTTGACTTTCTACACCAGTTGAATTTAGAATTTACATCTCAGAGTCAATAGTAGCCTTGTGTGGCATTATGAGACTATGAAAGTTTGACGCCTAAGCTATGACCCGGACATAAGGGAGTTTGATCATTACTTGGTAAAAGATTTCCCCCCAGTGGCAAAATCTGGTAAGAATTACAATTGCTTACTCTCTATTTACTATTATACCTTGGAAGCTTTCTCTGCTTTGAGTTTGCGCACCACTTCCCCTTGTTCAGCTACATTATCATAAAGTGCTTTGCCATCCACTACACTACAGGGTGCCAAGTTACTGCAGCATACAGAAGTTGGAAGTGTGGTAGAAGGTATACAAGGAGGAGCTGAAGGTGGACTTCCAGGCTTGTACTCTTGACCTGTCTTTTGTTTATATTCTGCTTTTAGATTTAAAAGAATTTTCACAGCCTCATCTATTTGTTCCTGAAGCAAGAAAGGAAAAAAGCAGTTGCAGATAAAGATAGAAATAACAGAGATGCAACACAATAGCTAAGATAACATAACCTTTATCAGAATGGCACTAACACAGCTGTTGTAATAAAACTTCTAGAGCTAACTTGTTAGTATAAGTTGTCATTATTGAGTTCTGTGGTTAAACTTTTTAGCCAGAATACCTACGAGTTGCACATCAAAGGACCGAATCAGGCAGTACATGTAAGGCTTGATTTCTGTGCCATGAAAGCTTCCCATTTAGGTGGCGTAGTTCCCTGCAGTTAGAGCAGTCCATGACTTTGTACACTGGAGAATGGCAGCAAATACTCAGACTCTGAACAAAGAATGGTTCCCTGGCCACTATCAATTTACTACCAAATTTATTATTGCCATTTCAGCTTTCAAGTTACAGCCCTTTTTTCAAGTTACTGCCTATGTTCTGCTTCACTTATCTTGTATCACTAAAAAAAGGAACTCATTTATTTATTTTCCAGGTTCTCCATGCACTATCACAGAACTCATGAAGCCAGCCATATCATCAACTTAAGAGAATCTGGGAAAGCACTTAATGGAATTTGCAAGTATTTGCTTATATTTTGCTCCTCAAGTTTCACAAAACCTGACATTAGGCTTTACTCTAAACTGAAAATATTGTGCCACTCAGAAGTATTCATGGCTATACACCTTTGAAGCTTTCGCCGATTTGAGTTTGCGGACCACTTCGCCTTGTTCAGCTACTTTGCTGTATAGAGATTTGCTGTCTACTGCACATGGGGATGGAAGAGTAGAAACAGAAGACTGAGGAGGGACAAAGACCACAGGTGGGCTTCCAGGTTTGTACTCCTGGCCTGCCTGTTGTTTATATTCTGCCTTTAGGGATAAAAGGACTTCCACAGCAGCACCTATCTCATCCTGAAAGAGAAAGGAAGGGACAGAAAGAGGGAGGAACAAAGATACAGAGACATAAGACTCTGAAGTGCACCTTACAAACTTTCATGAAAAAACTTGCAGTTTATGTGCACCTATTCCATTTTCTTAACTATTCAGTAGAGCTGTTCAGAGAAGGTTTCTTTACTATTTTCCTACTTTAACAAAGTAACTCCTGTTAAGGGATATACAATCTAATAGTCCTAAGCAAAATTATAACAATAAATTACTTTAGATCTTCCTATTTATTTAGATTTTATGGTGCCACCGAGACACTGCTACGAACAGTATTTAACCACCAGGCAAAGTGTGTTATTTCCCATCTTTTCTTGTTTTGCATTAGAAAGAATGGAAAGAACACAGCTACTATGCTCAGTTCCAGACAGGAAGATGTCTCAAAAGTATCTGTAGTATATATCCTTTCTGGTTTGGGGGTTATTTTTGTTTTGGTTTTAAGGTCAAAATAGCAACAAGTCAATTCCATGAAGTCACATAATTTGACCATATTTAGTTAAATAAATAAATACTGCAGGACATTTTAACCCCAAGGACCAGATTTGGATACTTAATCGACTCATACTGTGGGGTGAATCCTGTCCACATTTCAGAACAGCAGTCTAAGAAAAATAGGAATTTACTTGCATCCTTATGAATACTAACACAAACTTTGGCATACATATCTAGCTAAAAGATAAGTATTGGAAAACACAAAGCATGACAGAATGGAGCCCAGTCCAAATGATGATGACTATGAAAACATGGATCCATAAGCACCCATTGACCTCCACAGACAGAGGACAATGGGCTATGCAAACTCAAACAAAAAAATATTAGTTTGATCAGCCACCTTAGGTGCTTTCTCAGCTTTCAGTTTTCGGACCACTTCTCCTTGCTCTGCTACTTTATCATACAGAGCTTTATTGTCCAGGGTGCCAGAGGTCTGAAGCTTTGACGACTGTTCAGTTACAGATACTGGAGGATTTCCAGGCTTATAATCCTGGCCTGTCTTCTCTTTGTATTCTGCTTTCAAGGCCAGCAGCTGTTTCACAGCTTTATCAATATCTTCTTTTGCTGCCTTCTTAGCTTTCAAGTCACGAACTATATCACCCTGTGCAGACACTCTGTTGTAAATGACCAGGTGACCTTCAGATACAGTACAGGTTGGAGTAGAGGTATCACCAACAAGTGGAGCAGATTTTCCTTTTACAGCTGAACTAGCCTTAAAAAACAAACAAACAAAACAAGTATTTGGCATGATAATCTTGTACAGTAATATATTTTATGGCACTTATCCACAACACAAGTTTACCTCTTTCTTTGCAGTTTCAGCTTTGGTCTTCTCTTTTGACCCAGATGTTGGCATTTCCTTAGTGTGTCCATCAGGGATGTAAATCAAAATGCATGGGGCATCTTTACAGCTGTAAGGACTATAAAAGGATTGATAGAAAAATATAACAATAAGGGACATATAAGATACAGATGAAATGTTTATTGAAACAAATGTTCTACTCTTTCTACAAGATGCTCTTTGCAAGTTAATCTTTGTACACAACTGTAGTTACCCAAATTTACGTAAGAGGGGATCTGCATTGATTCCTGTTACGTACAAGCGTTCTTTATGTTATATTATGCTGCAATGCAGTGTAATTTAGATGTCTGGCAGCTTGCTAAAGAACTGTTACAATAGTGTGTGCACACTTAACTGGGCAAATGCCCATTTTATTCCTTAACACTGTTCCTTAATTTATATACTTAGAATCACAAGGAAACCATGATCTCTTCACTAAGTTCAAGTTAGCTGGGGTGCATCAAAAGTGCTTTGCAGAGGAAGGAATGTACAAGCTAAAAGCTATGCCAGTCCATAGAAATATTCCACAGAAAGGTCATGGGAAAGGAGAAAATATTTGCAGGCAACATTACTCTTGCCAATGCATGTGTGAAAACATTAAAACACAGCAAGCTAAAGCAAATTCTGTGAAGTATGCTTAAGTCATTCTTTGGCAGTTTACCTCACTGGCTCATAGGGCTGATCACAAATAAAGAATCCTCTCCTCTGAAGTTGTATGATGTCTCCTTTTTTTAAGTCCCTAAGGCAAGGATCACCTAACATCAGTTCTTCTTGCTGTAAGTGTTAAAAGAAATCAGTTCAAAACTTAGAGAGCGCACAAGAAATAGTAAGAAATACAGTAGAGCTGTAGAAGGATAGTGGTGATTTTCTGATTCTGGAAGTGTTGAAATGTTAATTTCAGGAGCAGCAGAACAAGTACTAGCAAGAAGATGCCATATTATAAGAATGCATCAAGACAAAAACCTGAAACTATTGGTCCCAGATCTGCAAAAGCCAGGCAATGCCCGAGAAAAAACATGAATAAAATTTTAATTTTGAAATTATGAGAGGTTACATGGAAACTACAATACACCAGCACATGATTTCCTTGTTTGACAAATGAAACCTTTAAATTAAAAAAAAAAGAGTAACTAGAAATAGTGAGCGGGGGGGAGAGGGGCAGGGAACAAAACAAAACAAAAAACCCCACAAAACAAAACAAGAAACATTAAACTTTGTGGAATAAAGGGGACCAAAAGATAACTTACCTTGCTATTTCTGTTGATATATTGCTTGAAATCTTCATCTTTACCTAGAACTGGCTTAGTGATCAGATGCTCATAATTAACACAGACAGCTGGAATGAGTGGTGCACGTGGAGTTTCTGCTAACCAAGTGATCTTAGTCGTTTTCTTGAAGTCCTTATTCTCTAAGTTCAATTTGGCATTGATGGACACAATTTTTCCACTTGAATTTCTACAGGAAAACAGAAATTGTAAGAGTAAAGCCTAAATGATTAGTTCTCATTTGATACTACAGACCATCAATAGATTCACTGAAAAACAAGTGTTCAGAGTCCATTTTTGAAGTGTGGGAGATACAGGAAAGGAAAGAGTATATTCACTTCTGTTGAAGCTCTCCTTTAATTTTGATTTCTTAAACATCAAGAGACAGTAAAGAACATGGAAAAAAAATCTCAGTATATTTATATCCTCCATCCCAGCTCACCCCATTCTGCCACTGTCACAACATGTTTGTATTTCAGAGATACTATGATGACATTAATGGTCTCCTTCGCCACCTCAACAATTCTGCAACTGAATCGGCGATAGGTTTAGTTTTTTAGTATGCAAAAGCAACATTTGTTACAGGGTGAAAGTTGTTAAAATTCCAGGTGGTTTTTTTTGTCTGAAAAAGCTTTTTCACAGTGGAAATATTGCCACAGAAACGTGGATAAGAGGGACATACAGTATCAGGACTGACTGGTGACTTCAGACCTGAATCTACAGTAAAATATGCTCTATGCTAAAATGCAGTTTTGTGGCATATTTCAAAGTAGACATCTATATATAGAATCATAGAATGGATATGCATGGACAACCATCAATATTTTACTGTTACAAGTTACCTATTAAAAGAAATTTTTAAAAATCAATGAAAGCTGAAAAGCAAAAATTAATTTCATCTCCCAGTAAACAGGTTACCTGTTTAATTTGGTGATGATAATATTGCCCCAATTTATGAATGTGACCACCTCTCCCTCTGTCAGGGTCTCTGCATCTGCACCCTCGATCAGGACTCTGGAGCCATACCACACAGGTTTCAATCCAACATCAGCATTCTGTGAATAATGATTTTAATTTCAAAGGAGAGACTGTCATTATATAAGCTGACTAAAGTTAATGCAGTGCCAAAACACTGCTTTATTTATGACAGAAGATAGATGAAGACAGAAGACAGACAATAATGCAAAGCTATAGTATTCTTCCACAACTCTTTCAGGTTTCTCGTTCACAGGTGTTGCATATGTTCCTCTGATGGTACACTTCAAAAATCCGAACTTCTATCAAATACTAGCTCCAATACAACTGATAGCATACCTCATTTCCTTAAGGTCCATATCTCTTTAAGATCTTGGAAGTAAAAATTAAGTAAGTTTTTCTCAAGTTTCCATTTTACTATGCAAATTCCTTTCAAAAATAATTTCATAACTCTTATATTTGCTCTTTTATATAGTTAACATGGAAACAAATATGGAACATCTCTCAGCAGCATAGATTTTTAAAGACAGAAATTGGAAATACGTCACTTATAACACAAAAAATACTCAGCTTTAAAGCATCTCAACAATGGAGAAAACCTTTTTTTTTAAAAAAAAAAAAAGGGTAGACAGCTGGGAGTTCAGACTTCTTCAACTGATCAGGAGTTTGAAATTTGTTTCTTCTGGTCAGTGCTTATTTCATTATATACTGTAGGAAGCATTTTTAATATCAATGTTTTAATATGCTGGCTTGCATCTGACCAAACTTTAGACTTTTAGACTCTTTAAAGAGTCACAATTCTCACTTGCATCTGCTCAAAACCTGTTTCCTTGTTCATCTGCTGTATGGAAGAGGGCAAACTAGATGTTCACCTCTCAGTTACCAGAAACTGCTACAGGAACACTCAGAGCAACAAAATAAAAACAAATAAATGAAGCAAAACCTCAACAATATTCACTTGTTTCTCAATACAAGTGTGATATCTGAGGGCTGCTTTCAGTGAAGCTTAAGTACAATTTGAGATGCCACGCTCAAAGGAAAGCATCTTTCCTAATTGTAGTGCCAATAAGAATTGTAACAGTAACACACTTCTTAAGGGATATTATTCTGTTTACTGCATACTAAGAGTATCAAATTATCAAGTTCTTAACTTTTAACTATTTGTTATCTGAATTTAAAAGTCATATTAAAAAATCCAGAGATTGGTAGAATTAACAGTTTACCACTCCTCTACATAAGTCTAATTTTATAAACTATTTTTAAAAAAATCTCCTGCATTCCTCACTCTTATGGATAAGCAGTATTTACTGTATTATGCCTGTAAAGTTTGAATAAAATTTTATATTTAAACTTCTCTGTGAAAGTTAGTATCAGTAATAAAAACAGCCTGAGTGTCACTCCATACTTTGTAACATCCTGCCTCTTCTGAAAACTCCGAGAGGCCTTTCGATGCACTGTCTATATGCACTCTAAGTATTTACAAAAGCAGTTTCCTACATCCTCTTAACAGAACAAACACATTCAGTAGTTGCCCAGCTTTTGACAATTCCGTGAAAAAAAAAAGTACACCTTGGTTTTATCTCATGGTGCCTGAGCAAGTTAAAAGCAGGACTCTCCTTGCTGACTGCTCCAAGCCAAGATGCTTCCAACCTTACTGATCTGCAATACAAGAATATTAAGAGAGTAAAGCAAGAACCTTTGGATGCTTAGCCACTTCTTTCATCTCCTCTTGAGCTTCAGGAATATTTACTGGGACCACTGCATCTTTCAGTAAAGCAGTGTACCGAGGTGCTACTGGGTCTATAACCTACAGAAAACAAATGAGGTGGATCATGACTATATGACATTGACAGAGAAATAAGATGTTGTATAAAACAACAACCACCAAAAAGGGATATTAACTGGTATTCTTTATGTTACTGCATTTTTTTATGTTAGCTTTAATGTTACTTTAATCCAAACCCATCGAAGAGAAAAGTAAGAAAACAGTGGTAATACTTCACAATTTCCCATCTTTACTGAAATACTTTGAGTAAAAACTATGGATTGTGTACTACTGACACCAAAATTATGAGCTAATGTCTCATAAGGGAAGACATCAAAATGTACTTTGATAAAGTTTTACTATGCACATAGGCTATGCACATCTGGACCACTTTCTCTCTAGGTAGCTGAATAATAATTTATCAGTGTAGTTCATTCTTTTTCCAGCAGCACAAGACCTGACCCCATACTCATTTTCCAGGTTAGTACTCCAGCAGAATCAGGGACAGAGCTGGCTACAGAGGAAGCACCAATTAAGTCTGCAATTTTAATACAGGCGCATTAGATACTATAATAAGGCAACACCATAACACTGACTTCATCAGGACTTCTACAACATGAGTTTGGCAAGAAAAAGATACCACTAAAAGATACCACTAAAATGTCTTCCTGAATTTTTATTACCCATTTTCAAACTCAACTGACATAGTTTTTTACAGCATTTTTCATACCTGAAATACTGGTTTGTCAAACTGTCCAGAGGCACTTAAAAACATAATTCAAGTAAACCAGTTGTCTAGGTCCAAAAGGAATATTAGAGATCTATCAGTTTAACTGGAAGCTAACACAAAGGAAAACACCTGCTTTTATTAACATAAAGTCACTCTTTCTCCTTAGTTTGTTCCTGCTCAAGTGAAAAACTACACAGCCATTTTAGAAAAAAATATTTAGCATCTAATTACTTGACATTAGCAAGTAAGGTGATATGATGAGATATTTCTAAGAAGTCACACATTTGTAAGTTCACAGTCACTTAAGTCAGACTCCTAAATGTTAGACTCACACTTTAAAAAAGGGACTTTTGTATGTATCTCAAAATATAGATGTATTATGTGATTTAATATCATAATTTTGATAACTAAATGACTGAATTTTACAATGTTATTACCAGGCTCTTTATTTTATTCATTAATACTCACAATCCTTCCTCAGATGACAGGTGTTCAAAAGTCAGTAGCATACTTACAGGGTAACATACAAAATAAGAGATCTCACATCGACAAAGACTTTGAGCTCAGAACTACCTGCATGCTACCAATTGGTTTTGCTCATATTGCAAATTGCAAACTATCTTTACAGATATATGTAGATGAAAATGGCTAATAAATATGGTACTGTCCAAGGAGTTGAGTCAGAGGTCTAAGAAACTCGGTTTAAAAGCCAATTCAAAAAATAAGCCCTGACAGTCCAAAAATCCCCAATGGATTTTTCCCCAAAATCCAATTCTTAGTCATAAATATATTTATGCAGCAACAGAAAGAACCAATTCATAAACCTTTGTGTATGTAGCAGACCAAATGCAAAATACACGAAGAAATACAAGACACATGCCAGACAAGCAAAAACTACTTAAATGAACGGATTTGGGTACTATCTTAGCAAAACCAAGCAGGAATCCCAATGCAAAATAACAGGTGTTTCCACAATCACACAAAATATGCAATCAGCATTATAACAATTCGCCTTATTATAGTGTCCAAGCATCCGCTGCCAAAAAGCGACTAACCATGTCAAGATGCAATATTCCTTATTTGACATTCAGTCAGAAACATCAGCAGTGCTGACTTTATCTACACAGGCAGTATACCCAGCGTGGTAGTCCTTTTGCCACAGAAAGGAAAAGCGGCCAACATGAATCAAATTGAGTAAGATTTGTGTTTATGTTAACAAGTAAGCCAAACCAGAAATGGGCAGCCTTTTAAAACTAGGAATAATGCATTTTCAGTGGGTTTGTAGAGCTCCTGTTATATAAGCAAATGTGACTGTGCTATGAAGCTGCAAAATGAGAGCTTATGCTATGTATGCTTACAGCACTGTAAGCTATATGCTAAGGTAAAAAGCATTAAGTAATACCTTCTTACAGATAGCTCGCAGCTTGAAAGCAGAAAAATGAAATGCAGTTTTCATATCAGGTTTTACAGCAAATACCATTATCTTTCCCCATACTACTAAGTAAGGCAAGTAACTATTGGTATAGGAAAATCAATAGGTTTAGTGCTAGTTCATGTTAGAAAGGGGGGGACATTCCATTTTCCTGAGTGTGCCAAATGATGCAATATATTGCAACTGCTACTTGTTGTGATAAGCACTCCAATGAACGCTGGATTCTCTACATATCTCAGAAAGAGGATATCAGAAGTAGCATCAAATTCAAGTAAGCACATACCTTTTTGTTAAAGGACCAAATTTTATCCCACTCCATATTCACAACAGATCGAGAGGAGCCCTAAAAAAAAAAAATCCACATTAATATAAATATTCTAGCTATTAGACTCATTTAAAATTAAGTCCTTTAAAGACTACAAACCCTCTATTGTTTGCATTCATCAAAACAGTTTAGAAAGGCATCTTGAGCTTGCAAAATAAACACCTTTTAAAGTAAGAAACCTGCTGTCCCCATTTTGCCAGGACCTGCTCACAGCCATTAAAATTGTTGAAGCCATAACACATAAAAGTAGCAAATCTTCAAAAGAAGAAACCTCCCAGTGACAGGTACTTTAACTGAAACTTCACAAAAACTTGTCCTTACCAAGTGAGATTCAAGAAATCGGAAGGGAAGACGACACCCACCTGAGCAGCGATAAACTGCTTTAGCCCTTCAACTGTCATGCCTCTTCTTAGGACACCACGCACCGTGGGAAATCTTGGGTCATCCCTAGTAGAAAAAGATGTTTCATCAGTATCACGCACAGACTGATCAAATACTTTACTAATACTGCCAGACATGAAAGGCCCAGCTTCAGTGTTATTTCGCTTGTGTGAACTAAGTGCTAAATAAGAAGACCTAACTGAAAAGACTAAGCTCTTATCCATATAAAATGTATGGTGCAGATTTTCTTCTACTTCACCCCAGGGAGGGAAGCCATCTCTTGGTGAAGTGGCTCTTCTCCTGTATCTACTCAATCTTAAGTCCCTCAAAAACTGGCACAGTAAAAGTTATGTCCCTATCACATTACTTCATTTTCAATGGCACCTGAATAACAGAACTTGAAACAACAGGGCTTCATTCTTTCTTGCTCAAAAGAAAACCGAAAGAGATGAGTGACAATGACAATGTTATCTCTCAATAAGTGATAGAATTCTATGATTTTATTCTCTTATGCAGGAAATTAAAAGGTTTAATCTGAAATGTAAAATACATGTTGATGGGACTACGAATCAAACCTTGCTGAGGACATAACAGGGAGATTTAGGGAAGGAGAGGTCATCATGACACCAGCTACACTTGTATGGGGGGAAAAAAAAAAAAAAAAAAAAAAAAAAGGAAAAAAAAAGAGAAAGATAATTTTAGCTGTAGCAGAGTGGCTCCATGCATAAGCTAGGAATCTAGGTTTCCAACATGACTGAAAAATAAAACCAACAAAAAAAAGAAAAGAGCACACGACACACCTAAGCAAGACAACCAGGCAGCCTCGGAACTTGTGTAAAATGATGCTCCTATAGGCTGAGCACAGAATCACCTGAAATCAGCCCAGGAAAAACACTACAAGCAGTTGTCTGCCTTAGCATTATCCATCAATTATCCATGTACGGGCTCCTGTACAATGAGAGGACTTCAGATGGTGTGCTCCCACAGCAAGCCCATTGTAGGAATGAACAAAGGAGCTTCTAGTCTAGACTCTGAACTATTTCCAGAAGGGTAAACTCATGGCTCACCCTTTCTAGGAAAATACTTAGGCTACTAGGCCACTGAGCACTATCTGCAGAAATCCAATTAACATGAAAAAAAGAACAGAAAAAAAAGTGGGGAAGGGTAGGCAGGAGGGAAGTAAGACAGATTTAACTAAATGGATAGGACCAGTTCTTTAATTCAGACCCCTTCTGGCATTGCTCAGGAATGCATCTGATGACTCAGAGTGGAAAAGGTGTAAGTAGCAAGAGCCAGGGTCCAAAAATAAGCTACCTCATGTTTATTACAGGATATGAATATGTATGTACACAGTTACTGTAGAGTAGTACACAGACCCACTGTACATGAAGAAGCCACTGTAATTAATCTATGTTCTTAAATATTGTTTAGTCATTCATGCCGCTTGATGTCTAAGCACAGCGAACGCATGCATAAGTTATGAGTATCTTAAGGAGCAATGCTGTAACATACCATCCATCCACAAGCCCTTCATTGACAAACCATGTGAGCTTTCTCTTAGACAGCACAGTGTTGTTGAGGTTTAGTCGGCTATACTCCCATATATATGGTTTCCTTATGCCCAGTGCCTCAATGATCCAGTAGAATTGTTCATCTCTGTCATGGTATTCAGTTGTTCTCAATGCATGTGTAACACCTTCAATACTGTCAACAATGGGGCAGGCAAAGTCATATGTGGGATAAACCCTGGGAATAGAGACCTTCAATTAGCAGGGCAGAAGAACAAAACACTTTCCTGACACGTAAACATTTAAACTAAGCGTAATTTATATTTATATATTATAAATATTTATAATCTATGCTCCTGAAAACTTTCATATCTAGACTAAAAGAGCACACACACAACAAATTGTCCATAAAATGATCCAGAAGAAAATACATTTTTAAAACAATGAAAGCCTTGAAGAAATTAATTACCCTTAATATTAAAGACTAAAAATAAAAAATTCCTACACTGCCATTATTTTAAAACACAAAAAATGCTAACTTATAGGGGTTTTTCCCTTAAATATCAAAAAGAATCATTAGTTGACTGAATAATGTGCAAAGCTTTCATGTTTAAAAACAAACCCCTACCCACACACTAAACCAATGTTTTCAAAAAGGGAGCTATATAGCTGGAAACAGTTTCAAATAAGCACTGAACCATAGCATGGAATAACTGGGTAGGCTTACTTCAATGCACAACGTAGTAATTCTTCATTCTGCATAGAGACAGCAGCTGCTGTGAAAATGGAAGCAGCCACTCAGGTAAGTAGCTCAAGGATGTTTTGCAGCAATGTGAAATTGCAGCAATGTAAAATTGCTATGGTTCTGTTTAAGCTTCAAGAGCTTAAGCAAACAGCTTTGTTGTCCAAGATACAGCCATTAAGTCTTAATTCATGTTTTGACTCAAACCTCTTCCCTGACATACAATGTATTTACGGATCAAAACTGAAATAATATTCACTGCTGACCATGGTGGCCAGCTTGCAGGTTTTAAGTCAGTTTCAGAAGTCAAGAGACTCATTACATAATCTGACTGAAAAATGCTAGCAGGTTCCAAGTATTAAAAGAAGTTTACTAAGGAATGGTAAACACCCTGAAAAGAGTAAAATATCACAGGCCACACAAGGAGGAAGTGAACGTACTTGTAGGTACTTCCAGTACGTGGGTGAGGTTGGTTTTTACAACGATAAAGAGTTGGATCCCTCATACATCCATTGTTACTACTCATATCTATTTTTGCTCGTAGACAACAAGTTTGTCCATATTCCGTTCCCTTTTTCATTTCCTCCCACATTTGTAGATTCTTATTAACACCTAAGAACAATAAAAATAAATCATTTTCTAAGGTATTATGAAGTTGATATAGAACCATGTTTTATTACTGCATTAAGAAAAAGCAATCTCATCCTCCCTTTAGATACTGGAATTCACTTTCACACATTTTACATTTTGAATTTTTTATAAGTGGTAATGAATGGTAATGAATTCATACACACACAAGTTCACTGCACCTGTCTAAACATACACTTATTCCAGCCTTCCAGAACAAAGCACTAAACACTTCCAAGTTCCTATAAGGTCCTTAGAGATATGCAATTAGTCATCTCATCCATCTTTGTTAATAAAAACAGGTTAACGGGTGCAAGCTAGAACGTAGGAGGTTCCGCATAAATATGATGAAGAACTTCTTCACAGTGAGGGTGACAGAGCACTGGCACAGGCTGCCCAGAGAGGTTGTGGAGTCTCCTTCTCTGGAGACATTCAAAACCCGTCTGGACATGTTCCTGTGTGACCTGACCTAGGTGTTCCTGCTCCAGCAGGGGGATTGGACTAGATGATCTTTTGAGGTCCCTTCCAATCCCTAACATTCTGTGATTCTGTGAAAAATCAAGTTTTGACACCGAATTAAAAACATAAGAAAGCAAGATGGAAGCTTAAAAGATCTTACAGTTATTTCTGTGTTTTGATTCCATTCTTTGCTCACGCTCTGCTTTCATTTGTTCTGCAGGAGTATCATCCACATATGCTTTCCCTTCTTGAATGAGCTTTTCAGCATATTTCATTATTGTTTCAAAGTGATCTGAGGTATATGTAAATTGATCTGGTTTGATGTGCAGCATTGCAACATCTTCAAGAATAACCTGTAAAGTGTGAAATCATATACTGTAATATTCAGGAAAAATAGTTTTCTTAAACCTCTATCTGTTTAATGCCAGACGTGGTGTTTTTAATGCTACATTGTCCAGGAAGGATAAACCATAAGAATAATATGACATGCCCGTCATCAATTAATCATTAATTCAGAGCCTGTAATTTTATGACATCAGACCTAGACAAGAAAAGAGGTAGGACAAGAAAAGGAGATGAAACCTGAAACAAATTACTTGTTATGGACTAAGTAGTATTCATACAATGAAAACAATAGTGTATTGCAAGAGTTGCATATCTACATACTGTAAAATAAACATTGGAGAATGGTAAAAATAAGCTACCAGTAAAAGGGCTTTAAGCTTTTTAAGGTAAAGATAATGGAAATTTCTTCCAAGCATAAGACTGAAGTCTAATACTGATACTGTAAAAACCTAGTGCAAAAAAAGTGTGCAAGAGCAGATCTAAGTGTCATTTACCTTTGAATTAGCTATATAGAGAACAGATTTCTCTCTCTCTTACCATACCTTTTCAAAGTCTTCTTTCTCTTTCTCTGGATTTGTGTCATCAAATCTCATAATAAGTTTTCCTTTAAAGTTAACTTGGTAGTGCTGATTTAGCAGGGCAGCTTTGGCATGGCCAATATGCAGATATCTAAAAAGGAAATAAATAAATACATAAAATACATACACCAGTACTATTTCAGCTAGCCTTTTTTTTTTTTTTTGTGAGGGAAGGAGAAAGAATAGAAAGCAATACCTAAGTATAACATAAATTTTGTTGAAATATTATACATTTATGAAAGTAGATTATGTTTTTCCTACCATAAATTTAGTAGTTAACTGTTAAAAAATATCTAGATCTGTAAATTAGAATGTCACTATGGATATAAAGATAGGAGTGCAATTATCTCCAGTTTTACAGACTAACATAAACCAACTGTTGATGATACTCAGTAGTAGCTACCAGATAATCTGAACCTACCACATTCAGAAGAGTGGAATTTTCTGAAATGGTGGTTGCTGTGTATTTTTAACATAAGCTAAAGCTGTCAATTTAAACTAAATATAAAAAAATAAAATCCACAAAATGAAAATCGCTTCCAAAAAAAATTTAAAATATATGTCCCTAAAAAAGTGTTTTAAGTAAAACACCAGAATGAAGACACTAAAAGCTAGTAATGTGAGAACAATATATATCATACACATATATGTACATAATACATAACTCATGATATTTGAGTGGCAGTTTATAGTGGACTAATGGAGTAAGAAACACTACTACAGAAGTCACAGGATGCTGAACAGCCAGTTCAATGAAGAAATGCAGTCTTGGAAATTTTACAGCTCATCAGGCAATTCTAAAAAACAATCAGAAAATCGAAAGCTGGCTGAAAATTTTACTTATGAAATTGGCTCATCACATCTCCAGTGTGGTCTTTAAGGAGTTTGTGTTTTGGGACTAGTCACAGCCTGGACCCCTGGGACAAAGGCCTCCCGCTACATATCCTTTATCAAGCTTCCCAAAGGAAAGCTTGATAAGTCTTTCTCTTCTCAAATCTAAGCTTCCTTAGATTCAGAAGCTTCAGAAGCCTTCTTAGCTCAGAAGCACTGAGTCCTTTGACCCAACTCATAAAGACTGTATTTACACATCATAGCCCCTGTCAGTGCACATGCCTCCATTATCCATGCAAATGCCATCCTACTGCTTCTCCTCATCCCACTGCTGAGCAGCACTGTGTCACCTGATGACAACTAACCTCCTATTCCAAGTTCAAGCAACAGTGAAATGAGCTCTAGAGGAGAAGTAAACATTGCTCTAATGTAGATGTGAACAGAGCTTTAAATACTTTTTTGGCTTGAAAGTCTTGCCTGATAAGCTGATTAATGGCCTCAACAAAGCACCCTTTTTTTTTTTTGAAAGAAAAAACACAGATAGAACCTTCTCAAAGTATTTATGTTTCTTACCCACTTGCTTCAGGAGGAAACCTCACAATGACCTTTCCCACCTCAGCACCAGGAAGTTCAACAAACTTCCCAACATCTGCTTTCTTTTCTGTTGCCTTAAAAATTAGCAGAGATATAATTAGAGATCGCATTAGCTGTATAATCAGATATAAAACTAGATAATAGCTTCTGCTCCAAGGTCTCCTTTCAAACCAGGTAACAAAAATCTGCTATATTGGACCCCAAATTCACCTTTTCACAACTTTCACGTTACTCGTAGTACATCAAAACAATCCTGGAGTTTTACATTATTCTGTCAACTGTGAAGTTGTTTTATTTATTCCATAGAAGAAAATAGTTGCTAGCCATGTTTTTATATCTTAGTGCTCTTAACCTGAATGCGATTAACAAGTTCAATCAACCAAAGACTGCAATCTTTGCAGGTCTATCAGGATCTCAAAATCCTCTCTAGAAAAAGCAAACTATATATATAAGAGCAGTGCTGATTAAGAGGTGCCATTTTTACATGATTCCATTTAAGCACGGGACTACACCACTCATGCCTTACTAAATATGAAAGTGACAGCTTTATTTTTCAACAAGAGTTTACAAAAATTTAATTTACTGTACAACTGATTCTTTTTAATTTATTTTTTTTTCTTTTTTTTTTTTTTTAATCCAACCTGAAAAAAATATATGTCATACTGTATTTGCGCAAATAAAGCTACTTTCTTCAGAGCATCTGAGTAAATCTTACCATTTTAACCTTTGGTGTACCAGAAGCCCACTTAGCTCCAACTGACTGAAAAGCAGGCTGTACCTCAAGAAAGACATACCATCGCTTTGCATGGACAGGAACTTTGTTTTGCTGTAATTGCTCTTGCCATATGTTATTATCTGTTAGAAAACAAACCATTTTTCAAGCTATTAAATTACAAAAATTGAATGAATACCAACAGCAATTTTTAAGACTAAAATAATATTGATTTAAAAATCTATTTATGCTCTCTTCTGAAAAGAGATTTAGCCATGGGGACAACAAGTCATTCTAAAGCAAATTAAATAAACAAACTCCTTCCAAACCCAAAACATACTGAATTCTTTCTTTCATTTATCAAAGCAGATAGGACTAGGGAACATAATTTTTTTTTGTATCACCGAGATCAAAATTAGTAACACCTTTTTTTTCAAGACAGAAAGACAAGATATCCCTCTAATGTGTCTACATTGGACATTTTCTAAGCTTTAACAGAGGTGAAGCATGTATCAATAGTACCCTTTATTTTTGAGGGGCTGTATTCCCACAATCTACTTTTCAAGAAACACATCTTCACTAGAAAGATTCTGATGGGGAAAGGAGATAAAAAATGAAAGAAGTACTCTCCTTTCAGATTTCTCTCAAGAGCAGCAACTTTGAAAAAATACTGAAAGATTTTATCTTGAATATGTATTTGTCCTGGTTCCCCAGGCACAGATCCATGGGCCAGCCATGCAGGCAGGCCATGAGTCAGCTGAGAGATCCAATCAGATCAGCTGACTCACAGGTGTATCCCATACTACTTCATCATGCTCATTATAAAAGGAGGGAGCTCACTGAGGGTGGGGTTCTTCCTCCTCTCCCTGAGGCTCCTTGTTGGTGGTGCTCTGTTCCTGCCACCAGCATTGAGAACCACACTGAGTAGACCCTTTGTGCTTTGCCTTGATTATTGTTTCTGTCTTGTTATTCTATTAAATCTGTCTATACTTCAACTCACGGGCCTTTTCCTTTTTTTCCCCAATTCTCTTTCCTATCTGGGGAGGGAGTCTTGGGTGATATACTAACTGCTATGGTTTAGCCCTGAGTACTGGCTAACCGTAGACAGTATTTTACTTGCAAGACTAATTTGGTCCTACTGAATGGTAGACTGATACCTATCAACTTAGACATACATCTAAGAGAATATAAAAACTAAACCCATAAAAATAGTTCATCAAAGCTTCTTTTAACCTCTGAAGGATATTTCATAGGGTAACATACATCTCGCTTAATAAGTCAAACTAAACACCAAAGCAACTTCCTCTACTAAGATAATGTCATTGAAAAGTCAGTGTATAAAACTTTATTCTGCCTTAAATGATTTTGTAAGTATTTAATCCAAAATTTTGGGACACAGAAAATTTTCATATTTAGGAAACAGTTAATAAAAAGACACTCTTACAGCTAAGACAAAAGAAGTTAAAAAATTCCAATGTATAATTACATCCCATAAATTTCCACATATAACAATTAAAAAAAATTCTGGGGTTTCCTAAGCTATACTATTGCTATCACTAGCGATGCACAGGCCAAAGCAGTACGCGCAACAGTATGCAGCCTGGCATCCAGCTAAGAATTGCTACTAGCATCCACAAAAGAAGGAAATTTGAGGACTCCTTGTATACATTGATTGCTAACCAATGAAAGCAGGAGCATATACTGATACCTTTTAGTACAGCCCAGACACATAAGTCTGCGAGACTCAGAGAGTTTCCAACCAAATACGTTCTCAGAGACAGACAGTGGTTGAGCTCTTGGACTGCTGAAAGAAACTGACTGGCAGTAGATAACTTTGTAGCACTGAACTCCAGCCAATGGTCAATCTAGTTTTAAGGAACAAAAGACAGTCAAAGTTACTAAAACAATGAGAAATAAGCTTGTTAAAAATCTGAAGTAATATACAATCTATTTAATAACTGAACAGAAAATATTAACTAGAACATTAGCATTAAATATACTGGACAATAAATCACAATGTATGCTCAAAGAATATTTAAAATAAAATATACTGAAACGTTCACCCAGAACTACACTAAATGGTTACATTTCATTTCTTCCTCCAGGATGTATTCAAACTGCTGAAAACACTGACTTTACTGAAGCTATTCCCATTGGTATAAATAATCAGCAGTTCTTAGGTACTTATTTATCTCACACAGTATAAAATAATTGTCATTATCCTTCAACTATTTAGATACCACATTTGTGACCTATTTGATCTTTCTGGTACTGTTACTGGACAAGTATACCATTTTCCCCTACATCCTTATCTTCTCTGCCTCATCTCCTTTCAGATTTGGAGAAATCGAATCCCTTCAGCATCTCATTTCCCTCCCTCCTCTCCTGCAAAACGGTTCCCTCCTATGAAAGGAAAAATATCTTGGTACATAAATTTAAAAAAAAACCCTAACAATCAAGCCCTTGGTTAATAATGTATCCCTGTCTATAAACTGAATCCCTCAGTCCTGTAAGAAACTAAGAGACTCTTCTAGTCCTCTGTCCCTATTTCATGTGCAAGTGTTCCATAAACTGCATCAGGAATCCTTCCAATATCCGAGCCGACGTGGCAGGCACAGATGTAATTACACCACTACGGAATTCAGTACAGTCATTTGCAGTTATACTCCAAAACATTTGCAGCACAAATGCAGCTGTCACTGTACTTCTCGAAGTATAACTTTATTTTTGAAAGATGCAGAAGTGAAAAGAAGTATTTTATCAGAAATATCAATCTTGAAAGTGCATTTGCAGAGGTCTCGGGGTTGAACTTAAAAACAAGGTCTTTGGTTAGAAAGTTTAAATAGCCACAAGATAGCCTACAACTTTTTTAATGTCTTACAAGCAATATACTAAGACAGAACTTTCCTTGATACCAGATATAAGGGCTGAAGAATGATTACTAGAAAAGAGTTGAATCAAGTCCTTCAGTTCCCTCCTCAAATTTCAGAGGAAATAAAATTCAATTTATCTTCAATTATCATCAACTTAAAGTTCAGCACATGATTATGCTGAGCTAGACTCAGGAAGAATACCCTCTCATTTCATGTCATACCAAAAATTCCTAATAACTTTTCACAATCTGTGCAAACAAGGAAGACCAAAACAGTTCCCTCTGGGACAAAAATTCCGGTGCCCTCATGGCCACACTAGGGAGGCATTACAGAATACAGGACTTTGCACAAGGGAACAGCCCATCGATGAATGAAACATGGGTGAGGGTTTTGTCCATCATATACAGCAAAAACTAATTCGGTATTTCAGTGCCATACAGTGTTCTTTGAAAGGGGCAACCCTTTCAAAGTTCAGATTTATGACTCTTCTTTGTAAGAAGGAGCAAGCTTAAGGAAAAAAAAACCTTCAATATCCCACATAGTTGGAACTTCAGTCTAACGTTTATGTTAGACTGATACAGAATAGACACAAGTTGAAAAAACAAAACAAACAAAAAAGTTTGATTGCAGGCCAAAAGAAAGGAGAAAGGGGAAAAGAAAAAAAAGAAAAAAAAAAAAAAGAGGCATGATTCTTTCTTACCTCAGTGTGTTCCAACAGATTCGAACCATACAACCCAGCAGAACCAGCAATTCTAGCCAGATAACGAGCTATTGAATTCACATCAGTAAATGAAACATGCCTAAAAAAAGAAACAGGCAAGATAAATGTATATCAAATTACTACTTCCAGCTGAATTTTAATTGTACACACATAGTTGAAATGTGTAAAGCAAATGCAAAGTAATTTCTGGGTGACCCAATAGGTACCAGGTCACCAGAACAAAAAAAATACAGAGCAAAAGAATATATCAGTCCTTACTTTTCTATCACCAGATGGAAAAATAAGCTCCTAAACATGAAATAATTTTGTTTAGATAGACAGAAATTAAGACATTAAGAAAATAAAACTCTTGATAATTCTTTCAAAGAATAAAACTCTCTCTCCACATCTAATAATGTATAACCTCAGCTATATATTTTCCAGAATATAAGGAGCTAAATCAACATTTGTTTTCTTTCCTTTTCATACAAGAAGGATGACTCTGAAGAGGATTCCTAGAGAATCTACACAGGAGTCAAGCAGCCTCCACCATGGTTTTAAGGTCTAGCATGAGAGGGAAAAAAAAACCCTGTTAATTTGCTACTCAGAGTTGAACAAACTTGGCTGCCTGTATTTCTGTTTTTTACCCAGTCTTCTCCAGATAACAGACGTGTTTAAATTTGTTTTTCCCATTCTGCTGTTGAAAATTCTTGAGAGTTGGAGGTGAAAGGCTCTCCAAAGAGCATACTTCTTTCTGTGTTTTAATCTCCCTTTATTACAGAAAGCTGCATACTGTCAGAAATCTAGCTTCAAATTCATCTAAGATAAATGAGAACATTTTCATTAATATTTACTGAAGAGCTTTGGAAGAAAGGTGTATCACAACCATCAATTCTCCAGAGAATACTCATCTCCGCAGTCCCACATCAGTGTAGATTACAAAATTAGAGCTCCAATTGCTTCTAAACAAGCATTGATATCAACAGAAAGAGTTCCCGTAAGTGTTCTGTTCTGCTCAATTTAATGGACTGAATGCTACACTTCAATTTGTCCAAACAAGGTTTCATTTCTGTTCTGTCATTGTTCTCTAATTCCTGTTACACCTACTGTGTGCTTTACAAAATTAAAAGAAATTTTGATAGCCCTCAAAAAGCCTTGTAAAAATCAATGAAAGTTCTGAAAAAGATATAGAAGACTTCTTGATATATTAACAATTATAATGAGTCCCATTTTTAGTACAAATGGTTCAGCCAATCTCATTAGCTTTACTGCACTAAAACCTAAGGAATATAGTTTATTTGTTGGTTTTCTTTTTTGTTTGTAGCTCTTAATGCTTCTACGACCCAGTATACAGAAGAGCTGTAAAATGTAACTAAAAAGCCACACTGCAGGGCTCCACATATACAAAGTATGTCCTATTATAATTTCACACTGCTATCAGATTTTAGCGAAGCTTCTTCAAACGAAGAAAAATAAAACAATTCTGATACATTTGCATCTACAGAAAGTCTGTGAAATGTGCTTTTATTGTTTTTACTAGTTCATACTAGTACACTCAAGCAAAGCTGAATAAATATATGAAATGTGACAATGTTACTACAAGTAAAATATTATGTGTGCTTAAAAATTTGTTTATTTTCTTTGGGGAAAAAAGTATCTACTTCCACCCAAACATAGTGCTACTTGGCCTCCTTTCTTTGAAAAACCTACAAAACATCAAGGCTACTCTTTGCAGCTAGTCCCTGCTAACTCCAGGGATAAATAAGGAAGAATAATCAGGGACAATGTAATGTTACAGGCAGAGTCTCTCGAAAGTGACATGAAATGCCACATAAATACAAGGAAAAATGTCCCCCTGCACTCAGCACTGGTGAGTCTGCACCTCAAATACTGTGTTCAGTTTTGGGCCCCTCACTACAAGAAGGACACTGAGCTGCTGGAGTGTATCCAGAGAAGGGCAATGAAGCTGGTGAAGTGTCTGGAGCACAAGTCTTATGAGGACCGGTAGAAGGAACTGGGGTTGTTTAGTCTGGAGAGGAGGAGGCTGAGGGGAGACCTTATTGCTCTCTACAACTACCTGAAAGGAGGGTGTAGCGAGGCAGGGGGTCAGTCTCTTCTCCCGGGTGACTAGTGATAGGACAAGGGGTAATGGCCTCAACTTGTGCCAGGGAAGGTTTAGATTGGATATTAGGAAAAATTTCTTCACTGAAAGGGTGATCAAGCACTGGCACAGGCTGCCCAGGGCAGTGGTGGAGTCCCCAGCCTTGGAGGTGTTTAAGAGATGTGTAGATGAGGTGCTGACAGCTAAGTTTCAGCTAGTTAGCTGAAAAGTTTATCACCAGATTTTAACTGCACTTCAAAACATAATCTAGAAAAATAGCAAATAAAATGTTCTCTCTTGTTCAAGTCAAGTCATTAGAACTAATGGTTTCCTTAAAAAAAACCCAACAAAAAAATCAAAGTCTGAAATATCCCAAGTGAATTTCAAGTCATGCCGAAATAAGATATCTTCAGCAGAATTGATGCCATGAAACCCATTTACCAAAAGCATTAGTTGAGATATGAGTTCAGCTGATGCTTCTCAAGTTACAGATACGCTTTTAACAGACTTTAAAATAGAGAATCAATTTTTAAAATGATTGTACAACCAAGCAAGAGAGAATTAATGCAATATTGAGGTCTGGAATAACTTCTCAAACATAATACAATGCCAGGAATGAGATGACACTAACACAGAAAAAATTCCCTCTGATGGAACCACAATGCTAGATATTATCCACATGTGGACAAAGCACAGAAGATGATATTTGGCTTTAAATTTCTGACAATTTCCATTACAGCTAAAATGAGTGGTTTTGCCATGCAACGGGAAGAAGGCATGGTAACATAAAAGTATTTAATAAAATAAAATATTACTTCAAAGATGAGTATATAAAATTATATTATTCCAAGATCATCCCCATGGGTCACAGGAGTGTGTACATGCATGTATATCTTTTGACACATTGCCTAAACTGAAAACGGAAAATGAAATTAAAATCTGACTACTGCTAAAGGAGGTAACTCTCTCATGCAACTAAAAAACACCCAATTACTCTGTTATGTATGCTGTATCCCACATGTTCATAAAACACACTGAAAATTATTAATGCTGTACCAATTAAGTCCCAAATACAACTTTCCATATTTCCCTTGCTTTAACTCAAAATCACAAATTCGATGTTGTCTTTTCCTGTGCCTAGTGATAACATGTAAAATCAGAGATTACAGTAAGGAAATAAGTCATCTCTGTTTTTAAAACAGAAAGCAATATTTGCAACCAGCAAAACAATCATTATGATTGAAGACTCTGAATCATCCTGTGCTTTGACTTTTTGCAGAAATATGTATTTAGTAACAAGCTCTTTCCTTAAGGTTAGAAGACAGTGGAAAACCTCAGTCAGCATTAGTTTATGAGCATCAACTCAGGATCTCCGCAGTACAACATCAAAACACAATGTTGTTTTTATAATCATTCTACAGACATGCAAGAATACCAATTTATGACGCATTGGTGGCTTCTACTGAAATAGCTCACCAAACACAATTTTGTCAGCAAGTCAGTGAACAATAGAATTTTCCCTGTTCTTTTCAAAAAAAAAATAAATCAGTACTCAGAAACTACACTTATAATCACTAATTCTAAACTCATCATAGTGTTAATATGCTTGCCATTGGGATTGCAATGTTTATGGTTCAAAATGTGTTCCTTACTGTAGAAATTAGACATCACAGATTTCCACTGATATGTCAATGGTACTTAAGATAGCAGGTATTGGTACTGCATTTCTGACATATATATGCTCCTACTTGGACCATAAAAACTACCTTCATGCCCCATACTTGAAAATATTTATTTCAATGGTAGAGTATTTTTAGAAGGATAAACAATAGATTTCTACAAAAATTTCCAAGATTGTTTCTACAGGTTGCAGATGGATACGCTGGACAGCATGGCATAGTTAAGTCATACTGTTCCAAGACTGCCTTCACTTATACACAGTGGTGAGCCCAAAATAATGCCAAATCTTTAAAATTAATTCCACCGCATACTTAGGAGTCCAAGGAATCTAGTGTACAAATCTTGCCTAATATAAAATGGCCTTGCTTTAGATAATCATGGCACCTAAACAATAAAGTGACTGGTACTGCATAAACCATTAGACAAAAGTGTACATAAATAAAAATACCAGAGCTCTTTCCATAAAGATCAAGTTAATTGCAAATGTTTTGTCTGTGCTACAAAGAGACATCAGTAATGCACTGATGAATAAAACCACATCCTTCTCTTCCTCCTACCTGAAAAGGTTACTGTCAATGTTACAACCATGTGATTTCGGAAACTGCTGACCCAAAGCTAAAAGGAGAGATGCAAAGTCACTTACTCAGACACACGAAGGATGGTTTCTTTGCCTTCTTCCAGTGAAATTTCAACATCATTCTTCACATGCTCCACCGTCAGCAGAGCTCCTTTAAAAAAACAAGAGAAAAAGATACTGAACTTTCTACCAGGAAAGGTATCTTTCATAGTAGCAACAAAACATTTACAGTTCTTTTCAAACAGTACCAGGTGACTGAACTGGCTCCTTCAAGTAAGACTGCCCAGGGAAGAAATCAATGTTCAATCTCATATGCAAGAGGCTTCTTATTCTTGGCAATCTATTGAATTTCAAATTGGTAATGTTCACCGTACAATAACCTGCAGCGAGCTCAGCGTCAGCAGCAATAAATCTTGTTTCCTAAGAGTACTGTAAAAATTAGTCCTGTCCCCCAATATATACAGAGAACATAATCAAATTGCTTTTGTTTATTGAACAGTATAGTAACATATTCCATCCCAGCCCTAACATACGCATGAGAGGAGATCAATTACTGAATATATCAGTACTTTTTGAACAAGGCCGAGAGTACTTTTAACCTGATTTAATGTTTATGAAAGGATTAGCCATTGAAAACCAAGAAACTCTATCCATGAAAAAGTGCAGGAAGCATATACAGGGTTTTCAGAGTAAGTAGTTCAGCAGCAAAAGTACAGGATGGCCTCTAGAAATAAAAGACTTATTTAAGTTTTTAGGCTACATCATTAACTGGAAGACAGCTCTGTCCATATTCAGAATGGCTTGACACAAACCTGCTCTGATCTCGATGCTCTATAGCATGACGCAGTAGCTCAAACAAAGCACCGAGCTAACTTGGCTGTGTTTCTGGATTGGCTGTGGTCCAGATTCAGCCTGCTGAGCATAAGTAGAGGAACTTGTGTTCTTTTGCTTTGCTCAGAAGCATGTACAAAGCCAGCAAGCTTTTGCATAGGCAAACATTACTTAAATGAAACTAGTCAAAGGACTACACTCTAGGTATCGAAAGGCATCTAACCTGTTACAGTCTTCATAGTGTGCCGTGCACTTTATCTTCCCTAAAACAACGCACAGACTACCCAAGGCAGATGATGTTGTAAGCTATTAATACACTGGCCTAAATACAAAGCACTGGAGCTAGGAATTCCCTAGCTCTCACCTCTGCTCAGCTGAAAACCCTTCTAGTGGCATTAAGCTTTTATCAACTGTAAGTCAAGGTTGTTCTTTTCATCCCTTAGTTATCCATCTGTGAAAGTCAGGGTGACATCCCTTATGCAATATGTTTGTAAAACATGTAAGTATTTTAATAATGTGCATGGAAATGCTTTGAAAATGACAAGTATTATGCACACCAAGCTACATAATTGATATTAATTACAGTAAAGGCTACTACACTTTTCTCAGCATACAGTCATGACAAAGAGTACAAAGTAGGAACAAGTATGATGACTGCACTTGTCTTGATATAAATGTTTACCAGTGTTTCATCTTTAATGTTTCTGACATAATTATGCAATCTCCTGAATTAAATCTCAAGTACCACTTACCACCTATCAAAAGAAAAAATCCTCCAAAGCCCCTAAACCCATGTTAATCACAGCTCACATTGTATCATATCTTTTCAAGCAAATCATTATAAGCAACTATCAGGAGAAAAGGTATTCAAAACCTATATGTTATTACACCTTAAATCAGTAGTCATACAAGTTGTATTCAACTCTGAAATGCATGCGAAACAGCATGAAAAAGAAATCAATAAACTAACATGAAGAATAGGAAGAATACGTATTTTCAGTAGCTGCAAATGGAGAAGTGGTATGGAATACATATAAAAGGCTGTTTCCAGATGGCAGAAAGCGTAATGAAGGAGGTTCTCACATTTTTAAAGGCAAAATAACATCGAAGGGCAGTGAGCAACTGAGAAAGAAAGGTTTTGCAGTGCGGCTTCACACCAGTTCCCCAGACTGCCCCAATTTCAGCAGCAGATTAGAACTGACAACGAAAGGCACCAGCGGTCAGGCAGAGCTCACGAATAAGCAATTCGAATTAGGGCTGCCTTGGAAACTTAGCCTCGGAGTGCTGTCACTCGGGGGGTCTGCGTATGACTCGGTTTCTTTTGTTAACTTGTTAACAGCTGGCAGCTGTCCCCAAACGCACCCTGCTGGACACCAGCCCTGCCCCAGCCCTGCAGACAGAGGCCGGGCAGGCGCGGCGGAGCAGTCGCTGCGGAGCCCGACATGCGGCCGGGCCCCCGGGCCGCCGCCTCCTCAGCACCTCAAGTGCCAGCGGGACCCCGCGGGGTCGGGGGCCACTCCCTGGCGGCGACGTGGCCCCCTCTGCGCCGGCCCGCCCGCCAGGGACCGGCCTCTCCGGCCGCCTAAGTGAGAGGGGGTTCGCGCCGCGCTCCGGGGGCTCGCCGGCCGCCTCCTCCGCCTGTGCCAAGGCCGCAGCGGGCACACGGCGCTGGCCTGCAGCAGGGCCGGGCCGCGGAGGGAAGGACGGACACAGGCCTCTCCTCAAACGCCTCAGCCCGTCCCCGCACGCGGGGACAAACCAGCGCGTGGCGCCGCATGATGCAACACGGCGGCCACGCGCCGGGCGGGCGGGCGGTGAGAGGGCAGCGCCCCGCTGGGCCCCCCTGGGGAGCAGGGGGGAAGGAAATGGTTGGCCCGCACTTACCGAGCGGGGGGCTCCCCGCGTTGACAGTGAGGCTCAGCACCGCCATCCCCGCCACCGCCGGCTCCGCGCCGGAACCAAAGGAGAGGGTGGGGCGGGGCGCGCGGCGGCGCCAGCTCGGCAAGGGCCGGCTCCGCAAGGGCCCGCTCGCAGGCCGCGCCCCTGGGCCCGCCCACCCCCCGCGGGGTGGGGCCGCGCACGCCAGTTCCGGCGGGAGAGCGGTGGAGGCGGTGCGTGAGGCGTGGCGGGGGGGGGTTTGTTCGCCTCAGTCGCCACCGGTCGGTCTGTGTGGGGGCTGCTACGGGCAGAAGGCTGCCGGGAGCAGGCGGTGAGGTTGGGGCCGGACCACCGTCCTGTATCGGGGCTCGGTAGAGTCTGGGGGGGCTGTGTGGAGGCTGCCCTGCCTCGAAGCGTCCCGTTGGCCTCAGTGGGGCTGGGCCGTGCTGGTGCTTTCTCTCCGAACAGCTGCTCCGGAGATGAGGCAGAGCCTTCCTGAGGGCTTTACAGGAGTGCCCTGTAAAGCCTCTTGAGCTGGAAGTCTGGCAGCAGCCGTAGAGGTAGCGTCAAACCTTTTTCTATCTATAATTATGCAAACAAATCAAAGAGCGCAGCACACACTGACACATGTGAGGACGGTGGTTTGACCCATCTGTTTGCATAGGACGTTACTTGTTACATCCCTCACAAACGCAGGTTTCACAGCGGGTCAAACTAGTCTTGGAATGAACTGCAAAAATGCGGTGTCAGCACTTCTTCACAGGAGACAGGCTCAAGTTCACATTGTTGCAAGGACAATGCAGTGTCACTGTGGTTCCACACCCCCCTGTCTGTTTTATCGATGGTACTATAGCACCTGATGTGCCAGCACAGAAATTCTCGAGTGCTTGATTGGTGGACCAGTGCTGTGCTGTGCAGTGGGTGTAGTGGTAGGCAGAGTATGACTGCACCTTATGTGCTGGCTTTTATCCTTCATTCTTGCTGCTGGATTTTGTTATATTTCCTTAATATTTTCCTTTGCTAGCAGCCTTACAGTTTCTGTAGGCATGGAAAGTGATTCTGTATGTAAGTGTCTTTACACATCAGGTAGAAGCTGGTGTATTCCATGTGCGTTTTACTTCTGTTAACTGTGAATGAGCAGAGAGATACGTTACAGGAGAATTAGAAAAGGGGTTATGCTGAGGAAATTTTAAAACATGTAGCAAGTTTCAGATGAAAATAAGGATATAGAGACATAAATGAAGATTACTAACAGTAGGTTCTGTACTTGAGTTTGTATTTTAATGATTACGTGGACTTATTAAAGCAGGCTTTGTGTTGTCTAAGTTGTTCTACGATATTCATTTTATCTTAATGTGTTTTGCAAATTCACATGCAGATTTTAATGTGATTACTAGAGCACACATATCCAAGAATCCTGCAGAAGATAAAGGTGAGAATTATGTATAATTGAGGCAGTGAAATTAGATTTTGTATTTGCTATGTGGTTCAGACTTCAGTCACAATTGATATGTGGAATAATTAAACTTATAATGGGTCAAAATATGAAGGTGGCTCTAATTAAATCGGGCTGAATCTCTCTTGCGTGCTCTTACTAGTCATGTGCTTGAGGAAGGAGAAGAAAGGTAGGCTATAGATGAAAGGATTAGAAGCATGTGTTGTTTCTATGTATGCAGCTTTAATCTAGTGTCACAATAGCATTATGGACTGGCTGATGATAGAATGTGGTGGTAATCTTGCTAATTTATCTGTAAATGTTATGATAAGCTGACCTTACTAAGGAGAGAGCTTCCTTAGGTCAATTTCCAAGTGTGCACATGGAGAGACTGGGAACATTTTAGCAAGAGTTGCCTTGTTTGTATCTTTTGGTGTTAAGATGTTCCTGCTTGCTGGAAATAGAGCCAGCTTTAAGCCAATGAAGTCATACTGGTGTGTCTTTGACCATGACACAGCAGGTGTCTTTCCTGCTGTGAGGAAAGAACCTCATCTAAGAACTCTAAGTAAATTAGAGTTGTTAAATATCTTGTGTGATGAAAGGAGAAAGAAGTAACTTGAACACACAGTTGAAACCTGAATTTCGAAATTTTCTTCTGTATGGAAAGCATAAGCTTTTTGTATCTTGAAGTTCAGTCTAGTTAAAGATGGTTTGAGTCTCCAAGAGTATAGTTATGCGGATGACTTAATCTTGTGGGCAGGGAGGAAGTGAGAATGGGTACAGTGCAACTTGCAGCTGCATTGCCATTCCTAGTGTCAGCAGAGGTTAAAGATAAAAAAAAAACCCATGCTGGGAGAGCTTAGGCATTCAGTCTTTAAGCAAGCAGTCAAGTTCAGGCACCTTCCCTGATACCACAAACATGAAAACTTCAATCCACACAGAGAACAGGAAGAAAAGCACAACTATGTGTTGTCCATTGAAACTAGCATCTCTTCATGGCGTGCCTCAGCATCTGTTTCATTGTTGGAGAGAGGGAGGCCCTAAGACTCCTTAATTTGAGAGACAGACCTGGGTCACAGTCTGGAGAAAATGAAGTACATAGGGGCCCTACTGGTTCAAGATACTCCAGAATCCTGAGGTTCCAAATTTTAGCTAGTTGTATGTAATTTACTACTTGTTCTCTTTTGTGTTCAAGTGGCCTGAACAGTTGAATCCTCTCCTAACCCCCACACCTATGGAAAAACTGTCTAGAACAGGCTCTCCCAATTTTTAAGTTCAATTTAGGTGATTTTGTCCCCTGCTCTCCCCCATCTCCTATTGTGCCTTTGCCCTACAGGAGGGGGAAGTGGTAGTGTCAGGTTCCTCAACACTTGGGGCTATTGGAAAGGCACTTGGGACTTTGTTTCTCTCAAAATTTGGTCATGAAAAAATTCAAGTTCCGGCATGTTGTCCTCATGTATGACAAAGGGACCTAGGATGCTCAAAGCTCTCCAAGACTGAGTTGGCATAGACTCTTGAGAGAGGCATTTCCAGATCATTAGAGAGGTGTTGCGAACTCCTCCCACTGTTGTAGTTTCCTTGGGTTCTCCTGAACTGAGGTGTCCTGAACCTTGCTGTATTAATGCTTCACTGATCCTCAGTGGATCCAACGATCCAAGAAACCCTGTCTGAGACATCAGAGGCCCAGCTGGACTGTGTCCTGGCTCCTGCAAAACTCAGACAACCCAACTAACCACAAATAGCAATCTCGTCCATCCCAAAACTGAGTGCAGATGAAAAAAAAAATCAAAGATTCACTTCTAAGAATCAAAACTGTCAACTTTATTATAAATGGGCTAATTCATCCAGGCAAATTCTTCGTCCATTTGTATTTAACAGAATAAACCCTTGTTGACTACATATAATGAAAACCATTGAGCAAAATTAGGTAAATGACTTAACACGATCTTGTGCCCTGAATATTCAGATGATTTTTGGACTGTAGAGTTACGATTAGCAGTACATTAAACACAGTCATGAAGAATGAATACTCCCAAAGAATACAGAAAACACCTATTGAAGAAATGTGACTTTTGAGGTTGTGTGCTAAACACAGCCAATCTGGTCCAACATATACCTAGAGATTGTGTACGTAATCTTGAAATTATTGAACATCTTAATGTAAGAATACAGTTCAGATTCTATAAAACAAAATTTCAAGCTCAGTTATCTTCTTTCTTTTTCTCCAAGCTCACTTTCTGAGCCTTCTAGGCCAAGTGAAGATGCTTTACTGCTTTAAGGCACAAGAGATTGTTTAACGGTGCTAGGAATACGACTGGCATAATAGTCGTAATTTCTCAAAGCAGCAAGGACCCCAGCTGAATTCATGTGTTTCACTTCCTTGTTATACTGAAATGAATTTCCATGGATATCGGTTATCTTGCCTGCAAAAAAAGATAAAAAAATATTTCAGCAAGCAGGAGTTGGAAAGAAATTATCTATTTTATTAGTACAAGTGATACAATTAAAAAAACACAGTCTTTGGAGTACACATGCCTATCTTCAGATGTGAAATATCTTTGCTCCCAGTTTAAGTGCAACAGTTTTTTATTGACTGAAATCAAGTAACTAATGGTTTTGTTTTCTCTCAGCAATCTTAAATTCTTTGTGTTTCAGGAAAAAGAAAACAGCCTCTCTCTCTTATGGATTAATTAAAATGCTTCCTGAGTATTTTTTACATTGGCTGTTGACAAGAAGGAACGCAAAATCCTCAGTTGAAGTGAAAGCCAGGGTAAGTCTGTACAACAAACCCTAACATAAAATATAGGAATACCCTAGCTGATTTTAAATGAGTTTCTAGAAATCACCTAGCAAGAGCAGCACAGATCTTTATGCAAGCCAATTTAACCACAAGATACCTACATAATAAGTAGGCTAAATACAGCACTGTGCTGCCCCAGATTGGTTGGGGTTTTGTGCCTAAGCTAACCTGTTTAAAGCTCTCCCAGTTATCAACACTAGAGACTGCAGAGGAGTTAAATAATGTCATTAGGAAGCCTGTTATCCTTGCTTGACAGAATTTAGGAGCTCAAGAACCACAATTTTAGCATATGGTGGTAAAAGGTCTATCAATGTGAACAGCAGAGAAAGTATAATAATAACATTTAAATTCTTGTCAGTGAGACTTTTCATAATTTCCCTTACCCCCCTAGCAAAGTAGCTGATGTTGACTAGAAACCACTGATTTTACAGAATTACATGAATGACTCCATTTTGGAGTTTGTACATCTAACGAACAACATGATTTGGCCTATTTTCATTGTTTTAAATAACTCAATATCAACATATTATATAATAATATGTTACTAATAATAAACTACTATATCCAGTTAATAGGACAGTGTGATTTTACTGTGAAACAGTAGCCAACAGAAAATAAAACCATTTGTTTTGAAAATATAAAAATTAATATAACCAAAATTTTGGAATTTTGCTTTTTTAATTATTTGACACTTGTTGACTGTATTAGTCTAGGGCAAAACAAATAATACCATGTTTTCCAGAGCATAATTTGCTGCCCCTTTGGAGTTACTGTTGATTTCAAAGGGCTCAAAGCTCCTAGTGAATCGTGACTATTTAAAAATACATACATGCATACTGTCATTTTTCTTTCCCAAGACATGTTTTGAAATTCTTTTTTTCTATGAAAAGTATAAATAACTTCAAATTGATGCAGTTTCACTTATCTTGGAATTTTGAATGCTATTAACTTACCTCCCACAGCATGCAGAATAGCTTCAGGTGCACATGTATCCCATTTTTTGCACCCAGGACTGGCAAATACATAGGCAGATGCCTTGCCTTCTATAAGCTGAATGATCTGTTATGAATAGAGAGTGGCAGTCATTGCAAAGGATCTAGGCATTTAGAAATGGGTAAAAATAACACCAGGAAACAGGGATTAGATCAGCTTATGTACTTATGGTCAGAAAAGGAACACCAGGCATTTCCTTTCCAATATTACAAGAAATTATATTAAGATTTACAAAGCTCTACTGTATTACCATTCTACATTATCTGGTTTTGATTGTTATAAATACAGTCCATAGGATGAAAATCTGCTTTTAGTTTCAGAAACAAGAATTATCATGCAAGTACAAAGAAAATAAAGTAGAATCTATTTCCATGCTATCTTGGTGCTGTTTTGAGCCTTGCAGATGTTAGATAAAAGAGACTGGAGGGTCTGTTTTTGACAACCATGACAAAACTAAGCTTTCAAAACTGCAGCAAATGAGTATTCCCTGTATGCAGAGAAGGTTTGCAAAGGAAGTATCACTGTCTCTCCTCCTTTGGTATGTGGTGCTAGATAGTTGAATCAGAAACCATGTTAACATGAACAGGAGAAAATGTCTAATAATTATGATTAAATTGTATTCCCATTTAGTCATTCTGGTCTTAACTTTTTATTTTCTCTCCTATAAATAGAATATTGGGGATGATGGACCTCAGCCATGACCAGCACTGCCACTGCTACACATATACCTGTACCAAATTCTGACTCTACCTCATAGCAGTCTGAATGCTAGGAAGGCATGTTGTGCTGGGGAAGGAGAAGGAATTCTGTATATTCATGTAAGTAAGGAAATTACTTTAAAAATTCTTTTTTCTTTTTTCAAAGGTAATAAGGTTTCTGTGTCACAATCAAAACAAAAGATTTGGAGTTTTCATACCTTGTTTCCTGCCCCTCCAACTCTGATGACACTGTCTGGGTTCAAGGCACTGATGCAGTCGTTTACGAGGGTACTGCTGTGAGAACGGGTGGTAACAACGATGTGTTTCCCAGCAGGTGCTTCTGTGAGCTGAAATCCAAAGGCACCTATGCCCAGGACTCCCCAGATTGTCCTGCCCAAGACAGCACCAGGTCCTGCCTACAAAAAAGGTACAGAGGTCCAGATGATGGTTAATCATAGTGATCAGCATTTAAAGTACAAATGGAGAGCAGTACCTAGAGAAATCTTTGCTTATTGGGGAGTATAATATCAATACTGGGATATCCATTTAAACAGTGGCACTTAAAAAGAACAACTTTGGAGCTCTGAGTGAGAAATTGGCTCTCTTTTCCCTCTAAGGTAATGATATCATTTCTTATCTGATATCATATTATGATATCATAGCTTATCTGATATCATTTTCTTATCTGTGACATTGTGGTGATGCATTATGTCCTGCCTCTAATGACTGGTGAACTAATATTTGTATATTTCTCCACTTCAGGCTCAATCTGTAACTGAAAATACCTTCATTGTCATTTTATGTTTCATCATAGGTATCGCATAGAACATACAGAATCAGCTGATGATATGCATTACATCTGCTCAGGAGCTTTATCTTTAAGTTCCAATAAATTTAATTAATCAGACTGCATCCTGAGGTTTTTTATTCCTCACAGATAATACTGAAATAATCTCCAAACGTGTATTAAAAACCTGTAGGTTGGCCATTCTGGACTTACACCTGGAACCTGGCCTGATACACTCTAACCCAGCTGTCAGTGACAGGTATGCTTGGTTTATTTAGGGCTGTAGATCTATTGCAGTTACCACACATCACAAATGCACCTATTGCATGGATTTACATGAATTTATAGCAAAGACTGCAAAAATACCAATCTACTTGTTTTACAATATGTACTTTTTATGTACTATAGTAATATGTACAGTACATATGTAATATAAACTGTGTTAGTGTATTACACAAGCTTCAGGATTCAGTATGGCTGTTAGTAGGTGCCTGAGATTCAGTTCCTGGAAGCAAACATTCAAAATTATATACATTTAATAAAAAAACCACCACCTTGTATTACAGCATTAACTCCACTACACACTGCTTTTCAGTTGAAAGTGTGTCAATTAGAAATGGCTTAGAAGTGACCATTAGAAATCACCCAATGCTTTTAACCAAATCAATGAATTTAATACCTCGTAGTTGTAATAAGGCTGGTTAATAACTCCTGCTATCGCTTTGCCTCCATAAGCAATTCCAATAAGAACCGTTACATGGTCGAGGAGACCTGTACAGAAATAATATGAATGTGGTTGTGCTTGAAAAAGAGATAGTGTGTGTCTATATATATAAAAATCTTCAATAGAAGTCCACAAATTGATATGCAGGGTGGTTATCTTAAAAATGCAAACACTAATCAGGATTTTCAGGTGTAAAAGGTTGGTTGATATAATTTTTTCTTGTCATTTAGCCTTGAGGTCTGCAAAAAAAATGCCCCAGATAGAATTCTCTTAATAGAACTATGTTATAATTAACAGATAATGAGAGAGAAGTTTAAAGATATAACTAAAGAGCAGTATATGATGATATTCTTCTATAAGTGTGGTGTGAATTCTTTAATGGTATCAAAAACTAGTAATCTGTTGACAGTTGTACATCTCTTTCCCTGAAAAAGGGAAATATCTGCCTAAAAGATTTTACATTTATCAACTAAAAGATGCAGCAGGAGCCTAAAGTAAGGCTTCAGCATATTGGTTTTGGAGGTTTGGGTTTTTTTCCTTCATTTTACACTCTATTTCTATGGACACAAAGTAGGCTTTGCTGCAAACAGTTTCTTCCCAGAACTGACGAATTATTATTTAGGGGAAGACACTGTTGTATTTTGAAAGGGTTACCAATACAGCTGTGGTATTTGGTTTGTTTGAAGAGGAGGATGTAAATATAATTGAGCATATTCTTGTGCGAATGGGAGATTTAGTCCCTCAATTCAAAGTAAATGCAGACTGAAAACTTAAGACCTGCCAGCAATCAATGGGCACTCAGTAACCTATCAGGAATATTCAGTACTGCTTAGAACTGAATGGAATGATCAAAAAAAATCTGTAGAACTCAAAGTACAGAAATAATATCAGCCTTATGAAACAATAATGTATGTAACTTATAATACTATCTACAAGTACATGCTGCTTTATTACATTGCTATGATTTTTTTGGAATCAGCAGAATTAAAAGAGAAGCCAACCTTCAGTGTATTCCTTGGTTCCATCTAAGGGATCAACCCATATTACAAGCTTTAAAAATAAAAACAAAAAGAAAATTAACAAATACAAACCATATAAATTATGATAAGAAGTATATCTTTTACTTTAGTGCTTTTATTTCCTGATGGCAGTAAGGAGATAAAGAGATTCAAATTTTTAACAGTATGACATGATCGAAGCCTACAATAGTATTTTACACAAAATAGCTTAAAAACTGACTGGAACTTCTCAGCAAATACCTCAGTGGAGGTATGAAGGCTTAAACTGAACATGGAAATGGCATTACTTTCCTATATCCAAAGTAGATTTCTTCCGAATAAATTTGAATCACAAGTTGGACGGAGCAAATTTCCATTTCCCATTATTGCACACAGGGATATGCAGCACTTCTAGCTCTGGACGTGTGATTCTCATGACTATATTTCAGTTTTCAAACCAAAAAGAAAATTTAGCAACATTGAAATAACCTTTTTTCTTAACATACTCTTAGTTAAAGTCAATAAGTAATATAGGTGGAGTGTAAAATATGAAGTATTATATGAAGTATAGCAGTACCACGTTACCTCTTCCTCTTTAATTCCTGTGTACTGAGCAGGACAAGTTTTCTTCAGTATTTCTTCACAATGACCATCTTCAATTAATTCCTCAGTTACCTCATCAGTGGGCAGTTCCTAACAAAAGGATTCTCAAAATTATTAGAAAAAAGTGTTGGACTCACCTTACTTTGCCTTAGAACTGTGGATTTGCTTGCAGCTTACTTGACAAAGCTAATGCAATGGAAAGATGAAATGGGACAGGCTTTTTTTTCCTAAAACCTGCCAAAGCAAATTCCACTGCAAGTTACAGCAAGTTAAATTGTTAGTATGAAATAAATTAGGTACTTACTTCTTCTCCTATGATTGTCACCTTGGGAAACTTCCGTGCCAGGGAAGCACAAATACTCATTTGTACCAGTCGGTCAGCTTTGGTCTGCAAGTCATTGGCTCCCGTCTGTCAAAGAATGGGTAGGAATTTGTGTATTTTAAAACAACTACAAAACCAGTACAGTGGCCCATATGTCACTCTGAATATCTACCTTGTAATGAAAAAGAAGTCTAATTTGATAAATCATCAATCTTGTAAGTGATCTTTAGAGGCAAGCTTAAAACTGAAATAAGCAGAGTTTCCCTGTACACCCCAGAGCTCCAATAGACGGTATGATATTAGAACACTATTTACATGCCATGTTCTTCTCATGCACTGGTGCAGTTATACTGAACATGTATTTGTGCAAATACTAGGCTATGTAGAGAATGAATTAAGAAAAGTATGAACCCAGATGTAATAAAAGAAGAGGGAAAAGCAAAAATTAAGGTGTTAAGAGGAAAAAAGTATTTTAAGGCTCACTGGAGAGACATGGCAAATAAGGAAAGAGAAGAAATACAGGGAAGGTGTTAGTAAAAGGTGATTTGAAGGTTCAATTAATCTAGCTTGTTTTAAAAAAAACCCACAAATATAATGTATAAACTTCTAAATAGTGAATGGTTCCTTAGTCTAGCAGAGAAAGACCAAGGGGGCCCAGAAGCTAATCAATGAAATTGAACTGAACAGTAACACCTATGTATTTTTGCTGGAAAAAATGTTAGAGAGGAAACAGTGGATTTGGTGTCTCAGGATGACATGAAATAATGACTGAAAGCCTTCCCAAAAGGTGCAGTGTAGCCAAACGTATGTTGCCAGGTGAGTTACAGTAATTTCTTCTTAAACATTAATAACCTGCTATATAGAGGAACTGGGTAATTTATTCTTGCCTTAGTCCTCATGTATATATGAATGGAGGAGCCATTTACGTCCGGAGACAGAATACCAGTAAGAAATACTTCCATTAGCACAGGAATTAAGCCAGTTCATTCAAGGATTTGCATCTTAGTTGAGTCAAACAAATTTTATCTGCTTGTATCTTATTTGGTGACAATATGAAAATAGTTTTATCCAGCTATAGAAATTAGCCATTGTAATGGAATAGTCCATTTAGAATCATGTTATGGGTTAATTTTTGCATACTCAAAACCCGGTCTGTCCCTTATCCAATTGCCTATTTTTATGAAAGGTGGTATTTTTCTTTGAAATTTCCCTCTTATCCCCTAATAAATTTGGCACTGAGTTTTGACTTTGAAAGATCAAGTTATTGCAGAGAATGTCCTTTGTTTCAGAACATAAAACCATATAAAGTAGTTCTGCAAAGCAGTCGTTAATAATGTGAGAATGGCTGGACAAAATGTCCACCTACCAATTGGTGGGAAAAAAACACCTAAAATGCTACAAGGAGAAGCAATATAAATGGAGAGCTTAGAGTTGACTGGGGGAAAGAAAACTGAACATTAGGAGAAGAAGGAGAGAAGCTAGCTAAAAATTCAACTGTTCTTGAACTATTTTTCTACATCTAGATAAATGGATGGGAGATCAATGTGTTGAGGGAAAAGGTGGAACATTTCTGATTTACTGGGAAATAGTATTAACACACCTGCATATTTTTTAAAGCAAAACTGAATTAAATGGATAAAAGCCAGCATCTAAAATTGATCAAGGGCACAGTACTTGAAGCTGTACTACAGATGTTAGATCATAGGTATGGAAATTAATTGGAAAGATACATTCTTATGAATTCAGACATGCTGTCCAAGGCTTGTGTTTTGTGAGGGGAATCAGTACAAAATTATGGTGTGTTTCTTTTAAGTGTCTGAACATTATTTAGAAATATTAGTGAAAAGACACTTCTCTGGTGTTCTTTTAATACTTTAATAAGCAATATTTCTTGCACCGGAGAAGTGAGGACTGTTTCTCCTTCCCCAGTTGCTGATCATCAAAAAATACCACTTTGACCTGTATCTAACTCAGCATTAATAAGAGAAATTGGAACAAAGTACAAGTAATACCTTCTCCACGATCCCCAGATCTCCTGCAGCCATTACACTTCTAACAATTGTTGCAGCTTTTTCCGCAACAGAATACGCAGAGGCGACCACACGCATGAGTAGAGCTGGAGAAGCCATACTGAATGCTGAAAAGAAACAAAAAGCAAACTTGTGCATGTCTCTGTTCAAGAGAAGACAAGACGGAAAATATTTTACATAACATTCCAAAAAGATACAGTTTAAGCTGAGTAGTAAGGGGAAAGTGGGTTACTGCCAGTGAGTAGTAATGAAATAAGCTTTGACTTTTTTAGAAATACAATTAACAAACACGGTGATATAAAGCTATTTTAGATAAGATTTTTCAAGTATCCATGCTCTCTCTGACAGTGAACCTGGTTCTCCTCACTAAAATAAAATCTCTCATTAAACAAGAACAACAGCAGAAGCTCTTTAACATAAGTGTTAAGAAAGTGTAGCCTATACACAGTACAAATTTTTTTGTACAGTTTGAACATAAGTTCATTTTTTCAGAACTGAACCTATAGAGTTGGTTTGTGCCCAGACTCAAGTACAAGGCTACCAGACAGGATGACAAGAGCAACTTTACTTACTATTTTTATTTATTTAAATATAAAATAGGCTTTTGTAGATGTCCTAATTGTGGACACAAAATCAGCTAATGATATGCAAATACTGCAAACACTGCACTTATATGCAAAAGTCTGTTCATCTAAATTTTACCATCCTTTCTGTATTTCTTTAACTTCTCTTGATTTCTTTAAGGAAATCTATTACATCTTCCTTCCTCCCCACAACTCTGCATGTCCTGTCGTTCTTCCTATTGTATTGTCTTCTACGTCAGTGGAATTCACTATGCCTTCAGTTCCCAAACAGAGCACCTATCCCTTGTAAAAGGCTAGCGATCATCCATTCCTCCCAGATTTTCTCTGCCTTGTGAAAAAGAGTATTAAGAACCACACTGTATTCTTTAAAAAGCAGAGCTAATTGCTTTTTATGTTTTCCCGATGGTTTTTTTAATCTGTGTAGATTACATGCATTTTAGGTTGGGCTCACATGTATGATGTGCTTCCAAGTAAACACTTGAGCACAGACCTAGAAAGAAATACAGAAGAACTCATTAATCACCACACAAGACTTTCCTTAGTTAATACTTGAAGCAATTGCAGCAGGTATTGCGTAAGTGGCAATAGGTTGTTATACAATACCTTTAATTTCTTGCTTGAGAAATCTACTTGATAAAGTATAATATAAGGTGATAAGGCTAGCTACTGTAGATGATATTGATGTGACCTTTAAGTTCACATCTGCTTACAGCAAAAGCAAACAGCAATGTTAGCGGTATCAAAATCCCAAATTTAGCTGATTTAACAACTTTTTCAACATTGTAGAAACACTGTAAAGGTATCTGTAAAGTCAGAAGGTCTCTGAAGCTAAAATGTGTAGTGTGATGGTGTTAGTACATTCAAAAAACACAGTTGCTACTGTTAATTATTATTTACTGTCATGGATAGGAGCAAAGTGCTCTGGAGTTCTGTAAAATAGCCAAGGTCCATATTGAAAGTGCACGTGGGCTATCTTGGACTGGTAACAATGGTTGCAGAGGAAATTTTGGAAATGCTATCTGTGGCAAAAATTAGCTCTCAAACACTTGAAAGTTATAGAGCAAATATGTGTCACAACACATGGGAAGACAGATAATAATACTATTTTAAGTATATACCATCATGTGAAACAAGTTATAAGGAAGGATAATTGAATGTAGTTTATTCCATGCTGAAAGTATCTGGAATAGGAGTGCTTCTGAGAGTAAAAAATTAGCATATTAGATGGGAAGTTTGGGTGAAAGAATTGAGTTCAGAAGAAGATAATTAAGGTTTTACGCTCAGCTTCTCATTCTTCATTTGACCTTTTACTGCACATTGTATCTTGCTTTGTAAAAAGTCACTAAAGCTTTCTTACTTGTTTTAAAGGCTCAGTTTATTACATTTGCATAAAGTTTTTAAAGCTTCAGAAAACAATACAGAAATACTATCTTACATTCTTGAAGCTTCACTCAAGGTGTTTCTTGGGCACATTTTTCTTGGTACATTCTTAAGGCAAATGAGTACACCTTCCTTCTGTAGTGAACCTGCCTGAAATCTCTAAGCAAACAAAGTATTCTTATGAAAACCAAGATTTATTATGAAAAACTGAAATGGGAGGTTCAACACCCCTTCCCCTTGATCTAGAGTAACTAACTAATGAAGTACAAAGTATGTTATTACTGCAAAAGGTGCCTTAAATTTTTACAGGGAACATTTTCCTACGCGTGGACCTTTTTGGTTAGAGAACTGTGGTGCTAGTTGGCCGTAAGTTTCTCATCTCTGTAACTTTTTGATCTCAAATTAACTAGTTTGTAAGTTATGGCACATTTTTTTCTGATGAGGGCAATGTCTAATGTGTACTTCCACAATACATTCAAGAATATATTGCTTGCTCTGGACAAATAAGTTTGACTCTTATAAAACTACAGTTTACAAAGATTGCACAACCACTATCAATTTAAATTTGCATGCTATTTTCAAGACATACCTTGTCCCCCAAAGACCATCCATCCTTCCTCCTAGCCTAGCAACCAAATGTTGAATGGTCTTAACTTGAGAAATGAGCCTGCTTTGACATCTACTAAATTAAATGAGTTCTCTAGTTCTTATTACATGTCTTCACTTTGAAATATTTAAATGTTACAGGTTGGCTACAATTAATTTATCAAAACAAGGATGAAGTATTTGTTGATGTTGTTAGCTAAGTGTCTTTTCTGCAAAAATCCATTTTCCAAATTTATAATTTCACCTGATGAAAGGAGAAAATGGACATCACAAAGAGCGTGCTTTCAAATACAAGTGCTAAACTACAACTCCTTCCTCCAAACTCTCCAAAGCCCAATCAGCTAGAGCTCCCTAATTCTTTACAATCACCTTTGACTCAGATTTAGTAAAAAAATAAACTTTTCATTCAGTATTCACTCAGCAGCAGTGGGATAGGGCTCAGAGTGGGAATGCCTGCGTCCCACTGCAGTTCACCGGCAGACGGCCAGTGGGGAAAAGCTGCACCACGGTGGTTTGAGTTTGTATTTTTTTTAAAAAAAGAGGGGGAAAAAGGCCTGTTCCTGACGCTGCTGTGGTCGGGATTCCCGGCGGTGCCCTGCCGGCAGTGCAGAGCAGCCTGCTGCTGTTCCTGCACACGGGGCCAGGTGCTGTGGCCGGCTGTGGCTGACAGCCCGGGCTCTCTCCGCTGCTGCGGAGCGCACTCACCGTCCCGGGCTGGCGCTTCCCGTGATCTCGGCACTGCCTCTTGCACTCCACCGGCACCGAGGTTCTCCCTCTGCCTCCCGCCGCCGGTCACCTGCAGCTCTCCGCTCGCCAGGAGCCCTTCGTGCCGGTCCCCTTGCCAAGCGATGAAGTGACCGAAGCCGAAGTCCAAGCCCCGCCGCTCAGCTCCCGCCCCTGCGGCCTCCGCGCCGGCCTCTTCAGGAAGAACTCGCCCCGATCGCGTCAGGGGTGCGCCATCGCCTTTACAAAATAAACTCGGAACGCCCCCAAATCCTTCCAGCTGGAGGCAGGGCCGAAGCGCTGCCCCCTCCCCGAGCCCTGCCCGTCAGGAGCGCTCTGCGGCGGGGAGAGAAACGCGTTCCAGCGTGGCGTGTCCCCTCCCGCAGCCCGTCGCGCCGCGCCGCGCCGAGCCGCTTGCCGTAGCGCAGGCGGAAGTGTTCCCCCGCGCCTCGCAGGCAGCCGCTGAGGATGTTTGGGGCCTGGCGGGCGGCGCCGCTGGCCCGGGCCGGGGCGCGGGTCGGGCTGCGGGCCCGGGCGGGGGTCTCATGGGGCTGGGCGCGCTCCGCCGCCTCGGAGGCCAGCAGCCGGCAGCCTGCGGTGGAGAGCCAGCAGGACTCGCAGTATCGGGACACGGTGCTGCTGCCGCGTAGCCCCTTCCCCGCGCAGCTACCGGGGCGGCTGCAGCCCGAGACTGAGCTGAAGACGCAGCAGGTAGCGGCTGGGGCCGGGGCTTGGCTCGCCCGGGGCGGGTGCGTGCTCCGAGAGGGACGTGGGGTTCTCCCCGGGAGGCGTGACCCGGCGGCGGAGCCCCGTCCCTCGGGACGAGGCCGGGGGCGGCGGGCGGAGGTTTGTTTATGGGCTCGCCTTTTGCTTGGGTCTGGGCCTTCGCGGCCTTGAGGCCGCTGAAGTGCGCTGTGGAGACAGGCGGAGAGCTCGGGATCTCTATTTGTTTATTTATTTATTGCCCGGATACTCTCAACTTTGCTACAAGTTTGTTTGGAGGAAGGGTAAGGACCCTCCTGATAGCAGAGAGCCAGAATAATAGTGTTAGGCCTAGTGTTATGCCTGTCTCGGGCTTTTTAATGCTTGTAAACGACTAACATCTTCTGTTACAGAGTTAGAAAAGTTAACTCTCCGTGTTTGTTTGCTTTTATTATATGTTTTAGACCTGTGATGGCTTACGTGTTTTCTTCTTGTCTCAACAGAAATGTGGTTTCTCGGAACTGTATTCATGGCAAAGGCAAAGGAAAACAAAGCAGGAGTTTTGTCTGCATGATGGACCACCTTATGCCAATGGAGACCCTCACATTGGCCATGCATTAAATAAAGTAGATATTTACTTATTCATACTCTACTGTTTTGAAGTGGTAAACGCTTCCTATAATGTGCTGTGTGTTCTCCATTCCCTTTTAAATCAATAACACTTTAAAGCGTTCAGTATTTTGATAGAAAGGCTTTTAAAAAGCAAATGATGTGGTTATGTAGATACCATACAGTATGCCAGTATCTGGTACCTATATGCTGAGCGTTCATTTATGAGGCTGAATTTTTCAGTAAAAAGAGGGCATATTTTTAGAGAAAGTCCAGCCTGTAATTCATTCCTAAGCAATATTAAATGCATAGTTTATTTGTATATTGAACATATCACACATACACACGTGGATGAGCGTATATTTCCTTATCTGTATGTGTAATAGTGTTACTATAATGCATGGCTGAGCTGTGCCTTGCTATTCTTTTTTCCTTTAAGGATTTTGTAAGTTTGTTCCATTGCATTTATTTTACTTTATCTGGGTATCCTCAGTGGAACCATAATGACTAGAATATTACTCCTGAATAAGTTTGGATTTAGATTCAGTCCTGAGAATGACAGCATTACATAAGCTACAAAGTGGGAAAGATTGAAATGGGACCCATAGCTTCTTACAGTACTAGTGCCAAAGCTTGGACTTATGAAAGTGACAAATATTGGTAGGTGATCACTTATATTACAAACAGTAATATGCACTAGGCCAACACTGTAGATCCAGCTCAGTGTTTTAAAAGTGAGAGCAAGTAGCATTTGTTCACTTAAAGTCTTGCAAGGTTATAAACTACACCTTTCAGTTATACTGAATGCGAATTCCTTTGATCAGAGGTCCTCTGAGGTTCTGCCACAATACAAAATGATGGGCAAGAAAATCACAAATGCACAGTCTTAAATGTAGATTTATCCTGCAGCCTTTTGTATTTTTTTTTTTAATAGGAGGTGACTGTGATCTTAATAATGTAGCTATTCCGCTTGGGGGAGCTAAAGTGATAACAGACCCTTGTGTCTTTTCAGATTTTGAAAGACATCACTAATCGTTTCTACATGATGAGAGGCTATAAAGTACATTATGTGCCAGGATGGGATTGTCATGGATTGCCAATTGAGTTGAAGGCATTGTCAGAAGTCAAAGGAGCTGAAAACCTTTCACCAATGGAAATTCGACAGAGAGGTAAACTACCATTTGCAATATCTTTATAGAAAATGTTGGGTTAAGTATTTGTACATCCTACTCCTATTTTGTATTTTATGCATTATATATAGCTTTTATACTTTACTGTGGGCTTTTCTATTAGCTATTGGTGACGTTTTCTATGATCACTGTATGTATTTTCCAAGCAGATTGAGTACAGTGTGATCTTATAAAATGGGATAATGGAGCACAGGCTTAATTTATTGCTGTGATGAGCATGCATAGCAGTGACCATGGGTTTAAAAAAACAAAAGGAGGGCAGAGGATTTGGATTTCAGCTTTGCTTAACTGTGTAGTGGCATGAAACTGGTATTTATCGGATAACCATCCTTTTGTGTTTTGAAGATTGAATTTGATGAGGAGCTAAAAAGATGCATGTAAAAATCAGGCTTCATCAGGACAGCTTGGCTCAGTATCATAAGCAGGAATGTATTTGACTGTTTTTTTAACAATAGTACAAAACTATAGGGGTGATTCTTTCAGAGAAAATTAGCCTACATACCATATATATTGAAAGACGTCAACATTCAACTGAAAAGCTATTTGTTATGAGCAATTTAAACTGCTTTAGCTTGAAATTGCAGCAATGAAATGGGCATTTTGAGAAATTCTTCTTCATAACCAAATCTACTTATTTTTTTCTTTCTTCCTTAAAAAGAAAGTTAATATTCTAGAGACATTTGTGCTTTATGTTCCCATGTTAGTCAAAAAGTGCTACTGCTGGGTCTTTTTTACTCTTTGCAGTCATTTTATGTAATTACTTCTCTGCAATATCTATTTTATTGAGCCATATTTAATACACATCAGTAATTAATGCATAGTTTCAGTATGTTCAGCTTTTCTAAATAACATCAGCAGGATATTTTAAGTGGTATTATATTGATCTTAGTGGACTAAACCATGTGCTTAATGGAACTATTCCCTTCAGCCAGAGAATTTGCAGAAAGAGCAATTGAGAAACAGAAATCTGCCTTCATTCGTTGGGGTGTAATGGCAGATTGGGCTAACTGCTACCGTACATTTGATCCAAAGTATGAAGCAAACCAGCTGAGAGTCTTCTATAAAATGTATGATAAGGTATGTTGAACTTTTGTTGAAGTGTGTTTTGATTTGTCATGAGTTTTGATTCTCCTAACTTTCTTTTTTTCCCTCCCTATCCTCTTTAGGGTTTCATTTATCAGGACTATAAACCTGTATTCTGGTCTCCTTCAGCAAAGTAAGAATCAGCTTACTATTTTGTCTTCAGAATTTTAGCAAGGTTATCAATAGCTTTTCATGTTAAAGCATGTTAACTTCTGTTTGATATCTACCCAGAACAGCCTTGGCTGAAGCAGAGCTTGAATACAATGAGCAGCATGTCAGTCGTTCTGTGTATATGAAATTTCCCCTATTAAAGCCACCACCTAAGCTGACTTCGGTGATAGGTACGACTTCTGTATAGATTTTAAGACTGATAGCTTTTAATTTTGTTATAATTGTAAGTAAAGTACTTCTAATTTACATCTGTAGATGGATCCTCCTCTGCTAGTGCGCTAGTCTGGACCACGCAACCTTGGACTGTGCCAGCCAATCAAGCAGTTTGTTACATGCCAGATTCAGCGTATGTGTCTTTAATTTGGTTCGGTGATCTGCGTCAGTCCTTATCAGTATTTATGAGCAAAGCTAAAACTTTCTGGACTACCATTAGATTTTATTTAAGACATCTTTCTTGTGTTGCCTTTTTTGTTTTGTTTGTTTGTTTGGGGTTTTTTAAGTGACACAATTGTAAGCTTTTTTCTGTATCTCTATTAATTTCTGCTTTCATTTTTATTTTTTTAAAGTTATTTCTTCTTCCTGATGTTACATTATCGTGAAATTATTTTGAGATTTACGAGTGAATTGGACATTTAGGTCTTAAAACCTATTTTGCTGTCTTTTAGAGGTGGACCATTTAAACAATTGGTAGCTTTATGGCATTTGTAATTATTTAGTATCACAAATACATATTTACATTGTAGATATTCAATTGTGAAATGTGCAACTACTGGGGAACACTTCATTCTAGCTGCAGATAGAGTCGAATCTACTGCTGCTCTTTTGGACATGCAGTTTGAGGTTATGTCAACGTGTAAAGGTAGGTTTTAATATTGTTGATCTTGCGTTGCTTAAAAATCTGCTTAGAGGTGTCTGAAAACTGCTTCAGTTTTGCTGTAGTATTAAGTTTGTTTATATTTTAAGAAGGTGTTCACTAAAATAATACAAAGAGGAGGAGTAGTTCGTCAGATTTACTGTTGGTGTATTGTAGCTCAAATTTTCATTTATATATTGCAAAGAACTCTTTAAAATCTGGATTCACACTTGGAAAACTTAAATATGGAGTGGAAGCTGTTCAGTATGAAAATCTTAATTACACTGAATGCAGTTTGTCTGTCTTTCTTATCCATGGCTGATGAGAACAATAGGCTAGTTACAAGTATGCTTGCCGACTGCCTGGTTGCTACATTCTGTGAGAACTATTCAAATTACCTAATGTAGCAGAACAGGTAGCACTGTCAGCTGTTGTTGTCATGTTACATTACTTTTCAAGTTTCTCATTGTTAAGAGGTGTCTTAAGTCTTCATAACGATGAAGACTGAGGTATCATAGGTGACTGTTATCTGTATGGACAAATTGAAGCAGTTAAGTTTGTATCCTAACAAACTGCATAGTGATAATTCTTAATAGACAGGCTTCTGGTTCAGTTTCATGAGTTGGGATTTAATGTGTCATTTGTGAACTGTATTCAGTTGCCTTTATCAGTGATTCAGTCCTGGAAATACGCATATCTAAAGGAGATGAGAAACCTGTTTCTATGACTTTTTCTTTTCAGGTTGTTTCGGTGTCTTTCCATGCCTTCTCTTTCAGAGAGGCAAAAACTTACCAGTTTCTCTGCTTAATAATCTTGTTTTTACCTAATGATAAAATTACCTGGAGGTGGTGTTCTCTCAGGTTCCACCTTCTTGAATCTCATGATTTGCAGATAACATACAACAGTAGAGTTGGACCTTCTTGAAAAGAAATTTAGTATTAGAACCTGTTCTTTTTATCTTCCCACATGTTCATTATTTAGTTATACTTGTTACCTTTCTGTATTTGTCTATGTAACTGTCTGACAGCAGTTCCTAAACACATTCCTTCTAGGAAGAAAGTGTTCAGTGTAGGCCATTTTGTCATATGAAGCATTCATCAAGGCCTGAGATTCTTAACTTTCAGCAAGGCTTTACTACTAAGATTTCTTCAGTGTTTTTTTAACCTTAAATTAGCTTCACTAGCTTCATTCATGCACTACTCTCTTTATTTGTATGCAATTTAGAGAGTTTAAATAAATTGTTCACGATAGTATTAGCATGTAGTGGCAGAACGAGGAATAGATCCAAAATTCAAGGTTTTTAGCCTACTAAATCATTGAGATCTCTTTCTGGAATGCTGAGACAGTGGTCCCCAAGGAATGGGAATGTGTGGAGTGTCTCTAGGTGAGCTGCCACTACTGACTGAATATCATTGTCTAAGGTAGAAGAAAATCTTTTTCTTCAAAGGAAAAAAACCCAAAAAACCACCAAACTGCTTGCAAGATTAACAATGCAGAGAATTTGAAAGCATTTGGATGGGGACCCTCAAATGAGATATAGTAGTACATCTGAATAGCATTCTGTGCATACACATGGTGATCAGTTGTTTCATTCTGCTCTCTGTGAATATGTGAATTGTGTGTTTTGGTGGTTTTCTTTTCACTCCCAGGTATAGATTTGGCAGATGGTTCTTGTGCTCATCCCACAATTCCTGGCAGAGTCTCTCCTCTGTTGCCTGCAAATCATGTGACAATGGCAAAAGGAACAGGATTAGTTCATACAGCCCCAGCTCATGGTATGGAAGACTACAGTGTAGCTTCCCACCACCAACTGCCCACGGTACTTTATCTTTTCTGCTGTCGCTCTTGATTTCCTACAACTATTTGATTACGTGCCCCTAAAGTGATTGTTGTAATTTGTGCATAAAACTTGAAAATGTTTTGAATCATTCACATAAGTGTGAGATTCACTAATGACCTGCAGGAATGCAGGACTAATCTTTAAAAAGTGTGTATCAAAATAAAAGGATGAAGCTTTTCATCCATCTGCTAATTTAAAACTTATAGGGAAGTGGTAGAGTAGAATTGGATTTCTCCTCTCTGTGTTTTTGTTTTTTAAAGGATAACACAGACAACAATTCTCAGATATTGACTCTCAGGACACAGAACTGGCTTTTAAAGCTGTATCTTACAGAGCAGTAAATCACCAGTTATGTGTAGGTCATTATTACTATTCTTTTTCAGCAAAGCTTGCTTTGAACACATACATAAATACGGTTCAGTTATGCACAGTTAGAGTTTGATGGAAATGAAGATGCAGGGTATTTTTTTTCCCTTTTAACTTTTTAAAGAGGTGACTCTTTAGATGTTCCAAAACCTGACTATATTCATATTTCTGGTTGGGTTTTTTTGAGGGTAGGGTTTTTCCTGGGGGTGGGTTGTTTTGTTTGGTTTTCACTGTTAATTTGAAAAGTCATTGAAGTACTAACCAGTGAGTTGATGTAAGACAATTGTGGTATTATCTGTAAATGTAATGATACATAAAATCCACTTGCCCAGTAGATTACAAAATTGCAGTTCACTAAATGTGAAGTGTACTGAAATATAACATACTTTCATCAGAAAAGCAGTTACTCAGCAGAGTACTTACCTTTTTGGTATTCAAAAGTGAGTTAATTAATTGCCACGTGGTATTTTATTGACGTGATGAACATATTTATTTTTAGGACTGCCTTGTGGATGAAGGTGGGTTTTTTACCGAAGCTGCAGGTCCTGAACTTCAAAACAAGAATGTCCTTGAAGAGGGGAATGCAGCTGGTGAGTGTTTGGTATTTAGCCATTTTTTACTTTACCTGTTAAATTACTGCAGGTGTATCTTGAGGGTTCATATAAACTGAACACATCTTGAATACGGATGGGGTACAGGCACTTCTTATTATATGTTGATGATGGAAAGGAATGAATTGAGGTTAACAGTAGCAGTATATTCAAATCTAATTTTAATCTTGCTGCATTTTTCTCAGTAATTCAAATGCTTCAAGCAGCTGGGAGCTTATTGAAAGAAGAGAAATATGTGCACAGTTACCCATATGACTGGAGAACTAAAAAACCAATGATTATTCGTGCCAGCAAACAGTGGTTTGTAAACACAGCAAGTATGAAGGCTACAGCACAGGTATATAATTTTGCTTTCTTATGGGACATTTAAAGGCAGCTGATGCCATTTGGAGTCAGCTTGCTATAGCTCACTCCAGAACATGTTCTCTAGGATTTACAAACAGTAGTTGAAAAATGTTAAAGTATTTGTAGAAGTGATAAATGTTGTAGGTTTTTTGTCAATATTGATATAATCCAGGATAAATACATTGACTTACATAGTTGTTCATTGTATTTACAGGAGGTGTATAAGTTTCTTAGAGATACTGAATTTTTTTATCCCAAAATATTTTTAAAAATACAATGGTTCAAGGAATTAAATCAGAAGAGACAATTTTATCAATTTTAAAATTACCTTTGATGTTATGGTAGCCTTGCATGGCCAGACATCTTTGTTTGCTCCCCTATTACTTTTGTAACAGTTTTCTTTTGAAGAACTTTAAAACATTCTTTTTTTTTTTTTTTTTTAAGTATGCAATGCTCTTTGAAATTATATACATCCACACAGAAAACTCAGACCAGCACCTTAGGCTGTCTTGGGTAACTGATTTCATTCTAATTGGGGCATAAGGCATTTAATCCATATTCATCTTTATCTAGAATGAAGGAAAACATGATGGTTATTCAGCAGGGTTGGGAGCGAGTGGTAGCCCACGCTCTGTAGTACAGGCAGGATGCATCAAATGGGGTTCCAGAGTAGACAACAGCACAAGACACAAGGAGGTATTAAGGTTCAGAAGGAGTTACTGATGCCATTTCTAACTCACTTTAGGGTGTGTCTGTTAAAGAATCAGAGATGGCAAAAAAAGCTTTGGTTGCTCTCTGAGGAAATATGCAGTATGTACAGCGTTTGAAGTATGGTCCTGAAGAGCAACATGTGGTGAAGCAAACAAAGTAAATGTGGCAGTTGCCTGAGAACATGGTACTGGGAGTGTAGACCTGTACCTTTTTTACTGGTAGCATAAGCAGTGTTTGTCTGAATGCTGAAGCATGTTCAACAATTCACTGTCTACTTTAAAGGAAGTGCTGAAAAAAGTGAAAGTTATTCCTACGTCTGCAGTGAACAGAATGCTCGAAATGCTGGACAGAAGGACGTTTTGGTGTATATCACGGCAAAGATGCTGGGGTGTTCCAATTCCTGTTTTTTATCAGAAGAGCACAGGAGAATGCTTGATAAACAGGTATTTGTCTAGCTTTATATATTGAAAAATGAAAGCACTGCTGTGCTGCAGTTACACAATATTGTAAAACTTGTGACTATTTAAGTATAAATACATGCTTTTACTTGTAATTGTTTATACACAGAACTAATTCACCTAGAATTTCAAGCAATTGAAAACTCATTGCTAAAGGGGACTTGTATGTAAGTAATAGGAATCAATATACTTGGATACTGAAGTTACCTGAAAAGTCCCCTTGATAGTAATTGCTGCTTTCATCCCTCATCTTTGAGTTAAGTGAGCTGGCAGTAATCACTGGCCTTTGCACTTAAGCAAGGAGTAAAATGCAAGTTGCAGTTCAGTTGCAACTGTAATTGTAGCACTGTAAGCTGGACGATACAGGTATTTTGTCAAAATAGCTTTTTGCACTTGAGTGACAGTGAGATACCTGAAGTGGAATAACCAAATCGGTTGCAGGACAAATAACTTCACTTTGTTTCAAAATAAAATTAGAGTGTTTTTTGAAGAGCCAGCCTCAATAAATCTAACTGACCTGTAGCTATGTGATTTGGTATGCCTAAAGGTTCATATGCTAGCCTTGTTTTGCCATCTTTCAGTTAATAGTATTCAGATACTGCAAAAGCTGCATTTCAGGAATTGCAGACAATGTGATGTGAAGAAAATCCAATCTCTGCTTTAAAACAAGAAGCCCAAACCAAATATGATCCCTTTCTGTCTTTTAAGGATTAATAGAGTTCTGCTTTTACCCCTTTGGGGAACAGGTTTTCAATTGTGAATATTCTCCAAGAGATTATTTCATCAAAATAGTCTTGTGGAGTTCCACATTTGTTGTTTATTTCCATAATTGTCTTCTGTCTTGAGATATGCTAATGTAACTCCATTCTATATATAACCTTACAACCATTTGTGCAGATTCCTTATGGATAGTAAGATTGCATAGCTGGAGATGAACTTAAATAGAGTTGTGGAACTTTCTTTTATTCTGGTGTTGAATAAATACACTGCAGAGAGTCCAGCATGTTTTCCAGAGCCTGGACTGAGCATGTAGGTATCTTAGTAGGTGAGGCTTAGGGTGTGGAGAGCAGGGAATGGACTTTAAGCAGTTGGTCCTTAGCTTCACCTAGTGTGACTGGGTGTGTAGGTGTACAGATGTGTACTTTGACTCTCTCACAGTAGGCAATAACTGTGAGAAAAGGCCACAATAACCGTAGTTGTTTATAGTGCCTGAATAATGCTGACGCACATCAGGAAATGAATGGATGGAGGCTCTGTGGGGTGTAAAATCATTTTACCTGCAAAAAATTATTACCATACTAAAAAGTAAGTGTATGTTCACATAAAAAATTACAATTTCCGAGGAATACTTATTGTAGTCTGTCTGCAGGCTTGAGTATGTTACTTATTGTTGCTTAAGATTGTTAGTTATGTAGTTTAACAGCAAAATAAGAGTGTAATGAAAAACAGTTTAGCAGTTGGCAGTCAAATGTGAAGGGCACCATGAAGCAATAGCTACTTCAGAACATAGAGGAGCTGACCCAGCTGATACAGAAAGCGTTTCAAAGGAGGGATGCATGAGAATTCCTTTGGGTTGTAGTAAAATTACCTTTAAAGCCAGTGACCTGTATTAAAAAACATGTCTTTTTCAAGTGCTTGAGCTGTGTGAGGTTATTGCTGGATTGTACGATATGTGGCAATTGGGGCTTTTCAGCATGATAAACTCTGCAGTAGTTCAACAGCTTGACCTTAGTGTTTAAGTATTGGCCTAGCAGTCACGCCTGTAGGGGAATGAACAAAGGGACAGTATGGCATCTGTGGTTAGAACTGATCTGGGGGAAAAAGAGAGACATGTCCAATATGCTTGAAAAGCAGATTTATTTAATTTGACTGACAGTTTCTGATGCTCAGTTGTAGTCAGTTCTCTTTACTTCCAACATATTTTACAGTAGAGGTGAAATTTTCAGCTAAAAATATAAAACGCTCATTAAATATTTAAAGTTAGTTGTAGCAGGCTTCTGTAATCAGAATAGGAAAAGTGTGCAGAATATTGGCCTATAGAAATGACAGGCAAATTTAGAAAGCAGTCTGTCAATTCATAGGTCATTTTCCTGGACACCAATTCTTATTGAAATAAAAAACTTAGCCTAAATATTTTGTTGCATTTGCATTATTGTTTTGAAAATGATATCACAATAGGTTGCTGAGATATATCTTATGCTTAAGAAGTTTCATATTCAGATTGCGTGAACAAGTAAGATAATTAAAATGACAGTAAATAACGTAGAAAAAACAAAAGCTGTTTTCTTATCTTGAGTGCAGAATAGATGTGCTTCCAGTAGCAGCTGCTCTGGTGTTTTTGAGTGGCTATCAAAAGTAACAGCACCTCCACTGGAAGTCAGTGTAGTCCACATGGAGTTGCTGTTACATATGAGAGCACCAATGGTCGATCTTGAGTGATCCTGTTTATCACCTGTAAAAAGACTAAAAAACCACCCCAAAATCCCTAAAATAAACTACTGTTTCCCTCTGTGAATGAGAGTTTCTTCTGAATTCGTCATGTGAAAGGTTGCAGAAATCTTCTCTTTCAAGATGGAACTGCTCGTCTGTACCAGAGTATTTTTCCCACACCAACAATCCTGTCTTTCTAACTTAAAAGCCAAGAACTAGACTGTAATCTTGTATGCAATAAGTTTGATGCAACATCTCCATGAGCCTTCCTATTTGCTGCTGTGGCCCCCCATAGCCCTAAAAGACGTTTGATTGTATGACACTGTTGTCTATGGTTATAAATTTAATACACTACTGATGATTAGATTCCTTATATACAGTATGCCACATCATAATGCGATCCGGAATTTAAAAATTATTATAACAAAACCCTATATAAGAGAAAAGAGAGAACATGTTTTCATTATTGTCATTCTCAGTAAGAATATGGAAGTAAGTTTCAGTGCGATTTTTCTGCACAAGTCAAGAAAAAAGACTTTAAATGGAATACATGCACAAATAAAAGCTTCTACTGTTTGTCAACTTTCAAATTGTATAGATTTCAAGAGAACGTATTCTGATTCTAGGAAATTCTGTAGCTCATGGAAGAGAAGAGAAGGAGATCCAAAAGTAAAATGGGGGATTTGTATTTCCAGTAGTAGCTCAGAGCAGGTAATAAATGTGAGATACTTACTTTAATCTGACCCTGTACAGTAACTTGTTTACAAATTCAGTGTTCAGATATTGGTAATAATAAGTACAATTGCAGAGATTATTCTAAATGCCTGAGAACTGCTGTCCCTTTCCCTGTGACTTTGATTAACAAGTAACTTAAATTTCTGACAAGGAAAATCTCAACCTGTTTTTGAAGTATATCTACCCCACACTCGAATTTGCTCTTCAAAATATTAAGACATTTCAGTGATTTGTAAGCAATAGGAACTTACCATAACCTGAATACTTACTGCTGCAGTGTCAACGTTCATGTAAAACAGAAGATAACTTACCCCCTTTCCTGTTGTTTGAAAAAGGGGTCGAGAGAACATCAGGCACTGTATTCTTCTCCTCCTGACTGTATCTTAATGCTGCCTAATTTCTGTTAACACATTAAATAAGTGTTCAGTGTAATCAATATCAGTCTTCAGAGTGATTGGCTGGTGTCGTGGTAGCGTGAATTGCCGTCCGCGTTTTAGTGTTAAAATGTAGCGAGTGACACGTAGTGCAAGTTCTTCCAGATAGCATATGAATACAGGGCAAAGTTTTACAATGGTGTTTATTGCTAACTCGGTGAATTATCATGCTCACGTTGAAGCCCACAGGTTATAAAGTGATGAGTAGTTATTTGAGAAAGGTGGTTTTCACTTGCGCCTTACATAGAAGTACTTTGCAAAAATCTTCATCTTTATAAAACAGATACCTTAAATATAGTCATTTATTTCTATATTGTTAATTATAAGGATCCTGGGAAAAGATAGAGAAAGCAGGGGAGGGGGGTGGTGTTTGTTTTGAGTTTTTCAAACTGTAGGATGAGAAAGTATTTGCTGAAATAGTATCCTGGAAATCTGTGGTCTTAACTATCTCCTCGTATAAAATACTTGACTGTTAATGTTCACTTCCATTCGGTAGAGAAAGGGAATATAATGAAAAGAACTTGTGCTGCTAAAATTTTTTTTGTTTTTTTTTTAATTTAATATGGAACCATGACAGGATTTTGAGAATATTGGTCAATAATAAATTGACTTTGCAGTCATTGACTCTTCATTTCTCGTAAGTTGTTCCTAACGCAAATCTGACCTTCTTTCATCTGAAAACTTTGATCTGTAGCATAATCATATCTGTTAGTTCACGTGTCACAAAAATGCGTCTTTAAAATAATTCTGCCCTTCATAAATTAACAATAAATTAACTAACATAAATTAAGCCTTTACGTTGCATCGGCAGTACTTACTGTAAATGAAGGCAGTCATTTTATGTTAATCTTCCAAGAGCAATTGGTAGCGAGATTTTATTTCCTTCTTGTCTCCCCCCTCTACCTCCAATGGAAAGGAGAACTGTTATCCTCACTACAGGTAGTACAGTTTGCACTAACACAGTGTTTCAGGTGCTCCCCTTGTTAATTTCTCCAAATATTTGTGTGATAGGCCTGACCTTAATCATTTTCCATTGAGGAGAGATGTCATTGCAATTAAGAGTGGCAATGTCAGAAACTGGGTGGCACTTCAGGCTGTATCTCCTTTACTTAAAGTTCAGAATAATTGAGAAACTGAGATTTCTGCTGTCATCAATGAATCCAGACAGTTGCTGGAAAACATTGTTTGTTTTAAGAGTATATTCCTACATGTTGTCCAAGGTAGGTGTCAGTTTTGGTCTGTAGCTGGATTTATCTCCTTTTAAAAATCCCTACAAACAGTGACATCATTAAATGCCTGTTGAATGCTTTATAAATTTATAGGTTGGAAATTAATTCAACACTAGAGTTTATGTCCCTCCACTGAAGTGTATTTGCAATATGGGAAGGTTTTATGTGGAAGACAAACATAGTTCCTGTTTAAATTTTCTGCTTGCTTTATAGGGCGTGCTGGTGGCTTTTCCATACTAGTTACGGGTGTGATTCTGGATTAGAAAAAAATCCAGGCCTTAATTTGGTGTCAGAGCTGTTAGCTGAGCACTGAATTATTTATTCCATGAATCACTCCATATGCACTAATGTTTTATGTGGTAATAAGCATGTTTGAGGGTAAATCATCCTCTTCTTAATTTAGCTACTCTGTCTTCTGCAGGTGTTGTCCATGGTAAAGGCTTGGCCAATAATAGGAAGGCATTGAGACTGTGACGAGAGCTTTTAAAATATTCACTTAAGACAAGTAAAATAAAAATAACCGTAAAAATACACAGATAGTGTATTTGAGAAGAATCAAAGGTGGAGCCTTCTGTTGGCAAGGAGTGAAAAGTAATGCTGTATATTGCTTTTCCTAAAATGTTCCCAGGTGTTATGGTCTGTGTCATCACTGAAGGTCTGGGTGTAAATCCAGCCTCTTCAGTAGGAGGTACTGACCCTGTAAGAGAGAGGAATAGTGGAATAATTTAGTCTGGGCTGAGGCAAACAAACTTCTCCTTGGCTTATTTGATTATATATATATATATTTTTATTTATTTTTTTTTTATGAGAGCTTTCTGAATTTGAAGACTTAGCCTGAAGGAGGCAAGGCATAAGGGATACTTACCAGCTATCTGCCAGGAAATCTACCAGGACTGGAGCAGTTATTTGCTTTTGTCTTGGAGAAGTAACACTTCACAACTGGAAGTATAGGCAAATAGGCCTCTGTGCAAATATTTCTGTAAGCAAAAGATACCATTCAGAACCGGAGCTCCTAAATGTTGTTTTACCAAGATAAATGTTAGCAAATGTATTACAAAGCCATAAATTGTGTCCTATCATCATTAAACTGGAAGGTGAATGATACTCATTCTGGCCTGAAAGGGTAAGAATGGCAATGGTATGCTAGCTGGCTGTTGCTTGGTGACTGTTACTGATTTAGTGGGTTTTCTCTCCAGAAAACCTACTGGGATGTTCTACAGGAATTTACTTTGAAAAGTAAATTGATTAATTGATGATTGGTTGATTAACACAAAACTGTTGGTCTGTCATTGCAATTTTGTTCCCATAATCAAGAGCAAACGTGCATTTTCTTCTTACTGTTGCACCTCATGTAGCAGTAAGTATGTAATAATTTGTTCTGCATCATCTCAGAGAACGTGGGTTTTCATGCTTAAACTCCATGTGTAGCAATCTGCTAAATGCTGTAGTGATGTAGCTCAGCTTATTAGCAGTGCAGAAAAAATACCGTGCTGAAGCCCAAATACAAAACCGGGTGATGGCACTAAACAAGTTGGTTCATCTGCTTTTTTGCATTTTTCAAGATAATTATGCCAGATCATTGCTTTACTTTTTTCCCCTTTTGCAGTACTGTGTCAAGAAGTTAGTTAACTGATTAAATCTTAATTTCTCGAGTTAAAAATGAATCTCTGGTGGACTAAACACAGTGGGTTTAGTTTGAAGTTGGCAGGTCATGATGATCTGCTGTACCCCTTAAATAGAGCAGGTGTTTTAAAAATTACCTCTTAAGTAAGTGCTCTGTGAGTCAGCAAGACAAAGTGGGTGGGGTTTGTTTTGGTTTTTAAGCTATCTTAATTTATGTCTAGACTTGGCATTAAACTATATTAAAAATCAGTTCCCTTTAGCTTTACCTACTGCGGACAAGGATTGAATCTGTCATAAATAGTGCACAGAACTGCACACCTTGTGGTTGTGTTGTCTGTTCATATCAGAAAAAAATGCTTAGGTTTTTTTTAATTATTATTGTTTATTTTATTTTATTTCCATGGTATCTATTTAGTTCAGGACCTCTGTCCTGCCTGGTGCTATACCATATGAACTCATGTATTGCCTTCAGAGTGTATGTTGAATGGTTGTTTACATCGTTCCTCTACTGGGTACAGAAGTTTGTTTCCCTTCTTATTGAGATTAATATATTTATATATGTTTCTTACCATTTAAAAATATATTGCTAAAAAGGAGGAATCCAGACAACCAGAGGTCTAATATCTATGTGCGTTATTCAAAATGCTGCCATTTCCTATCTCTGTTTCCACATGAGTTCTCAAGGTCTCTTTGTCAAGCCTATTGTCAAAAAGAGAAAATATTTGGGGCAGAAAAAGTTGTTTAGTTTCTGTAAATCCAAGGTCAAGACATAGCAAGTGAAATGGATTTTTAGAAGTTTTCAAGCTGCTGGCATCTTTTCTGAGTACCTAGGTTTTGCATATTTGCAGAAAGAGCTGTTTAGAATATGTGCAGGTTTCTGTATGTCCAGGTTTTACACAACCCTACCCATCTTAGCAGTAGGAAGTCTTTAATACAGGCAGAAAGCTCTGTGGAGTTTTGTCTGGATTAGAAGCTGGAAGATCACAGGTTTAAATACCTTGATATCTTTATCAGTGTATCTCACTGTGTTGGATCTGAGATTCTTGTAGAAAGGCACTATTAACTCATCAATTCATGAACCCTATTTTCCTTCTAACACAGTGAAACTATCACAGATGTCATCAAAATAGTGGAGCAGCAAGGAACAGATGCATGGTGGACCCTTCCTATTGAAGAACTACTATCAAAAGAGGCTGTAGCAAAGGTAAGTTTTGTTACGTCAAATACAGAAGGTGGTTGAGACAGTTCAGTGATGGGAAATAATATAAAACCTTAATGTATTCCTGTGATCCCTTTCAATCTTGTACTTTCATTGGAAGGTATCCTGTGAAAGGAATAGTCAGAAAGTGACGTGTGAGTGTGGCAAAATACACACAATCAGATGTGTGCCATTAATTCAGGTCAGAGGTCTCCATCCTCCTCATTTTAGTTCAGGAGGAAAGTGACAACCTAATTAACCAAATTATGAGCCCAAATATGTATTAAGTCTTCATCAGATTTTTATTTACTTCTTCCTACCTTTTTGTTGTGCCTTTTAGCAATTGCGTGCTTAAAGCTAGCATGCAACCTGCAGTGTTATTCTGCCATCTCACTTTTTTTGGTATTTTTTTCTTGTTCTGTTTTGGGTTTTCATCAGTAATTACATTAAAACTATTGTGAAGATTACCTAAATTATTTTGTGTTCACTCACAAAGTTGCTGGTGGAGTCTGTACAAAACTGGTCCAGAAACCAAATCTACTTTATTTCTAGCTTTGAAAAACATTGATGACATTCTATTTGCATTATTTAATAATTATTTTTCCAATAGGCTGGTGGTCATGATGTTTTGGATTATGTCAAGGGACAGGATGTCCTAGACATCTGGTTTGACAGTGGAACTTCTTGGGCTCATGTTTTGGAAGGTACAAAAATAACATGTTGATCTTTCTTGTAAAATACTTGGAGAACAAAATGTAATTGTTTTGCATGATAATGTTTGGTATCAGGAAAACTGAGTTAGACTATGCCAGCAGCAAACTGGTTGTGTCTTCTTGTAAAGCTGCTTTGGCTTGTAAAGATAAGGGTTTAATGTTGACAAACTCATTTTCAGCATAGTTGTAGCTGAGATTTTTCTAATATTCTATTCTGACTGATTCTGCCATGTGGCATACCATATAACTAATCAGTTTCAAGAGACAAACGGCCAAGGTACTCTGCTGCTAGTTGGGAACTCTTACATTATTTTCGGTTAACAAATTTCAGTTTGTGCTTGTGCATGCTATTTGAAGCAGAACAGCATTGAGATCAGCTGTTGAATGTAAGTAAGTTTTATAATTTTAACAGTGTAGGTGTACTTTTTCACTTCGAGTTACTTTCAGTAGCTAAAGCAGTATATTGTGGCTTAAAATATTTATACTTGGTATATGTGATTTATAGTTCCTACTGCCAGTGGTTGCTGTTCAGCAGATATATACTTGTGTAAAAATATATAAAAGACATGCTGCTTGCATGGAGGATAGTCCAAAGTCAGGAGTAATTTCTAAAGGAGTAGTCTGGTCCCATACATCAAATCTGTTGGACTTTAAACTCTCAGTACACAATTGTGTGATAACAATCTTGCTGAATTATAAAACACGTTGGTACCAGAGGTTTTATTTCTTAGCAACGTGGTCAGCAACAGTACCATCAGCAAACATTCATTTTCTAGAAGACCTTTACATATATTAGAGTTCGTACTCTTGAAAAAGTTTTTTGATTTGGCTTTGAAAGGTATAACAAAGTAGTGGTATTTTATGTGCACAGCTACATACTTGCATTCTTTAAGGGCTTAACACCTCAGTATGCAAAAACTACCTCTAATCCTGTGGAGAGGCATGGCATCGTGTTTAATAAGGAATAGCGGAATCGAGACCCTTGATTCACTGTTAATTTGTGTAAGGCTCCTGTATGGCTTCTGTAATGTCTAATACAGAACAGACTTCTTTGATGGAACTATTAAAAGTTCCTGTTCTCTATCTAGTCATCTATTTTAATGAAACTTGCTGGAATTTGTTGTGCATAAGGCATCATCTTTTGCTGTGTGACATGACTGGAGTGGCCTCACTGGTTCAAAAGTTGGGGGAAGGACTAACAAGCAATGTGATCTTGTAAGCCTCGTGATCTTCAGAAATGGCACAAAAGTCACATTGCCTTTTTTCCTATGTAATTGAGGCTCCCAGCCACTGCCAGAAGTTGGAAGTACACTCTCAGTGATTCATATGAAATTGCAGTTTTAATTTACCCTCTAAGAAAAATGCACTTTGTGGAGCAGCTGTGGAATTACTAGTTTTGTCTTGTGTTTCCCAATATGCTCCAGCTTTTAAAAATTTTGCAGAACTTCTTGTGTCAATGAAAGTAATTGTCAAGGCTTACAAACAGGCTAACCAGTGGGATTGATTCTTTTCCAAAGTACTCCTGGGGAAAAATGGATGAAACCCAGGGAGAAAATCAAAATTGCTTAGAGAATGTCACAACAGGAAGAAAAACTTTCTGTGGCTTAAACTCATGAAAACAGAGGCATATGGATGCTGGTGTGCTACCTGTAAAGTGCTGCCTGTTAATTTTGTAGTAGTAGATCAGTGATAACAGCAGCTGTTGCTTGCCTTCCAATGACAGTGTCATGCGTGGCAGTGGTTCTTTTGCAGCACATGAGTTAATTTCAGGGCAACTGGAGGATATAGTAGATGGCTAAAAGTGTGAGACTGATGTTTATAACTGTTCCACTCTACCATGAACTCAAGTTATTGAAAATTCTAAATCAGTGATTTGTTTGTTGGTAACCAGCAGGAATAAACTGTGTTGCAGATTTCCCTGCCAGTTCCAGTCTTACAAAATTAAGTCATTCTCTTCAGTGTTTCTGCAACTTGAGGAACTTGGGCCTGAGTTTTCACTGGACTTGAACTAGCTGTGTCCCTGCTTATTAAATGAGATGCAGCAATTATAAAATTCATCCCTTTAGCTGCTGGCCACACAGATTGCTTTCAAAAAATGTAGGTTGGGGAGAGAGTAGGGAGGAGAAAGAAGAGAGAGAGATTCTGCAGTGTGAGGTTTTTGAACAGGTGAAAGGAATTGCTCAGTGACAGCAAGCTCAGTGCCTTAAATCACAGGTTGCATGAATACAATCGCATTTCTAATGCTTGCCCTGCTGCATTTCCTACCAGGGACAAGGCATAGTTCTGAGGGAAATTACTTGAAGTTGCTCTTTTTTAATTGAATTATGGTTGGCTTCCTTTTTCCAGCCTAGGTGTGTCAGAGGTACCATTTCTAGCTAAAAGACAAGTTAACCAACTGTTCTGCATCAGCAGTGTGGCAGGTAGGAAGGTACCATCTGCACACCAAGATCAGAGATTTAGCTACCATAGTCACAAACCCAAAAATGTGCAGTTATAACTAGATTGTGTGTAAAATAAATGCTAATTCCCTTGCCCCAATGAGAACAGCTCCACAAGTGCAATGTGCTCTTAAAAACCGATTGCTACTGAAGTTTTCTGGGGATACTGTTTGCTTTGTTAATGCTCTGCTTGCCTAACACTGTTCCCACTGAGCAGTTTATTCTTGTGCTGGCTGATACTGTTCAGTTCTTGCTACACATGCCTCAGGGCTTTTTTTGTTTTAAATAACTGTTTTCATAGCCTTTTATGCGATGTTAAAATTTATGGCTGAATGATTTTTATATTAATAAATTCATTTTCACAGTACTGCTGTGAGGTAGAAGAGTGTTAATACACTCCAAAAAGAAGGTGTGGTAAAAGCAAAATTTGATTCAGAAGCATTTTCTAATTTTCAGTGCTCTGTGCTGTGATGCCTACGACTTTTTTTTCCTTTTTTTACTTTGAAGTTCAGTTTGTGTTCAGCCTTTTGATAGTGCTTATGTCTGTAGCTGTCTTTGGAATATCCATTTTAGAAAGTTCTTTCCTGTCTTAAAGTTCTCTTACAGGTCTTGACATTTTCCTCATGGGCAGAGTGCTATCTGCATTATAACCTTGAGATTACTGTTTTTCAAAATATTATATATAAAACGCACACTGGACTCTATTGCAATGTGTTATGTCACTGGTAAAAGTCACACAGACTTTTACCTATGGTGTTGTGGCACATTGATGGTAGTTTTCAGCATCATAACTTCATTCCCCTATCTAATTGGCTAATATTTAACAGAATGAATTTGATTATTTTACAACTTACCTATCTCAGTGTTTAAACTTTTGTGCTGACTGAGAGACTTGAATTTATCTGAGCTGATTCATTCCTGGCATTAAAATACAATATGTTTAATCTAAAAGTCAAAGTCTGCAAGATCAAAGATACAGAATCTTGAAATCCCAAATGGGAGGATCATAAATTGCAGTTCTCTTTAATGACCTATGTACTAAACCTCAGTGTAAAATAAACGACTGAAAAGTCTCTTCTGGGTTGTTGAACGTACTCTTCCGTTTACAAAGAAATGTGTGCATGCTTCTAATTAATTTATATATAACCATCACAACTTTAATGAAACTGAGGTAGGAGAGCTACCCGTGCACTTAGAGGCAGGCTTTGTATATGCAAACCCCATGTTTGTACTTTACAGAGATAAAATGTTCAGGCCTCCATTAACTTTCTAAGCTACATTAGCCAGCCTGCCAGATGTACCAGTTCCTGCCAGAAAAGCCCCATACAGTTTGCTGTTTGTCATCAGTTGTTTGTTTAAATTCTTTTCTCCTCTAAGTGGTAATTACTAGCATTTCCATGAAAAGTTCATTTCTCTAAAACCAGTGGCCAGCAAACTGCTTGTAAATAACAAATGTGTTTACACATTTTCCGCTGTTAATTTCTTCTTTACCACAAATACTCTTTTTTTTTTTTAATCTTGTCCTCATGAGTATTCTTGCAGCGTGTTAATACAAAGGCTGATCCCTACTTATTCTGCTTCTAAAACCTGAACTATTTGTAGATTTTCTTGAAGGAATAAAATAAATGTGTTAAAAACTGTAACATCCACCCACACGTTTTTCCTGCACTAGCTGGAACTGGAGCTGTATGGCCTTGACCTTTGTAATGTTGAACTTCCTTTTATTGCAGGATGGATCTAAATATCGAAACTTCCATTAAGTTAAACAAATAAATCAAGTGTGTCAGCAGCAGAAAGCAGCATTGTCTCAGGGGTCCCAGAAAGACGATAAAAGGAGCTAGTAGATAAAAACAGAATAGAGAAACTTTTGTCTGAATCACTGGAAAATTACACTACCAACTTCTAGAATCAAGATGAAATTCCTGCCAAATATGTGTATAATTTTGCACATTTGTAGGCTTTGACCTGCATGCTCTGCTGTGCTCCACATTATTCTGTTCTCACTCTGATGGTGACCTGTCTGGGATTGTTTAGGATAAGGAGGGACTTCTTGAGTTCACAAGTCTTGTACATTTTTGTACAGTGACTGAATTCCGCCAGTAAAGCCATTAAAACTTTGCTGCCCTCTTTCAACCCTGTGAGAAAGCTGGGTTTGCTCTTCTGCTTTTAATGTGCTTTCAGCTAATACCCAGTCTATGTGCCTTGTAGCCCATTTTTTCCTCTGATGCCAACATTACTCATTAGCTTCAGTAGTTCCTCTTTTTTATGTATTTATAGGGAATAATATTTCCACTCAGCCTTTACCTGGATAAGCTAAATGAGCCAGCCTCCTCCTGACCCCTTTCTCCCACAACAGGCTTTCAGTATCCCGTGTTTTCTTAAAAATTTCAGGAAAGGGTTAATCTCCCTGGAACATCAGTGACCAGAAATTTGAATTCTGTCACAGGTGAGCTGCAGTCACTACCAAAGCTTCCTGATCTCCTCTGAAAATACCTGATGCCTTACACAGGCCAGTCAGGCACATCCCGTCTGTGACTTATATTCTGAGTAATTCCCACTGGTGAAGTTTCAGGTTGTTGCATAGATGGGGTTTTTTTATTTTATTTTTTAGTTTTTATTCATTCCAAAGTATGTGATCTTGTCTTGGGTCCTTCAGTTTGTTCGGGAGTACTTGGAAGGTATTTTGAGAACTTCTTATGAAGTGCTCTGATGTGATAGCTTCTGTTTTCATAATTTATTATTTTGTTTTGGGGAAAGCAAGTTTATTTGTTAAATTTTGGAGTTCAGTGAGTCTTGGATTTAAAAAAAAAAAAAAAGATACTAATTAATCACTTGTATCTTGTTCAAGCAACCATACACCTTTTATAAAAATTACAATCTCCTGGGTTTAAAGAGCAGAATAAGTTTTACTAATCACTTTCAGAGATTTTTGGTTAAGTGTATTAATTGTTTGAAGATATAGGCTCATATTTTAAGCAAAATCTTCTGGTTTTAAAGGTGCAGAGCAAAGAGCAGATACATACCTTGAAGGAAAAGACCAACTGGGAGGTTGGTTTCAATCCTCTCTATTAACCAGTGTGGCAGCAAGGAAAAAAGCACCATATAAGTAAGTGTGCGGACTGAAAACACATTGCTGGTTCATTTATTAAATATTGGGCTTTTGATAATGTGGACAGTAGTGTATAAACAGGAGAGATGAAGCTATTACTAAGTATCTGACTTATGTTCTTACATTTTCAGTATAAAATTTTTCTCAGATTAGATTTTAACAGATTTATTGTTTAAATTTTTCCATCATAATTGTAATAGATGTTTTCTTTCTCAGTCATGTCAGTATATCCTATCACATTATCAGATACAGGTCTGTTCTTTTGCCATCTCTCTCCCACTCCTATAATCAAAGGGATTATTATGGGAGGTGCAGTATGAAGACCTGCTAAGATCATTGACTTGTGAATTGAACACTAGGCTGTAAGGAATTCAGAATCACTGTGTGCATGTCTTGTACTGCAGCTGTGACACACTGTTTGTACCGTGTAAGATGGCAAGCACAGGGAAGGCTAAGGTGGGTCAGTTGTGAGGAGGCTGTGCAATTTTGGGAAATGTATTGGCTTACACAGTAAATAATGGTTTAGTCTTTAATTAATCTGAAATGCGTGTGCCCTGGATATCTGCAAACAAGCTGTTGCTTGCATGGCAAAATTAAATGAGGAAAATAAAGTTGCATGCACTGCTTGGATAGTAGTACAGTGTATTCATGGTTGATTAACTCCACAGATGAAGCCTCAGGCTTACCAAAATAGAGGATTTCTGTACGTTTTGATTTCGGAATATCCTCATTAGAAATCTATTCTTAACATAGATTTTTCACTGGCATTTTGTTTTCACTAAAATATTTTCTTCAGGACTTTGGTAGTTCATGGATTTACTCTTGGTGAGAAAGGGGAGAAGATGTCTAAATCTATTGGCAATGTGGTCGACCCTGATGTAGTTGTCGATGGAGGTCAAGTAAGTCAAACTCTTGAGTTTCTTAGAATTGCTAGTTACAATTTTTCACTACTAGATTCTGCAACTGTCTTGTGGCATGTTTTTCTCTGAACAGCTGTCTCGTAGCACAACTCTGTGAGGCTCTTCTAAAGACTTTGGCTACACTGCAGTTCCGCTTGCCTGGAGTAAAACCTTGAGTTGTTTTGCTTCAGCTGTAGTGCCAAAAAACCCCACACACCTTTACTCTCTGCTAAGAGAAAACAAAACACATTATATAAAAGATGTAGAGTGGTTCCTTTTTACTTGGGAACACTGTTGATGGAGTGATGGGTAAAATAATTAACCTTTGCTTTCATACTGATTGACACCTACAAGCTGGGCCCAGCAGTAGAGCAGTCAGAGTAGCAGTTGCATCCCAGCAATCTGTCTTGCTCTCAGCCTAGGCCATTTATTGACTCTGGAGACTTAATTCATTCCATGGTCAGGGAGGTTGCACTGCAGATGATGCTCTTGAATTTTTTTCCCTCCCCAGTCCTACTCTTGCTCTTCCTGAGGCTGCTACGCAGATTTTGCAGCTCTCTAGACAAAAAAATCAATCCTTACAAAGACTTGCTTATCTGATTCAGTAAAGCACACAGTAGTTCCTATTCCTTCAAAAAGGAGAGAAGCCATTTTCAGAGTTGAAAACAGTCATGAAGGGAAAAATAGGATGTAGTTTTAGATATTAACCTTGCTACTTTGATGTTTAGCATTCAAAGGATTCAAGGCTGTAAGATGAGTTTATTTCAGCCTACCCAAGTTTCTAGCATTGCCTGTACACGGACTGCTGCGAGTAGATATTGTAACCCTGGCTTAACATTAAATCTTGCTAAAAGAGGGTGAAGGCCTTCAAATCCAGTGGCCTTCTGGGCACAGTTAAGATACATGTTCTCACAGCACAAACAACATGGAATTGCACTGCTCACCATGCTGCAGGACCCCCAGCAGTTTCACTCATGTGCCTTTCTGTCCCTGCTTAGGATCACACCAAGGATCCTCCATATGGTGCTGATGTCCTCCGCTGGTGGGTGGCAGAATCGAATGTTTTTACTGAGGTGCTGATCGGGCCTGTTGTACTTAATGCTGCCAGAGATGATATCAATAAGGTAAGAGCCAAATATGCTGACATTCTTCGTTCTAATGACACATCCTCTTTATATTTGTTTGTGTTGGCTGAGTAGTATTCATTGAAAAGCTTTAGAATCTTTAGCGTAAAGAAAGATTTTCCAGACTCATTTAGGTAGGTACTACTGCTTTTTACATCTGTGGATCAAATAGTAAAAAGTACTAAGGAAAAGACTAGTTTTTGCAGCATGCTTTGGTAATAGCCAGTCTTTACGCCAAAAGGACATGTGGAAAAGTATGTTCTTTGTGATGCTTTTGTGTAGCTATTCAAACAATCATTTTGAAAAACAGCCAACTTCAGTCAATTCATTGTAGAATATTACCATTTTTTGTTTCATCTGAAGTGCAGACCATTAATGTTTAATTTTTCTGGTTTGTTCCTAGCTTCGGAATACACTGCGCTTCATGCTGGGAAACTTGGCTGGCTTCAATCCAGAAACAGATTCCATCCCTGCTTCAGAGATGTACATAGTAGATCAATACATGCTGCATTTGTTGCAAGATTATGGCAGCAAGGTAAGGGTAAATTGTACTTAGATTAATGTGTGTAACTTTTTTCATTGGTTATACCCTCTAGGGAAAATTCTTTAAGCGTATGAGTAAAGAATACGTGTCAAGTGGGCAAATTATGACCACAAAGGTTCCTTTGATGCAACATGTACTTTCTTAAGCCTGTTTCAACTTTTGAGAAGGCAGCTTTGTTTTTAACATTCTTAACTTGGTTTTGACATTGACCAGTTTTTCCTACTCCCTCTCTGCCCAAGGCCTCAAATTAGAAGTATTTAGAAAAAAAAAAAACAAACACAAACCCAAAAGTTCCTAGAGCTTTGGAAATCTGTTGTAGTCCAAAATTTAGTCATTTTCTGTCACTCAGAACTGTTTTGCTGAATGAGAAAATGTGGGCATAATTTCTGGGGTTCCCTTGTCTTCTCCCCTCAAATTTGTATTGAAATTATTTCTGTGTCCTAATTGTTAACTGAATTAACGTCTTTTTTTTCCCCTTCAACAACGTTTTAAAGAAAAGACTTTGTCACTCATTTCAGTTTCTGTAGGTCCAGGTTCATCAGGGGTTGTCATTGTGTGCCATGTGATGAAAACTGATACACTGTTCTTACCTCTCTCTGCTCCCTCTCCCAGGTTACAGAAGCATACAAAGAATATGATTATAGCAGAGTTGTTCGACTGTTGCAAGCATTCTGTTCCAGAAACTTGTCTAACTTCTATTTCAGCATTGTCAAAGATAGGCAAGTTCACTACTTCTGCCTTTAAAAGGGAAAAAGCAAGTTAATTGGTTTGAGATGGAGGTGGTAACACTCCAGGTGAATACAGGTATCTCGGAGAACATTTTGCAGTTGTGTGTTGTGCTTTGGTGCACCAAAGCTCCCAGGTGAAAGCTGAGCTGCTTTGAGTACTTTTGTCATCAGTGTGCTTCTGTATTCTGTCCACTAGGGGTACTGAATCATTTTGAAAGGTAGTCAAGCACACTCATTTAAAACCAAATAAAATGTTAAAGATGGGTTCTTGCATGTGTTTTTCTACCTAGAAGTGTGTGCCTCTGAATTTGGGAAGTTGGAGGGAAGGGCTTTGAGCACATGTCTGAGCAACCTAATGTCTTTTCCTGATGTAAAAAACAGGTGAAGAATCCTAAGGATGTGACTTGCTACCTTTGTAAATTTAGAAAGGGCTGTTTTGAAAGGAAGTAGGGGGTTATACTGATCTTTAGTTTCCAGAATGCAAGTAAAGGGTGAAAAAAAAAGGAAAAAGCTGTAATGTTAAAATTATAGATGAACCAGAACAAAGGGCTAACAAACAGACCTGCAGGCTCACCTCCCTGAGGAAAGATTCTCTTCTATACAAATGAAGCAAATTAACATGCCACATACAAAATCTCCTTTCGTATGACAAAATGTGGCTGCATATGCAAATGGTCCTGTAGCTACACCACAGTGCTTGCCTAGAAGGGACAACTGAGAACAGCTTTCCTCAGAAAGGCAAGCTAGGTCAGACTTCGTACTTCCAGTGGCAGTCCTGAAAGTATGGCCCTTGAGCAAGAACAGTGACATGAATGTACAAGTACTTCCAGCTTTCATCTCTGTCTTGCAGGCTCTATTGTGAAGAAGAAAAAGATCCCAAGCGTCGTTCGTGTCAAACTGTGTTAGCACAGGCTTTTGACGTAGTAGTCCGATCCTTTGCACCAATTCTTCCTCACTTGGCAGAGGAGGTTTTCCAGCATCTCCCTTATAAGAAAGGTAGAAATTATACATGCTTTAATTCTTTTAATGCACTGTTTAATTGTGCAGTTAAAAGGAATGCAAATATAGAGATGTGCTGTTCATCTTTATTCACTTAATAAACACTGGAAAGACACTAACAGTGCCTTTGTTTGCTTTGCTTTCAAGACTCAGAGGGTGTGTTTCGTACTGGCTGGATTAATGCAAGCTCAGCGTGGAGGAAGCCTGGCATTGAGGAAGCAATAGAAGGTGCATGTGCAATGAGAGACTCTTTCCTTGGGTCCATCTCTGGCAAGAATGCTTTGGAATACGAAGTCGTCATTGTAATCGAGCCTGGATTGCTGTTTGAATTAATGGAGGTAAAAGATGCAACTAAGAATAGTGTTGTCTGTGCAAAAAATACTAATTTCTGTAAACTATCTTTTGCTTTGTACTTGCCAGAAAATCACAGAGTAGTTGAGGTTGGAAGGGACTGCTGGAGACTGTATAGCCCAAGGCCCTGCATCAGGCTGCCTCAGCTAGGGGAGGATGCCCAGGGTTGTGTCCAGCTGGGTTTTAAATACTTCTGAGGATGGAGCCTCCACAGCCTCTCTGGGCTGCCTGTGCCAATGTTTGACCACTGTTCACAGTAAAAAAGTGGGTTTGTGTTTCCCTGGAATTTCCTCTTTCAATTTCTCTCTGTTGCCTCTTGTCATGCCACTTGGTATCACTGAAAGCACCTGGCTCCATCTTGTTTACACTCTCCCATGAGGTATTTAGGTACGTTAATAAGATCCCCCCCTCAGCCTTCTCTGGGCGGAGCAGCCCCAACTGTCAGCCTCTCTTCATACAAGAGATGCTCCAGACCATCATCTTTATGGTGTTGGACTCACACTTTAAGTTCACATCACTCAGAACTGGACCCAGCACTGAGCAGTGATGAAGGATCATCTCCTTCAACCTGCTGGCACCTCTCTTCCCAGTGCTGCACTCCTTCTGGCTGTCTCTGGTGCAAGAGCATATTTCTGGCTCAGTGTCAGTCTCTTGTCCGCCAGGACCCTTTCTCTGCTAAGCTGCCTTCCAGCTCCTTGGCCCTCAGTGTGTGCTGGTGCCTGGGGCTGTTCCTCCCCAGGAGGCAAGACTGGGAATTTCCCTTTATTGAACTTCATGAGATGGCTGCTAGCCTGTTTCTCCATCCTGTTGAAGCCCCTCTGAATGACAGTGCAGCCATCTGATATATCAGCTGCTCCTCTAAGTGCTGTATCATCAGCAGACTTGCTGAGGGTATGCTTTGCCCCATCATCAAGGTTATTAATTAGTATGTTAAACAGTACTGGACTGCATGTTGACCCCTGAGCAACACTCCTGGTGACTGGCCTCTAGCTCTGGACTCCTTGAAAACACCTCTTCCAATGCCACTGCTCTTCTGATGTAATTGTCTTTCTTGATATGACAGTCAAAGTAATTTGAAAATTTCTGGAGAGGGAACCTTGGACACTGCAGTTCAAGACTCTACTTTTACTCCTGTCAGGAGAAAGTAAATTAGACTTTTGGTTCAAATCACCCACTCTGATTAGGAACCAGTCAGCATTTGTTTTGAAGAATGGAGCATCTAAGAGCTTGCAGCAGTAGACCTCAGTTTCGATGCTGGATTTAAACATAATTATATATATGCATATATTTAGACACAGAAGTGTGTGTAAACAAACTTGTGCTCCCCTCATGACAAGGCTATGATAGCTATTGCAATAACATACATGGTAATCCTACTTTTGCTTTAACATTTTCTAGGTGGAGGATGCTGAGAAATCAAAATGGGTTGTAAGTCTGAATATTAACTCTTCCCTAGGCACTGCAGGCTGAAGAAACCTCTAGTGTTTCACAGCTGAATGAAATAATGATGGCTTCCCAGACTACCCTGCTGAGTGAGCTACCTAAAGAAACACCTACAGATGCAAACATCACCAAAGGGACCTTTCTGATTAACTTGGAAGGTAAGAGAGCTATTCCAGAGAGGTGCCTGTGCTGAGCAGCTGGTTTCTTTCTGCACTACACCATACTTTTTGTGTAGGTGGACATAGCATACTGAACATAGGAAGTGAACAATCACAGTAGGAATGCTTTCCTTAACAGGTGGTGATATCCGTGAAGAATCCTCGTATAAAGTTATAGCCCTACCAGTCGCCAAAGCAAAATGCCCTCGCTGCAGGAGATACACTGCTGATTCCTCAAGCACTCCCTGCCCACGGTGCCTGAAAGTCATTGCTGGGAAAGGCAGCACGTGAAGATGAAATGCCTCTCCACAAGCTCCTCCAAAGTTATGAATACCGAGATACACAACAGTGGTGGCTAAGCAGAAGGTCTGTATACTGAAGCCTGTAGAATCAGGTGCTTAAGCCCCAGCCTGAGCAGCGTTATCATGTGTTTTGAGGGGAACCTTATGTATATATACCTAATTGTGTATATCACTTTTCAGCTTAATAAAAAGGGTGGTTCAAAGTAACTGATTGATTTACTTGGTTTTAGCAACCTGTGTTCTTTTGAAGTTCACTTCCACTTAAATGAAACTCCACAGTAGAACAGCTATTGTTTAATTTTCAGTTCTGTAGAACCCCAGAGAACTACTACTCTCAACACAGGAGTGTCTGCTCCTCTTGTAAAACAGAAGCAGCAAAGGTGGTGACCACTATTCATTCTCTAAAAAGAAGGAAGACACAATGAAACCTCAAATTTTATTTAATCAATTTACACAAATCCACAGCAAATTAGACACAAAATAGCAGTATGTACAGAGTATTACTTACAATACATTACAGATTTGATTGGTGTAGTGTGTCAGCTCTGACATGATACTCACTCACAGTAAAATCCTTTACACAGCTGTACCAGGATACAGGAATGTAATGCAACTAATTCCTCAGGTTCCATGATGGCCATCTCTCTAGCATACTCATTTCTGCAGAAGTTTGAAGTGCTGTCAGGCAAGGTGGTAAAGTCACCTGTACAATCTTGCTACCTTCCATTTTTCCCCTACAGCTCAGCTATGGAAGTCAGTATAGAAGTACCCTAAGACATAGACAAGGGCTGGCTGGCTTATTCTTACTAGAATTCTGATCTCATACCAGTGTAGGAAGTCAAACATTTAGTATCACGACTTTTCAAGAAGCCTTCATGAGCTTCATTAAAGTACAGTGATTAGGAACTGGGGATGCTGAGCTGTTGAAGGAAGCTGTGTAGAACAAGTCATCCACATAACTTTTTTTTTTAGGGGGAGTCTAACCCTTAGATAACAGCAGCACATACTTCAGAATGTTAAGACCAAATTCTCTCTCCAGCAAGGCAGAATTACTATGAATGTTTCTCACATATAATGTAAGAGGAGCAGGTTGCAAGACGGAACTAGTAATTTCAGCTGACTTCAAGACAAAAAACACACCAATTTCATTTTTTTTCTCCTGGCTTCCTTAAGGTAGAAAGTAAACAGTACTAACTGATGCAAGATAATTATGTTGAATACCACTCCAATAGTGAAGACACTCACTATATGATTCCCTGTAGTTATTGTAAGTAAAAGTTTAAGGCTAAAGTACTCAGTACTATAGATCTTCAGTGAAGTTGGGTCAACTATTTAAGCATTTTTTGACTACAAGTTAACATGTGCAGAGATTTATAGAATACTACATCTTCTACAGTGGTAAGATGGAGGAACAATCTTACAGTAAGACATTTCTTGACCTACTTAAACTCAGCAGAGCTTAACAAGAAAGGAGAGGGATGTAAATCCAGTTTTAGCTGAAGCCCAGCACCCTAGAGACAATACTGGGAGACCTGGACTAAAAGATGAGTCCAGATTTGTGTCTGGAGAATTGGATTCTCCCTCCCAAGCTGTTACTAATGTGGGCTCTTCTCCCTTTGCATAAGGCTCCAGCACATGTCATCCTACATCTAGTGCAGTCATCATTGTCCCACATAATGCAGTTACAAGGTGTGAGCCCAGCACCAGCTCTAGCTTCTGAAAAAGCAGCGCTGGCTTTACATGGTAAGTTCAGAGACTGAAGTTTTTCTCAGGTGTAATTCTACAGCTTGTTTTGAAAAAGAAATCATGTGGAACATTAACTGCTGCAGTTTCACTGCCAGCATGAAACAGAATTTCACAAGATGTGCCTTTGTAAATAGACTAAAACTGCTGTCAAATATATCCGATTTACTGCAAAAAGCGCTCAAGTCAGAAATAAATAACAAAGCATTTCAGATACTGACAAGTGTACTAGAAACTAAACATCTTTGCACTAGTGCAGAATTTAAAATACACTCCAATTTAAAGTCACCTTCTGAAATTCTGGGGTGGGAGCACTGTTCTTTTTGCTGTTTTAACAAGAGCCACAGGGCAGTTTCCTTGGGTGAAGTTCAGCCCCGTTGTGTAAAACCATGCATTGTGCCGCTGCGTAGCAGAACAAGGACGTCATGATGAGATGGCTTCTACAGCCTCGATCAGGTTCAAGGCAAGGCTGTACTGCCCGTGGTTCTCGGGTAAGTGCTCTATGACTTTGTTAACTAGTTTAGCTGTTATTGCAATTGGCACTTCGACGTTTTGAAGTTCCTGGGGGTCCTATATAAAAGAACAAACACAGCGTTGAGTAATTTTACAGACGATCATTTGCACATAAGCCCTCCTGAACTTGTATAAAATAGATTACTAAGGTTTAACAACTCAATTAAGATGATGCTTTGACCTGTGAAACTGCTTTACCCTTCATGAAACACAACTAGCATTGGGAAAAATGAGAACAAATCGTTGTTTCCATTAGCAAGAAAGGGCCATTCAGACATAACCTCTGTCTTCGTGAACAGAAGCGTCTGAAAAATCAACCTGTTTTCCTAAACTGAGGTTAACTTACCATAGCTTTGAGCCAAGTACATAGCGTTGGAGGAAGCCTAGTGAGGAGCTCCATACCCTCCTTTGTCTGCTCGTGAAGCAAAGCAAAGGCCAGTCTCTGTCCAGCCAGTATAAGCAGCTGCGATGCAAGCACTTCTTTGTCAGTCACCTGAAGAAAGGCCTGAAAATAGAAAAAATATAAGGAACTGGAAACCATTTCAGCGCTTATCTGGAGGCTTGAAAAGCTGTATCAAAAGAAGCTCCTCCATACTAAATGGACAAATAGTTTTGACACTGTTTCTTGTGTTACCTGTTACTGTAATAAAGCACATTATTAAAAGCTTCAGAACAGCAGAAGAGTGAACAAAGGCAGATAATTACTCTCTATACAGTGATCAGCATGAACACGGGAGCTGTTTTACAGTTCAGCAACATATCTTTAACTTCCATATAATTTCTTACTTGCTTTCCCCCTCAAGAAAAGGAAGGATTTTCTTGTCCAAGGACTGGTAAACTTTTCCTAAAAGAAGAGACTACAGGCAAAAAAGCAGATTCCTGAAACTACCCAATACAGTGAAATAAAGAAGGCTGTACTGGTTTAGACCAGTAATATAACTTCCTATCATGTTTCCACTAGCTGCTATATGCAGATTCTTGTTGGGAAGAAGGAAAAATGAGGATAATTATTGGTTCTGGAAAAAGTACTTTTCTAGCCTGATTTTTTCAGCCCGGGGATTTTTTGAGCCTGGTAAGATGGCTGGCAGGGTTAAGCAAGTATTAAGTAAGTGAAAAAGTGATTTTTAGCAGAATATCTGACATAATGCTGTGTTGACTCAAAAATCATTAAAAGCTCTTATTACCTCTTCACCAAGATGATCCATCCCATAACTGTACAGCTCACAGACATAATGCCGTTTGACCACATCCTCAGAGATTTGAAGATACAGAGCCAGGTCCACAGCCAAAGTTGGCCAATTCTTCCCCTTTTCAAAAGGAAACAATTCCTCTTCTGAGACTTCTTTGGCCTTTTGTGATGAACATAGTGTTTGAACCGCTGCACTCACAACTTTGAGCAAGAACTTGGAAAGAAAAAAAATTGCAGGTTACTTCAGTATTAAGTGGAATTTTAGAGGCTTAGAGGTTTAGGAACTTTTGGTACAAAACTTATACCTACCTGCTGCCGTATGGATAACACATTTGGATCCATATCCCCACTAGGCAGCAGCTGAATTGAAGTAAGGTCTTTGAAAAACGCATTTTTGCCCTAAAATTGAGAACCAAAGACAGACCTCAGAGATACAAGGAAATACAAGTAATCCATTTTGATCCAATACTAAGTAGCATACTAATTTTTTACGTTTAATTTGTACCAAATCTTTCATTTTGCTTTGAGGACAAAAATTTAAGTTAAAGCCACAGAAAAAAAAACAAACTTTTGTTCATGCAATCATAACATGTCAAGGATTTGCTTTCAAACTTAAAACTACCTGCCTACTAAATTAGGTAGCTGATATACTACCAGCTGGAGCTGAAGTTTGGGTGTATTTCCTGGTCCCTGGCTCTAGACCAACATAACAAACATAATATGTAGGAAGAAATGCAAATTAGCTGATAGAAAAATGTATTTTACCTGTTACCTACTGATATAGTTAACACAACTTAACTTTAAGGTCTCTTGAACTACAGATTAATCAAATTTCAGGTAAACCCCTGAATGATGGCACGTGGTAGCCCCTGTTGCAGCCCACCATGCTCCAGCAGTGACATACTGAATGCCAACCATCTCTGGCAGTTCTGTTCTGTACCAATGCAGCGAGTAGGGAAACTGCTATCAAAAAAATGTCTGTGTTAAAACACTGATGAATGTGTAGGTTGTTGTGACTCGCCTTGTCAGAAGTAAGGTAAAAATGCTCTTTGAAACTTTTAACCACTTTTTCAGACGTCACCCAAGAATCCATAGAGACCTGTTAGAGATTCTCTCAAAGCTCACAGAACTAATGGAAATCCTGGGTGAGTGGAGGCAAAAAGGCAGCAGCTGAGAGTAAGTTCTATGTAAAAGAAAGGAGGCACAGGAACAGGATCTAATTTTGCTCTCAAAATGTAGTATGCATTACATAAACAAAAAAAAAAAAAAAAAAAGGCACAAACCAAATGAAATTTGATCTATGGTAAAACACTAAAACCAGACCCAACTGCTTCATCAGAGCTTGCACACAGACAAGAAATGATGGCAAAAGGAGAGTAATATTCCACAGTTACAAAATTCCAGTAAATCATTAAGAAGAAATCTGCGCAGTATTACAGGACTAAGTAATTTCTCCCCAGCAGGAATTAAATGACAGCCTACACCAATACTTTGTGTTTTAATTTTTTTAGAATTGTAATGTGGTAAAGCTAAGAGGAGGAAAGCTCAATTTGTGGTACGTGCTTTGTATCTGGGTCAGGTTCTGATTGCAGATATACTGTATTTTAAATGCAGTGACCCTTTTTTGGTAAGTGGTTTATGTGCATTAAATGACAAGCTATTTATTCTCTTTGAGATGCTCATAATTCTGGAATAATCAGCAGCAATAATGGATACAACAGTGACACTAACATAACATTTCCGACCTTAAATATTTATGTTATCTCTGATCTGGCACTTCTCAAAGCAATTAGACAAGCCTGTCATCCAGTGTTCTGACCATGCAGTATTTTCAGGCCAGCTAATTATTAAGGAACTGATTTTCATGCATCTGAGGTCACTACAAATCTTTTATTCATAAGTGTCTCAGCCTGAATTAACTTCATTAATGAACCACAGTGGACTAAATGTCTTTCATAAAATTATGCATGAACTGTTTAAAAAGTGAAAGCTAGCATATATTATAGATACCAAGAGGAAGGATGGCAATCTTCAGGTGTATGCTTTTGAAAGACGTACCTTGCTATCAAACAGTGAAAGAGGCTTCACACTCTTCAGAGAAAACCTCATGATGGCATACATGATAGTACATAGCACAAACTGGTGTTCCACAAGTGGGTAGTGAATGCGTTTCTGCTCAAGGGCAAGTTCTACTATTGATACTGGTCCTTCTACTGACACCCAGGCATCTTCAGTATCCAAGACAGGAGCCAGCATTTCGTCGCTGCTAACGTCAGCCTGCCCGAGCAAAACAGAGTAGTAGTCATGCACAAAGTGTCACCTGTATTGGACTTCTATGCAAAAGACATAGCTTTAATCACAAGTTCTCGGCACTGAAATTGAAAAGAAAATTTCATATTGTCTAGAAGTTCATTAATATTTGTCTGAACTGAATGGTAGAGAAATCAGTACAATCATATTCTATAAAATTAAATTTGGATCAATTACTGCCTTACTTTCTATGGGAAAAAAAAAAAATTACCTCTAGCAATGTTTGCAGAAGATCTGAACAGCAGCCAAGAAAAGCTGTCATCGCTGTGTCACCCATACCTACGTCCTGTTAACAAACAGTATGATTTAAACTGTTTCGGTTGGAACTGAAACAGCCTTTTAATAGTTCTGCATGTTTGACAAGACAGTTGTTGACATAAAACACATTGTTAAGCTCAGTTTATTAACCTATTATATTTAAAGGTAAACAAATACTCACTGAAATACAACAATTAGAATTAGAATTAGAAATAACAAGAATTAGAAATAACGGGGGAAAATAGGAATAAAGCTAAATGTAGCCATTTACAGTACTGTATCTCTAAAGAAGACTGAACTCCTCAAGTAATCATATCTACTAAATTTCTTTTTTTTATCAGTTGTCTTCCAAAAAAATTTTAACTAATGAAATTACATATGAAAAATAATAATTTGTCCTGTTATAGTCTAATGTCTCCCATCTATAATATTCAAAGTTATACTACTGTTCTAATTTGCTTTGGCAGATAAAGATTAATTTACATTTGTTAAAATTCATAGTATTTTCTCTAGGGCTGTATTTTGAATTTTTCTGAAACTTTCAAACTAAGTCACAAACTAGTATTAAAATTAAGGCATTTTTGTTTATTTCTTCCCATTTAGATACAAGTAGTATTACTTGCCCGTCTGCATAATCTGTCCTTTGGAGCTTTTCCAACCTGTTTTAAAAAAAAAAATATTTCAGCACAATTAAGTAATTTTCATCATAAGGTATGTTACCCCCCTTTTAACCTTTTATTACCGTTTTCCTAATACAAAATGAGAAAATAATTCATTATGGCTACATAATGCAACACACTGCATAGCTTGCTTTCAACAAAAGATTTGATACAGATCATACAACTCAGAAATGAACATCACTGATGCCCATATTTAGTTCATCCTTCTTAAAGCCTAAGATTAGAAATAAGGCCCCAAGGTCCTCATGCAAATCTCAAAGGCAGCTAAAAAATTCCCAGTGATTTCTGTAATACAGAACTAGAGCGATAATACCAAGTGTGGTGTTAGAAATAAATACTAGAGAGTAAGGGAAGAGGAAAGAAGAGTAAATACTCCAGCATATTCATTGATATGGAGGAGGTCTAATAAAGTTATTACAGTGTTTCCACATTTTGCCTATCTGAATTTAGGAATGTTTACTATGAGACAGCAAATTCTGGTGGGTTTTGTGTTGGGTTTTTTGAGTTTGTTGGTTTTTTGGTGGTTTGGGTAATTTTAATCACCACCAACACTTCTCACTTTGCATCTGGACTTTTATGCTGAATAACACTTAGCTGCTGGTCTACACCTGGCAAACTAATTGGCAGATTCCCCTCACACAGTTTCAACAGACCTATCACTTACTGGCAGTACTCTTCCTAAACTGTCTTCCAGTCCTAAACAATTGTCTTCCACTAAACAGATCCTCTGCGTTATTTATAAGCATGAAAAAACCCGAAGTTTAGCAGGGACAAATGACAGCTTATACGCATGGCAAACAAGCTGCCTAGTAGAACAGAAGCTGATTTACAATGACAGTGATAGCTAAAAATGGCCAACAACATCCACAAAGTGTTCTGCGTTTTGCAGAATAAGAGCTCATACATGCAAAACTTGGACCAAAACATTAGGAAAAGCTGCTGCTTGTGGGAACCTAAAAGTTTCACAGCAGTAACTTACTAGAAAACAGGCACAGAGAAAACACTTTAAGTTATTTATTGTTTTCTAACTTAAAATTTTACATACACACATATATAGTTTCAAACCATTTCACAAATACTTTTTATTTAGCAATCACAAGCTAAAACTGAGCATAAGTCTTCAGTACACATCAGCCAGTGCTGATCAGCTACTAAAGCTGCCTATAGCTGATCATTCCACAGATCTGATATTTTAAAATACACATTCCTTTATCAATTCCAAAAGTTAGCTACACAATAAACCAAATAAGCAAGGCGCTTTTTTGATGGTTAAATCAAAGATATTCCAAACGTATTTAAAAAAAACCCAAACAAACAAAAACAAAACAACGGTTTAAAAATACTAGTTTCACTTTTCAGTTAATAATAAAAATTCAGCCTCAAAAATAGTGTCAACAGTACTGTGCTCACCTTGTCCATTAGATACGTAGCAGATGAAAGCCTTTTTACTATGAATGTATTCCACATCATCAGAGCGATACCTAGAACAATGGCAAACTTGGAGTTTACAAGTGAACAGAAAAGAGATCTTACAAGTATGGAGTGAAAAGCCATGGGCCAAAGTTCCGTTAATGGGGGGGAATTAAAAAAAGGTAGTGAATGAAACAGGAAGGAGTTGCGAGTTATCCTCACTGCTTTATACTTGGACTTTAGATTTCAGATTTCGCAGGAGATTTCGATCACCTTGGTGATCGAATACTGTCAGACGTGCAGTGAATCATTCATTAAAATTACTATATTATGCAGAGTTAAATGTTGTAGGTACACAGAAGCTTTGGTGGTAAGCACGAAGGTTTAAGACTAGTGCTTTAGGCAAAGAGTGCATCTTAGTTGCATACATAGTCTACAAAAAAGACAACTCTGATCACATTCACTGAGAGAGTATCATGCAATGCTTGAAATGTACGAAAAGTAACCGACTGCAAGGAGCACGCATCACTATTTAAATACAAATAAAAAAATAGTTTCAGAGCAATTTTATTTCAAAATGTTCTTAGTTAGAAACATTATCTTCATCTAAGCGACTTATTTTCATGGTTCCGATGGAAACTCAGTTTCAACATGAAAAATAAAAGCTTGAATGTCAGCAGAAAGTTTTGGGGGGTTATTTTTTAAGACAAAATGGCCACCACTCCTACGAACCACACACATTTATACTAGCTGACAGTCATTTATTCTGTTTTACAATTTCAACACAGATAATTTTTAATAAAAACTCCATACTTACCATGCTGAATGTGAGCATTAATGATGCATTTTAGATGATCTATAGACCTATTGAGATAACATGCTTCCTTATGTAAAACAAAAAAGTAAAAGAACAAGTTATTACATCATTCAAAACATAGTTTAGATGTAAACTATTTATTCTCAAAGGGCTAACATTTTTTGCCAGTTATAAAACTTGTAAGTTATTCTGATATCGCAGCCTTCTCTGACAAACAGCAATCGTGAAACGCACTGCGATTTCAGCACTATTTTCAGGGCTTTGCTTTAGTCTATGTACTGCTAACACACTCTCTGCTGAAAGGTACCTCCACTGACCACAGTTATCTCTCAAATACAAAATCCATTTTGCTAGAAAGATTAATTTTTACTCCATTTCATTATGATGGAGTAAGAGTTTAACAATCTCAAAGGAACCTTCTGTTCTATAGCAGGGTGTTATGTTGCACAGATCTAAGGAGTGCTCATTCGATTTTAGTATCAACTGAACTTAGGACATTTTCCAATATTTGAGAAGCTATTGGGCAGCAGTGGAAAAAAGGAATTTTTTTTTTTCCTCCTATGACAATTTCCAGCAGTGGCCAAGGAATTTCTTGAATATTCTTAGATCTCTCTTTCATCTTTAAATAGAATGGATTCTAGTCTAACAAAATTAGTATTCTGTGGTCTGGTTTAGCCTATCTAGAACAGAGGAAAGGTTCATCACTATTTTGCAGTACTTAAACTGTTTCATACTTGCACAGAATACAGTCAAAACCATGCTTGCTTATTTCCACACTTCCAGTTTTGAGAATCTGATAGCTTGGAAACAAACTATCTTGTCTTTGTGAGGTGCCATTCAGCCTCAGGACCTGCACTCATTTTCTCAATTCAATTGCTGCTTGCCACTTACTGCAGAAGAATTGTAGCTAGTATGCTTTCAAAGTCAGTTGTCTTAATGAAAATTTTTATGAACTAATATAAACTTGTGAAACTGCTTCTATTGAGTTGGCCTTAACCATTACTCCCCACAAATGAAATTATTTTACCTCTGGGTCCTTATTCCACTGCACTACATATTCCCAACAGCAATGTGCATGGAGTACATCCACTTCAAGACTACATGGAAATTGCTGATATGCTAGTTGCAGCAGCTCTAGAAAAAGAAAACCTGAAGTTACAAGACAGACCTCTTCTGCTACTTCACAACAGCAGCAACTAAAACATCTCTGCAGACATTTAGAATTTGAAAAATTCATGTTATTTTCCTACCTAGGATTGTTTCCAAGCCTGCATCTGCTTCTGGTTCCTCAATAAAGATATTAGGATGCATTTCTACAGTTTCTTCAGTACTGTCTGTATTGGGTTTGTGTTGAGCCAAATTCAGTACAAGAGGACTGAAGCCTTGCTTAAAAACCCACTTTGCTACAGTGTCAGCAATGCCTCCTAGGACATTAAAAAATAAAATTAAAAACAACATTATGAGTTATAGTGAATGTATCCCAGAAGATTTATGACTCAGAGTCAAAGGGCAAGAGAAGAGACTGGAGTTTTAACTAATACTGTTAATTACATAAGTATAACTTTGCCAATTAGAAAACAGTAATACTCTGACAATTTTAAAATGCTATTCTACGTGGTTTGCCTTGGTTTTTAAGGTAAGAAAAGTAATGAGCAGAACAATTTCCAATGCAGTGTAGATCATAAATGAAGGTAAGGATGGCTAAGAAGTCTATCAGAAAGACAAACAACCATCTTTCCAAGAAAAACAAAGGTACCTTTTCCAGCTTCAAGCAATTTCTTTACAGAAAGCCTGCCCAAAGGCTCAGTCTGGAGCGATGAAACTCTTTTTGTCCTTTTGCTCGGTTTGCTATGCAGTAGTGTTTGAAGTATCAGACAATCCTCTAGCTGTTTCAGCAAAAGTTTCCAATATTCAGTATCAAGGGAAAGTGCTTCCCAGGATTCTGTGTCTGAACCTACAATTATTTGGGAAAACTAACAGAACATATGAACTGGTTGAGCTGTGTTCATTTAAAGTAGCACAGATTTGTTTTTAAAAATGCATAGCATTAAAATAGAAAGCCACATTTTAAAGAATAATTTAGTTCATGATATGTACAATAACTATTATGCAAACATTAATTAATATCCTACACTGCTCACAAGATGCACAGATTCTTAAACAAAACCATAAGGAAATAAAAGGACCTGAAAGGTCATCTTATAGTCCCATTTTAAAGTTCATATTTAGTTGAAAAGTGGGTTAGAATCCCTTCAAAAAGATCTTATTTTAAGTCATCCACTGTATACACATTCCCTACATATATGATTAACCCACCTACATTTCAGTTTCCTTCCCTATTAAAAAATACATCACATGCACCAAGAAACACTGGATCACACCACATCACAGTTCTGTGCATTATTTTGATAATTCTCATGCTTATCAGAAAATGTTCTGCCAGGAAGCCCAAGAAACTTTACAGCAGGATGCAGATCTGATTTTTAGCTTTGCGTACCAAGACAGCAAACTCTAGAGTTCTTGGAAGCCTGGCTATTAACAGTTTTAGGCTTTAAGCCAAATGATGGGGGGGGGAGGAAGAGATAAATGGCTTTATGGAAGGGAAGTTTTGAGGGAAATAAAGCTGCTGATTTATTATTTTAAGAGCAGAAGAGAAGGTGACAAAGGAGAGAACATGTGGGTAAAGCATAATATGTTGCAACATATCAACATTTCTATTTGGCCAACACTAACAATTTTAATACACAGAATTGCTGAATGTGCAAAAATATTAAAATGCTTCCCAGTAATCTAGTTATAAGCCAGTCTATTTACAAGACTGAACATCACCTAAACCCCATCTAATCTGTTAAGGCAAATTGTAAAATACATATATGCCTACTGTTGTTTAGGATGCAATAAGTGTGGAGTCCAGCAGTGTTAATCACAACTTTGTGGAAAGATATTTATTGCCAAAAAAAACAACCACCCATCACCCTAAGAAGTAAAGCACAGTAACATAAGGGCTAAGAAAATTCACTAGTACATTTAAAAAAAAAAAATAAAATAAAATAAATAAAAACTGCATTAAAACAGCTTTGACATCCAAGGTTCAGTGAACTCAAATTTATGTGGAAGTTGTGTAGCCTATAAATTTGTCAACATCATTTGCTATTAAGAGAAACTCACTGTTCAGTTCCCATCACATATTTAAATACTTTCAGCAAACAATTCTGATATATCATTCATTCACCTCAGCATGATACTCTTCAAATTCAAATACAAATTTTCAGGCTTGCAGGATGGCATGCTTGTGCCCATGTTAGAATGACAACAAATTAATGCTGAGGATGCTATTCCACTGCAAAGACAGCAATGTGCATGGAACCGATACAGTAAATCAAACAAAAGGGGGAGGTTCATGATGACTTACCTTTTTCTCTGTCACACTGTCAATTATCTGTGCAGTTACAGAATGCCCAACGTGAGCAGATAACAAGGCAGCTGCGTTATTTTCAGACTGAACACAAGCTGTTCGCATTTGCTGCCACCAGGGGGAAACCGACTGAGTGTCCCATGACTCGTCGATAGCAACTGTGGAGAAAGGGAGAGCAGGATGCTCAACTTGGGCCGTTGGGTGTTGAAACTACTAAAGCAGTGAGCAACCCTGAAAGCACCACTTATTAATACAGCTTATACTAGGAGCAATTTCCAATTACTCTACATTATCATCTTCTCAATATGTAGCAAACAATTTCTAGATTATAACTGAAATTTAAAATAAAGAGTGAAACATGAATTACTTGTTCTCCAAGTTTCATTTGTAGGAAACTAGCAATAGATCTAAATCACTAGGTAGTAAAACCTGCTGCACGCTTACTAGATCTAAGGAATATTACAAAATGACACTTCACAATGCAGAGAGCTTCTTTTGTGATTTCAAGATGCCACATGTACTCAAAGCACTCAAGCTGGCTTTCTTCAGGCTACCTCATGTTCAGCAGAATTAATTTATTCAGACAGCAGCAGAAGCTTATTCGTGATTCCAGTTTCAAGCTGATAATGGTGCCTTATGGTGAACTAGACATAAGGGAACTTAGCATAGACCATAGCAGGTCTGTGTGAGGTTAGGAGAATCAGTATTTATTCATTACACAATTTAGCCCAAATAACAGCAAGTCGACTCTACAGAACACCCCTCAAGTTACAGAGATGTTCAATATACAAATGCTGCTAGAACAACAGTGTCCCAGTGAGTTAAAGCAACTCGAAGGACTTCTGAGAGCCTGTCAGCACAAGGGAGAGGGGCAGGACTATACACCCATAAAGGGAGGAAGGGGAGCTGGATAGCCACCCTCTGGTGCCAAACGGGAGTTGTGTCAACTTAGTGGAGAATGAAACTGCAGGGCATGAAGGCAGCCTTTAATTGTGTCATTCTTCAGATTTTGATTGTATTTTAATTATTTCATCAACATGCAATACTTAGCTCTGTTAAATAATTTGGGGCACACACACCCCTAAGTGATAATATAGTCTAGTCAGAATAGCACATTTCTTACAATAATTAACATCAGTTGTGTTTAAGTGTTCCAAATGCACGTTTCACCTTTCATTTTGCTGAGAAGTGACAGCATAGTGTGAAGGCAACTGACAGAATCTGGTTTGTCTAGAATATCTTTTTCCTTGGAAAGCCATAGATTGAGAAGGAGTGACTGTAAAAAAAGAGAATATGGAATTAAAGCAACAGAATGAAACTCTAATATTGCAACATACCTAATGCAAATGCTTTCTTGAACAAGTTTTGTCCCATGGAACAGAAACATTATATCCATGAAACCTTACTATATTAACATAGAAAGTTAGCAATATATTGCATGAGGCAACCTATGACAGACTTTGAAATTAAACAATACAATCTGTATCATTCATTTAAATGGATACCTTAGAAAACACATTCTTTTGAAGGCACAGCCAGCTAATACCAGTATGTTAGCAATCTCGACTTGGTAAACATTAATAGCTATTAATATGACAGCTAAAATCTTAACACAGGCAAATAGTACTGAAATAGGCTTCTAAAGTTATATAGTGAATGGAAGAAAAGCAGCAAAAGACTAAAATTGCAGATGAAAGATGAAGATGATTGTCTGAACACCACTAGCAATTCTGAAAAAATTGCTTTTAATTATTTTTAGACTTGCTTGCTTGCAAAAAGAAATTATATCAAACCTATCAGTACCTGAAATCAACTATTCTCGGAATTTTTGCTTCTTTGTAGAAATGTTCAGCAAATCTTCTTGTAGTCCAAAATGCATACTCTACACATTCCACTTAAAATACCCATACTTCCCACACTTTCTACTATAAGATTTTCTTTTATTTTCTTTGACATCTCTTAAGTTGGAAATATAAATATGAGCACCTGAAGAACTGAATGCGGGGGTATTTGAACACAGCCTGAATACAGCATTAATCCAAAAGTCAACATTCAGAATTTTTCCTTACAATGTTTTGTTTTCAAAAAGCTAAATCAAAGTTTTAAATTACGTAATAACTTACCAACAAGATTTGAGGGCTAAAACCTGCTGATTCCAATGCATGACACATTTTCTCTGTGGAACTCTCCCCACACAAACACTTCCAGAAGAAAAAGCTGCCTGAAGCAAAAATTAATTGACATTATGAACAACTTAAAACTCCACAGCCTCTCCCCTTACACTTACATGAAAGATCATATATTGATCAGGCACCACTGGGTGCAATACAAAGGCCTAAGTTACATCCAGAATACCCTGATGGTTTACCTTTTGGAAAAGAAGGTTCATTACAAAGGACGTAAGTGTTCCTACCACTACAGAAGTCACATGGAAAATGGATTTCTAATAAAACAAAGGTTATTGTACTGCTTGGATTACACATTTTGGTCAGTTCAAAGAACGGCTTGAAGCCAAGTTTATTCATGGAGTAACCCATAACTGTGTGGCAGAATGTTGTACTTGCATAGCAAACTAGTGGTACTTCAACCAATCAAAACCCCCAAACAATTACATATTTCATACCTTACCAGCACTACAAAAAGCGTGAGTGTCCCTCTGAGGCAGGGGAAAATTGGAAAAACAAGATTTTCAAGAAACCATCTAAACTGCTCAGCACAAGACTGATGTTTCAATTATATTTGTTTATAGCTGAGCACCCTAGTAAGTTACTGGTGATGCCTGTCCTAGGGGGTGAGGAGTTCTTAAAACCAAGTATAGTGTAATTGTAGAGAAAATGCAAAATTATAAGATTACTCAGAAATAGCCTTTGATCTTCATACAGATGAAAGCCAAGTTTTTCTGCCTAACTTTCCAATCCAAATTCCTCTCAAAGTCTGACGATTAAAGCCAAAAGAAGCAGGAGTCTACAAAGTGAAGACCATACAACACCTGTACATAGAATTCAGTGTTTGCACCAAAATTTCCCCCCCCTCCAAAAAACGTTATCTGGAAAGACAGTGCCTTTGAGACAGATTTAACTCAAGATGCTTCCACTAGTTATTTCGCAAGAGCACCTCAAGGACAGTCTGGAACAGATTTGCAAACTAAAGCAGACTACAGACAGTAACCCCATGCCACACCCCAACAGACACCCCAGACACTCTCCTTATCCATAATATTTCAGATCAACATTGTCCAAAATCTCCTCAACTCCACAAATGAGGGGTCCTTATTCCCTAACGGTCCTATGCTGCCTCTGGTCAGCTCCCCCATCTCTGAGGCTAAAGTCAGTCCTGTCACTAACTGAACTCTTGAGGTGGTATGACGACAAAAGAAACAGCAGGATACAGCTGCTCTGTAAAGTACCTAGTTACCACTGCCCACCCTAGTGGCCTTAAAAAATGAATTAATATAAATAACGTGGCTTTAGGGTAATTATATCCACAGACGTAGTTAACTTGTATTAATACATCCATCTAGATAGAAAGACTTGTCCAATGGCTACAGGTAAGAGTCTGGAACAAGCACTGTCACATACTACTTCAAGGCAAAACAGCTTGCTAAGGCCCTCAAATTAAAGCTGAAATATTTATACTATTTTAGATTATAATCAGTCTCTAAGTAATTTTACAAACAGCACAATAGCTCTTACCTAACGCCACATATTCTCCATCTTCCATATTTTTCACATTAATGACGTCCTTTTCATATTCCAAATACTCTAAGAACATTTTCACAGACAACACATCATCCTTCTCATCAGCAAACTGGACAGTACTTTGGGAGTTTTCTTTCTTGTAGTTCTCCAGTAAAGTTTGGAGCCTATGAAAATCTTTTTCTTCTAGCCGAAGCAGTTTAGCCAAGTCCTTAAAAGCAAAAGCTCAAACAATTGCACATCACAAGACTAGTGCAGATGGATGTTTTTCAAAACACAGTAAAAACTAAAACAGAAGTGTCAAAACACTGTTTTGAACATGAAAAATGTCTTTAAAAGGGCCAAAATGATTGAATAATCTCAAAATCAGTTATTCATACAGCTTAAATGAAGACCTTGTCTAGCTTCATTTTTAAGAACTTCAGCAGATACATTTCCCATATGTTGCTCAGAGTATAACAATCACTCATCAAGCAAACAAGCCCATATAACATCACTCCATATGGCTTTTATAAATGTATAAGCATTTTTACAAATGCCTATAGCAAGCAAATTATGACACTACACAAGCAAATTCCAGAATTTGTAACTTCTAGTGGTTCTAAAATACCCCTCCACAGTTAAACAAAGTTAAGAATATGCTATGTACTTTGGATAAAGGACTAAAATCAGGAGATCCTGGTTCTATTTTCACTCTGTCTCAACTTTATTTTACTGCTAAACAATATTAGGTAGATGAATTACTATGCATTTGTATGGGGGGGAAGCATTATAAAACAATTACTTCATTAAAAGTTCCAGGCCACAAAAATGGGTAACTTGCTTACCTACTTATTTTATCCAAGGCCCTGAAAACATATTTTTATGCTTAAATCATCACTCAATTCTTTAAGACAACTGAATTTTGAATTTACTCACATTATCTGAGGGTGGAGTGTCTTTCTGAATGCTTTGGGAATTCAGTTTGCTAACTAGTTCATAAAGGTGTAACAGCTTTAACTTGTTTGCGCAGAACTGCAGCAGTGCTTCATCCACACACTCAAGCTCTGAAGAGAAATAAAACTGCATTTGAACTTGAATACAGAGCCTGGAATAGTGAAACATACTTCACAACTGCATTAAACTCCTCCTTTATTAGAACTGGAGGACTTACATGTCTCAGTGTAATTTTTTGATGCACTGCTGCTTGCAATGATTATATTTAATTCACGGCAGCATAAAACAATAATTAATTTTACAAGAAGTATTAAAGAAATATATCAGGCTCATTTTTAAACTAAAGAAGGCAGACAATGTGGAACTGATCAAAGACAAATCTGTTGTCTTTTCCTGGTTTAAGGCCACACCAGAAACTGTCAAAAAATTGAAATACACTAAGTCTCAAACATGTTTTCTTTTCTCAAGAATTAAATACCAAACTTCTGTTGCTGAGAAGTCCCAACACATGCAAAGGAAGTGGCAGGCACATGCTTCTCCACTCTATCCCTCAATACGCAGCTGGGTCTCCAAAAATGGGTAACCTCAAGCACAAAGAAGGTTCTCTAAATTTAGAAAGATCCAAGTGTATCATTTCAAAGAAACAATCTTGCAGACTTTCAGCAACAAGACTTTGAACAGGTAATGACATTTCCTGACACTGGCTCCGAAATCTCTAGCAAAACATATGAAATATAACTTCAGCAAAGTTTACCAGGAAGAGATACTAAGCATCTGGACAAAGCTCAGATCCTCAGTGATAAGAATTTTGTGCTTCCATTATATTAAAATTCACAGATCCAAAGAACCATATCCTTGCTACCTTCCTTGGAGAGAGAAAACAAACTATAATTTCTATAGGTAAAAGTCTGAAAGCTTCTTTCTGAAGGGAGCTTTTACTGGATGCACGTACCCAGCCCAGTTGTTGGGTTTTTTGTTTGTTTCGTTGTACTTTTTTTTAATATAATCACAAGTTACTAGGCACACAGCAAGCACAGCAAAGCATACTTACTAGCAAGCTATTTGCAGTCTGTATTAAAAAAAGAATAAAAATACCTAGCAACAACATCCTGTGATACCCAGCAGCAAAACTGAGTAGACCAAGTCTGGTCTCCTTGCAGAACAGAATAGTTCTACAATAGTCTTATAGCACTGCAGACAAAGTACTAATGCCTCTCCATATTTGTAAAATAAATATCCACCTACCCTGTTTTTTTAAATTATCCATTAATGTCTGAGTGATATTTGTGAGAGATGAAAGTGGCACGCGTTCACTTGTCAATATACTTTCCAGAGCCTGTTAAGCAGATGTTCAACAAAATTAAACATTTACTTAATTTTACTGTAAAAACATACAAGGAAAGCCAACAAAGCACAACTTTGACAATGATTTTTCACGTGTATTTTGTCTTCACATATACTTGTGGCCTAAGTTGATCCTACAGTAAAGTATGCTCTCTTTTTATTATTTGAACTTTCATCATGGAAGATGCCTTGGGAATTCACAATTCATAATTAATTCCAGTCAATATGTTATTAAGAAAACAAACATACAAACACCACCACCACCACCACAAAACCCACCAAAATAGCTCAATTATGTGCTTCAAATAACTCTAGTAAAAAAAAGCCAAACATGTTTTGAAAGATTTAAAAAAGTTTACCACTAATCTGATAACACAGTAATTTTTTTCTAACATTAAAGTATACTGGCTTCTAAATATTCACCTGTTTCTTTGTAGCAGGGTATTTGATATCAAGTATTAACTCCTTTGCTTCAGCTTCAATCAAATCTAAAATCAAAGACAATCATTATTTCAGTTCATATTTCTCAAATGCATTCTGAAAAACAAGTCAATCCACACCACAGTTAAGATGCACATGGGTTCATGCTACAGAGGTGAAGGCACCATTACAAAAGTTGGCAAAATAAGCTTGGGGAAAATGAAACAAAAAAACAGTTCAATGGCATCTCTTACTCCAAATCTGTCTTTTGTAAGAAATATATTACTTACAGGAAGAAGAATATCTAGAGTCAAATGCTGAACTCCATTACATAGCATAATAGGTTGCAAATAGACCATGTTTTATGCAAGCACTCAAAGTAGAATTTAGTTAAGACTTACATGGCAGACCAGGCCTATACTGGATCCTTGTAGGAGATAAACTTAATCTGCCAGTTTATAAGAAAAAACACAACCTACTTAAAGATCATAATTCCTAGCACATACAGCTTTCAGGATGCACCGCAATCATACCTGTGTACATACACTTACAGAACAGACAAAACAAGAACTATTTGATAACATACAATCTTAAGTAATTATAAAAGAGAACCTACCTGGATCTGAGGTTTTAGCTTTGAGTAAAGCATTTAACTTCTTCACTAGATGCATATCCTTTGCTCGCTCACTCTTTTTATCACTGAAAGGAAATAATATTAATTGTATGCGTAAAGCCAATTAAAGTGAATGATCCAGAAAAAAATATGTATTTCTTTAATTATTTATGCTACTTTAAGGTAACATCACATTAATAAATTCAACTTAATGCATATGAACCAATGAGACTATTACCAGAGTACTATTCAACTTGAGAAGGAACACCAGAATTGCTCTCTCTAAATAAAACATTGCTTCCAAAACCAATAATGAAATTAATTTGGTTATACAAAGCACAGAAAGTCCTTACCTCAGTGCTAAATGGAAAGGTACGTGGACAGTTTTTACACTTCCAGAGACTGGATCAACAAGGCATATCTGGTAAGTCTGGGGTTGCCATCCCTGACTGGTCACATTGTTTAGACCCATTATTTTATAACCAGGATACAACAATCTGAAACCAACAAAAAACACGGCCTTTATGGTGAAGAAGAAAATTAGCAACCTTCCCTTTTCACACACTGACTAAACAGCAGACAAATTTTATAAAGCTAAGGTTTAAAAACTGCTAAATGTGTTTATCAGGAAAGATTGTAAAGTGATGAAACATGAAAAAATTCTATGAAACAACAAGCAGCTGCATTCAGTAGAAACACTGTGGGCAACACAAAACTTGCCTGCCAGCACTTTCTGCTTTTACCACTGGCATATCCACGTATCACTCTATTGCAGCAGCACAGCCAATATGCCTACCTGCTAGCTGTTTCTTACCTACAGTATTTCCCCACATTGAAGGCTCCAACCCGAGGCCCTTGCTGTGTGCTCCATACTTCCAGAATGCCTCTCCTTGGAGCATAAATCACAAGGAACTGAGCCACTCTGCTTGGACCTTGTGCATTTCCAAAAGGAGAAAAATCCATCTTCTCAGTTTCCCTCTCATGAAGGTCCTCCACAGTCTGTATCCAACCAACGTCTGCATCACGGTATCCTTTGTAAGAGAAGACAGAAGTTCATTAGGTACAGAAATTAACACATACCACCACCCACTTAAGCACATTCCAAGAGCAAGCTGCCTTAAACTTTGCTTCAAACTGTGCAACTCTGGCCAGTAGCCAGACTCCTGTCAAGAACTGTGGTCCACCAACTCAGAGCAGGGCCCACTAGAGGACTCCTCAGCCAAATGCAGCCTCTGGCAAAGCTTTGGGGAGGAACAAGTTCTTCTGGGAGAAGCCACAAAAAAACCCAAAACTCATCAGGTCTGTACTCTGCACATTACACCAATGCAAAAGCTTCTTAGAGAAAAAAGACCTGTAGTAAGTGTCCAGATTTCTCATCTTTCAAAACAAGAAAAAAAAAAAAAGACGTAAGGAAGGAAATTTGCATAACCTATTAAATAGGATAGGTAAGTTTTTATTCATCCATTTTCACCACTAAAATGCAATTTTTTGTAGCCCAATAAAAATACTCATCTTCCTTCTCTCTCTCTGGGTAATGGAAATACTTTACCCCAAAATCTTCCAAAACAAAAAAGGCAGAGATGCTCTAATGACATCACTAAACTATACAATGGTTTAGCAAGTAGAAATGAAGACTCCAAACCACAAGTGAAATACTAATGTATTAAACAAGTAGATGAAAAGATGTATTATACCAAGAAGGTTGAAAAGTATTCACAACTCAATCAGAAAAAGTACGATCCAAAAGATCTATTTCAGTAGGCAGCTTTGCTTTAGAAAAACTCAACCAAACAAAAACAACCAACAACGCTATTTCACATCTCAGGAGTCTCAATGGGGAAAAGGTGATAAATTGTAAATATGTGTCTGACTATCAAATAAAGCTTAGGACTCTAACAGTACTTCCTAGATAATACGAAGCTCCCAGTAATGAAGAATAAAAAAGTCCAAGAATATCAGAAAGCACATATTATAGCTAATAAGCTTCAAAACATGAGAGAAGGAGAATGCACAGGGGAAACATGATTACTCTAGCTATTACACTGTTAGCATCTCACTGAAGTAGCTACTATATTCATGACCACTAATCTTCTGAATTGGTAACGCAGGGGAAAGAGGGAAGAGCTAGAGACTTTCCATCTGTTCTTAAAACTTATCTCCCATTTCGTAAAAAGCTGCAAATTTTTAATTGTATAGAAAAAAATAAGAGTTGTTGTAACATTAGGTATAATTACAGTTTGAGAGCTTAACATCTGTGGGGTATTTTATTTTCCAAAAGCCCTTAGTTCAGAAGAGATTGAATACTCCCTTCTTGCACGGTCACCATGATGAAATGAGAATCTAATAAGTTGTATATCTATCTTCTTACTGATTTTTCAGACTTCTCTTTATTTTCTCAGCAGAATTAAAGAAGATACCAGAGGTTATCAAGAGAAAGAATCTTGGAGAACAGAGCTAAAGCTCTTCTAAAAAAAATTACTAGGTCAAAAGCTTTCTGGTGGGATAGTCTGGGGGAGCGGGAAATCTATACAATACAAACCAAGCAGACCAAATCATTACTATTGGCCACATCAGTATTTCAGGGATTGGTAAAACAATACCCTTATGGTCTTTGTATTACATCTGCCTTTAATATTTGGTTTGTAATAACACAATGTACTGAAGTTTTTCTTAATAATAACGGAAAAATACTTAGAATTCTAAATCTGAACATATGAAGTCACAGTATTTTGAAGAATATTATTTGCTATATTAATGTACACTACCATACCTTTCCACATGCGAACTGCAAGTCCTCTTGTAACATCCAGTAAAATAACCCTTCCAAAATCATCTGTTATTGCTGCCAAAGTGTTACATGGAGAAAGACATATTCTTTCACCGTGACGACGGGAATCTGGAAGTCCAAACCTAAATAATAAATCAAGCAAAAACATTAGACACCTATTTTTCTTCAGAAATAGTAAAGATCACCTTATAAGGACTAAAACTTCTTTTTTTTTTTTAAGGTAACATAAAGGTATGGGTAAAATTAAGAGCAAAGTATGAAAAAAGTTTTTGCCTGTCTACTGGGAGATCTCATAGGTCTGCTAAAGTCCTACTGAAAACCAAAGTTCAGAAACAATTAATAAGCAATTAATAAGCAATTGCCTTGTCATGCAGTGTCAGGCAAAGATCTCACAGCAGTGGGTTACTTTGTTTTTCCTGGGTTTTGGGGTTTTTTAAAGCATTCTAAAGACTAGTCAGCAATAACAGAGGGCTTACAATCAGGAATTAATTTAGTCTTTTATCAGCCTTCTTGAAAACATTAGACCACAACCTGTTGTTCCCATTCTCCTCTCTCCACAATCAACAGGGAAACAGGATACCTCCTAATTTTTGTGAGGAGCTTTAAACTACCTTAGCAGCAAACAATTCATGCAGCTTCTTTGAAGCTCTTCAGTGATGTCAGGACTGGTATTTATGTACTTATACTGTCATTAAACTGTACACACTGTTCTTTTACAGTAACAATGAACCCACATGCTGGAAGTGAAAGAGATGAGTAATTTGTCAAGAATGATAAACTGAAATGAAACAAAGCTTAAAACAAGTGATCTGAAAACTATTATCGCTGCTTCAAGTCAAGAAAAAGTAAATATGTTAATCAATTATGCACTTTTCAAAATAATTCAAACAATTAAAAACACGAGATTTAAAGCAATTGAGACAGTATGTAAAACTTACCTCACTGCCAAGGGGGTTGCAGGTTCTACTTTTGGTTTCTGTTTTTGGGCAGGTTCTTCCTCATGTTTACTCTTCCAACCAAGCCAGCCACTTGCAATAGAAAAACACATTAGAAGAGTCATACTAATGGTCCTAAAAATCCTTAAACTAGTATGTAGCTACTAAAACAAATTAAATTATTCTTTTTTTTTTAATGTTATTACCTGGCAGCATTAAACAATGCTGAAGTCAGTTTACTTGCAACTGCTAAGGCAACATGAGACAACAGTGGCTGCGAGCTACCCTGAAAGAAAGGAATAAAATGTTTAGAAAGTCAAGAAATAGTCAGCTGTGAGCTACCCTGAAATGAAGGAAAAAAGTGTTTAGAAAGCCAAGAAATAGTTCTTACACTGAACTGAACTGCAGAATAGTTTTTCAGGCCTCCTATGGACTTTCAGCTCAGAAAGCATAGCTTTAAGACTCTGCAAAATTTTAATTCATTGCCCACAGAAAAGCCATTCTGACATCTCTTTACCATTTCAAAATCCTCCTGCAAGTCACTGGTAGCTCAGTATGTTTGTCTGCAACAGAAGTTAAGAAAACCCTGTGTATGATTTATCATGGAGAGTTAGCTGGTATATGGCTTTGGCATCCTTGCAAATATCAAAGTAAGCAATTTTTTCATAAACATATTGGAAAAGCAAGTACAAAATAAAAATTCCAATTCTATCATTTTCAATCAACTTCCGATCCTGATAAGGACAGCACACACATGGGGGCTGACTGTAAAAGACACACAGCTACATGCCATCCTTCTCCTCCAATACAACAGAAGCTGTAAGTGTGCTACAGGTATCATCAAGCATAAGTTGCAGTTTTCTTCTACAAGTAGTAGTTCCACTATATGAAATCACCACAGTATACTCAGGCCATACATGTACATGATGAAAGGCTAAAGGCCTCCAAAAATACATATGATGCATGTTACACAATCTCAACCTAATTTTAAAAAAAGCCCAAATCTTACATTACTTAATTGGCAATAAATTAACAACTGAAAAGATTAAAAAAATTACTTGACTATCACATTCCTTTTAAGAAAAAAAAATAAAATTTCTCATTAGCAGGAACCTGTGGTAGACATTACTATCACATCTACTCCAAATCATTCCAGTTTCAAAAGATCAAGGAGAGGGGTAAATGTCAGCTTAAAATGAACATAGAAATACTTCAGAAATACCCATACAGAAAAGAGAAGGTTTAATTATTCAAAGTTTCAAAAAGTCAGCTTTGCAGTACATACCTCTAGGGCAAAAAAGAAACCAGTGAACGGATTGGATCCAACAGTAACATACTGAGACATAGCAGGTGGGTTGTTTTTTATAGCTGCATTATATCCACCTATATTGGAGGCAGTCTTCATTTGATCAAAAGGAGACAGTGTCATGATGCCTACCAAAAACATTAAAGTGAATGTCTTATACTTTCAGAACAAAGGTATGCAATTGCTCTAAAAGTCTAAATATATTCCTGCCTTCTGGACTGACCAGCCAACATTCAGAGGGAATGAGGGAGAGCAGCTTTAACCACTGAAATTTCAAAGAACACAGCAGAAATAACCTAATGTACTTAGGTTAATTATAAAGCACTGTTGGTTTGTTTAGAAGAAAAAAAACTCCAGCCAAGTTCAGCAGGAAAAATACATCTATCAAATTCACTTCACCTGCCTCATTAGCCCCCTTCTGACCTCTTACCTGCTTTCGTGAAAAGGATGGAAGAGAAGCAAAGCTTACTGTCCCTCAGATCTGCCTGTCTGACAAGAACCTGGGCTCCTGAAAATTCCTAAGCATTGCAAAAGTCTTTGAGAGCCTAGAAATAAGTTTATCATTTTTGGAAAGGAGCAATCTCAAATTTTAGTTTCTTTATGTGCTAGACTCAGGAGAAACCCATACCACTCTTAACCTGCCTGCCAGACAGCTCTTTAACCTGACAGAAAAGGAAATAATTGCATCTGACCTAGTCTCTTTTGACTGTTTCTTACAAAGCAAGAGAAGAAAAGACAGCTACAGCTGTAACATCCTTTCTCCTCTCAAGTGGACAAGGGAGGCTCAATCAGACTAGAAAAGAAAGTAAAATACATTTTTGATGATGCCTAATGAGATGATTCACTACAACAGCCTTCTCCCACAATTTATTTCTATCCAGCCAGTACCACAAAGTGCTCTCACCCCAAATTTAACAGCACAAAAACATTGTTTCATTTAAGCCAAATATTTGAAGTTTAACAGAAATGCTTACCAATACTAGCATGGTCAACAATCGTATCCACATCTTGCAAACCCCATTTCTTATAAGCTAATGGTGGAGGCTGAACATTCTCATTGCCAGATGCTGCAGCTGACAAAAGTTGATAAAACACAAAAAAAATCCTACTGAGTAAAAGAAAGTAATAGCATAACAGAGGAGGAAATAAAAAAGATGTAATCTGAAGCCACAAAATAACATAGTTTTAAATTAAAATACATCTGAACACCTGCTGAGCTAAAATGGCCTTTTGAAATACATACCTTAATGAACTTAAAACATTTTTACAAATTAACTGAATAAAACTGCACATGATATTCTATCATAACTATATTTTGTACTTGCAAAGAGCTTTTTTTTACTAGTCATTTATAGTTTAATATTCTGTACAATTTTAAGTTGCTACTAAAATTTCTGTCTGTGGTCTGGGCATGGTTAAGTGGAAACTCCCCTGCCAAATTACTTGCAGAGTCAGTAAGTTCACTAGATATGTAACACTGTGGGGTAAGAACAGTGGTAAAACTAAAGCAATGACTGAAGCTCATTCAAAATACCTATTACGACAAACACAAATGATCAAGAATGAAAGAAGCTATAGCACACTGGCTGCAGATATTACACCTAGCTGTAAGCACTTCTCTGCAAATGGTGATCTCTCACTGAAAGAATAGAGCATGTTCTGGTTGTGAAAGTAGATGGATATTTCTCATTATAGTGCCTGTCTCCTTTCTTATTTGTGGCATGATTCATAGAAGATCACTCTTTAAAGTTTTGATTTGCAAGAGTTTTGCCTTCTCTTATATTCCATGAAAATGTTACCTTTTCATAAAGATGACAAGAATATACATTATTAGACTGATTCATGGAACCACTTAGCGCAGCAGATCAGCACAGCTAAAACCACATGTCTGGGGAAGAATATTAGAACAAGGACATATAGCTGATGCTTCTTCTAAACCAGCTTCTAAAGAGACCTTCTGAGTCAGCTAAGCTCTAAGCACTCAGTAAACCTCCACAGCTTTCTTCTCCACTAATTTGTCAGTTTCCCTCTGAGCCCAAGAAAGATTTTAGCATCCACTTCACGCAAAGAATTCCACAATTTAACCTCACACTGCATAAACACTTATCTATCTTTTGTTTTGTATTTACTATCAGCTAGTTTCATTTCCTGCCACTTCATCCTGAACTGGAAGAAACAGTGAACAATTGGTTCCTATTGGCCATCCCTGTGTGATTCAGAGAAGAGCAGTCACACTTCTCAGTTCTTTACCACTCATCCCTTCTATGTAAGATTTGAGACTTAGTTTACGGGTGCTGCTGTCCCAACAGTTCCTAACGCTGTCATGCTGGCAGATCCATCGTGCTTCCCACCTACACCCAGCCTCATGACTGTCTGCTAATGTGGTGTGCCGTAGAGGAAACAAGAATCTGACACAGCTGAAGTTCAATGAGAACAACCATCAGGAAATTTGGGAGAACAATTCAGCAACAGCACCTGTTTAAGGTTTTCATCTTGCAGAATTGTAACAGTCCCAGACTTGTGCAATCTACCATACAATACTGCAACGTTGTTCTCTTCTCACCCCAGGAAACTGACCCTGTTTCCAAATTAGAGTATTTACAGGCACCATACTAAAGGAACAGTATCAAAGGCTGCACAATCAAACAACGTATCAAAAGCTCTCAGGCATTAACACAAAGAGCAGTGACCATTACTGACACCATCATCACAGCTTTATCTCATCTCACAAATTCCTTACTGGGAAGAAAAGCAGTTCATTGACAGTCAGTGAAATCAGCATTCTGACATGCTAAGATGTGCCTTAGCAGCATGCTGTGGGTTAACCCCAGTGGGCACCTAAGTGCCATACAGAAGCTTGCCCACTCCCTCCTAGTGAGATGGGGAAGAGAATTGGAAGACTAAAAGTGAGAAAACTTGTGGGCTGAGATACAGACAGATTAACAGATAAAACAAAAGTTCCTGTGCAATCAAAGCAAAATAATTCATTCCCTACTTCCCATCAGCAGGCAGGTGCTTAGCCATTTCCAGGAAAGCAGAGCTTCATCATGCGTAACAGTCAATTTGGAAGTCAAATGACATAACTATGAACATTCTCCTCCCCGCCTTCTTCCTCCCAGCTTTTATTGCTGGGCATGACAGCAAATGGTATGGGATAGCTCTTTGGTCAGCAGGGGTTAGCTGTCCCACCTGTGTTCCCTCCCAATTTCTTCTGCATCCCCAGCCTGCTCACTGTCGAGGCAGTGTGAGAAACAGAAAAGGCCTTGACTCAGTGTAAGCAGTGCTCAGCAACAGCTAAAACATCTAGCAACAGCTAAAACACTGGTGTGTTATCAACACCGTTTTCATCACAAATCCAAAACACATCATCATACCAGCTACTACGAAGAAAATTAACTATCCCAGCCAAAACCAGTATAAAGTATTGTGGTGAAAATGTGCAAGACAGTCAATGCTACTCAGACAGCTTGTGCTCCAAGAACATTTTCTGTAGAGGAAGACATTTCCATGGATGCAGAAGATGCCTATATATTGATGGACAAGCAAGAAAGATCCCAATTCCACCTTGATTTGATATTTAACAAACAAAAGTAAATTTCATGTAAAGTATTCTTAACAGAGTCAGAAATAAACATTTCCTCCGAAACATACCTCTTGCTACCTGATTGCGACACGCACGAAGGGACTGAAAGAGGCTGAAACCATCAATTGTCACAATTGCTGCTGGGTACAAGATACTTAGTTCTTCATTCTGTGGAAGAAAATGAGAGAAAACACAAAAAAAAAAAAAAAAAAAAATCACTGTTACTGTTCTAAAAGCTTCTTTTCTAGCTTTTTATACTATTAAGTACTCAAACATGAGGAGTTAATATGTAAGAAGCCCCAGGCAACAGAGTAAGGCAGAACTACAGAAATTCAGTATTAAACTGTCCAATATATGAATAAGTTAATTAATTTTATATTTTTATCTTCTTTCAATTACTTTTATGTTTGCTTAATATATTTTATGGCTTAAGGAAAAAACACAAAAGTTAACAGCAGCTTGTGAAGGCCACAGAAAAACAGGTTTATCTAGAATGCAAGTATCAAGGTTTTATGAGCGAAATTCTGAAACTGGATTAGTGCCTGAATTACCACTTGGGCACATAAATGCTAATTTGGTGATAGAAATTCAAGACTCAATTCCTTAATGCTTCTGTATTTCAAAACTGAGCCCAAAATGTCATGCTAAATCACAAGAGCATTTGTATAAAGCAAACTTGGAAATTTCTGTAACTTCATTAGTTTTCTGCATAACAGCATGCCAACTCAGCCAGGAGCAAAGCAAGCTGGCTTTTCTACTAAATAGTTGCTTGAGCTCTACAAGAGCCTTCTCCGCAGGAAATATTCATGACATGCAGGTTCCTAGCACTATCTCCTATAAAGACTGTTTTAATTCTCAGCTATCTTCTCTGTGAAATAATTAAGTTCTTATGAATGGGTACCTGTCAAGTTGCATTTTCTCCTTTCATCCATACATTATCGTATTTTGCGCACATTAATGAATAAACAGGAAATGAATGAAGCCTTCCTTTGCAAGGTTATCAAAGAGAAAAACAGAACAGAATCTACAGTGCTAACTAAATACTCAAAAAAAATAAAAATAAATTCTGAATCCTCAAACTATACAGGCATGAATACTTCTAGAACAAGAAATCCAGAATCTCTTGTTCTAAGGAATTGTCCACCCATCAGAAACTGGTAAAGGACATAGAGGATTCACAGAGAAGACTCCCTTCCATACCCCATAACAATGCCACTTCGCTTTTGAAATAATCTGACAAAACCTGTTCTGTGACACCAGGATGCCTGGGAATTTCATAGGTTCTGCACTTAAGCTGTAGGACAGGATCTTCATTTAAAAGCTGTGCAAGAAGTAGTACTCCGCTCTAGAAGAGAAAGAATAATAAGCATTAACATTTCTGTTCCTTTTCTTAGGGAAGGGAAAAAGCACAATCTGCAGAAACAGAAGTTTTATAGAAATAGATTTTTAACACAATAGCTTGCTTGTGCACCTGCCATGCTGGGAAACATACCTCGGTGTAAAAACGAACATAGCCAGAGGTGAAGCCAACGACAATGCAGGTCCAGTCAGGACGGCCCGTGGAACTCCTGTTTCACAAAGACATACTAGAAGTTAAAAACAAACCCTGCTCTAAGCTATAGACATACAACAGTGTAAAGTAAGGAAACTGATGATGCATATACGTAAGAATATCAGTCCTTACCTCTTCTGACTTGCCAGTGGGATACACAATACACTACTCACACATTCACTAGAAACAAAAAGATAAAACTAATAAACATATTTTTTCTCCACTTGCGAAATTTTGCTCCACACAAAAGATCTTGCTGAGACAGCATTTTTAATATTTTAACAATATATTAATGCAGCACACAATTTAGCAAATTCATACGAAAAGGCAAAAAATGCCCTATAATTTTAAAGACATTTTCAATTGCAAGTTCAACAGTGCCCAAATAGGTTGCATGAGTGCTTATTACACCTTGTTAATGTTGCCCCTTCATCATTCACAGACTAGTTATTCTGCCAGTATTCTTCAGTAAAGATTCAAGTTAAACCTTATGTACCTACATATTTTTCTCATCCATAATGATATACCAAGAACCACCACTTTTTTAAAAAAACAACTGAACTATACTTATCAAAATAAGTTTTGGAAAATCGGGCAGGTTGTATATCCATTGCATTTTACTGCTTTATAACTTGACAGCATTTGAAGAGCTAATATGGTCTCCCCAGTTAATGCAATAACTGAGTATACTCAATGCATGACAGGCAAAGCATACAGAAGGCAAGCAGAAAAGCAGGCCTCAGTATCTCGAAGTTATTTAACTGTTACCACAATAAAAAGCTTTACACTGTTTGTAAAAATGTTTTATGAAAGAGCATATAAATTCAAGACATCCCACATGGCACTTAAAGCATAAATGCCTGCAGTACTGTTGATTATTTGTATTTCAGTTCACCCCCATTCCCCAAGCAGTGACTAAATAACAGGCTAGACGACTACAGGAAAAAAAGCTTTCTTAATGCAAGTTTGATATGAGTTGCAGTTCAATTAGAACTTCAAAGCAATGTTAAATATCTCAGTGAAATCTCCTTTCCCAATAGCAAAGCTTAGCCACCACAGGACATTATCAGTTGAAGGCAACTTTGGGCAAAAAAAGAAGTCTTTCAGCAACCTGACAGTGATTGCCATATTTCCACTTCCACAGAAATAGAACCCTCACCTACAGGAAGTACTTGCAGGATTTAAGTCAAGATGTAGTGAATACAACTGTGCCTCAAGCAAGCTACCTGTTCCATATGTTAGTGTCTCCTGAGGTGGTAACAGCAGTAAGAAACCAACCCCAAACAGATTTTTTTTTTTCCTTTTCTTTAAATAAAAGATGACAGAGTAATTTCAGTGGTAGTATGGAGGGGGGGAAAAAAAAAAAAAAAAAAAGAGATGCACATAAAACAGCTCAAATGTGTGGCAGCAGCAGATTTATAAAAAAGAATTATGATTTTTACAGACTGGAGAGAGGTTGATTAAGTCAACACCTCCTGCAGCATAACAGAAGGTTGAAGAAACCAATAGGGAGCGTGTTCAAAGGCAGACAGCAACTCAAGGCTGCAAACTTAATAATGAAATGTGAAACCCTCTTCCATATGGGAGACTCAAGAAAGCATCTGCCTGGTTATCTGAAGACAGATTGAGTAGAAATATTGTATAAATACTAGACGTATGACCAAAGCAATTTTTCCAAGTCCGCTAAATGACTTGGAGCCCAAAATCCTTTCTAGAAGTGACTGAAACATTTAAGAGAATATCTACAATGGAAGTTCACTGCATCTCAGGAGATGAACACTTCTTCTATCACGTGAATGTTGCTCACTGCTTATAATTTGAAGTGACTTCTTGATCAGAGAGATAATTTCATACTTGCTTGAGGTTTTGAAAATTAAAAGAAGTATTTCTAAAACAACTTCATGTATTTCCAGTTACAACATCCACTATCAAAATTTCACCTCTACTATAAAAGCGGATTTTCAAAAAGGGTACGTCTACATTTTTTCTCCTTCTAGAACAGGAATTTATAAAAAAGCATGATAACTCAGATCTATTCAAACGTCTACATTATATGCAAATACACTGATTTACACACACAGTACCTCTGTTAATTTGTATGAACTTGTCCTGAGATACCACACTATGCATGAAGAGTGACCTTTGCAGACAATGTTTCTGATCACCCAGGTTACTCCATTTCTGTTTTCAACATTAAAACGCATAAGACCATGAATGCACTTGGATGAAAGCAAAAAAAAGAGTACAAGTAAAAAGCACGTGCTATAATTATTAAATGTGAAAATGACATTTGAATCACAGTTGCATTTCAATACTTACCCTTCCTCAACATTCAGAGAGCCACTCCAGCCAACAGCATACTGCATTTCCTCTTTTCCCTTGTCACTGTGCTTCCACTTAGCTGCCATTAAGAACAAAGACACCATCTATAAAACCGTAATGTCTTGCATCTCACAGATGTAGTTACATTCCAAATCCTTCTCTTCCATACAATATATCCTACTACACTTAGATTAAGTATCAATTACAAACCTGGAAGATGATAAAAATAACACTACATTTTTTAGTGACTTCTCTAAAGAACTCCCAAGTTTTCTTAGAAATTTACACAGAACAACAAACAACTGAAATTCTGAAATGCCCAGTTTTGTTTAAAAATATTTATACAGTAATATCTCCTATTTATACAGTAATATCTCCTATTTATACAGTAATATCTCCTTCATCAAATTTTAAAAGGTTCAACTGATGAAACAGGGATCCTTAGGAGAAAAGTACTAAGCAACGGCAAACTTATTCTGAGATGATTATTGAAGATGAGCTTAAATAAATAGAAAATTTTCATTTTAACTCCCAAGAAAGACATGGAAATCCTACATTAAATCTGGCAATTTTTAATCATCCCATCATAATCAAGGTTTGAAAACACTACACTTTGTTATTCACAAGATGCTATTACAGATGACATTTGATTGTTGAATCATCTCTCAGATGCCAATGGACAACTAAAAAAATAAAAAATAATTTTTTGTTGTATGCCATGTGTCTGACATGTAAAACCCAAGATACAGGGACACTTCCAGTTCAGCAGAAGCAGATCTCCAACAGCTGAGCTAAATCATCTCCTTATCCTTGATCCAACAGGAACTTTCTGAGGAATATTGCTATCTTTTAATTTCCTGTGAAAAAATAGTGACTAATCTACCTCAGTTTCAGAACACACAGCTTTGCAGGGAATGACACATGCAGCATGACAATTCAATGCAATCTGCCTAATTACGCAACTCTGAGCTTCAACAGCCTGGTTTTGATTTAAAATGGTATCATATTCTTGCATCAGGAGGTTTCCCTTCATCATGCTCACACGCCACCAACTGCAGCTGTTAATAGCACCAGCATCCCAGGCAAGAGCACATATGTAAACAGCAGCTGGCTGATCAGTGTTCATATATTACTAAGCTACCTTTAAAAGAGTTCTGCGAGCCCTGCTTTAGAGTAAAATATAAAGCCACCCATTCTTCATGATGGAGGAAATTTTCTATCAAAGGTGGAAATCTTAAAAATCAATCCACCTCAATACTCCCTCCTTCAAGTGGCACTGGCTCAGCTCATTTTTTTTTCCAGGGAAAACAAAAATAAGGTTAAACATTTCTTAATGGCTAAAATTAATACAAAAATTTTGGTTTGCTTATTAAGTAAAATTAATGTCAGTATCTCTGCGCATCTCAAACAACTGGGAACTTACACTACAAATTAAATTTACTCCTTCATGATAAAATAGCTTTCTCAGATCAAAATATAGCTGAGAAGTAAAGACAAAACAACTTACTTGCCAAGCAATACCTAGAAAATGAATGATATGCACTATAAAACACTCCAAAATTCTTGAAGGTACAACCTGGGGGTAAGCAGGTGGGACGAAGTTGGGAGCACTACCACAACACAATCTTGTCCTGATTACTGTTAAATGTACTAGTATATATTCTTAGTAGAATGTATACTTACGCACTAAAAAGACTGCTTTCTGTTCATTAGCTATTACCATCAGGTCATTTGTTGGTGACAAGGACAACACACAGTCCTGAAGCCAGTAATTTCTCTGGTTCTTGGAAGTAGATTCCTCTTCTTCCTACAGGCAAAGCTTTAATCAATGTATGCAACAATTTTTAAACATGGCAGCACTTGCAAAATTTGTGACAACATTTTGGCTTGCCCTCTATACCAGCACCAAATGGAGTATTACCTATCAAGTCATGAGAGCTCCAACTTGCATGAAAAGCCATGAGAAATGTATCAGCCTTGCATGAATGCATAGAATCATAGAATGGTTTGGGACAGAAGAGACCTCAGAGATATCTAGTTCCAACCCCACTGCCATGGGCAGGGATACCACCCACTAGACTGCTAATCACAGTTCAAAGACAGAAAGTAGGTAATAGGTTTTGAGCAGACTGCTACGAGCTCCTTCAGAGATGCCACTCCTGCTTGCTTAGCTCCATCCTCCTACCTTGATCACAGCAATAAAATCACTTTCCCCTGTCCACAGTCTCCACTTCCATAGCCACATATCCAATCCTACTTCCTCCTAGCCCTCCAAAATGCTACTCCATCCTCTAGTATCTCAAAGCAGCTATACGCAAACAAAAAGCCCAACAACTTCAGTGTGATCATTTTCTGACCTGTGGAATTTATTCTGTTGTAATAAAGCTGCATGTACTTGAAAATATACACATTTACTCCAGGCAGAAAAAAAATGTAGGAAGAATTTACATATCATGCTCATAATCAGCTATTCATTATATTTATTTCCTTTCATAAGGTTGCACCATAAAAACAGTCCCTTTGTGCACACAGAATACCTTGTATGTCCATCATAAATCCTACATTAGCATGATACAAATATTCGGCTACCTATCATTTACACTATCACTTGCTTTGTGCAAGACAATATCCAATTTTCATGACATTTTTGTCTGTCAATGGCTACTAAGTTCTACAGCAACACATTTTCCCTAATTACTGACACTTTTCAAAACTTCATAAAGACATGATGAAGTTGAACAGGATACTCGTGACAACTTTAACTCCTCATAACAGAGATAAACATATCGTGTGTAAAAACACATAATTAAAACCCAAAGAAAATCCTTTTAGTAATTTTCAATGTAATGATTTTCAAACTGAGGGAAAAGGGACAGAAATGAAAGGCTTCTCTAAGGATTAAAAGGAATTAAAATATCTCAGAATTTAAATGAAGTTATCTGCATACATAAACAAAGAACCTGAAATCTAAAGAAATAAACTATGGCCATCCCAGTGACAAAAATAAGGTAAGAGTTAAAACAGGGAAAGCACTGAATTTGTCAAAAGAAGCTCCTTTAAAAAGGTTAAAGACAGGATGATTAAAATCAGCATTTAAGAGAGGACTTAAACATCACCATCCCTACAAAATAGCTAATCAGTTCCACTAAAAGACACTTCATGGAAGAAAAAAAAAAATTTTAAAAAAAAAAAAAAATTAAAAAAGTTAAGTTTTCAGTGCCTTCTCAAAATTTACTGAGTTCTATGAAATAGATGCTCATCAAGGTGATGAGTAATTCCAAGAAAAGATGCATTTTACACCAACTATAATGCAAAACAACCAACAGTTAAAAGTTTTTAAAAGGAAAGTCATTATAATCATTATACTAACAATTCTCAACTCTGTGCTATGGATTCACTCATTTCTCTGTGTGTTCAGACATACAGGCTCATGCATCTAATGCTTCTACACAGAGCTACCTGTTTGCTGTGGATGACTTCTTTCTGAAGAGTTTCACCTGGAACCACTAGCAACTTTGGAGGAAAACAAGTAAGCAGAAAAGAAGGTCTTTAGCAAGAAGGGTGTGAACTACCTGGCAGAAGAGTTTGACATTTTAAAGGGTGGAAAAGACAATTTCAATTTAGCAACACCTGCTGGTTCTATCAGATTACAACATAAGTAGCAAACAAAGCATTTGTTCTCCTCATTAAGGAAACTAAAAACTTTACAGGACATCTTACACAGATGTGGCCTGACAAACACACTCATTTCATGGCAATTAAAGGGGAGTTGAATACCCATCCTGTTTAAGTTTTTATACTCCCTGACAGCATCAGTGACTCATCCCTGGGAGACATCATGCTCATTTCAATTTTTTTCTCACCTCAGCTGAAAAATCTGTTTCTCTGATGAAGTAAGTAGTTACAAGGACACTGCCCAACATCTTGGGCATGCTTCCTGCATACTGAGATAATGACAGCAGATACAAGAGTTTTGTTAGCAAGGTGAGGTCTGGGTTCATCAGTCTACCCCCTTAGTGCTCTCTAACAGGGAATTAATCAAATAATTCTGTTCAAATGATTCATTCAGGTGCAGGGAATTTCTACACAGACAGCTTCCCTAACATTTTATGCAAGACAGCTGGCAGCTAGAAGTCTCAGCCTTACCAACAATTATAGACTAGCCATGTTATTCTTAGTTGAACTAGTTGGGCAAAGGGATGTTTTTCTCCCTTTTAAAGAGCAACTGTGCTGCCCCATCCTACATATGTAATTTTATTCCTCCTGTAACACCACCAACACATCACAACAATAAAAGAAGTACTACGTGATCATTAGAAACATGCTTGTGTCAGTGGTTCATGATTTAGGAGTCTTTGATTTATATTAATTCATGGTAGATTATTATAACTCCACCGTCATGCCCTGTCTGGCTAGCTATAGGACATATCTTTCTGTGCTAGCTGCAGCAGCAAAGAAAGATGTGTGTATACTCTAGTGAGAAAAAAACCTACAGAATACAAGAATACAAGTAATTATCAAAATAGGTAACATCCAAGCTAGATCTAAAAACAATTACTGGAGGAAGAGACAAACAAGCAGCCCCATTTAAAACACTGGTCAAGATCCTTCCTGGCCAGGTGATAACTTATAGGAGGAAAAGAAAAACAAGAAAAAAATCAAACCGCACACACATACAAATGGAAATGTCTTAAAATAGGCAAGTTAGCAATGAAAACTCATCTATATAAACTTACAGGTTCTTGTAGCTCTGCTTCATCCCAGGCTCCCCAGCCGCCATCTTCCCAGCTTGTTGATTTGCCTGCTTTAAGAAAAAAAAAAAGATTTGTCACATGAACACAGCATAGGCAATGAAAAACATAATCAAAAACAATTGCTGATGCTGTTTTCCTTTCCCTGCCAATGCATTATAGCTTCATTTATGGCAGATAATAATGAGTTCTACAGAAAGAACCATGGAGTGGTAGAAATGGCAGTCTTTTTTCTCTGTATTTACTTCCATTTTTGACACTATGGAAAAGTACTAACAGAAGAAGTAACCTGCATCCAGATAGGAAACCAGTGTCAAATTAATTCTGACAGACCACATCTAGAACTCAGGTAAGTGACATCTTACAGTGCCTGGTACAACACATCATTGATCCTTCAACAGGGCCTCTCTGCACTTTACTGAAACAAATTATTTGATCAAAATCATCTTATCTCTGTTTCTCACAAACATTTCAAGAGAGTTACAACATATTTCTAGTTTTATATAGCAAGTTGAAGCAAAGAGTGAGGGCATAAGGGGGGAAAACCCTATGTGTCCGCTCAACAAAAACTTTCTCCAGTTGGTACAGAGACCTAAGACCTCTCTGCAAAATTTAATCTTTAGCTTGATTTGTCTAATAATTACTACTCCAAAGACAACAAAAGTGTCATCTTGTATAAATCAGCCAGCTACAGAGGGAAAGGAAGGGGACAGCAGGTTCTCTCCAAATCTTCAGGATTCTGTGTAGATGCCCCAAGATGTTCTATTAACTGGCATACAAAAACCTGTAACACATCACAAGAACCACATATGCACAATCTAAAGAGAAACAATATTTCTATACATAAGTAAAATACCTTCCTTTCTATCCTGGTGGATTCTGGTTTGGTTTAAGTCAATTGCAGGATCAGCCAGTGGCAACATAATTCATTTTAACAGGGAATGACAGTACATGGAAATTCATCTGCAACACCAAAACACCTGAGCCCAGAATAACGCAGATACCACCACTCCCAAAGCAGCCAAAACAAAAGCTGAAGCTGTGGCCTCTGAGGGCAAAATGAGCAGAAGGACCTTGGCTTATCAGGTCTTTGCAAGACAACACAGAGGAAAATTAACAAGACACTGATCAGTTTCAATTATGTCATTCAGAAACCCCAGAGAAACCACAAGCTTATAAAATGACTACTTTGACCTTAAGAAGTTTAAATGCCATGTCTCAAGTTAGTTTAAATTTAGTTTTAAGCAAGCAAGATTTTCCCATTTTGTCTAGTCAAACCATATGGACAAGAAGGTTTGTATCAAGAACACTGTAATTTTATTTGGTCTAAAAACTTGAGTTCCTCTACCACTAAACAAAGTAAGGCAGAATCCAGTACAACAAAAGAGAAATCTCTATTCTGTTTAGGCGGATTTTTCAACTTTTGTATGGCTAATGAAGACAAAAAACTTCTAAAAAATATTTTAAGAAAGAAACTTTCCACCAATGCTGTTGAGAAGGTACTTCACAAGATTGTGGAAGAAAAAACCACCCACTCCATGAATAACCGTTGTTAAAATTGAAAGGTCCGTATCATCTACAAAATGGGTGAGTCAGACAGTTTTACTGCATCATCAATACAGATCTGACTGCACTGTTATTTCAGGCATAACTATATAAGCAACAAGCTTCCAAGAGGCATGGTCTCATCTTGTATTTGAGGTTGAGAATTTTCCAGTGTACAAATATATAAAGGAGAATTATGGCAAACACTGTTTAATAACAGTTAATAACAGGTTGCTTTGATTACATGCAGAGCTTTTGCTTTACCTATTAAACTGTCTTTATCTCAGCCCACAAGTTTTGTCACTTTTACCTTTCCAGTTCTCTTCCCCATCCCACTGCAGAGGGAAGCAAACTAACAGCTGTTTGTGTTAGCTGCCTACCAGGTTTAAACCAGTAGACTTAATTGCATGTGAGTAGTTTGTTGGGTTTATGATCTTCCAGCTTGTTTCTCATGGATGCTTTAAGGATTTATAAAATTAAGTAATAGTGCAAGAAATGATTGCTTATTAAGTGCAAGAGTTTTAGATTTCTTTTCTCTGTGTATTTACTGAACTCTGATACCACTGGGCTGTATAAATACTGAAGAAACAGTGGCAGCTTTTCTCTTTAGGCCAAGGAATTCTAGAAGTAGTTTAGAAGCTTCTTGCTATTCAGTAATCATTTTAAACATCCTTACGTGGGAAAAGAAAAAAGATGACAAACTAAGTTAGCCCACTACTCTGAAAGAGAACCACTTGAGAAAGTGCTTTCAACAGAATAAAAATGGATGAAGTTAAAAAATAATCCAGGTACTACTTAGATTATTTAAAGTAATGCTGCAGATTCCCATGGCTTACAGTTGTAACTTAACTCCAAAACCAAAGTTTGAGGTACCACAGGGCAGGGGGAAGCTTTGTGATGCTATACAGCACAGGAAACAAATGGAACATACAAAACATAGTATTTCAGCTTTCCTTCAGGTGCAAGTGACAGCTTAAGTTATAGCAAGAAAGAAGGAAGTTTATCCAGTAGAGAAGGTGCTAAAGCAACAAAAATCTCAAGTGCAAAGATGATGTGGACAAAGTACTCTGACACCATTCTGTCACATGTGTTGAGAGCATATTATTTAGTCTTCCCCATATCTCAGTGTATTAACAATCATCTACAGACATAACACAATGCAGGAAGAGTGCATATTTTCATGATATTTTATGTGAAAACTCAAATAAGTGAATCTTAAATGTATATAATGCAATCTGGAGAGAGAGAATCTGATTAAAGAGGCAATACAAAAGAGCTTGTCAGAGGACTCTTCAATAGGAATATAACAAATTCAATAAGAGGGATACAGAAACAGTTAAGAAGAACCCTACTATTAAATTCAATCTAGAATTTGATTTTGTAGTGGCTTTTTTTCTTTGTAACCTTGTTTGCAACTCTGAAATAAAAAGCCTGGCCTTCTGTATTTCTGAATTAAATTAGTTGATCCAGATAAAGCAAAGCGTGCAAGCACAACTCCAAAGACGTTGTTTAGAGGAATTGGGCTGAAGAGCACTTTTCAGGACGCTGTCAATGTAACAGGGCTGGATTTTGGAGAAGAGTTCCTTCACTAGGCTTAAGCCATCATCCCTACTGTAAAAAGAATCAGTAAAGTGACACCTCACAGCTCTGAGCAACCCCAAAAATCACAGGGTTTCTTTTTTAATTCCCCTCGAATAAACAGCAGCATCTCAAAGGTGTGTGCTGTGCCACTCCACTCTAAGCAGACAGCTCACTACCACGGATGCAGACATCACTGCTTGGGAACTTCCAAGGAAAAGTTTGGTTTTAGCTTTTTTTCTTGTTAATTTCATTTAAGTAATGGGAGATAAACACACTTGGGAACTAAAAATATCTGCACACCAGGAAAGTACTCATCTTTTATTTCATCTTAACACCCACAAAGTTCAGCTAGCAGCAGTCCTACCTGGCTATCTCACTGAATTGCTGTCATCAAGCCTATCAAATGCTTTAAAACACAGAGTTCAACCTCAGAGCCTACCAGAAGAAGAGAGACACACATTAGTTTAAATAAATTGTTGTTTAAAGATTACAGAAAACGTTATGTGTCTTCATTGCTCCATTTTCTGCTCTTTTCAGTTAAACATTCATTAATTTCTTAATGCTAAAATTCTGTTATGCCTGTGAAGCTTTATCCCATTTTGCAAATGTGATGAATTTTTTTCATTCATGTGTATGCCTTATTATAGACAGCTGTATAATGAAGTTAACTGTTAGAGCTGTTTTCTGATCTAGCCAACATGTATCCCAAAATATCTTCAACACAGCAAGCTGTCAAATTAAATTTAATGCAAATACTTTCTATTCCCAGTATTTGCACATTTGAAACAGTTGTTTTCAAAGCTACTTAGGTATCACTAGACTCAGGCTCCACAGAGGATTCATGCCTCATTACTAGCATTAACTTTTTCCCAGAATCTCAAGTTCTTGTGCATTATTAGTCCTGTTCATTAAAATATGAAAAAGCATTCAACTCCTTTTTCTTCTAGAGAATAAAGGTATGGGAACTCCATACGAAGCATCTTTAACCCACTTACTCCGCAACACTGTTTTTATTTAAGCCATGCGAGACAAGATCCACCCCAACACCTTTTATTCTAATATGTACAATTAAAAAGTAGCTATATATTTGTATCACTACAGATTAATGGTCACCTCAACAGCCTATGAATATTTTTTAAGTTATTTCAGCATTGCATTATTAGCAATCTCAACATATGATCACATTACGCAAGGAAGGCGAACAACACAAACCCTTACTTCCAGTGTTTCCTGACCTGCGAGAAAACAGGCATCTACAGAACTGACTTTACATGAGGTTCAAAGGAGGAAGACACCTTTTTTTTTTCCTGCCCAGTTCACCAGAGAAGTATATACTTCACAGCAACTAGAAAAACCGCTGGGCTACAGAAAAAGATTAAGTGAAGTTGCAGCTGACAGGATGCTTTCCATCATCTTTTTCTACAGTTGTATGTATATTATTTTTTTCCTTTGTACAGATAAACATTTAGATACAAGTTCCCTCAGAATAAAAATGTAGATTATTTTAAAGTCAGTTACCTACATCTATATTTTTAATGTATGTAGCACTTCGACAAGCCTTTTCAAATTAAATCTGAAATTGACAATACAAAATAATTTATTATGATTAAATATGTCGCTATGTTAAATATGACTAGGTGAGAAAGTACAGCTTTTTTATTTATACTAAAGGCATGTAACTTCTAATTTTTATTAAAGTCACAGTATCAAATAATGATTTAGAAATGTATACTGCCTGCATTTTCAGATGTAAGGAAAATTGTTTAAAATGTATCTGCAAAAATGCTTTTACATTAATCACCCTAGATTATAGTGAGGCCAACAGACTCAAAGAAAACATTTTGGTTAAATGAAAAAACAACCAAAGCTAAAACAGCAGAAAAAACTTCTCTGATCTATAACTAAGAAACTAAAAAACAGAAGACCTATAGTTCACAACTAAAACCTCGAAACTCACACATTGATGCTGGAGGTGTTTTTTTCAAAAATATTTGTCATCCAAAAATCTGACAGGAGCTTTTGAAAATTCTCCTAAGCATCTTAGACATAAAGTTATGACTCAAAAAAAAAAAGTAATCAGTTTGTTAATTGAAGTACTCTATGTTTAATAAAAATATTTAATATGAACACTTCATTTCCTAAGGTAGCCAACGTTTTTCATTTAACTATAAAGTTTAAATACCAGTGAAAGTTTCCATACAAATGCAGTGTAACTTGAAAAAAACAGAGACAAGGAAAAAAAGGAAATAAAACGTGTAAGTTCTCCAGTTTAAAATAAAAAGAAATTATAACTTTGACATGTGTTTATTAAGCTATGTTTGCCCAGGTATAATTACATATATATTAAGTTTAGTACAAAAGCTGTATTTGATAGCAAATGAACATGTTTTCTCTGTTGAACTTTCAGTGGAGGAAAGGGATAATCGGATTTACTGGACAGGGTGGATCTGATGGCCTGGCACATCAGACCCACAAGAATATAAGGCCTTGGTAGATACTGGCACAGAGTGCACGCTGATGCCATCAAGCTATAGTGGGGCTGAACCCATCTGTATCTCCGGAATGACAGGGGGATCCCAACAGCCAACCCTATTGGAAGCTGAAGTGAGCCTAACTGGGAAGAACTGGCATAAACACCCCATTGTGACCGGTCCAGATGCCCTGTGCATCCTAGGCATAGACTATCTCAGGAGAGGGTACTTTAAAGACCCAAAAGGGTACTGGTAGGCCTTTGGTATAGCTGCCCTGGAGGAAACTGAACAATTGTCCACCTTACCCGGCCTCTCAGAGGACCCTTCAGTGGTGGGGTTGCTGAAGGTTGAAGAGCAGCAGGTGCCAACTGCTACCAAGATGGTGCACCGGCGGCAGTACCGCACCAACCAAGACTCCCTGGTCCCCATCCATCAGCTGATCCATCAACTAGAAAGCCAGAAGGTGATTAGCAAAACTCATTCACCCTTCAACAGCCCTATATGGCCAGTGAGAAAGTCTAATGGTGAATGAAGACTAACTGGACTACCGTGGCCTGAATGAAGTTACGCCAGCGATGGGTGCTGCAGTGCCGGACATACTAGAGCTCCAATATGAACTGGAGTTGAAGGCAGCCAAGTGGTACGATCATGTGGATCGACATTGCTGACGCGTTTTTCTCCATTCCAATAGCACCAGAGCGCAGGCCACAGTTTGCATTCACTTGGAGGGGCATCCAGTATACCTGGAATCAATTGCCCCAGGGGTGGAACCACAGCTCCACCGTTTGGCACAGACTGGTCCATACTGCACTGGAGAAAGGTGGGGCTTCAGAACACCTGCAGTACATTGACGACATCATTGTATGGGGGGACACAGCTGAAGGAGTGTTTGAAAAAGGAAAGAAGGTAACTGGAATCCTCCTGAAGGCTGGTTTTGCCATCAAACGAAGGAAAGTTAAGGGGCCTGCAAAGGAGATTCAGTTCCTAGGAATAAAATGGCAAGATGGGTGTCCGCACATCCCAATGGAGGTGATAAGATAGCAGCCAGGGCCCCACCAACTAGTAAAAAGGAGACTCAGTCTTTCCTGGGCACTGTGGGGTTTTGGAGGATGCACATACCAAACTACAGCCTGATGGTGAGCCCTCTCTACCATGTGACCCGTAAGAAGAACGATTTTGAATGGGGCCCTGAGCAACAACAAGCTTTTGAACAAATTAAATGGGAAATTGCTCAGGCAGTACCTCTCGGGCCAGTCCAGGCAGGACAAGAGGTTAAAATCATTCTCTATACCACAGCTGGGGAGAATGGTCCTACCTGGAGCCTCTGGCAGAGAGCACCCAGGGAAACCTGAGGCTGACCTCTAGGCTTTTGGAGCCGGGGATACAAAGGCTCCAAAGCTAACTACACCAACTGAAAAGGAGATACTGGCAGCATACGAAGGAGTTGGAGCTGCCTCAGAAGTGGTAAGCACTAAAACACAGCTCCTTCTGGCACGCCGACTGCCAGTGCTGGGCTGGATGTTCAAACATCATGAACAGATGCCATGTGGAGTAAATGGGTTGTGTTGATAACACAACGGGCTCGAATAAGGAACCCCAGCCGCCCAGGAGTATTGGAGGTGATCACAAACTGGCCAGAGGGCAAAGATTCTGGGATGTCACCAGAGCAGGAGGTGACATGCTGAGGAGGTCCCACCATATAATGAGCTGCCAGATGAGGAGAAGCGGTATGCCCTGTTCACTGATGGGTCTTGTCGCATCGTGGGAAAACATCAGCAATGGAAGGCTGCTGTGTGGAGTCCCACACGACGAGTCGCTGAAGCTGCTGAGGGGCAAGGCGAATCGAGCCAGTTCGCAGAGGTGAAAGCCACCCAGCTGGCTTTGGATATTGCTGAGCGAGAAAAGTGGCCGAAGCTCTGTCTCTACACTGATTCATGGGTGGTGGCAAATGCCCTGTGGGGGTGGTTGCAGCAGTGGAAATAGAGCAACTGGCAGCACAGAGGTAAACCCATCTGGGCCGCTGAAGTATGGCAGGATATTGCAGCTCGGGTGGAGAACCTCATCGTGAAAGTGCGCCATGTGGATGCCCACATACCCAAAAGTCAGGCCACTGATGAACATCAAAACAACCAGCAGGTGGACCAGGCTGCCAAGATCAGAGTGGCTCAGGTGGATTTGGACTGGCAGCATAAAAGTGAATTGTTCATAGCCCGGTGGGCCCATGAGACCTCGGGCCACCAAGGTAGAGATGCAACATACAGGTGGGCTCGAGATCAAGGGATAGACCTCATCATTGACACCATCGCAGAGGTCATCCACAAATGTGAAACGTGTGCTGCAATCAAACAAGCCAAGGGGGTAAAGCCCCAGTGGAATGGAGAACAATGGCTGAAAGATAAATATGGAGAGGCCTGGCAGATCGACTACATCACACTGCCACAGACCCGCCAAGGCAAGCGCCACATGCTCACAGTGGTGGGTGCAACCACTGGATGGCTGGAAACGTATCCAGTGCCCCACGCCACCACCTGGAACACCATCGTGGGCCTTGAGAAGGAAGTCCTGTGGCGACAGCACCCCAGAGAGAATTGAGTCGGACAATGGGACTCACTTCTGAAACAACCTCATAGGCACCTGGGCAGAAGAACACGGCATTGAGTGGGTCTGCCACATCCCCTACCACGCACCAGCCTCTGGAAAGACTGAACGCTATAATGGACTGCTAAAAATTACATTGAAAGCAATGGGAGGTGGAACCCTCAAACACTGGGACACACATCTGGCAAAGGCCACCTGGTTAGTCAACACAAGAGTATCTGCCAATCGAGCTGGCCTGGCTCAGTCAAAACTTCCACGTACGGTAGACGGGGATAAAGTCCCTGTAGTGCGCATGGGGGATGTACTGGGGAAAATGGTCTGGGTTAGTCCTGAGCCAGGCAAAGGCAAACCCACCCATGGGATTGCTTTTGCTCAAGGACCTGGGTGCACCTGGTGGGTGATGCAGGAGGATGGAGAGGTCTGATGTGTACCACAAGGGGACTTGATTTTGGGTGAGAATATACTGTGAATTATATTGTATTTTTGTTAGTTGGGGTTTTTTTGAGTTTTATTGATTTTTAAATAGCTGCTGGGCATGACATAGATGGTATAGAATAAGGGATGGATTAAAAAAAAAGGCTGTGGTGGTTTAGACCCTGACAGGACCCGAGACCACGTTGCCACTGCCCCTCCCCCACCCTCGGACAGGGACGGGACAGGGAGTAAAATACAAACCCCAGGGTTGAGATAAGGAAGATTTAATACAACAGTGTAACAACAACAAACCAAACAACAACAATAACACTAACAGTGATAACAATGTACAGAACAAGAGCTGTACCGCACGGACACAGCACGAGGGACAGACCCGGACAAAAGCCGCTCCTGCACTGCCCACACCCGGGCACCCGGACATGACATCAGCATGGGATGGAATAGCCCGGCTGTGGCTCCCTCCCAACTGCTGGGGAAAATCAGCTCCATCCTAGCCGAACCAGGACAACTCTATTCTGACACTCTGCCTTGATGACTGAATGAGTAAATATAAAAATAGTCCAGAACAGAGCCAACTCATTAAAAGGGAAGAACAGCATTTTAGAACATGTATCATCTTTGCTTCTATATTTTTTGTGTTTTTACAACACACCAAAAATTTTCTCTCTTTTCAGCTTCCATTTGATAAATCCAATTCAACAAAACTATCCAAAAGTTATTTTACACAAACTTCTCTCATGTGTACCACCAAATACAAGAGAAATATTTTTATTTTTTTTCAGTACATACCTTTAGAAACACACAGACATTACAATCTTTTGCCTTTTGTCTTCAGTATTCAAGAGGCACTAACAGGACCCTACTGGTTCCAGAATCCCTCCTTTACATATGGATGATACCAAACGAAAACCCATATGGAATCTGTATGCATTCTTCAGAGCATTATTAGAGACAAACAACAAGCACCAGTAGTAGTAGCACATAATTGTTTTATACTAAAAGCACTGGACTATGAAGACCAGCTGTATAAAATATTTCAGAATTACTCTTTCATGTGTATTTCAACAATAAAGTAAATTAAATTCAATCTTGACCATAAAAAGAAGGCAATAATAAAACAACATGAATACAGAAGTTTTAGTGGTAAAGTTAAGTAGCTGAACATATAGCGTACTTTAAAAACCTTTTTCACAATTGTTGTGTCATCTTTCTAGCAAGACCTGTATTGACAGCACAAGGGCCAACAGTTTTGAACTGAAAGAAAGTAGATTTAGACTGGATATAAGGAAGATTTTTATTTATATTTTTTTACAATGAAGGTGGTGAGATACTGGAACAAGTTACTCAGAGAACTTGTGGATGCCCCATCACTACAGGTGTTCAAAGTCAGGTTGGACGGGGCTTTGACCAACCTGACCTAGTAAAAGACGTTCCTGCTTATGGCAGGGTGGTTGGACTGATGGACTTTAAAGGTCTTTTCCAATACAAACTAACCTATGATGTCTCCATCTTTTAATTCTCTCCTAGACCTTTTAAGCTTTTTAAATAAACACCTTACTGCTTTCTCTTATAGTATTATTTACAGTTGAGGAGACTTTACAAGCACTCACATTAACCTCTTCACACACTTTCTGTGCTGTCGCCAGAAAGCCAAAACAAGCCAAATATAGTTAACACAGTACAGCACTAACAACATACAGGCCAGTGTCTCATTCCCCTGTACTGTCCGTCCTGAGCATGGATCTGTTGGTCCTTCTCTGTTGAGAATACAGCTTCTGTTCCAGACAGCTCAGCCTGTTCTGTGCATTGCCTCACACAACAGAAATCAGTCCACAACTTCAGACTGTAGCTGCTGTAGGATTTACTGTCTTTTAATTTAAGATGACAAACTAAATTTTTTAGTACACTTCAAGCGCATTTTGCATTATTAGACAATCCTGCGTGCCCAACGTTTGTTAACTTTACGAGAACATCTTCAGACAACTGCACTCCCTTAGCGAGAAAATCACAAACTTTCATCTCGAAGCTTGTGGCACACGGGGTCTGTGGCCAAAGAGCTTTACGTGCCTGCTACAGCATAAGGGCTGACAGCGGAGAACACCTCCAACTTTCAGACAGCAGTAAAGTCAGAACTTATAAGTGAAGATGTGGCACTTGTGGCACCTGGAAATCCACCCTTTAGAGCCCTGCCAAGCACGCAGCTACCCGCGGTTACCTCCTGCCCGCCCCGGCACAGCCTGCAGCGGGTCGGGACGGTTCGGAGAGCGGGGCGGAGCGAGCCCAGAGCCCAGCCGGCACTCCCGGCCTCACCACCGGGCAGCCCCGGCTGTAGCCACCGGGCAGGGCCAGAGCGCCCCGACAGGACAGGCCCCCGTCGCCGAGCGGCTCTCCTCGGGAGAGCCCTACGGGGGCCGCGGGAAAGAGCCCTGACACCGCCGCTCCCACACACACCGGGCCGTGCCCCCAGGACTCACCGCTCTCCTTGCCGGCCGCGGCGCTGCCCTGGCGACGGTGGGGGCACAAGAAGTCGCGAGCCGCCTCCAGGTCCTGGAAGTGGCCGAAGGGGACCAGGGCGCACGACATGGTGCTGCTATCGCCGCCACCGCCCAACCCGGAAGCGGTCACCGACTTCCCTCGCGTCCAGCCTTGCGCGGGGCGCATGCGCGGCGCTGAGCGGCGCGCCCCTTTCCGCGTGCCGCGGGGGCGGTCACGTGACCCCGGCAGCTTTTGGCGCCATTTGGCAGTCAGCGCGGGTCGGGGCGCAACTGCGGGGCGGGCGTGGGGCTCTGTCCGCCGCGGGTCGGGGGAGTAGCGGGGCGGCGGGGCCCGCATCGCGCTCCTCCTCCGCCGAGCAGCGACGTGGCTGCTTGCGGTCATAAAACTGGGCAGCGGAGAGGCGGCAGAAACCGCTCCTGAGGGAAATAGCGGCCTACGTATCCGTTTGTTCCCTGGCCCTTGAGCCTGCAGCTGGATGAGAACGCTGCGAGGGCCTTGTCCCGGAGGGCCGCGGTATGCCTGCGGTTCTCGGGGCTTCCCCTCCTCACGGGCCAGGCACAAGCACCAGGGAGCAGCTGTGAAAGCTCAGTCTTGGCGAACGCAGAGGGAAGAACAGCCCCCAAGCCCTATGTTATCTTCTCGAGGCCCAGTCATGCAGCCAGTGGCAGTAATTAGCATGTGAGAGTTGCATTAATGACAGTGTGCATGGCAGGGAGGACAAGGCAGCTTCCCAGCCAGCTTGGGTCTAAGCAAAGGTACTCTGAGGTGCTGATAGGATTTCATCATCCACGTGTGATGAACCAACATAGCCCGAAACACCTGTGTTACTTTGATGAATAGGGAACACTTTCAACAGGTAATGAGGATGGGGTTTCTTTCGAATCGTAAGCTTTTGTTTGGGTTTAATGTCAACTAATTTCTATTCCCTGTGTGAACACTGAGGCATCCTAGTGGCAGCAGTGATGATGAAGACTGAGATTTGCTGCAGAGTGCCATCATGGTGTTCACAGTGGATCCACAGCCTCAAAAACCTCCTTCTAGGGCAAGGAGAAAAAAAAAGAAAGTGGGAGAGGAACACCAGGGGATGTTTTCTGGGCCCCAAAGAAATAGAAACTGCCCTGTCCATAGGCCTTTATAATATTTTTTTAATGTATCCTATTTTATCAGGCTTTTTTTTTTTTTTAAATATAAAATCCTGTTGCTTGTTTTCACACAGATGTCTTTTAGTTGGTAGATAACAATGCACGCGTGTCTTTAGTAGTTAAAAGCAGAAATAATTCAGAATGATGTGGACTACTTGCTCAGTTTGGTTTGTGGTCTAGGCTTTTTGGATAGTCTTTAAACACCTCCTAAGACTGAACAGATTTTTACTAAGAGAAGTTTCATTTCAAACTACTCCATTTGGCCTGTCCTGAAGGCACAGACTACAACAGTCGATAAACTCTAGAAAATCTGTCAGATTTTCAAAGAAACTGGCTTTAACTTACCCTGACAACTTTTTAATGTCTTCAGCTGTTCTATTTTGTTGCAGTAATCAGGATGCAATAGCACTTTTGCCCTTAGCAACAGCAGGGACATTTTGTTTTTACATTTAAAATCTGTGGTTCCTCAGACAATACACAGGTTAGACTTGAATTTAAGCAGGTGAATAATCCTGTGCCTATTCAATACAGAGCTGATGAATCCTCTTTTTCTGAACAGGCATAAAACTACCTGCTGTGTACCAATGGGAATGAGGTCCTTCGAAATAAGGTCATACTGGTGTGGGAAAGGTTGAAAGCAACTGGTGATGCTCTAATTAAACATGTAAGGCCTATGAGGAAAAAATATTTAATAACATTTTAGATGTGTAACATGCAAAGTCAGTGGTAGTGTCAAGTGAGTAAATAAAGAGTATGCAAGAAATTAACAACCTGGTTTGTCATACTTTAGTGACGCTTTCATCACATTATGAAAGTTTTCTTATTTAGAGGCTAGTGAACAGTCTAAGATGCTGTCATATCCCTGCCTGGTTTGCTGCATACAGGGAAGTCAAGTTACAAAACTGCCAAGATACCAATTAATGCATAAAATAAAGCAATGAATAGTTCAGCAAATGAATTAATATTTCAAGACAAGGTTTAGCCCTGATGAACTCATGTTATCACTTTGGCTACTGAATTACTTTCTTCAATAGTTGCTAATTTTTAAATATTCATTATAATTACATGGGAGGCTATTAAAAAAAAGCTTTGAAAAACCTCTGTCATAAATAATAAAGTTCTTGAAGCCATTCAGATAAATGCTTAATATCCAAAATTAGCAATACATTTACAGGAACAACAATACTTTGCATTTACATGGGTCCTGTCATTTGTAGACCTTAATGCAGTTTACAAAAATGCGTAATTACGGTTGTTAGGGATTTTCACTTGTGGAAAACTTCACTCTGTGGAGTACTGTGAATAAAACTGCTTTGTTCATCATCAGGGATGATCTCCGCCTGTCGTTCATTCATGATAGTTAGCAAAAAGGAATGTGATTATGCTATCATATGCAGAGCCCTGCATTTGGTCTTTGATAGTAAGTGAAAACAAAACGAGCAATTTAGCAACAGTTATAGCAGACACATCTATACCATAATGTCAGCTGGATAAAAACCATCACCTTACCAAGTACGTGTGTGAATGGCATCCAAGTAATGCAGTTAGCACTCATGGGGAGGGAGCAAGAATTAATCAGCGTTCAATAAAATGCAGAGAACAGCAGAGAGAATATGGAGAATCTCAAACATTTGTGCTTGTACCAAGCCTTTCACTGCTGTCTAATCACAGCTAAGCATAGAACAGCATCCTGAGATGCCTGTGTAAGCGGTGTCTGTCTCACATACGCCAAACATCCAGGATTCCCAAAGCTTCGATGTGACTTATAGTGGTTTGTCACCTCTGAACATCCATTTGCATATTTGTATCTATATAAATTTCAAAATTCAGATTTATATGAAGAAATATAAAATATAAATACATAAAAATAGAAAGATACGAAAAGAGCTGTATGTCACAAAATGATCTGTCGTGGAATACCTGTAACAGACCTTTCTGCCTATCTAGTGGATTCTTCGTTCTGAGTTTCCACATGGGCACAAGGCAGAACTGGGGCAGGGTTAGAAGCATGAGGATTCATTACTGCTATTACAGACAGTTCATATCATTTAGTAAAGGTTGTATTTGAAGAGCAGAGAATGGAAAGTTGCACTTAATATTTCTCTTTTCCTATATATTTCTTGCATGTAGAAAAATATATTCTAAACCTGAGTTTGTGGAGGGAAAACAAGATACTGAAGAAATTACTTCCCTTTTGTCCCTAGATGAGATGTTCTGACTTACAGCAAAGGCAGGATATGAGTGAAGGTAGGGAGGGCCAGACAGTCTCTTCTGATCTTGCTGAGTTGGGTTAAGTCTGGATTTAAGCATCCTTTTTTCCTCTCTACATACTTAGGCAGGCCACTGCACGCAGCTCCAGCTGAAATCTATCTACAACAGCCTTTAAGGCTTAAAAAAATTCTGTCTGTGCCTTGCTCCAAATTCATCCCTTGCAACTTGAGGTAATGTGAAAGGCATCAAGACTAGTCTCTCAACTTGACTACTCTTGAGATTTTATTCACAAATCTTTCTGGAGAGATGTGTTTACTATCCCGGCCTTCAATTAAAAGAATATTTTCACCTAAACTCTAGGTAAGATGAATCCTAAATTCATATTCCAGATTTTTATTTTTGAAGTAATGACATCTGGATCTTTTTTCATCATTGAATGTTTGTGATTGATGCTGCCCACTCAGTCTTATCTTTATTGATTTTCACCTAAACATGGTTTAAACACTGTTTTAACAGAGACCCAAGGTATATTCCCACATACAGATACCTACAGAGGATGGTGAAACCCCCAAAGTTTTCTTCCCACAGTTTCCTCTGCATTTTTGGAAGGCAGTCTTGGGACAGAAGGGATCTGTATCATAAATCCTACATATCCATCTTGGAAATACCAGGCCACCTGGGTGGAGATTGCAACACTTAGTGCCCTAATTTCTGTGTCATAAAGTCACCCACATTACTCCATGGTACACTTTGTGCTTATGTGAAGTTGTAAGTGTTGGGATTTGATTAATTGTAATCTATGCCTAATGCTGAATAATAGAATATTTTAGATCTGTGTATATGCATCCAAAACATACTAACATACTCTGTTGCACACACTGATTCCTGTCCTGTGCTGAGCCAGTATCTTTTATTCCAAAAGCTCTTTCTGGGAATGAAAGCAAACTCTGCCCCTCCAACATATCTGCCAGTGTGTAGCAGTACAATGTGTGGTGTCAGAGCCTAGAGGGAGTCAATCTGTCTTGCTCCTTATTTTCTCACCTTCCTGGGCCAGAGTCACACGCTGGCATCCCTGCCTGCCTGTATCTCTGCATGCAGAGGGTAGCTGTTGCTAAGCAACTGTGGACTAGGCACCACAGCCTGGTTTTAAAAAGGAGAATTAACTAAATTAGTTTTGATGAAGACAAGATACAGCTGAAGAGCAGGCAGGAGCAAGGGGCGGGGGGGGGAGAAAGCCAACAGCTAAGCAGCTGTGGTTTGCAGTAGAGAACAAAAGGTATCCAAGGAGAAAGGGGAGTTTTGAAAGCAAAGAGGGAATGATGTATGTGGCCCAAGTAGAAGAAATAAATAGAGAATTAGGTGTTCTTCAGGGCAAGCGCTGTCTCTATAGTTGTACATCACCTAGCACAACAAAGCTCCAAATCTAGGGGTCTTCAAGGGCACAATCATAATACAAACAAGTGAACAAAAAGTGCTACCACAGAACCTTCCACCTCTTCCTCTTGCTGGTACTGATTTAAACATAGCCTTACAGCCACCTCTAACAGGAGATAAAGAATATGGAAAGAAAAGTGAGGGAATTTAATAGTTCAGTTTTCTGTCCTGCAGAATTGTTACCTCCGTTGACTCCTTGAGTCATCTTGGCTTTCATGACATCAAGCCTGCAGCAGCCCTGGGTGACTGCACAGTGACTGGGGACTCACTACGTGTTTTTTGTAACCCTAACAATGTCACTACTGCATTCATGCATAGCCTATAAGGAATTTTTCTTCCAATAAGGATATTCTGTGTTAACTAACCGCTGCCAAATCTCATTCTTTTGTATTGTCCAAGTTCCCTGCCCTCAGAATCCAGATCGTAGCATTCCATGAAAAAACACATTGGCTATTGGGCTTGATATCTTACATTATTCTGGAGATCTAAAGGCCAAGCAAAAAATATGTAAGTTTTTCTGGGCATATTAACGTTACAGAATCACAGAATCGCGGAATCGCCTAGGTTGGAAAAGACCTTGAAAATCATCGAGTCCAACCATCAACCTAACACTGACAGTCGTCAACTGCACCATATCCCCGAGCGCTATGTCAACACAATTCTTAAACACCTCCAGGGATGGGGACTCCACCACTGCTCTGGGCAGCCCATTCAAATGTTCGAGAACCCTTTCAGTGAAGAAATGTTTTGTCACTAATTCACTGCAGAGATACTTATTCCCATCTATGTTCACTTTTCATTAATATTTCGGCAAATAATTTCACTGGCTGAAACAGTTTTAGGGAAAAAAGTGTGCAAATGTTGAAGAACATTGCCAAAAAACCCTCTACTACAACTGTGATTCTACCAGTTACACCCCCTAGTCACAGAGAATATGTGTACCCTACTGAATTTTTGGTCTCGTTATGAAAAGTCAATATGAATGAGAATTCAAGTATTGAATATTTAGACTGGAAAATTTACAGGTCAAGAATTCTTTGTTACAATTAATTTGTGAGTGAATCTGAATAAGCTTAACAACAGTTGTCTGGTGTTCAGAACATTAAAAACCAAAGCAGAGAGAATTAAGTAAGGTGATTGCTTTTCAGCAGCACAGCTTTGCTTGTAGTGGGTGTCAGTCAATCATTTGTTCTATTTCTCTCCTGCTCTTAAATGCCAGTGATAGATTTTAAGAGATCTTAGTTCACCAATGTATCTTCAGACAACTTTCAGATCCTACTTTGAGTTTTACATAAAGCAAGTTAGTTAAATTTCATAGGCTTATTCAGTGACAGAGTCCAATAAGTTGGATTTCTTATGTAATTCCTATCTCTGAAGTACATTTTTTAAAATAATTGGTTGTCTCAGTAAAATATTATATATTTGGGTTTTCAGCACCTATGCCAGAACTCTCTAGAGAGGTGCTTTAAAGTTAGAGACCTCTCTTTTGGTTTCAGTATCGTTAAGAATGCAGCTGACATGTCCATAGATGCTTTGTCATTCTTGCTTTGCTAACATGCTATCAATCAAGAAAAAAAGGCCTCATTTTCTGTATTTGAAGTTCATCATTTTAATGTCTTTATTCATTACAGTGAGACTTTGATGTCACAGATCTAAGAGAAATATCAGGGAGAGATATAAACACAGAGAAGAAAGGATGCCTGGTCTTCCTGATCCTTAATGAGAGGAAACCTGAATGTCAGCAAAGCAAATTTACCGTCTCAGGGGATGAGTTCAGACTGCCATCTGGGGGATTTAGGGCTGATAAATCTGGCTGAAGGGCTGAGAAATTTAGCCTGCGTGGTGGATCTAACCGGATACCTTACAGCAGTTGAAACGTTCACTGCAAATATCCAGTGAACTTTTTACTGAGTTGTTCAGTTTGCAAACTCTTTGCAAACCTGGCCTGATTTCTGAGGACTTGTGGAATTGTTTGGATGAATAATTTTCATTCTACAGCCTGTTTTCAAACTTAAGTGTTTCTGATCTGTGATTGGTTACTTAATTTACTTTTGTTCAATTTTCATTGCATTTTTCCCCCCTTTGTTTCCTTTTAAAAGGGGAAGTAAAATATACTGAATAATAAAGAATGGTTAAGAAACAAGAAATCATGCTATGATAGGTCACCTGCCTGTGATCATCACCAGAAGAGAAAAGAACATCAGATTCTATCCAGACATTCATAAGAAGCTGAGGAAATGCTTCCCTAAAGTTTGTATGTACAATATTGGGTTTGTGTAAAGATTTATGAATAGCCTAAGACAAATGCCATCTATCATAACAGCCAGCTAGAGTGCTAGCCACCATCCACAAACGCAATAAAATCTTCACTGGAGTGCAAGTAGAAGGTGGGCCTGAGCTGTCAAAACACTTCTCCTGTTTGGGTATTTTAGCTTATTGCCATGTACTTCTCCAGAGAAGCCCTCTAGTGTGGGGAGGGGGGGATTTCTGGATCATTTCCTAGGGACGCTGGGATATTGCAGAAGTGGGGCAGTGGCATCTGCACTGTCGATACAAGTTTCCAACGTCCCTAATTTCACATAATGCTTGTCTCATCTTTACTCTTAATATATGTGTCTAGCCAAGACTTTAGAGAGACAGGGCAGGTTTTGTTTCTAATGGCAATTGATTTGTCACAGCCTAGGCAAGATGCTTCTCTTCTTTGCATCTGCTTTCATCTTTCCTGAAGGGCAATAACAGTAATAAGAAATTATCCTAGGTCTCTGCAGGCAAATAATTCTTTTATCACACTTGAAGCAGTTTTCTAGGGTCTTGATAAAAATGGAATTCCCTAGCTATCAACCATCAGCTTAAAAATGTTATTCTAGTTAAAGATCTGTAAGAGCTGAAACCAGTTATTTTCTGCAGTAGCTTAGATGATGACATGAATTGAACAGTAAATGAAAATACAGGTGCTCACAGATTCCTCTCTATGTAGGTGTAAGCAGGCTGAAACCGAGTAAAAAGCAGATCCTGCACAAATGCATTTATACAGTGTGCTTTTGAGATTTTTCTGAAATAAATATATCTGGTGCACAGTCATTAGACATGTTTTCCTAGACGTAGAGAGAAATCTCAGCCTCATCTATGCCAGAGTAATCTTTACAGCTAGTCGTTACATTTGGTTTTCTTCCACAGTGTAAGAACAGAAATGCTCAGCACAGTCTCAGCAGTGCTCTTTAGTGACTTTTTTGAGAGCCACAAAATTTGTTGTTTGTAAGCCACACAGCCCTTTCCAGCTGAGATCAGGATAGTGGTAATATCTGAAATGTCTCTGCAAAACTGGAGCCTGCAAACTATCATTCTTTACTTAGCACATTGATTTTATTATTTTACACATTCAGGAGCATGAAAGAAAGAGAGGAAATTATAACTAAACTAAGGGAAGTATATCTTAGAGGTGCACACAGATACACAATGTTGTCTGAAATTTCTCTTTTATGTTTCTGCATTGATCTCTAAATTATTTCCTTTTTTCTTCCTGGGGAGGAAGCACTTCATCAACAAGAAACAACTGAATTTCTCTTAACCTCAGAATAATCTTTCCTCCTAGCAATTGCTCACGTAGCAAGGGGCTTATCCACACATGGACAGAGGGTTACAAATCTACAGTCAGCACCCAAATTGACTCTCATGGATATTTTAGAAATTAAAAAGTCTTGCTAGTCCTCTTGACTCTTTAATCCATGTCAGTGGTTATTCACCACCAGAACAGAAGTGGGATTGGCACTACCTATTATTTTAAATAGGGCGGATATGGTCAGTGTGACTGGACTTGCAAATTGGATTAAGGCTGTAAACATAACATTTGCATTGAAGTGCTCTCTCTATCATCTTCCCACAGTAATGAATCACATCAAAATCAGAATGTCATTTATGAAGGTGTCCTTAAAGATCTGTGAATGTGTTTTCTCAAATGCTAAGTGAATAGTAATTTGTCTTTTAAATCCCCAATTAAGAGCATCAGTAGGTAACCAGTCTGTTTATATAATCATGGAGAATTAGTGTTTGTTAAGATATGACCAATTTATACCCTGTTGTCATCTGTTCAGTTCAGGAGGATTTTACTGACTTTTCTTATTTCTATATATAACTCCAGAGAAGTAGAGAGACCGAAGTCATCCTCTCATTAGAAGACAAGGAAAGGGAACATCCATGAATGCTTCTGAGATGATGTACTGCATGCACAAAGCAAGCAGCTGTGTACTGCTGGGCTGGATGACATGGTTAGGAGTCCAGGTCTTGGCTATAACTATGAAAATTGCATGATTTATGCCTCCTGGGAGAAATAAACAACCTCTAGATAGAGAAGAGAGACAGACCAGCTGCTAGCTTTAAGCTCTATGTAATTTATTTGACTTCATAGTGCCACAGGCTCGTTAGATTGGCCTGTGTCACAAGCACCGAGTGTGCCAGTGGGCTAACAGTTAATCCCATTAGCATTAGCTGCTTAGTTTCTAAAACTGGAACTGAAATACTGGATGACAGTCTTATTCAGCTTCATTATTTTAGCTAGAGCTCTCCTTCAGATTTGAAGACCTACACAGCATTAGAAGCAAATTCTCAAAAGAAATTAGGTTGGCAGGGAGTTTCTCTTCCCCCTTTCAAACTGTATGCACAAACCAGCATGTGTTATCGGGCAGAAAGAGAGTGCCATTACAGTACTTGCATGAATGGCTTCCTAAACTGGCATTTTAAATGTTTCAAGATGATCCTCTGTGGATATACGTATTTTGCCTATTTCAAACCATAACAAAATGCTAACCCCCTGTTCTTGCAACTGTACTTTTATAGGTTGCAGGAAGAAAACTTTATTTCCTGCATTTTCATTTATGCTGTTATTCTTTCAAGAGTCTATCAAAATTATTAAATTCATGAAGTGGAAGCAAGCTGAGTAGCTAACACAGCCACCTCGTCACAATCTCATCTCAGAAACAGCAGTAATTCTTTTTATACATCAGCCATATGGTTCTAGGGAGAAGATATCCCAAGTTCTGTAGCATGGACATCAACACCTTAGCCTTTACATTTTTTCCTCAGGTTCAGGAAGATAACATGCCTTTGAAATTTAGTTTGGGAGTTGGTTTTTTTGTAAATGCAACTGCAGCTGTGATTCACTCAATAGCAATTAGACTTTGCGTGTGTGCGGGAGGCAGAGCTACTGAGTGAAGGAATTAAAAAAAATCAGCCCAAAAGACCCTTTCTTCCATAGAAAGGTTGGTTTGGTTTTGAAGTGTAGTCGTGTTGGAGGGGAGGCTCCAAGCTAGGCATATACTGATGGTGCCTTTACATTTCTGATGGCTGATTAAAATCAAAGGGTTGATGGCTGACAGGCAAAAGCAGCATGCAGTTTGTCTTCTAAAATTATAGTGAAGCAGAAGCAGCACATGCTTCTGGAGTGACAGGAGGGCGTGCAGCTCAGAGCAGGATCTTGGTCCTGTGTTTTATAGTTTACTAGTGAAAAACAATATGTGATTCTTACGTGTTGCTGTTAGAGGGCAGCAGATAGCCTAAATCAGGTCTTCGGACACTATGACCTAGTTCTGCCAGGGCTTTGTGGCATCTGCAATGGCAGAGAAATATTTTCCATGCTCTAGCTTTCTTAACTCAGGCTTTCTTGAGAATTTGATCAATTTACAATCATTTTCATGATGGAAATTAATCTAAAATCTATCATTTTTTCTAATGTAGATTCTATTCCCCAGTATAGGAACTATAATTTAATTTTTGTCCATTTAACTACACCGCTTTCCAAAGAAAATTGTCTGTAGGCCTAGCTCTGATCCCTATAAATGCTACAATAAGAATGGCATTTCATTGGCTTCTCTGGATTTTTTTTGTTTAAACAGCAGAAAGTTCAGGCCTGAGCCTTCAAAATATTTTCTTTCTGGAAAAGTGTAGGATCTCCCTCTAAAGGTGGCTTGCAAAAATAAAGGTAATAGCTTATTACTTTACTGTCTGCTTGAACTCAAGAGATTTAGTAGCTGATTCCAGGAATCACTGTTGTCATTCCACGTCATCGTCAGAGAGTTAAATGTGTGAAAGCCCAGTTTTCTTTTGAAAATTGTGCAGGCAACAGCATCAACATCAAGCTGGTTTTGTTCGTTATTCCTTTACATAAATAATTAAACACCAGATATCTGGAAATGCCACAACTAAGACTACAGCCAAGACTCGCAAGGACACTTCTCCCCGTATCTCATGACTCATCCTCTGCCAACCAACTTTCATGAGTGAGGTAAGAAGGATCCTACAGAAACTAACTCATCCCAGACACGTTCCTGCCCTATTCTCTCTCTGTTCTGTACCTCTGAGAGAACAAGTGTCTCCTAGAGAAAGCAGAACATCATGATACAGGCTGTATTGCAATGCACACACGTAAAGAGAACTAAAGCTGCGCGCAGAGCCTTAATTCTGGCATTGCTGACTCCAGGTGCTTGACTTTTAAAATGCTTGACTTACATCATCTATTAAAAAAAGGACATCACTTTACCTTGTTGAACCAGGATTGACCCAATACTTCGCTGGTCCTAATTCCATTTAAATAAACGGCCCTCGTGGATTCTCCTCTGGCCACAGCAGTGCTTTGATGGCAAGGACAGCAGCATCTCCCCTGTGTCTCACAAAATGGAAGGTATTATTAATACCATAGCCAAAATAATGCATATAAAAAAACATATGTATTTTATTCCTTTCTGGTTTCTTGTCCCCTAAAAAGTACCACTAAACAGCTTACAGTTAGAATTTTAATAACTCTGAGCTGTATTAAAAATTCAAGAGATTTGTTGTTGCACAGTATCTTCCTAGTGGTAAACATTAAACATAAAATAGCAGAAAAGTCAAACTGTAACTGCTATTTTAATAAATTAATAGTTTTTTCTTCCAGACAATGAAAATAAAAGCCCTTTTAGCAGTGCAGACATTTACAAGTTTAGGTCCCATTAAAATTTCTAAGGGCACGTGCATAAATAAATCTAATCAAGTTCATAGCTGAAAACTGTACAAAATTGTCACATATGATGCTGCTTTGTTAAATTCAGCATGACCTGCGGCAGGATTACTATGATTGCTGTCTGTAATCTCACAGGACCTCCTGGCTACATGAGCCTAACTGGAAGGATCTTGTGTTCTAGCACGTACCCCTTGTAACTCCTGTCCATGGGGGCCCAATTCCAGCACTTCAGCCCATCTCGCTGTGCCCCGCTGGTGCTTCCTATTCAGGGTCACTCACAGGAAGCTACTGAGGACAATGTTTCTGCTGATCTACACAACCAAGCCAGTATAAAAGAACTAAGATAAGGAAATAAATGTCTGCATTATTCCACATTTAGCCCTATGAGTTCAGAATCTCACCTCATCAGGTTTTGGGGATATTTTTGATTGTTTCATTAATGCAAGCTTAGGATGCAAACTCTGCCTGGAAGTTCTACTTCATCATTCAATCTTAAATAGAAATGTGCATGTTCAGGAGTCATTTCTTCTTTCTCCTCTTTCCTAGTGAGTCTATTTTGAATATAGGTATTGTTTCTTCCACAGACCAAGCTGTGATTTTGCACTTCAGAAACAACTATTCCTTTGGAAGAATTATTCAGAAGAATATACACAAATAATTAGGGTACTGCACACACACACACAAAAAAAGAGACCTTCAGCAGTTACTTAGTTTCAGACTGTTTCTCTTGGAAATCCTGACTAAACATATTAGCCTGGTTAAAGATACTGAATGTAAACGTTTCCTCATGAAATAAAGGAAGAAAGTCAGAGGTTTGCACATGTGATGACCACTTGCACCTCCAATATGTAAATAAATAAGTAAATAAATCCATGTTACAAGGGATGCTAGTGAAGAAAAGCATAGGCTGCAGATAGGACTGTGCTGGGAGAAATTTTTCATCTGGACAGTAACCAATTGGCTTTTTTACAGGCTCAGCCTAAATAAAAGTTAGGTTTAGGGTTGAGAGAAAGAGAGAGCCTGGAGAGCTGCAGCTGCAGTGGGGCTAGAAGGGGGCACCCAAAGGGAAGTGTGGGCTGGGAAGAGACCTGTGTTCTAAGAACCCTTTTTCTTAGTAACGCCGGGTTGCCCACGTTGAAGGATAATCCTCAGATTAAGGTTATTTTTAGGGTTAGGATTCAGGTTTGGATTGACTGAAAGCCTAGAGATACTGTTGGAGTGGGACTGCAAAGGGGCTGCCAACGGTGAGTGCGGGCTGCAAAGAGAACAGGCTGTGAGAAATTTCCCTAATGGTAAAGATGATACAGGGCGGACATCAGCCAGTGCAGTGAACATTGGCTGCCTTCCTATTGAATGAAGATAATGCTCTGGCTCAGCAAAATATAATCTAGCATTGTTTTCCTTCCCTTTCTGACATTCATTTCTGCAGATGGTTAATAAGAACAGCCTATTTAAACAGAACATTGTATTGTTAAACATGCCAACATCCAGAAGATCCAGGCTCCTGTACCAGTTTTATTGTATCTGTTTAAAGAAATTATTCATTACTTCATTAAATATCTTACTTTTCTCCTAAGCATTTCTGCCTGACCTGTGGTAATTTAAGAAATCATTTCCTTTTCCCAATCTCATATTTTTCAAGTCATCTTCTTTCCTAATCCACTTTTTTTTTTTTCCCTAGTGCACAGGTATTACACCAAGGTCAGTGACAGCAACAACTGAACTGTATTTTTGATGTGCATTTTAGTTTTATTAAAGAAATTAGTTCTTGACTGCAGAAACAGTTATTAGTAGCAGGAGTGACTTGTTTCAGCTGAAAGCAAAAGAGAAAATGTCAATGTTCTAACTACTTTTTTTTTTTTTTTAACCAGAACAGGGTAGCTGTAGGAAATAAAAGGTTTCTTTGTACCAGTTTCTCAGTGTAGAGTCTGAGTCTGAGGCTGTCCAGGAATAATTATCTGCTTCACTGAGACCAGCCTGCAGGTGGGGAATTAACAATGATGCATTCTCAAATAAAAGCTTCAACCTGCAATCCAGATATACTGTGAATCCAAGGGTATTTGTATCGAGCTGCACCCAGATGTGAATATCACTGCTGGTACTTACCTCCTGTATAAATAAAGAAGAGCCTTAAATCTGAATATGGTAGATAGCAACAACTTTAATGTTTTTTAGCCAGTGGACATCTCAACAGAAAACTTTAGAGACACATGCAGGTGCCTGTGGGCATTTCTAGAATGCAGCATTCCTTAAGGAAACAATATTGTGCAAAACAAGAACACCATAGGCTATTCACATTCAGAGTGATATGAACAGCATAAGAATATTAAATGAAGAAAAATAAATATTAAATAAAGAAAAAAAGAAAGAAATGCCCGTTACCTTGTAATGGATCCAGGAGCTTTCTCTGGTGGACCCCTTTCTGTGTGCAGAGTAAGCTCCCACACACCTGCTGCTGCAAGCTTTGGGGGCCTGCAGCAGAAGCAGAGAGGATTCTTCACCTGGCAGAGCCTTCTGTGAGGTGCTTTTGGCTTGCTTGTGCATCAGAGAAAGTATGAAAGCCTGGAACATCCAGCTGCTTTTGGGGTATGTGGAAGCACGTTGATCCAGGAGCAGGAGAGGGTCCTGGCCTGAGGGCAAGGCTTCTCTCTTCTGAGGTCTTCACCTACACCTGTAGCTATAAAATTTGCTCAAGTAATTTCTGAAAAATGGCTGCAGTGAGCATATTCCATCATGACTTTTAAAAGATATTATTATTGTTTGGATACTTTGACCTAGCTGAATGTAGAAATATAATTTGAGCAGACAGCCAAAGTACCCACTAATTAACTTTCACTCCCTTCAGTGTCACCCTAGAAGCAGGCTGCAGCTGGAAATAATTAGTTGTAGGAGACCTCTAAAACTTTACTGTTTCATCTTTTGACTGCTTTGTCCTAGTTGAACACGCTTCACAGCTAAGGGAATGAACCTTTTTGCACTTTGTTGCTACCACTGGCCTGTCACGGGGAGCCTTCTATGGCTGCTTTTCTGCAGACGAGAGAAATGAGACAAACGTCAAGTCATTATATCAGATTAAAATAAGAGACACTGAGTTTTGCAGACCACAAGCAGAATAAAAGCCTACAGCATACAAAAGTAAACCAGTAGATGAAGCACGTTCCCTCAACCCAGGGAACATAGACTGAACTTCTGCAAGCAAAAGCTGAAAAACACTTTTCATCTGTAATTAGAAAAGGAACAGAGCCAGCAGTGCTCTTTCACCTCTATGCAAGACTGTTCCAGGTATTATCCCACAGCCCTCCAGAAATCAAGGACAATTTTACTTATGATCTTTATAGGTGGCTGGCTGGGCTTTTATTTTTGCTCAGGGAAAGATTAAAAGATTCAAGACAGGTGTACTAAGATCACACAGCTGCCCTTACTCCTCTTCCCAGGGAGACAGGAGCTTCCCCTCCCCCCTGGCTCCTATAGAGATTTCTTTTCTGTATGTCTTTTGATGGCACTGACAAGCACCTGCTCAGCAAAAGGGAGGGGAAAAGAAACCCAGTGCAAATAGACTAACTCGGAAATCAGAGTAACCCTGGCCAAGCAAGGAAGCAAACCTGCACTAGTACTCCAGCCATGTCCAGTGTCTTCCTTTGGGGTCCAGTATATCTGTCTTTTGAACTGACTGCAATGGTCTTAATCCAAACAGGGCAGCAACAGCCTGCATGGTCTTTGTATGCTCGTGTAGCCAATATCCCAGCTATCTGTGAAGACTGCACAACTATCAGATTTCTAGAGCCCTCAATGCCTCCCATGCCTTTTAACAGCCATCCTATTGCCAACAGGCACTCCAGCCCCAAGGGAACCTGGAATACAGCTGTGCCACCTCCTTAGCTTTGGAGGTCTGCTTTACTGCTTCTCTTTGCCACACAGAAGAAAATCCCTGCTCAAACTGCTCCCAAATGCACTAGCATGACTTACATTTCTCATCATGAGGCAGACTCCCTAGCACAGTTACACTGACTCTTTTACACTGTCCTGGTTCCATATCAGGTCACTGTGCAGAGCAAGCCTGGGCAGCTGGCTCAGCATAACCCTGGGCTGGGAAATGTGTCTCTACTTTATTCTAAAAATTGATTTTCAGTCCACCTGCACTTGTTCTGATCCATAAACTCCACCTCTCCTCCCAAAGAGGATACAGCCCTTATCCTTCTTTCCTCTTACACCTCTACAAGTGCATTGCCCTCCACTCCTAAATAGAAAGCAAGCCTTGAGTGTTGCTCTTTTATTACCCAAACCACATGCCCATCACTCCCAAAAGCACAGCCCACCTCTTCCAAAGAAGACACTCTTCTTGACTGTAAGATACTCCACTCCCAGTTTTGAGCCCCCACCTTTCTCTCACGTGGTTGTAATTTAGGTTTAATACCAAAACCCACCAGCCTTTTTTGATTTATTTTTGGTTTAGGTGAGCTTTTCTTTGAACTTCGAGTCTCTATTATACAAAGTAAATTAGTAGGCAAGGCATTACAATAAAATACTCTCCTACATCATGAAAGGCAGGTTTCATTTCATTTTCAGTACTCAGCTGACAGTTGTGTTGCCTTTCCTCTTCTTTAATTATGTCCAGAGACATTCTAAACTTTATTTAATTATAATAGAACTGTAAGAAGTTATCTTATTTGATAATTTACAATGGCCTCTCTTGATGTAAACTTCAGTATCTCTTGAAATACAGTTAAACAGTGCCATATCTATGTAAATCTACTCCATACAGAGGAAAATCCGTTGCCTGTTTAATAGATCTTACAGCTCAGAAACAGATTTTTCTGCAAACTTTATGTTTTCTTTCAGATTTCTGGAAGTTCAGACTTACACTGGTGCAGTAAATTGCTGGGGAAACACTTCAGCTCCACCTGGCCTTCCTCAGCCCAGACAGAAGGGGCTGAAGCAGTTATGTCTCGACTCTTCACTTTTGGAAAAGTACCTACGTTACCTCTTCACTCCAGTCCCATTGCACTGCACAGGACACCTCAGCTTTGCCCTCTACGCTGCACCTACCAGTCCCTTACAAGAGTCCTGTTTCCATAAACTCACACCAGACCGCTGTCGTCCTCTCCAACACTGCACCTCAAAATAAATGTAGCAGTCCTTCTACAGTAACACTCCACCATCAACAAATTCCTGCATGGAAACTCCCAAAAAACACTCCACCATCAACAAACTCCTACAAGAAAAATTCTACAAAGCATTACTCCATCAACAAATTTCCACTTGAAAATTTCCACAGGAGTACTCTACCATCAGCAAGGTCCTACATGAAAATGTCTGCATTAGCACTAAGATTCCACTAGATATTATCAAGAAACTGTGACACACCTCACCCCAATGGTGGGGAGGTGGTCATACTGGGAGGAAGCCAGTGGGAACCACTGGACTGCCTTCAGCTGTCCCTTGGGCTGGAGAGGTCATTCCTGGCTGAAGCTCAAGCACCAACTTCGTGGGGAGCTGCTCGTGGGGACAGAGGGCTGCAGAGCACTGGGTGACACATACCCTGGCTGCAGGGCTGTCACCCTTGCCTGGCTCCCAGCCTGAGCCCTCCCTCAGCCCAGGGCAGGAGTTGACACTGATCTGGTGAGCCCAGGTGGCCACCTGGCTCACCCATGAGCAGGAGAGGACCATGTGCCCAGGACGCATGGAGGTTCAGAGCACTTAATGAGCCAAGGGGCTTCAGAGGTTGCCAGGAGGCCAATGCAGTAGCACCCTGAGTAGGAGGAGATTGTGAAGGGTCCTCTCTTGCTCACAGCAGGGCAGGGGGTCAGGAGGGCTCAAGTTCCCTCTCCGGGCAAGGAGAAAGCGACTCACCCTCATTAGTGGTCACTCCTCCTGGGCAAGGAGCCACCTAACAGATCGGAGGGGTGGAAAAGCATTTTAAATGTGATTTTTTTCTAGGCAAAGGAAATGAAACTGGCAGCTGCCTCCCATGGCCAGCCCTCTCAGCCATGCTGATGCTGCACTGGGTGAAGGTGGGAGCTGCCCCTCCCTTGGGGACACATTGTGCAGAAGCCTGGGTATGCCGTGCGCCACCATTACTGATGTTAAAAATTACTTAAGGCACAGAGGGCACTGACAGAATAATGTCTCAAGTGCACTGCCGATACTCATACTGATGTTATGCTCACCTGGTGGATTAATAGAGGGGTTTGGATTCAATCTCAGCTGTTAATCCTTTCAATGTCACAGGAATCAAACATACCCATTTTTGATGAGGTTGGCTTTAAGGTTATGTGGGCCTACTCCTTGTCAAATTATACATAATTCCCTCTTTCTAAAGTATCGTGGGACAAGTGTTGCTCCCAGGAAGAGCTGAGAGACATCACTGCCCTGCAGAAATGGTGTATTTCTCATCTGAAAGAAAACATCCTCTTCCCTTAACATGTAACTGTGGGTTTGGATAGATAACAGATACTAAGCAACATTACAGAAATTTGTTGTCAAAGCCAATGCCATGTCTTTATTTTAATTCAAAAAGGCAAACAAAGCTGCTGAATAAAAGTTTATACAAAAAGTATTTTCAGTAATCCTTCATTAAAAACTTAACAGTCTTCATTCGTCAAGTTTCCAGATCGGCAACAGTGAGAGAAAATATCTTTTAAAAAACATACTCAAAGCATTCAGAAGCATTTCTTTCAATGATTGACTACTGAATAGTGTACCTTTTTCTAACATTTTTGCAAACAAAGCATATTTTTCTTCACTTCTACAATTATTATATATTAATTTATAGCTCCAGCATTGTTTTCTGAGTATGAATTCATTTAGTTATCCTGTATGTTAGTAAGACCACACTCTGCTCTCCTAGCCCTAAGCAGATAATTTCTTCTGCCTATGCTAAATTTTGATAATTCTTCCTTATTTTTTCATGCACATCAAGGTACTGTGTTCCTGTAGTTCATGTTACTTTATTTCTGACAGACTGAAATTACATTTGCCAAAAAAACAAAACTAAACAACCCACTCAAAAACTTACACATTAAGTCAACTTATAGATGTGCATCAAGTTTGACATATTACCAATGATTCACTAAGCTGCAGTTAGAAGGATGAATCTGCTATTTATTCTGTAATCCCTTCAGCTAGAGATCAGACATCTGTTTGTAATGCAATTTTTTATAAAAGCATGGGGAAGTCTTCCTGACACCCACCTGGTTAATATATATTCCCAACTATATTTCAAGTTTCTGGTAAAGCAATCTTATCCACTTGCTTTGCAACTTAAAATATCTTGCAGCAGCCACTGACTACAAATCATTTGTCTGCATGTGTCTTATTTCAAAGCTCTATTTTGCCTGATTTATTGTGAAATGCAAAGAAGGGGTTACAGTAGCTGCGGACAGAAGTTTTACAACAAAGTGCTGCCTTGTTTTATTTAAATAGCAAGTAAACTGATAGCTAAATTGAATATCAAGTACATCTGAAAAGCAATACCTATTAACTGTGTTTTGGCCAAAAAATATCTGTGTACATTTACCTTTGGTCAACAACTGGGTTTATCCCCAAATATTTTTATTTTTTTTAAAAGGAAGAGCTGCACCAGACTGTGGGTATCAACACTGTCGAGATGCACCTTGAGAACCTGTGTTCGCTCCCTGCTTGAAAGGGCCATTACAAAAGAAAACACTACCCTAGATCTAAATTATCAACTCTTCAGGGGTCTTTTTAGGCACCTATCCAGTATCTACCAGTGCCGTGACTGGAGCATGAGCAAGTCACAACGAGTTCATAAGCAGGTTCCCTGGCGTGTGTGTCTCCAGGCTCTGGTACAGAATCCTCTGTGGCTCTAAATGCAGTCTCAGAGGGGAGAAAGATACTATATCTGAAGTGCTGACTGTAAGTCCCCATTTTAATTCCCTTTTTTAAATCCCATTCCTGATTTCTGTGGAAGGGCACACTGAAGAGTGCAACAACTGGCTGCAAGGCTACAACCAGCTACAAGGACACTCCCTGCTGTCAGAGATGAATGTGAGCAGATATTTGTTATAAGAAGGACATAATCTCCATGATTTTAATTCAGGGCACGATCATGACTTTCTGACTAACTAATAATTACAGAATTGAAAAATGAACTACATTCTTTTGCCTTTTTTTTTTTTTTTTTGCCACTTAAATGCTCATAAAACTGATTTGGATGAACTTCAAAGTTTAAAGCGAAGGCTTTAAAAAATATCTGGATACTTTTACACACGTGCATTATGTATTAGCAACATCTGCAGCATACCTATGAACACTACAAAGAAATATAGCCAGATCCTCAGGAGATATTATGTCTGTGGAGCTATACCAGTTTACATTAGCTGTGGATGGAGGCCAAAGAATCCAATGACCTCTGAAATGAATCTCGTAATGATAATATAACTTCTGCTGCAACAAACCATATTAAAAATAAACAAACAACCCCCCTGCCAGGTGCTGTTTAAAGTTGGAATGTTTTATCAATCTTAGCAGAGGCCAAAGACTGAGTGAACTAAAATCTTATTCATAAATACAGGGTTTTCAAGTTCAGGCTGAGAAGCACTGGGATAGGAGAGGCAGAGAAACCTCAGCTTTCAAGCAATAATAGGGTGAGCTTCCACAGTTTCCTCTGAATTGGATAAAAATGTGTTTTAGTCTTCACATCTGTGAACCAGGCACCTCACACTGGAAATTAATTCACACATGGATGTGGAGAAAATAAGGCAATTCAGCTGGGTGGTTTTGTTATTTGAACAAAGAAAGATGAAGAAGCGTTAGTCCAGAATATTCAAAACTTCTTGTAAATGACTCTTTCTATCCTTTGGCCCAGGTTAACTCTGGGCTTAATCTGTGAAGCTGTATGAGAATATTTTATAAACTTAGCCGAGAACATGATGTGGTTTTATATACACATTTATGCAGAACATCTTGCATAGCACTCTACAAACAATGACTTAGATACTGGTAATGCATCAGCTATGTAAGCAAATGTGGCAGCAGCTCTGTTTCAGTAATAGCTGGCACAAAGTTGATTCCATCTTACAGAGAAAGGAATGTTGGCCAGGCCATCAGAAGGAGAATTATTCCCCAGCCTATTTCTAAAGGAGTGATGTATTCCCAGCCTCCTCCTGGATGCTGGCAGTGCAAAGGAAGGCAGGACCCCGACCACAGCCTGCAATGCAGGCGCTGCAAAATTTCACACTGGGTACAGGCATTCTCACCTTTTGCCCCATTGTGCTTTAGGTATACATGATGTCACCTCATCTAGCTCCTGCCTAACAGCATTTCATAAAAACTCATTAATCTTAGCTTTTAAGTACTTTTCAAGTAATAATGGCAAGTGTTGAAATGTTTATGTTCCCATCTGAACTTGAGGAGCACATCTTATCTTTAGCAATACTGCTATTCCTCAGCTCTTCCTTTTTGTCAGCAGATTTGTAGCTGTATTCTTGCTTTATAACAAGAAATCTCTGATCAGTTCTCTTCAGGAGAAAAAAACGCAAGAGTTATGTAGTATCCACACTATAAAGACCAACTTGTTGAATTAATAATAATGCCACAAGATGGTGCTGGACATTTCATTGACACAGGTCCTTGAAACTTTTCAGTTTGTTGTTTAAGAATTGTTCACTTTTTGTTTTCTCTGACTAAACCTCTCCCCAGTTGAAGTTTACACCGAATCTGTGCTAGCTCACTGCATGGGGATACCCAAATGGGCTGGCATTTCACCCTGTCTGGGTAATAGAGTTCCTGTTTTATATTTTTCTTAATACATCCTTGGTGTTGCTTTACAGTTCTGCATCCCAAGATGATTTCATGGCAGGTCGGCAAAGCTTTGATCCTACTGTGGAAAAGCCTCCCAGATTAATACTGCTTTCCAAGACCCCATGTTGGTTACAGCAACCCAGGATGGTGACCTGACAGCACAATTCAGTTTTCATGGCAATTACAATGCTTTTTGGTTTTGAAAGAGGAAAAAATCATACAAGCAGGAGCTATATAATTTCATTCAATTAAATAAAAACTCTAGAAAAAAAAAATCTCAGAAAAGAGATTACCTGCCTGTTACGGGTTATAATACACTCATGAACACTGAGAACTGATCATTACATTTTTTCAAGTAATGTCTTTCTAAAATGAAATTTTCAGCACTGTGAGGTTTAATGAACCATTTCTGACATTTCCAGTCCATGACTGATAATGCTGTTCACATTTCCTAAACAAATGTTTAGGAAAAAAATAAAGAGAACATTAAAACTTTTAGGCCAGATTCTCAGTGAGATCAATGGACCTACAAAGATTTATAGCCACTGCAGATCAGGCCTTTCAGTATAAAAAGCATTTCATTCATGCTTTTATGAACTTGATGGAGTTTGGATTTGGATCCTGAAAAAAATACCCTGTATTTTATAGTGGGAAACATCCAAATCGGGAATCAAATATCTTGAAGTCTAGAAGTGTTTATGTTCCCATCTGAGCTTCAGAAGCACATCCTATCTTTTGTTTGTGGTGCCTCTGTGCTCCACAGGATTTGCATTCTTCTTTCCCACAGACAATACTTCCTACAGTCTCTTTTTTCCAGCTGCTCTGCTGATTTTATAACCAGTCAACCCTTGAACAACACAGCAGACAGACTTCCAATATACAGCATCAGCTGAATCTCTCCACTTGTTTATTTTCCTTAGTCATAGAGATGAGTGGTTTCAGTGGCAACAAGAGTAATGTGTCCAGCTACCCTTTAACCTCCAGTTTGGAATATGGTAGTCACCTCTTGTCCTGCTTCATTCTTACACCATGTCCTTGTAATAGAGTCTTTTCTCCAAAGTGCATGCCATCCACTTGGGCATACGATGAAAGCAGAAAGGGTGTGATGTTTGTTTAGAGTCAGCATCGCTCCCAGGCCTGTGTTAGAGATGTTATTAAAGAGGAAAGGTTAAAATTCACTTGTCGGTATTTACTGAAAATATTGACTGTATTTTCTGTATGTAAAATTACAATGGTTTGTGTTCATGAATAAAATTGTATATGATGATCTCACAGTGTTTTATTAAGAAAAGAATGTGTTATTTCCTCAGATGGAAAGACAGAGAAATTAGGACACAAAAAGTTCAAGAGAATTATAGAAAAATTAACTGGGTCTGATGTCATATCTAAATTCCTGGATTTCTGATTTTCTTTCCTTTCACAATTTGCACACACTACATTATATCAAATGAAAATTACTTAGCATTTCACACTCTATTTTAAACTATGCGATCAACTGAAAAATTAGCAGCTCACAAAGTAGTAATTTTGGGTGTATTTTTAAATACAACCGTCCAAATATTTTACCATAGCTTCACATTATTGAATTAGTACTACTTGGTCATTTTGCAGTAATTAGTGTGACATTTTTGTTTAAAAAAACCCTGTTATGTAAATGCAGTATCAATTAGACTTATTGCAACAACAGATACCGGTAATAATACAATTGTTCTTAAAATGGCATTATGGAAAAGAGTATATTTTCCTAGGCATTCTATGCGTGTGTGGCAGGGCACAAGGTTGACTTTCTTCCCTTTACCCTTCAAGTGGGGCTGGCAGAACACATTATTTGGTTTCTTATTGTTATTCTGAACGATGATGGAAACGTGGTAAATTGCTACATAAGTAAAACTAAAATTTTTTTATCTCAAGAATTCTGTTTTTCTAAGCATATTCAAGTTTGGAACATCATTACTTGGATTGCAACAGAGTCTTAATGGGAGCGTGAAGCTCAGTGTCTACATAATGTCTTCTGTACCAACTGTCTGGTTTCTGGAAAATGTGATGGAATATTCATACGTGATGCAATTATTGTAGCCTTCTGACAAGTGTAAATTACAGAATAAAATCAGCATTCAAAGCCATTCACAGTCCTCTCACACTGTCTGTCACTGCCAGTATACCTACTTGGTTTAGGATTCCCTTGCTCTGCAAGAGTCTAAGAAGGTCTTGATGAAAATGAAACTCATGGCCTAACGCTTTGATCATCTCACTAGTCTCTCCATTACATCACCCTTTCAACAACCTAGCCCAAGTCAATGAAAGGGAAAAAATCTAGGATTTTGCATTGCAAAATGCTACCTCAACTATCATGACACTCAGTATAATGTTATTATTATGATATTTCCTAAATAGACCTGGCTCTAAGTAACAAAATAATGAAGAGCTAACACTTTGAAACTTCCTGCCTCATCCCTGGGTTGTTTAGAAACATAGAGAAGCCACATCGTCATGTGATTTCCATGGGAATGACCAAGCCAGCCACCATTCTGCCTGCCCTGGCCTGTGGCATCAGGCAAGGGAGGGCCAGATGCAAAAGAGGCTCTGTATCCAAGGCGTGATTTTCTCTTGCCCTCAAGCATGCAGATCACTTACACCCAAGCAAAAAAGGTAAAAACCCTGCACATTTTGTGCTTCCCTGACACATATAGGCAGATATAGAGTCACTTTCTGCCAAAGTACTTGGTGCCTAGGTTGATCCTTACTTGGCTGGCTGTCCTAGTGCAATTGCTTACTCTTGGGCAAAGCAATCTATTAATTTGCTTGTTATGTACCATTATGTACTGTTCTGAGGGAACACACTCTGTAAAAAAGCATATTGAGTACAAGGTTGGGGTCTATAAGGCAACTTTCACAGAACTTTAGGGAGTTTTGGTTAGAAACTGTCCCTAATTACCTAGAACCACCATTCAGGTTGTATAAACTTTGACATGCGTGCATTAAAGAAATAAGGGTAATACTTCATACTGCTGGGAGTATTATAGTTGTTCTAGATAATGTGCACCATCACAGTGCTGACTTAAAACTTGGCTTAGCAGAGTGTAATACATGATTGGAGCAGTCATTGAAAACTCTTTGTGAATACTGTGGCAAAGGCTAATGTAAATAAAGGAAGATCAAAGTAAACTTTGAAGTAGGAATGGAGCCTGACATAGCCTAGCAAGACATACTGTACTTAGGCATAACCCAACAAACTGGAAATATTTCAATTTCCTGTCCAAGATACCAGCCTTAAGACTTAGCTTTTTATTATTATTATTATTATACATTTTGATTCTCACTGCTATTAAGTACAAGCTGTGCTGGCAACTTATTTTACAAGCTTTCCATAAAGATATGGACTGTATTTTCTTTTTGTAAACCCTGTTGATGATGGCATTTTATCATACAGCAGAACAGTGCAGTTTACCAGCTCCACTGTCATGTAATAAATGCTATCAGTGCCCCCACAAAACCACCATGCAGCAAACAGAGAGCTCGACGAAGGCCCAAGAGGAGGTCTTGGGATGTAAGTGCATCAGTACCCTTAGCAGTCTCCTTTCATCCACCTCCATTTTCATCTTTGTGTCAAATCTCATACAAGCTACAGTGCTGCAAGCAGCTGTACTGAGTCCCATTTTCCAGACCTGTCAAATATACTTAGAAAAGGCTTATCTCATGGTTCCAGCCATATATGTTTATGCAGGCTTTTGAGGGAATCAATGCCTTTCACTCATAACCACACAAGTCTTCACAGTCGTCAGTCTCCAATGCTGGTGGTAAGGTTCCATGGGGCAATCCCTCTGCCACTGTGGCTCCTCAATACCTACGTATGGGGCCTTTTTCCAGCCTTTCATTCCACAGAAGAAGATGAATGAGCATCAGCTGCAGAAAAATCTGCATCTCCTGCAAGTGCATACCACGCCTTACACACCGTCTCACACCTGAAGGCATTCTCCAGTTAGTGTCTTCTCACTAAGATGTGCAATGCAGCTAGTCGACCACTGGGCTATAGCAATGAGCTAGAGAGAAGGCAGAATCACTCTCGGTGAGTTATGCCTACTGTAGACAAGCCTGAGCAAGAAACTCCAAATCCTAACCTGGATTTCTCCAGAGCCCGTGTGTAGTCACATCCTACAGGGTAATGGGCATCTTTTATTGCTGCATGATAGAAAAAAAATTAAGTGACTTTGATTTATTACTTGGCAAGCTGTCAATAATGACTTGTGATAATTTTCTCCTCTGCAGTGGAGTACTGGCTCCACTCTCCTCTTTTGGTGGTGTGAAAGTGGCAGAGATGTCCTGCTCTGTTCATTCCTGGAATCCTTGAAGGACATGGTGCTGGGGGAGTGATGTGGCTGCTCTGGACAGAGCAAGATGACAAACAGCAATCTGGCAGCCACTTTCCTCCAGCCCTCCTGGCTGCCCTCCTAGCTGAGAGCAGAAGCCACAAGGTAACAGAAAACTCCTTTACATTCCCACCACATCGCTCAGCTGCAGCCAGCAAAACACCTGGAAATCAGGACCCCATTTTGAATAGAGTGTGACATGAGGACAATCACCATGAGAAAAGCTCTAGGTCTAAGTGATCCCCAGTAGATCAGCTATAGCATAAACACTGGCATTTCCAAACAGACCTAGGCCCTCGTGGAGATTAAAGTAAATCCCAGAGTATTTTATTCTATCTATAATCCTAAACAACAACAAATCTGGAGCTGCTGTATAATATTAAATAACTCCTCCCTTGCTTTTCGTCTTCCCTGTGTTAAAGAACATCATCAGCTTTGACAGTCAAGTACTCAGAAATAAGGAAATACTTGAACACCAGCTGTTTTGTTCATACAGAGGAGTGGTTGCCCTCTAACATGCAGTGTACCACTAGCTGGATTAATTGCATTACATGCTCTCTTCTAGAGAGAGAAACTATACCCAACTGAGCAATCTCAGGGCCTGCACTCAAAATGCTGATTGCTAGGTCAGTGCTTTCATTATTACGGGTTCTTGGTGGAAACATTAACCACAAGAGCAGAGAGCTCTCGTGGTTTGTACAGCTCAGCAGAACGTACAGACTATTCAGTCTGGATGTATTTTATTAACATGGAGCATTCACTTCACGCACAGATAGCTTTTGACATTGTTGGCACTTAGGTAACAATTAGAGCCCCTGTTATCCAGTGTAGTCGAAAATTTTTTTAAAAAATAAAAAAAATCTTTCTCAAAGGCATCTGTCTTTGCAACATGAGGTGTTTCTGTGTCATCTCTCTGCCTTAAGGGATGTGGTATGATTGGTATATCACTGCTTGTAGGAAACCAGGCTCTGGGGATGCAGCTGTGTTGCCAGAAAGTCTGCACACTATAGACATATCTTTTGTGCTTTGCCAGTAAGTTGTGGCCGTGATTATATCCCTAAGGGTTCCCAAAAGATTTTGGACTGCCAGTGTATCTCTGTGCTGCCAGAAAGCCTGTAATTGTGGATATCTTTGTCTATAGGGGCTGAAAAGTTGTGGGCTGCTGATATATCAGTATGTGCTATAATAAAGCCTGTGCACAGTAGGTGTATCCCCCTTTTCTGCTAGAGGCCTTTGGGCAATTCCAGAGCTATTTGACTCCACAGAAGTTGGGACACACGCTGATCTATTTGCCCTAGCATAGCTACATGGTAATAAAGTTGTAGGTGTGATAATACATTTATGCCAAATTATTCACTCTATTAGCATATGCGCCATCCCTCTGAGGATCTCATTGCTAATGAAGTTTTCTAAACCAGAGACAAGTAAGGATTATTATGCCCATTTTACAGAAGCGTGTTGCCATGTTCCCTGGAAGGCCAGTGTGCTGGCTGCTGGTGGTGCATGTAAAAACTCCTGTACCCATTCTGGGTCCCAAGCTAGCTCTTCACCAGATAGAGCTGGTTAAGACAGCAGCTGAAACTAGCACTCTGCAGCAAGTAATAAATCTTGAAGCTGGAGGCAAAGGGAGCTTAGATGGCGCATATACAGCATACATATAAAATACCACATGAATTCATTTTCCTGCTTTCAGGAACTGCAACTTCAGATTCAAGGACAAGCCCCAACTTCATGCTCTTGCTGCAGAGCCTAGGCAGTCTCAACAGACCTAAGCACTAACTTCAGTATGGCTTTGTAGCACCATATAGCAGTCTGTACTCTGTGCATTCCCAAAGGAATGAATTATCGCAGAGGACACGTGCAAATACATAACAAGGGTCCCATCCGAATCTTTGTGTTTGTGCCTGCTGGGTATTTCCCCCTAAACAGTTAATCAGCTCTAAGGATGCAGTCTAGACAATGCTTTCTCTTTCTTTATCAAGCTAAAAATAAGGAATTGTGAAAAGATGCTGAACCCAGACAGACATGTAGCAGACTAAAATTTTCAGAAGATTATGGGGATTCCACTTTTTATGTTCATTTATTACAGTTGCACCTTATTTTTTCCTCTGCATGGAAAGAAATACTGATCGTCTCATCAGTAGTAACATAAAGCTGACTGTATTTTTCTCTGAATACTCAGAAAATACAGATACTGATATATGTTTAGCCAAAAAATGCATCTGATCACGCGCCCAGATGAAAAAACAGGCTCCAAATACCCATCTGGATTCAGAAATAAACTCAGCACCTCAGGATCATCACTAATGGAAAGAATGACACACACAAGCATGACTTCATGGTCATAAGGCCTTGAAAATGTACATCAAAAATGTTTGTAACAATATACATTTTATCAGTTTTGGAAGCTGCTAAAAATAGAGAGCCAAATGATGAAGCAGTGTAGAGTATCTTCAGGGAAAAGGTACTTTGTGCCAGTAAATCAGGGATTTTTTTACCTTTGGCTAACAAGTCTGCATCATTTTTTGGCCATATACTCGAAGCTGAATCATGCAGATCCTGCAAAAATGTACGAGAAGCAGAAGATGTCGCTTGCTTCCTTAGGCTCAAACCCCATATTTAAAAAACTGTATGGAACATTAAATGCAACGTATGTTTTTCTACCAGTTTTTCTTCTCTTCTAATAAATATAGAAAAGCAGCCCTAGGACTGGGTGAATATTGCAAGATGTTTTTGCATAAATATTTCCCAGTGTGAATGTTTAAATGAACATGCTTCGGGCATAGCTGTTAAGTACACAAGTGCACTAAACTTGACTAGCTGGAGAAGCCCAGGAGATGGGTTGTGAGGAAAAAGTGAGCGATGGTTTTTGTACTACTCGTGACTGGGCGCAGGCTCAGCTTCATTTCCACCAACAAAGGTCCAGATGAACTCTGCCATCCCACTGGTTTGCTTTGCTTTGAGTGATTTTCTACCCGTTTTGTATTTCCACTTTGTAAGGACTCCAGTAACTGCATTTACTGGCTATGATACATGACAACAACGGCATTGTAAGGAAATATCACAGAAGGATTTGTCAGAGGTTTGGTTTTTGAACCTGCTGCCCTGAGGATTTAGATTGCAAAGGTATTTCCAAGAGCTACCTTCCTCCTGTCAGAGAGCAGATACCTTGTGAGCTGTGTGCCAAGGCAGCTTGAGATGGGAGGTGCAAACATCCCAGTGAACCGTGGATACTCCTTATCTTGCACAGACAGTTGTTCAGCCCAGTGGGGGCGACCCTCAGCTCCACCACCTTCAGTTACTTCAACAAACAAGGCTATTTCTACCTCCCTGACCCTACTGAGGAAAGCTGGCACCAGTCCCAAACCAGTTCCGGCTCTATCCCAGGGCTGCTAGGGATGACCTGCCAGCTGGGCTGATGGCCAGGATAAGTGGTGACAGATTGCCTCAGGCAACAACCATTGAACCCTGAGTAAAAAGTGTGAGAAGCTTGGGGCTGGGCTGGAGGTGGTTTGTGGTTTTTTGACCCACAGAATAGGCAAGATTCTCTAAAAAGGGATAAGACCTACTACCAGGCAGGAGAGCCTGCAACCTGTCTGGTATTCCAGGAGAACTCTATTCCAGATCACTCATGGGACGTGGTAGGGAATAACATGGGGAGGGGATGGGGGAGGAGATAGCTTGGAGGAATTCCTGCATGTCTTTCAGGCAGGGAACACCACCAGGTGATAGCTGGAGAAGCTTGGACTCGTTCTTCTTTCCCAGACCTGCTGCTCCATCTGCTCTGGCAGTTCCCAAGCTCTGCCAGTGCCGTGTCAGTTCTCGCAGCTGCGTTGGTGGTCCGTGAATCCCTCTCTTTGAAATATCTGTAATCAGCTACAGTTTTGCTGTGCTGCCAATATTTTTTCTTTCAGCAGTTCCTCCAGGAGTGAGGAAATAGTAAGTTTTCAATCATTTCTATTGTGGCAACACCTGAAGAGAAATTCACAGAAGAAAAATTAGGTACTTTTCTGTGCTGATTGCTTTCTTATTGCCAGATTTCCAGGCATGAGACAAATAATAAAGGTGTCAGAGCTTCTGAGGAGAGGTAGCAGGAACCTTTCACCACATAAAGTGTTATCCCAGCAACAGGCATCACAGTGCATTGCCTATCTCTATAAAGCCAACAGCTGAATTTGGCCCGTGTGGATTAAACAGACTAATAGAAGGTGATAAAGGAAGCTCAACCCTACATAAATAAAATAAAGATGCAAAGTCAAAACCCCTTTTGTAAGAAAAGTCATCTCTCACAATAGTGATCTTAGTCTTCCCCTCCTCCTGTCCCAGGAAGGTATCTGTGGCAAGACCTGGGGAGCTGCTTTATTTCTGTGACACCCTCCTGCCTGCAGATAAAGTTCACAGGAGCTGACAGCACATCAGAATTTTATTAGCAATTTTCCATTGCATCATACCAGACAACCACCAACATGAAAACTAATGTTAGTTGAGCTGGTGTGACATGGGTTTTGTTCTAACCCAAAAGTATGTCTAAACCTATTCCATCAACACTTTTTGTCACGTATGAGACACGTAATGATTAATGTAGAGAGACTTCACCAAGAAGGGCTATTCCACACCCTCATCCATGTATTATCAATTCCCACCTCTAGAAAACGTGTCCAGGCAAGACTTGACTACATTTGCTCAGTGAGATGTTTTCTCAGGAAAATAATGAGATTATTCATCCAGAGATTAGGGAGCTTGATTTAACCTCTCCTTTGAAGGACAGACTCTTTAATGATGCAATGCTCTCCTGGGGATACCACACAGCTGTATTTTCCATGTTGGACTCAGACCTGAACCTCCTGACTCAGGCATATGTGTTATACTGCTTTTCACTAAGAAAGCAGAGCTGGAGGGGGCATAATAACTTCTAAGGACTGTGTAGGTTGGAGTCCTGGGCTTTTTAAAAATAAATTTGATTATCAGGATTTTTTTTACTTGAACTGAATTTTCAGGCATAATCACTGCTGCAGATGCATGAAAATACTTCTTACAAGGGAATAAGCTGTGTGTTGTGGAAATGCTTCAGTATTACAGTTGGGTTTTATTAGTTTGTTTGTTTTACTCTTTTGATTATACTGATGTAGTTAAAGCATTTTTGTCTGGACAAAGGTTTTAGTTTTTGATGGCTAGTTCACTGAAACTGCTATTGCATATTTGTAAATTCTGGTTTAGACATTTACAAACATTTGTTTCCTGGATGCCATTGGTCAACTCAGCCCAAACTCTGTCATGGAGATATTTTTACAGTGAGTAGGTAGTGATTTGCTTGTTATATGATGTTTATTTTGACAATTCACAAATGCTTTCTGCGCAGGTGGTTGAAGTCCAAACACAAAAAGCAGCGCAGTAAGCTTTCATTTCAAACCCTGTCTCAGGACAGCTGGAATTTTATAGAAGCAAGCACATGTTTGTTAACTTTCCAGTGCCCCGCCCCCTTCCCCCTTAATTGTCTATAATTTGTCATTTTGTTTGTTTGTTTCTTGAGGATTGTTACTAGAGAACAGCAAATGAATAAAATGCAGTGTGGTTTGAAGCAGATTGACTGCCAATGAGATTAATAAAAAAAAAAGAAGGCTGTAATAAATCAGTGAGTCATCTGACATTCACAGAAAAAATGTGGGATGTACAGTAGGAAGGGAAAGTATAGCACGGAAAGGGTTGCTGCAGCATGCCCCGTTCTCCTGCCGTGCCTGTGGTACTGATGGCTGGAGATTGGATCTTAACCAGCACGGCTGTTCCCATGTAAGAAAGAAGCTGCTTCATGAGTATTTCACAGTAGGAAAGGGAAGAGAAAAGTTCATAGCTTACATCGAGGGTATTGCCAGAAAAACAGGTCGAGAAAGAAAAAAAATACAAATTACCTCTGGGTATTTTTATGCATGGCATTGGCTGATGGAGATCAGAAAACCTTTCAGAAAGCCAAGCTGAAGTCGTTAGAGACTGTGACAATGGGGAGACAGTAGGGCATGAAGAAAAATGTATTATCTTTTAATTACACTGTAGACTTTTTCCCTTGGGTTCTCTCTCAGTTGGAGTATTAATGCTTCATAGTTAATTAGCTCTTCCCTCCTTCAAAGCAACTTTATGATATTAATTAATATAGCATTATTAACCTATTAATCCTGCCAATTGGCTTGAAGTATTGCACAAATGGTTAAAAACAAACAGCAACTGAAACACAGCCATTATTTATCAATGTTTTTTTAACTTGAAATAGGCTGCTCAGCCCTGTAAACACAGAGACTCAGGGATCCCTGCCCGTAGGAGATTTTATGCAGGTATGCTAAAGGCCATATAGAAATGCAGGTCCCAGTCCTGAGACACCATCTCAGGTAAAGCCTTAAGTCCTGATCCAACAAGCCTTTTCAAGTCTTAGCTCTCAAGATTGTGAACAGTTTCACAGAAATTGAAAGAATTAAAAAATTTCCAAAGACCTAAGTGGTACATTGAAACCCCAGTGATGCAGGCACCCAGTGTCAAGATTCACTTCGGGGGGGTTCACATGGTTGTGGAGCTACAGCGTCAAGGCCACTTAGGCTGGCAGATGCCAAAATGCTTTCAGATTTTTGAAGCCAACCTGCAGAGGTTGGCTTCAGGGAAGATGTGGGAGATGGTAAAGCAGAAGGAAGAGCTGTTTTGAAACAAGCAGTAATTTAATGTGCTGCAGAGGGTCACTGGTAAACTGCAGAGTCCTGTGGTTGAGTCTAGACAGCACTTGTACTGAGCTATACTCAGGGTATGACACATTGGCACCTCTCATAAGCTGCTACCTTATTCTTCAGAATCTCAGGTTTCTTTAAAATAAATATAGATAGGTAGCAAAAATGTGTATATAAATAAAAAGGCATAGAGGCTGGGTGGAGAGCAGAGTGGAGACCACAGCACTTGGGACTTTGCGACAGGGAGGTCAGAGGAGTTAACCCAGCAACGACAGATGAAATATCAATATTTTAACGGCTGTATTTGCTTGTGTAATGGCTGGATGCACGGACCAGGCACACCCTGCAATCACACCCCCAGCTGGTGGTGAACAAAAGATCTCTGGTAGCTTTCGGCTGTGCACACACAGTGGCAGAGCCCTCCTTTTAAAACAAAACCCAGGAGAGAGGGGTACTTGTGGCCATTGCATCAGCACATTTTTGTCACACACAAGAGACACAGGATCAGAGATCTACCCTACTGACAGCAACTTGCTTTCTCATAGAAACATGGTGGGGTTTTTTTTTTTTCCTCCTGTAAAGAAGGGACCAATCCTTCAACATCTACTAAAGTTCCTGGATATATTTGTTATATGAGGCAAAACCAGTTCTCCCTTCTAAAGCCTTTCTTCCTCCCAGGTAAGATAAACCATGGAAAACCATGGGAGTTACTTGGATGAGTCAGTTCCAGGGGAAATTTTATTTGGAAGAAAAGCACAATTCTTACAGAATACTGGCAGCATTATTTCTTGTATTATTAGACAACAAACTGTAATGCATTGCATCCCAGCTTTAACAGAGAAGCTTCACAGTCATATTACAAACAGGAACATTAGCAGTTTTATCATCTTGTTCCAGGTAATCATATTGTTCCATATAATTATGAGCTTTCCCTTCTTGGATGAAGTAATCTTTGAAAATCTGTTCCTATTTAATTAACCACATTCCCTACTGACTGCCACAGGCATCTCCTGTGCAGGTGTAGTCTTGAAGCTGTAAATTCATTTTCAGAAGCGGTTCCAAGAAGGTGCTGCTCAGGCTGGAATCTGCAGCAGAAACCCTCTTCTGCATCAGTCTTACCATGTAAGACAAGAAGACAATCTGCTCTGAGGCTGTGTAACAAGCTTACTTCTGAGCAGGGAACCAACCAAGCAAAGAGATCTGGTCAGGGGTAGGTTTTCTTGTTATTCTTTTGTGCTTAGTGCTTGGAAAGCTGTGTCTTAGCTCCCATTGAAGTTACTTAGAGTTTAGGTGTAGTTAGCATCATTCAAAAGTAGGTTCTAATTAACTGTTCAAAAGGCAGGACTCCGCATGAATAGTGGCCTGGGGATGGGCTTTGTATTCCCATTGACTGAGGGATAAATCCTGCGATTGCACACTCGCGTTCATACCCTGCCTTCAGTCTATGATGATCAGCACCACATGGTCTCCAGCTTCAGTGCCAATGAAAAGGATGTACATTAAAACTGACAGCAGTATATGGCCACTCCCAGGATTTCAGTCTGTTTCCTGACTGGATGGGGTTGGGTTTTTTTAGGCAGAGTGACGGCAGTTGTGATTGTCATGGAAAGAAGATACTGGAAAAGCTAACAAAGGATATGGGAAAAAGATGGGGCTTCAGTATGTTCCACAGTAAACCAGAAATCAGTCTCTGAGCACCTCTGCCACATTATAACGTAGGGCACAATCAAAACAGAGTCACTGTGACATAGCCTTTTGGCCAAGAACAGCAAAGAAAGAAAGTTTCCAGCCTTCTTTCATTTACAAACCACAACTATGTCAACCTGCCTAGGACACAAAGATTACACAAGCTTACAACATTTCCATTAGAATGCAAAAAAAAAGGCATATACTGAGTTCTACCAGCCATGGTGATCCAGCAGTTCCAGAGTTCAATGAAACAAGGGACTAGGGAAAAAAATAAAAGGAACAGAAATGCTGTGACAAGGTCGGACCCCTTGGGGAGGTCCTGCTGGCAAGGGTGGTCTCCCAGCATCAGACATCTTCTCCAGGAGTTTCCCATTTGTCGCCTCAGTACAATTTTGTTTACTCTGAGGCACCCAAACCTGGCTGGAAGAGGAAAGTTTGGTATTTAACTGCCCTGCCTGAGCTTTAGATAGTCTGACCTAGAGAGAGTAATAACCATCAGCTAAAAAGTAATTTTAAAAAATGAAGGCTGGGACCTTCAAAAGAGCTGATGAGGTGTTTGCCTCAGACCACAGATTCCAGAGAATTAAGAAATCCCCATTTTATCTGTTAAGTTTTTAAACATAGATCTCTCTAGTCTTGTCTCAGAGTTTCACATGTAGCTTTGGAAATAAATTCGTAGCTTCTCTCTCCTGGTGCTGCTTTTATAGGAGCACGTATTTCCCCTGATGTTGGCCCAGCCTTTTCCTTCTACAGTGTTACACAATGTGCTTTGGGTAGTGGCAAATTCAGCTCTAATCTTTTCATCTTCAGAAGCAGCTGATTTTCTTAAGGTGCTGTAAGAAGATATTTTGGGGATCCTCTGGAGGGGGGAGACTGGCAGCTCAAATTCTGCTCTGTGTTCACAGTTAGAATGAATAGCCTAAGGGAAAAGGAGTCCTCCTCTGCTCCAGAAGGTTTATTCCTCTGACCCCAGGCCATAGCAGTAAAGAAGTACTTTGAAATTATTCCACAGTCCATGATAACCTTTGTAAATCCCTCATCAGGAAGGGATTTGGCAGAGTTATAGCTGCTGGCGGTGCCATTATTCTTTCTTTGACCCTCATCCAAAGCATGTTTGTGTTGCAGAAGACAGAGTGAGTTTTCCCCAAATGCCTCTGCACAGTGTGAATAGGGAAAAGCCATGAAGGATCTCTGTCTTCTCTATCCTCTCTTTCCTTCTTGCTCCTGCACTGGGCTCCAGTAAGGGTAAAAGCCAATCTTCATGTGATAGTATCATAATTATTATTAGTCTTGGATGATATCCCAAAATGACATCAAGCTCACTAGAACATATAATAAGTCATTAAGAGGATTAAACCAGACTTAAGCTCTTTCTTGCTGTCAGTATCTATTGCCTACGTCTTGGCATATGAAACTGAGGAGAGGAGTCTCTGTCAGTCAGAGCCTGTTTTTCATTTTCACTGAAGGAATTTCAGAGGCAAATCCATCAGTTTCAAGAGAGATGCTCAGGGTTTGAACTAGTATAAAAAGGATGAGAATCAGGCCCCCAGTATTAATATATTAACCTTCTTCTTGGCTACCCACCATCGTTCCTTATCCCTGCCATAAAGACATTGATGCTGGTGTGAATTCTGGATATAGTTAAATGGGGGATTTTGGTAGTGTACTGCAGTTGACATAACTGAAGGCTCATCAGAGTCCTATTCTGCTTTTTCTATATATTGTCTGATGCACACCTGATAGTGTCTGAGCATTTCAAAAGCACGCAGGGGTTCAACCTCATGGTGGCCATGTGCAATGGGACAGTATCTCATTTACAGGGGATTACTTATTCACGCTGCCAACCTTTAAGCTTCTGGCTTGGCACGTGGGAGCCTTAGGCTCCTTACAGAGTCAGTTAAGTCCCCAGCCAACTAAATTGGGTATTCTGAATTATCACAAAGAGATTAAAAACCTGACTTTCAAGCATGGCTTTTAATTTGTGGACATGTCATTTCTGGTTGTTCTGGGAGCATCTTGACCTTGATTTGCACATGGTAAAAACTGCAGGTCCCACAGACTTCAGATGGAGTTGGAGGGATAAAAGGCCAGGCCTCCAACTGGGCAAACAAACCCAAACACAACAAAAATCAGAAGCTAGTTTTGCAAACAAGCCCTACAGCTCTCTGTCAAAGGAGGCCCAGGATAATTTGTAAAGGATTGCTCCCCTACATTTTGAGCCCAAATGACATACCTTAACCACAATACTCTTTTCCTCTTAATGACAGAAGTTACAGAAAAGTCTAGAAGCTATGGGTCAAGCCCAAGTGCTTCATATGGGTTTTTTAAGCAATAATGTAAACCTAACGAAAATAATGTATTAGAAATATGGATGAATACTTCTCTGGCTGAGAAGTTCCTGGCTATTTAAAGAGGGGCAAATACTGTATCGGGAGGAGGGGAATATGTTTGGCTTCTTCCTACAAATATATCACTTGTTTGTAATGACAAAATTATGAATAAGTATGTTATTTCTTCATCTGTAATTATTGAATTTTTTCTGTAAATGTTCTTGTGGTTGCCCTGCCTGTCTCTGAGAAGTGCAGGGGTTTATTGATCATTGTGGAGTTGTTAACTGCATAGCATTGTTTTGGTCTTTTACCTTTTCTCCTCTTTTTAAAATTTTTTTGTTAGTATTTTCTCTTGCTTTTCCAGAAATTCTGCCTGTCTGCTTAACATTGTGTTCTACCTTTCCTACAGTGAAATAAATTTCTCAAATACTATAAGCTAGAAGATGTGCTGGGCCACACAAGTAATGTACCTCACATATATTCACTGCATACATTTGGTGCACCAAGCATCAAGCACTGCTGAAAACTCGTGCCGTGTAAAAGGATATTCTTGTAATGAAAGAATAGGCAGAAAGTTAAATGTTAAGGCCATGATTCTATGATCTGCCTTGTGTATGCAGAATGGAAGGAAAACAGGGATTAGAGAATAAAATACCACATAACTGCAGTAGTCAATACTGCTGGATCCATGTGTAGAACCGAGCCCTAACTGGCAATGCAGGTGAAACACTATAAAAAGTGGGAAAGTAAAAGCTATGCAATGTGCTGGGATAAAATAAAGTTGAGAAAAGTGATCTTTTTTTATTCCACTCTCTTCCAGTTACTTTACTCTCAGATATTGAATGGAGGAATAAAAATAGACAATATCATGACATTTTCTTAAGACATTGAATTATTAATAGAAAAGCAAGATAATAACAGTGATATTAAGCTGTATGAAGCATCTCTTGACATAAACAAAACAAAACCAAAAGCAGTGGGGAATTCTGAAGTTGCTGGCCTGAACTCCTTGATGGTGTAGAAACAAAAGCCCCTTTGAAAAGACTTCTACAAATCCTCAGTAAGTCCCTATATCTTAGGTAGTCCTGAGTTGACTAACTGAATGATAAAAATGTAGACTTTCATATTTGGGGTCAAAGATAAAAAAGTCTCTAAATGAGCCTCAAGTTTTCTTGTGAATCTGGTCCAATTTCCTTAATCTCTGCTTCCTGACCAAGCACAAAACTACATGGGTTATGAGCCTAGGGACAGAAGATTTCACAAGCTTCAAATCAATAGGTTTCTTTTCTCTATTTTTAAGGTTATGTCCATTGAAAGAAACTATTTTAAACTGAGTTGTCCTTTCTCCCTGTCCTTCTTTATGATGTTGAAAGGCAGCCTGAGAAGATTTAACCTCTAAACCATATTGCCTTGCTTTCCTTTCACCTCATATCATCCGGATTCTCAATTCTGGGTCTTCACTAGTTTTGAATGAACATCAGTTGGCATCCTGTAAGGGTGTGTGTCCGTATTTCTAATGAGTTGTGAGATAAAATGGCCAGGAGGAGGTGATGTGAAGGGAAAGACAGGCTCAGTGCTGGAGAGCTTAGTAACAGAGGCTTCCTTCCTCCAACGTGTTAATTAATTTAAAATTCAAACAATAAAGTGCTTTTTGGGAGAACATACAGATGGAAGCACAGAGCGATCATCACTCCTTGTAAGCACTGCCAAATGAATGCTGATGTCATGCAGTCAAATGACACAAGAGTACAGTTGTCTTGTTTTCTCTGAGGCTACATCTAGGCCTGGACTATGTAGGGCAGCAAGTTAGAGAGCAACTTTCAGGTATTCACAGATCACAAAGAAAGAAAAAAATATCTGTCTTTCAACATTTGTTTTTTTATTTCTACATAGCAGGTCATTTTCAGCTGGTATTCTATGAGAGGCACTGTAACTTGTCTCACGTGCTCATCTGCAGACATATTTGGACATTTATAAGAAGGCGGCTGTGCTGCTCCTGTCTGTCATCACTTGTTGGCGTAACTTTTTAATTAAAAACTGACAAGACCAAGAAGACTGACTACACAGTTGTCAGTGATTGATTTACAAGAAGTTTCTTGAAAGATCTCTTTATGAATGGAGGTTCTTTGCTATTCAACCAAAAGGAGAGCACGCAAACCACGAACATGTTCTCAGAATCTGAGAAGGCATTAGTCATGACTGAGTGAGAGTATTCATTTGAAGTGCTCAGGAAATTTGGCACAATAGGTCCCATTTTAAAACCAATCCATTTTCTCAGCCTTGGAGGCACAAAGTGAGACACAAAGGAGAAATTTGACATCATCCAGTTGTCTGACAAATCAGATGACTGGTAGGGTTGTTGTTCAAACAAAATGTTGGGATGGGCAAATGATTCATAACACTATTCAGGTAATGATCTATGTGGAGTCTCTGGAATGTGAAGTCAGCCAGTGGTATTTTTAAGAGACTGATACGTTGCTCACCTCCAGCAGTAACTGCTTATGTTTGTCTTAATTTCTTCTGTTAAAATTGTCTACATGATGCTCTTGGAAGAGATCAACAACACTTGAAAATTATGTTTCTACAATATATATTTCTGTGATTATGTTTCTACAATATATATTTCAACTTCCTAATTAACCCTCTTCCACTGATTAATCATCTGGCAAAAGATAATTGCTGCAATATTTTTTTTCCCATAACTCTGTATTTTCATCAAATTACTTCATCAAATGATAATCAGAGTTCATTTTTTTTCAAAAGACATTGAAAGGTCCCCTTTATGGAGGCTAAAATGAAATGAAGTGTTCCTATGTAGTGGTATAGTATCGCTTCCAGCTTGAGGATGCAAAATAAGTCACTGTTGCAGACAAGGTTGGATGACATGGTGGTAGAAACCTTATTACCAGTCCACACCAATCTTCCTATAACTTACAGAGTGGATCTGCATGAGTGATTTTAAGGGAAAGCAGAGTGTATGCAGGTCACTTGTGATTTTAACAAAACAGCAAAGTTCTACCTTTTGTATTGGAATAGGAGATGCTTGCATTGATCATGTAGCTTTAAGTCTCCAGACAACACTCAGCATGTGAATAGCTGTATAGAAGATTACAGAACCTGTATTTTCTCACAGAGAGGCAGGGAGCAGGCTGCTATAAACATGCAAATATTCACTCTGAAGAAACCAGAACTTGCTGCTCTTTTAGCAGGAGTGCGGACTACAGAATTGCAGTGTATGGCTAATGAATCTTGCAAGCAGCAATACGAAATGATAGACTGCAGTCCTGCAAGCGTCCTAAGGCGCAAAGTTGAATTGTCTCTTGATGTCTTAGAGTTTGAAATCAATTTTAGAGGTAAAATGAAAACTAGCAGAGCAGCAAGCAGGTATGTCATGCAAGGTTTATAAGAAAGTTCCGTCAGGAATGACTTAGCAAAAGAAAGCAAATCTTAATGGTCTTGCAGAATTTCTATACTTAGAACCACATCCTCCATACCTCTACTTTCTACAACTGTTGCTGCAGCTCGTGGGCTCAAATATAGGCCACAGTCACTGCCACCTCACACCACGCAGCTCTGTTACGTAAAGCTGGCAACCTGAGGTTAGGGCTGGGACTTGCCAAGTTTCTGAGGCTAGGCTTAGATTAGGATCTAGAGGATTTGGGGTCAGCACTTCATATGGCACTAGTTTTGGGGTCTATAAAGACCCCAGGTTGGAATATTATGCTTGAATTTGCTACTGTTTGATATTTTAAAGAAGAGTAACTACCAGCACTGTAGCAACTATGCTGTAGTGTGTCTTTTCTGAGAGATAAGGTTTACTGGCACTCATACAGACCTTGTGGTCTCTCTCAGAAGACTCACCAGAATGCCAACACCTTTAGAGAACACTTTCAAGACAAATAGGGAATAATGAATACACTGTGCTGGCTGTTCTACCAAGGCAAAGCTAGAGAGCTGCAGGCATATTGCCTAGGGACAAGCTGGACCACCTTTTTGCAAGTATTCCAGGCAGAGGCTCTGAATGTTACGTGGTGGTTATCTATTCACAAAGCACCCAAGGCTGCAGCGCAGGCACTGAAGACAGCCAAACAAACAGCATAAAACCCACTGCAAGCTCCTTTGATCTTGTGTATGCATTGGGATTCAATCAGGAGATTTATGAGAGCAGCCAACGCTGCACAAACCAGCAGGGCTGAGAGTTGCACAAGAGCCCAGCACAGAGAGGAATATTGAAGCCACTGAGCCACTGTCATGACAAAGTCCACTCTCTTGCACAAGACCCTTGCAAGGCTCTTTCTGATTCCTGAGGCTGTAATATCCTCCTGTACAAAGAGAACCAGGGGTACCACAGCATTGCTAACTTGCTGACTGATGTCCTCTATTTACATGAGCCATCAGACCCCCGCAGCTAATTGCCCCCTGCCTTGCTGTATTCTGAAGCATCTCATCTTTGCTACATGAAGGCCTCCAACAAGCGAAAGCAATTTGGATTACACTGGACTACAGAGTGTGAACTGAAGATGGGATAGTGTTAAGGGAACAGTTTTCTTGTGTTTAGCATGAGGACTGATATTGAGAAAGTATAATTTTAAACCCTTTCCTCTTTTTTTAAATCTGTGTTAGGCTTTTTGGTGCCACAACTCCCCTGAAGCAGTAAGTAGTGCACACAGACGGAATGGCCAACATGTAGTTCAAAAAGAAAAAGAAGCGAGAGAGGGATCCGTTCCAGCAGCTACTGGACCTAACCCAACAGAAGGCCCTAAAGCATTTCCCGGAGAATCCTCAGAGGACTGAACTGGAGCTCATTGCCCTGAAAGAGCCCTGACACAGGCATTGCAGGGGAGGAATGTCATGGATTAACTTCCTTTGTGATCAGCTCTAATGACTGCATCCTGGAGTAGTGCGCTCTGGAGAAGATACACCACTGAGGGGTAATTGGAGGGCCTTCCCACCACATGCAATGTGCAATTCCACCCCCCAGAATGTGGACGAGAACAAATGTTTTGCCTACATTGGTCATTCTTAACCTGTGGTCTGTGGTTTGCAGACCTCTAGCACTTTTCCAGTGGAGGTCCTGATTTGTATTCAACTAACTTACACCATCTGCTTGCTTTATTACTTACCTACCTAATTACCAAAAGGTTGGTTCACCAGGGGCTTATTATTCAAGAAACAATGTGCTACCCATATTTTTACATTTATTTTCTGTTATTATTTATCGCAAAATAAACATTCTGATACCACTCAGTTGCAAAATTTCGTTGCAGTACCACCTATAAATAGCATAATATCCTTCCATGCTGTTAAACTCCAAGTATGAGTAAATGCAAACTCATATTCTTGGTTACACAACATTCCTTCCCTCCAAGTATTTTCTGGTCTCTAAATGGGAGCGTAATGCCTCCCTGATCCTGTTTCCCTGACCACACGAGGCAGCTTGCCAACTTATCCTCTTTGGCTTACATATGTCCAGAGGATCTCTTGACCTTCTGTTCCCCACAGTCCTTCAGCATCTTTCTCTTACACTCACAAATGTACAAAAAACATCAGGCACTTAGCACGACAGACTCATGATGCTAAGAAACATCAGCTTTTACACAGGCGTTGCTACTGACTTCAGTTATTCCAGAGCATATTCATAGCACTCTGCAAACACATAGAATTAGACCGCTGTTTTCTCCTGTCCAACCAACAGATAAAAAGTTTTAGAAGGCAGAGAATCACAGAATCACAGAGTGGTAGGGGTTGGAAGGGACCTCTGAAGATCATCTAGTCCAATCCCCGTGCTAGGGGGTGTTGCATAAGGCAAGGTGTTTTTTCTATAACAATATGGAGCACTGAACTGACATAATGTCAAAATCCACTAAGAAATAGCCATTCTCACTGATGATGTCTTTGCATGAAGGCTGTGAAAAGAACTTAAGTTTGCATAAATTACCTCTTCATCAAAGAAGGCATCTGTGACTTGGGTTATGTGATTTAATTTTGTGTGGTCATCTTATTTTTAATGTTATTATTAGTAACCAAAGTATTAACGTGTCACCCACTAAAGGTATCTGATAAAGCCCATTTGTCAGTAAGGACGTTTTCTAAACTGTTTGAAATGCAGTGCAACTAATAAACTCCTTTGCATTGTTATGTCTTATTAAGTGATACAGCAGCAACCTTCTCACAATATCACAAATGCCCATATAACAACAATCTCTCATTGCAAAACTGGCTTGCTACAGCCATTAGCAGTCCAAAGTGGCAATTAGAGAGGAGCTCTGTGTGTGTGCCCAGTGATGCAGGCATGAGTGGAGCTTTTAGCTCTCCCGTGCAATAATCACTCTCGTTGGTGACCCCAGGATAGCATCTGAACCCTGCTGCACCCACCACTGTACCCCAAGTGGTGCTGCACTGTGCAGAGCTGTTGCAGATAAATACTCTACTGAAGCATGTGCTCAGTTTCTTAATAATCAATACCTAGAGAAGAAGCAGGGATGTTAATTGCCAAGACCCCAGCCCCGATACTTGTTTGTGGCCATCCCAGGGTGTACTGCCAGAAGAAAAACCATGTGCAGAATGAAGGGGCATATCATCACACCAAGGGCTGTCTTCCCAGAACATCACACTGTTCAGTCAAACAAGGTCATAGCTACATCAACACAGTGGTCAACAGGGAAGATACTATAAACCACCACGGCTTGAGTATATTTAAACGCTCCATAGTTTAATGAGGTTTGAGGAAACAGAGTAGCATAACACAATATCTATGTGTAAACTCATAGCTGTCATAGAAAATAATGCAATGTTAGTTCTACAGGGAGGACCTCTGCCTTACACACTTCCAGAGCAGACTATAAGCCAGTCCAACAGCTATTCTGTAAACCATCCTCCCACTGAAAAGAACTGTATGAATGCACAGGCAATGTACATTAGGATGTAACCAATGGAAAATGTTTCAGGAGCCTTTTGGCTGAGATCCAGCTTCAAGACAGCTGAGCATCTGTGAGAGCGCTGGGCTCCTCACTGCAAGCATTGTCTTTGGGCTGACAGCATCACAGCTGTGAAAAAGCACACCAAGGAGCCTTGGCAGAACACTCCACATTACTCAGTTGGTGCAAAATATTGGTGTACCATATGATGTTTTGGAGTAACTATCTGAGTTATCACTAAAACTCTATAAATGTGATGATATTCCTCCACTGCCTGAGGCTCACAGAACCATCTGTTTATCAGATATGAATGTGAGGGACTGGATCACACTCTGGAATTTTTTCATGTTGTCCTAGTACAGGCTGCTTTAAGAAAAAGAGAAATTGTAAAGGAAATTCCTGACTAAAGGCAAAAAGTTCATACCATATATGGGCAGGAATATTTGAGGAAGAAGTGCTGATTAAAAAAAAAAAAAAGAAAAAGAAAATAAAAGAAAAAGAAGATTCTAGCTACACAGAAGATTATTGCCAATTTGTTCTGATGAACACTTTTGGCACATCTCATCTGTTGGTGTCCAGTACTCCTCAAGCACTACAAACAACTGATGCAGAGACAATTAAAATAAATGGAATCTGTCTTGTGACTCCATTGGGATTTGGAATTTAAGTGCCAGAACGCTATCAGCATTTGATCACAAGCTTATTCCCTCCCTGGTGGTCTTTCTCTCTCTTGGATTTAAAGATCACACCCCTTGAACAGATCACAGGAACTCCAGGAAGACACAGGCAGGGAAACCTTTATAAATATATAGTATTGGAAATGGATAGATCTAGTAGACTAAAAGCATGACAAGCATGCACATGAATGAAGATAATTACTGTATGGTCAGAATCATAATTCTTTCTTCTTTTTTTTTTGTAGTTGACCTCCAAACAAACTGCAATGGGTGACATTCTTGCCCCAGTGAAACCAGAGGGATTTGTGCCATTGACTTCAGGACAGCTAGGATCTTACCCCATGTAATTGGCTATGAAACCAAGCCAAAATCCCAAGTCTTCCTTGAACTCTGACACACTGGAAATCCAGTTTCAAACCTCAGACCCCATGTTCAGCTCTGTGTCTAACAGACACAAAGCAGAGGCTGTCATCTTGAGAAACACATCCATAGGGAAGCTAGACCCACAGACAACTTTGAGGAAAAAGAAAAGCACAAGCAAGATAACTGGTTTTCATGTTGGCCTTGCTACTGCAGCTAACTATGTTCGAATCAGCGTGCCTCTCTAGTTCCTTCCAACCCAAATGTCTTTTCCCCCACTTCTTAGAGGAAAGCATTTTAAGCACCAAAAGCTATTGTTAAAAATTTGCCTTTAAATGTCCTAAACTAATCAGGGAAGTTTTTAATAACAAAAAGGAAAGGACGATTTATGACCATATTTAGAAGATAACCAGATTCATGATGATTTTTATAGTACATGGGAGTTCCCTGTGAATTTTCCCATATCCAAGTCCTCATTTAATAGAAGAGATTCTTCTGTTGATAATTCTGTAACACAGAAGAACTTGGGGTTTAAAGATCAGATTTGTAATATGACATGCGTGACTTTATTTGCAAGTGTAATAGCTAATTGTACATAAAGGGCTGTATTGCCTCATCAGCAGTATACAATAAATTATTGACACAAAGAGTATGTGCCCAATGGCTGCAAATTCCTTTCTAGAGGGAATCTGGAAGGACCTCAGTTTCTGGAGGAAATCCCCAAGTACAATAATTAGTAGGCTGTTTTCACTCATTAACGTGTCTTCTCATGTTTGCATTCATTGTATATTGATCTCAGTGGACTTTAAACTCAAACAAAGAGCTGAAAGTAGTGGAATGAGACTCTACTATGGGGAAGTGAGAAAAATATGCTGCAATCAGAAATTAATAATAGATTTGGGGGCTTGCCTTCCTCTCTTTCCTTCTCTTGCATCTTGTACAAGGGAGATTTTACATCTACATAGACGTTAGCAGCATGGAGAATCTCTGCCTCAGAGTAAACCAATGGGTGGAAAAATAAGTCAGAGCCGGCCTGGAGGGCGGTTGACATGATGCAAGATGGCTGTCCATCTTTCTAGGTGACTGACTGCAAACCGCCAGTACAAGTACAAGGAGCCGCTTGAAAGCTGGGATGCGTCCTGGATGCATTCCCAACAGAGAATATTGACAAATTCAGACAGCCAGGTAGAAGACAACTTACAGAAGGCTCTTTGTCTGATTTGCTAACCAAAGTTACAGCAACATCCTGAAAACATTTAGCAATAGTATGTTTCCATTATATTCACAATACGTTTTAAGACAGCTATCTACATGTTGCTCATCAGCAGCATGAGATTATCACTGTCCTTTCCCACACGCACAACAGTAACCACAGCAACTTTCACCTAAGTGTAAGCCCTTTGGTTTTTTAGCAGTTGTATGTTTCTGTTTAGTCTTTCTCTGGATTTTATCAAAATCACAGTGGTACAAGCACTCCACAAAATTTTTATTCTGTACTATAAATAATAAATATTTTGCAAGCAGGGAAATACAAGTGAGATTTTGATGGAAGCACAAAGCTGTATCCTGGATACAGTATGGTCCATTTACCTGTATCAAGAAGAAATGCCACACTGCAATGTGTGTGTGTTACCATGAGATAACACATGCCTTCTGGAAATTAGGAAACACTTTACCTTGCTTGTGCCTTCAGCAGACCAGCAGGAATTATCTCATGGTAATAAGTAACCCAAAATGTCTAATTCCTGCAACAAAATGGCAAGGAGAAAATAAACAATTACTTCATTGTTATGAAAGATCACGTTCCTTCCCACTGACAAAAATGTTAGTAATTGTAGATGCCTTGGGAATGTATCTGAACTATCTATATGCCTGTACCTAGTGTATCTATGGGTGTGCAGTTTATTATGCATACAGGTATAAATATATAGTGACAGGTACCATTTTCAGATGTGCATAGACATTGAAAAAAAATGTTTATGCCTATACCTAATAAAATATGCACATATATTTAACTTCTTAAGTGTTTAACATGATGTTACCCTTTAATTGGAATTTGGAATTGCTTTGAACTTGTGGCACTATTGCACTTTTTAAAATGCTCTAAATGTTAATGCTGCAAGATGAAAACAGAGCTTTTACTACAAGCATTTATGTATGGCTTCATAACCTCATTTCAGAAACATCTAACAATACTGAATTTTGAAAATAATTAAATAGGTATATTTTACAGGATTATATCAATGGAATTGTTTCTATAAATGGCAATTAGGTTTTTTTAGTCTTTTAGAAAGAAGCGTCTTTAATCCAGGGAAGAATACCTTTTGCTCCCAAAATTTCTTGGTTTATAGGTACTAGGTATTGAACCTTCTCTTGATTAGAACAAACGGTAGGATTATGACACATCATAAAGCACTTGACTGCATACTTAACTTTTGAGTTTACTGCAGACTTATATGCCTGAAATCTGGCACAGACAGGCAGGCACATGGATGTCTCATTATTTTTGTCAACTGTGGGCAAAATTCTACCACCCTCTCAGCCTTGAGTTCTTTAGTAAATCTCCAGAAGGGGGGAAAAAAAAAAAAAAAAAAAAAAGTAAGGGAGAATGTTAATATGTGACTTCAGGATTAGGAGGGTTTTATGTTAATTATTGATTTGTGTCCTTTAATGTATATGACATGTGCCCTGAGACTGATGAGATAGCTATAGAATACTAACGACCTTTCCCCAGACTAACGTTAAGCAAAATATTAACAACAAAAATTGCATTCCTTTAGTCTTATTATTGGTAAGAGATCAAAGAACAAATTTGTAGCTCCATAAACATGGACCTCGAGACACATTCCTCATTGCAAGGATCAGGAATCAGCCCCATTCATCCATTTACAGGATCTAGCCTTTGGTGCTCATTATTATTTGATAAATGACTAACACAAACATATTGCAGCCAATGGCTTTCTCATGAACTATGCATTAGGACGATTGCTTAGAATACCAGCTGCCTACAGTTTGGCCTGATTTGTCAGATGGCACCATTTCTAATACCTGTCTGCACAATTCTCCAACCCATAGGAAGGTGTCAAGATGTCAAGTTTATGAACTGAATGAATATTTGCACAAATATTTGCAAAACTTTCTCACTACCTAGATATGCAAGTGAAATTCTGTTGATCAACATTGTCAGAGGAAGGAAAACCACATTCTTACTGAACTCAAGACCCAAAAACATGAGAAAAAGAAAAAAAAAGCCTGGATTAACATGCAGAAAGTATGGCTCCACAAAAAGAAAGTATCGGTAGCTAGGGTAACAGCCTGCATGTGAGAAGATTCATTTTTTGGGTCTCTTTCTCCCATAGACTTTCTAGATAGCTTCATTTATTCTTTCCATGCTTCTGTTCCCATTAGTATGAAGGGCATAAGAATCCCAAGACAGATAGGTTAAAGGGAATTTTGTAGTTGCACTGAGCAGGTCTGAAGGGAGAAGGACTGGTAAGATTAGTGAAATGCAGATGGGGATAGGAAGAGTTTACTTTCCCTCTCCAAAAAGCAACAGCTCTCTCCTTTCCTCCAAGAAGCAGCAGTCCCAACCTTCTCTCCTGTATCTCCCATGCTGCTGGGAATAGAGGGAAAGAAGGCAGAGATAGTGGTGTAGTCCTGCTGCAGGGAAACCAAGAGAAAAAGTGAAGAGAAGGACGGGACGGGACGGGACGGGACGGGACGGGATGGGATGGGATGGGATGGGATGGGATGGGATGGGATGGGATGGGATGGGATGGGATGGGATGGGATGGGATGGGATGGGGAAGGCTTGGAGAGCTCCTGCTCGGTGATGGTGCCAGCAGCTGTGCTAGTAGGAGGTAGGGATCAGCCACTCAGGCTAGGAAAACCCATCCTGGCTGTGCTATCCCTGGCAGCCTGCTCCCCTCCCAGGGATGCCTGTGCTATGGGCCTGCTCTAAAGCTTCCCAATTGCATGGGATATGAGGACTGTTATGAGAAAGATGCTCAGGCGCCATGGTAAAAGAGGCTATATAAGTACCAGATATAGGATTATATTCCTTTTCATCTTTTCACGGAATTCCCATATTCATTGATGGCATTGTTTTGAATCTATATTAGGGGTCCCAATCAGTACATTTCTCTAACCATTCATTAGTATTTGTCTTATTGCTGGTGACGATAAATGACTACAGTGAGTATGTGATTGTTAAATATTAGTCAATTTTTTTTGGACCATCTTCCCTAAAATGAACAATCATTTTCTTGATTTTGTCCCTTGGTATTCCATCCTTGCTTTGCTATTTACTATGCCCATTTATTGCATAATTTGAATTTTAGTCTGTTCTTCCATTTGTCCTCCATGTCTTGGCATGTTACGTACGGGTAATAATAATAACCAAGATCCATATTCTGAGCTTGTTAACAGAAGAATAAATTTGAAGCTTCTGCGTTGGCTTCACCAGAGGCTAGAGAGCTCTGTCTCTAGAGAGCTTACAAGAACCATGATCTTCTTGATGCTGAAGTTGCATATATGCACGGATTTTAGCACAGATCATGTTGTAATATCAAGGCTTTTGTTTGTATGAAGCCTTAAGTGCACTAGGCTCCTGATCTCTCTCAGAGTATTAAAAAAAAAAAAAAGTGTTATAAAGAATAAGTAGCACTTGTAATTAGTAACACAATTACAATGAGAGTGGAACCTATTACCATGCACTATTTTGATATTATTACTATGCATGAACATTTGCTTTGGCCCATAAGTTGAGTCACATGGATGAGTCTCCATTAACGATGATGGGGACCAGATTGTCTGCTGGTATATACTGGTATATAATGCCCCAGAGGGGTCAACAGAGAGGAGCTGTCTTACAGCCCTGGGGATTCCGGCCTTGGCAGCTCCACCATGAGCCTCACTGGGAGTCAGATCCAGTCTCTAGTGTGTTTTCTCTGGGAGGTAAATAAAAGGAATAGCTAACTAGGAATGAAAATTAGGGAAAGAAAAAATAGTCGCACAAATGTGTGGTTCGCTTTCAGTGATTCAAGTTTACTGAACATGCTACATCAAAACAAATCTTTGCAATTACATTTTTCTTGGGGGAAGGGAGTTGGGTTTTTTTCTAAACTCCTACACCCTGGTTAAAGGCTTAAAACAGGCTGAGTTGTGCAAGGCTGCGTTGAGACTGATTAGGCAGGAAAGTGCGCTATGACGCTCCCATCCATGTGAAAGAAGAATGGACCAGCTCCTGAAGTCCGTCCTTGGTGGAGCTTGATCTTCTTCCCACTTGTTCATGTCAGCAGTCCTGACGCAGGAGCAGGAGACGCATCCAGTCCTTACTCAGCAACAACTGCTATGGAAATCAGAGGGAAGGGTGCGTGCTCAGCTGCTTTTTATCCATCAGGATATGAACTACTGCAGGTTCTGTTTCTAGTAAGAGCTCAATTGAAAACTGACCAGAAGCCCCTAAGATTTGATCCAGAGGATTTTCAATGTACTTCTGTAGGACAAATATGAGCAATACAGGAGCAGTGCCAAAAGTTAGGCTTGAGACACAAATCTAACCTGAAAAAAAGTGTATATATATTTCAGTTTTGCAACTGAAATAAACTTCGGCATCCTCAAAGATGGACTTGCAAAACCATACTTTTTCATACTCCAGTGAGATCTTCTGTCCCGTACTTTCTCTGCTAAAAAAAGGCACTATTTTCTTAAGTAAACCATTAGCTTACTAAACTTATTCTCAGATATTTTAGTTAGCTTTTTAGTGCTCCTGAAAGGTGCTGGACTTTACAGTATTTTAGCCACGTGCCCTTAATTCATTTTACATCACTGTCACCAACACTGCTTAGCTGAGTTTTGAATAGGTTATCCCAGAATGGAGACTGGCATTTTCTTCCAGCCTGGTAAGCACTGGCATCATCACAGAGCATTTACACTGGCTCTAAACTAAGTTGATGAGTTACAGAGGGGAGCAACTTTTCTTCTAGCAGCAGAAGCATACCAGGAGTCAGAAAGGAATGACTGGCCATGGTTAACCCCTGACAGATTTGAACAGTGACCTAGATACCAGAAGCAGCATATCACCTAACAACGTGAAATACAAACATAATCCATAACATTTATTAAATATAGTGTTGCATTTCATCCCACTGCAGATACATCATTATCGTGCTGTGGGCAAAGATGAAAATAGCATGCCTGATGTTATGCATTTACATAATGCATAATAATGCTTAGCATACATGTAGCACTGTTCATTCTCAAAACACTTAAAATCATTTAAACCTCAAAAAAGCTGTGAAGTAGATCAGTATGTTGCTTCTGGGGTTTTTTTAATAATTATTTTTCCACTAAAAGTTATGTGTAAGTGCATCATATCAAGGAACAATAGATCTATGGCCAAATTCTGATGAAATTACTTTGGTGAAACTACTAATTATCTCTGAAGCCAATGGAAAACTTCCAGCAATATAACAAAAATCAGAATCTGGATCCTATTCCTACATGCTGTAAAGCTGACCTGTTATTGGATAGCTTGGTACATCTAAAAATAAACCATTTGGTTTATTTTTAGCTCATTCTGGAAACCGGGTTGACATTGTTTCTTACTTCTCTGGCTAACTTAAAAAGTAAAATCTGATGACGTGTTTCTTTTCTTGTTTGCCGTGTTCTCCTATCTGTTTCCAGGCACCCTCTCTTCACAGGCTGGGAAAGCAAGATGCTGTGGTTTTGCAAGATGATGGTACTGGTGGCAGACTATGACCCTGCATGGTCAGTTAGCACATCTCGGGGGCGACCAGGTAACTCAGAGTAAGGTTCTCTTTTTTCCCCCTGCCCCTGACTTTGGGGTGTTGGTTCTCAGCAGTCATTCAGTCACTGCAAAGCGAACCCTGCTGCCTATCATTCTCATATGGTTGATTTACAGCCACTTAGGACTCATTAAAGGAGACTTATAGAATCCATCCTTTTTTAAATCCATCACTGAAGCTATTGCAGCCAAGGTTATTGCCAGCTCCAGCACAGCAGCTGTTACAGGAGGTCCAGATGGCCTTTCTTTGCTCCTGATAACCTCAGAGAAGGCGGGACAGATTTCAGCTTAGTCTTCAGTCCGCTGTAAGACGTGGCCAGTACGACTCACAGCAGTAAGCGGTTGTTTGCTGTTTTGTTCTGCATACAAATTCTGGGAGGGATAAGATTTACTTTTCTCTCATGGGAGTAATGTGTTCATTTGAACAGGCCATTGTGGTTTAACTGTTAAAAAGTCCAGGAATGCCTGTGTCAGTCCTTCCCTTCCAACATTTTATTCTAGACTGTCATTTTGTCAATTATCTTTAAGGCTATTCTGCCAGTCCATTGCAGTCAGCAGAAAACAAACCAGGGAGACTGCTTTTTTTGGGGGGAAGGGGTGGGAGGGAGATGGAAAAAAAATTAGTACCCAACATCACAAGCAATTTTAAGCCTCTAAAGTGGTAGAATGACTCAGTAAAAAATGAAACCCAGGCCACTCAACAAGGTATCTTAACCAAATAAGACATTATAAAAATATGAAATAAAAGATGTCCTGAATAAGTAAAAAATACTCACTCAGACACACACAGATGCTTAAATCTTATATTCAGGAGTTTAGCTCAAATCTTTCTTTCCTTGATCACACTAAAATGGGCTAGAGGAAAGACTACTGAAACTGACCCCACACACACTGAGGATTGCATATGGTCTTTGCAACAGTTGGAGACTTCCCTGTTACAGAATCATTTATTGGATTAACTCCTATTACAACCTGAGATAATTCCTGGATCAAAAGCTGTTGTAGTTTGGATCTGAACATGCAATACAGCTGAAGGAGAGCTTTGCACCTTTCTGCATCAACAAGCTCTTGTTGCGCTACCGTAGAATACATCTTTGGAAAAATCAGATCCTACCAGGGATTGCAGCTCCATTTAGCACAGAGTTTCTGTTTCCACAGAAACCACACCACTGAAGTCTGCAGAGGGCAGATGTAGAGTCAGAACATCTGTGACCACTTAGGTTAATTGCCTTTCCCAACTCTTCCCCCACTTCTGGTCTCTGATGGCCCTCTGAAGATCAATGGCAGATCACCAGGCATCTTGTTGCAGGCTTTCTGCCATCCTGCACCATCTCCTGGGGTTATCTAAAGCTGGTTTTAAATCTGTACCCAGAAGGTCCCAAAGGACTATTTGTAGAGAGTCTGCTGCCTCCTTTGTCCCAGGCTTCCTCTCTGTTCCTGGACACACCATTTAGTCTGTCTGCTCCTCAGATCTACAGCTGAGCAACAGCTAGGGAAGTTTCCCAGGTAAAATGCAGTGGTACGTTAGGTATTATGGGATAGCTCAGATACTGCTGTGATAGGAGTCATGTAAGTACCCACTTTGAATAGTTATTTTACTCTTTAATGTGCTTTCATAACAAATAAATATTTTCAGATAAAAGAGATACCAAGATATTGCATAATGTTACAGATATTTCCAAAATGCTACACTATGTTTTCGTTGTTATTACTCTCTGATACGTTGTCTTTTCTAAGAATGTCAACGTTTAAAAAAAATTTTAAAATATGTATTTATATATTGTCAGTGCTGATGCATGAAAATGATTCAAGCCTTACTTCCTCTGCCAGTATGCTTAATCTAAGCCCAAGCTACAAAAAAAGGAAAGAAAGAAAATGAGATTTTTAAAAAGCAAGCTTGAAACCACTATTGAAAGCCGCAACAGTCAAAAAAAGACTGCAGCTAATGAAAACAAGGGCTGAAATTCATGCAGTTGCCATTGCCCCAGGTTTCATTGTGGTTCTACCTCAGTGCTACAGCGGCTTGCTCATTTCCTTTTTGAAACTCTTCAGATGTGGGAAGAAGTTGGCTGTGGCTGTAGAGACTGGGGGCGTCAAAAGAAAGATGAGATATCAAAGCTGAAGGAAACAATTGAAACTAGTTATTTTTAGCAACGATTATTAAGAGCCGGTACTAAGATCTTTAGCAATGTAGGATCAATTTATAACACCCTTCTGTTTTTTCAGGCCATCAAAGGCATACCCAGGGACACAGTAAATGTCCTTACTAGCTTCTTCAGACCATTGGCAACCCACATGTTTTAGAGGTGATCTTCCTTCTGTGAACTAGATCTGCTGATACTATTTTATAGGCCTTTGGGATGTGCAAGGAAGCTCTGTAACTGTCAAGTTCTACTACGATTTTATTATACTCCTCCCAGAGATCCAGGCTGATCAGTGACAAATACTGCTTTTATTTACTGTTTTCATATGAAGTTCTTACGTGGACATTCTTATGGCAGTTCCTGATAATGGCACCGCAGTTACCCAGAAAATATGAAGACACAAATTTAACTACATTTAGGGACAAATTTCAGTACAATTGACTTTGATACAAATTCTGGCCTAATAAATGTATTTAAACCTCTGTTTGCATATACATGTATATAAAAAGAGTATTCACAAGAGGTATGTGTTTCTATTAAAATAAATTTTTAAAAAAGCTCATTTCTTTGGAGGCTTAAAGTATTTGGGACAAATTGTATGTTATTTAACTTTTCACCAGTACTGTAGTTCCTAATGATTCTTATGGCAAAATCGGAATCTTGACTGTAACTAATAATATATTTACAAAGTCTGCATATATTCAGAGCAGATATAATTTTGACCTGTGTCCCTCAAGAAAGCTAATAATCCATGGAGCCCTGTCTCTGTAGTTCGTAATGACCTCAGGAGTCCTTAATGCTATTGCAGTCTTATTACATGTGGCTGGATGTATATTACTCTTACATATTTGCCAGGTCTTTCATTTTGTTTTCTACAATATAGTAGGTGTTCTGATGTAATGAAAGGCAAGAAAGGGCAAGATTTTGTTCTGTATTATTCACATCTCAGTGGTCACCTGTTCCTGCATTATTTCTGAACCTCTCACCCTTTCGCTGTTGAGAATTAAATTTAAAAATCGTGGGGAAAGTTTTCATTCAAGTTAGTGTCTGAAATTGATACTACAGTTGTGGCTGGGATTCAGTTACTGTTAAGGTGGGGGAACATCCACCCTTCCATCACTGAAGTTCAAGCCAGTCACTAAATGAACCACAGACCATCCAAGATGGGTCCAGAGGGAGCACTGGAGCCGGGAAGCTGGCCTTGTGCCAGGCTGGAGGGATGGGGGTGTCTGTGCTTGCCTAGCAGTGCTGCTCCCATCCAGCACATCTCTGCAAACAAGAAGAAAAGTGGGCCTAAGCACCAAGCACTGGCTTTGTGGAGGAGGAGGCACATGGGTTTGGCTTCTACAAGGCACAAAGTGATGAGTCCTTTCTGCCTGTGTACCAGGAAGCTGCAGCAGACTCACTGCTGGAGCTCCCCTTAGGAGGGACAAGTGCCTACAAAGCTGACTGACACCTTTAGTTTCCTCACTAAACAAAGTTGTCTAGTCATAAATAAACATGTCTTTTCTGGCAAAAAAAAATCAGAGAATGAGTGCATTTCAGAATAATAATCATGTAAGAGCTTAAATCTTGCGCTCTGCATCCTCTCTCTTTGCCTGAACAACCAGCCACGAGCAAAATCATTTGCTCGAGCAGTGGCCTGTGCAGTATTCTCAGAGCTTGGGGTAAAAGATCACAACTACTGCCCAGAGCTTTCTATTGACACAAGTCTGTCCTTTTCACTTCTCATGTGAGGAGCCAAGGCTTCCTCCAGCCCCTCAAAAGATGGATCCCAAGCAAAACACTCCTGCTGGCTCCTGGCTTCCCAAAATGACAGCCTTCCCCTTGCTGCCTGCTGTTTGCACCCCTCCACAGCCACAGAGGCTATGCTGCTGCCATCATCCAAGCCCTTCTTGTGCTCTGTGACTCATGCTGGGCACCAAACAGGACTTAATGATGCTTGAAACAGCAATAACTTTCTGAGTATTTTAGTGCAGGTCTCAGTCATTTTGGAGCATCCTTCTTCCAGGCCATTTTTGTGCTCAGCCCATCACCCATCTTCTGTTTGGTCTCTTTGGAGAAGAGCTGGGGGATAATGGGACCATCTCTGTGGTCACCTTCTCCTCCATGCAGCTCCTCAGTCGATGTCCCTGCATTTTCTCACTCAAGGGAGACGACAGGCCTGTAGTAATAACCAAACAAAATTAAATTGAGCTATTAAATGAATGAGTGACCTTATTAACATGAAAGAAGATGATAACAGTAACAACCATGGCCAAAACAACTGCAAAGCAGATCTTCAGATAACAAGAATTATTACACTTTTAATTTCTGATGAACCAACATTTTCCTATGAATTACTGACCAAAACATATTCAAATTCTAAGGCAGGAAGTCCTTCTAAGCTTTCCCTTAGTAGTGCCACTAAACACACTTAGAAGACATTTGAGTTTACATTCCTTTCTTCTCCGACCACAAGTGCATACACAAATTCACAACACGACGGGCTCACGTCCGTGGGCATTTTGACCAAGTAAGGGTTGCAGCGTCAGGCCCCACGCAGAGCCCTAGACACAGCCTTGCTCTTATTTGGGATAAAAGTGAATGCATTTTGATGAGCTAAGCAACCAAACTGCGTTAATATCCAGTTTGTCAACAAACTTGTTTTGGCACGTTGGCTAGACCACAGCTGTTTACCCAGAGTAAACCCAATCTTGGATTATTTTGTTTCCAGAAAAATGAAGGACCCTGAATTTTCCCTTGCAGTCAGTAGTGTCTGGGAGCTTGGAGCTCAAAGAGGCCCTTGCAAGGATCTAGGAGGCTTTGTTCTAAGGACAAGCTGGGAACCTCTATCATTCCAGACAGACAAATCATGCACGCTCAAAGCAACGTGATGCTGAATGTGCAAAGAGCAAGTCCAGTCACACTGCTCGTACAACGTGGGGATGTTCTCTGCCTGTGCCTGCATCAGCTACAGAGGAAGAGCTGTTTTCCCAAACACCTGGAAAACTCCACTGTCAGCTGACCAGCGCTGAGGATCTGGGGACACCTCTTGAATCACACCAGAACTAACACAGCCAGAACTAAGTATACTCTATTTAGTGTGTTTACCTATAAATATAGGTGCATATATTTGTATTACTTATAAATGCAGGTGATAAATAACAATCCATGTCCTTTCCCAAGCACAGAAGGGCTTCCTGGAGACAGACACACAACCCATCAAGTGCCTTTCAAGGTGCTTTCCGCAAGGAAGGGCTTTCAGAACAAGGATTGTGTTTAGAGCATTTATGAAGGTGTTTACAGCCTCAGCTACAAAAATCCATTGAAATAGTGCAACGGAAATCCAGGCATGTTAGTTTTCTTTTGGTTTTGGTGCAGGGGGGTGTATTATTTTATTATTTTTACAGATTATTTTCAGAATTTGGTGACGGGTTTGTCCGGTTTTATAGCAAAAGCTGCTGCCATATAAACACTAGTAATTCCTCAAAGACAAAAATGCGTGTATGGTTCTAATTTTAAGGACCCGACGTCACCGGTTAAGCGGTGGAGGGCTGTGTGCCGGTCAGACACGAGCGGAGAGATGTGTCGCACGGGGTCCCGTTGATCCGATTTCAGCTCCAAGCGCGTGAAGGAGGCTGGGCTGGCTCGGCCGCACAAATAAACGGCTCGGTGCCCTCCGACGCTCACGCAGGGTTTTAGGAGCCTCCAGGAAGCCTGTGACTTGCGGCCGGGGAGCGGTGCGGGAGGGCTGCCCCGCCGCCCTTTCCTAAGGTCGGCTCCCGGTAATGGGCGAGTCCCTGTGGCCAAAGGCCCCTGCGCCCCCGCGGGCCCCATCCCGGGGCTGGCGGCTCCCGGCAGGCTGAAGGATGCCCCCGGGGCCTGACCCGGCAACACCGGGACGCCCCCTCCCCTCGGCCTCGCCCACGAAGCAGCACACCTGCCCCGGCCCAGCGCGGCCTCGGCAGGGCCCGGTACGGCGCCACCCGTGACGGGTGCCGCGACGGGAGCCCGGTGGCGCCGGCGGAGGCCGCCCTGCCCGCCTTCTCGCGTTTGCCGCGCCCGCCCGCACCGCCCGGCGCTTCCTGCGGCACGAGGCGGCGGAGCCTGGCCGGCGGGGCCGGGCCCAGCGCGGCGGGGCGGGGAGGAGGAGGGGAGGGGAGGGGAGAGACGGGGAAGGGAGCGCGGGGCAGCGGCGGCAGGAGGAGGAGGAGTCGCTGCCGCCGCCGGATGCTGCGAGGAGGCGCCGCGGCCCCCCTGCGCTGCCGGCCGCTCACCTGAGCGGGCAGGAGGGCGGAGGAGGAGCCGGCGGCCGAGCTGCGCGGAGCCCGGCGGCGACGAGGCGGGTGGGAGCGCGGAGGGTCAGCCGAGCGGACGAGGCCATGGCGCCGGGCGCCTAGCGGGGCCAGCAGCGCGGCAGGAGGCCCGCGTCCCGCCGTGTGCACCCGGCTGTCGGCGGGGGCAGCCGGCGGCCTCCGCCGCGGCCTAGGAGAGCGGGCGGCCTTCCCCTCAGCGCGCCGGGCGCGGCGCCGCCGCGGCCCACAAGATGTCCACTCGGACGCCGCTGCCCACCGTCAACGAACGGGACACGGAGAACGTGAGTGCCGCGCCGGGCCTCCGTCCGCCGCGCCCCTTCCCCCGCCCGCCGACCCCTTTGGCAGCCGCCTCTCCCTGGCACCTGGCGGCTGCCCGGCCTGCCCGGCTGCCCAGGCCAGGTGCCCGAGGGGTGGGCGGGACGCGGCCGTCCCCTCGCCCGGCGGGCCGGGCTCTCCCCCGCGCCGGGCCGGCACCGCCGCCTGCCCGCGCCTCAGGCTCCTCCATGCGGCGCTGCCGGGGCGGGGCGGGTCTGGCGCGTTGGGCTCCACGTCGCCCTAGCCCGCCCGCGGCCCCGGGCCTCCCCGCAGGGTCGGCGGGCGGCTGCCGCTGCGCACGGCAGCCGGGCAACCCCTTCCACGCGTGGCCGGGCCGGGCCGGGCTGCCCTTATATGTACTTGGCTGGAGCCGGCAGCTGCGGGCGCGCACAGGCAGTTGGCTTCGGGCCCCCGCCGGGGAGAGGCCGCTGGCCCCGCAGGCTGGGCGGCACTGTGCCTCGGCCGGGGCACCCACTCGTGGCTTCCCACGCTGCCTGGCACTCGGCCCCGTCTCGCCTGGGGGGGTTCAGCCGCACTCGCTCTTTGTTCGGTTCGCACCTCGAAGATGGTCCCCGGCGCTGCTGTTACTGTGTTCCTGCCTCTGTTTTGCTTTGTGCTGCGTCTGAGAGAGGCTGTGGTCGTGTCCTTGGTACCTCCCGAGTTGATTGTTTGTATCTTCCTTTGTGCTCTTTTTAAACATCTTTGCGCTCTTCCTCTGCTCCGCCCGGGCTTGGTGGACTGGAAACATAGTGTACTTCTCCGTTGTGGTGGTCTTCTTGCATAAAATAACCAGTCTTGATTACGATAGGTGGTGTATCTGCAAAAATCTTTAAATCCTGGACCATGTCTGGTCCTGTCCATCGGTGGCGATTATTTAAATAGGCGGTAATATGGGAGGTGTGAAATCTTCGTCTTATGTGAGGGGACGAATATTAAAAGAGGTATGTTAAGAATGTGCGCTAGATATCACTAGTTGCCTTTGCGAAGGTGGCAGAACGTGCAGGATGGAGAAAGGAGTCACGTGAAATCTAACGCATGCAGTCACACCCGGCTTCTAGTTGGGTGGGAGATGATCAGTAAGACACGAAGGAAGGTGGCCTGGGGTGTTGAAACGGGTTGAGGAAGATATTTGTTTGTATTGCATCAATCCATAGTAGTTCTGGAGCTCAGAGTGTTTGTTATTGTACAAGCCAAAGCGGTTGTGTCTGCTGAATAGGTTACTAAATTACATGAAATGAAAAGTGAATATGAGAAAGGGATTTGGAAGACAATGGTAATGAAAATGAAATAATATAGTTGAAGAAGTGAAACTCTAGCGTGGTGTCGTACTATAATGAGCTTTTAGTATCAGTCGCTCAGTGGAAGTTTAACAGACTTAGTAATATCAGTCCGGTTACTAGTTAAAGCAAGCAGATGCATTTTGTCTGTCCTTACTATTCAAGGACTGATGAGTCCTGTATTAGTGTCAGAATGAAAGCAAGTCCTTGAGATGAAAATGGAATTTTAGATTAAAGTCCAGGTTTGAGTGATGCGTGTTACTTATGAGTCTTCATTTCAAACGTATATAGGAATGTAGATGAGAGAGAGATGACAGGAAGAGATAAGAAATATTTATGCATCTATCCAGTATTATAGTACACAAGACTTGCATAGTACATTTACACAAGGCAAATGGAAATATTCTCAAACATCATAAACTTCTATAGCATTCGAACTTCAATTAAACTGTTAGTAGTTCATTTAGAAATATCATGCCACATTTGAATGCTCTATTTTCACAACTAGAGACAGGTAAGGATTATTTTTTTATTATTTCAGAGAGTCCATTGGGTATCTGAAAAAAAAAACAAAAAACAAAACCCCAGGTTTATACAGGATATCAAAATACTCAAAATTGCACATTTGCTTCTGAAAATCTCGGTATAAGACCGTAACCTAATACTAATGAATGTAATCCTCCAGTCAGATACCAGTAAAGAGCTGTGCAGTAGTAAGTTCCAAAATGTGCACTAGAATTCTAGTGCTGTCATTAGTATGATGTCTGCTGGATTTTGGAGCAGAGATCTCAAGGAGGTTGTCATTCCTGCCTGTCCAGGAATCTTGGGAAGCCCTCTCTGCTACCTGTGGTCTCCCTTACGTAAGGCCTTTTGCTGAAGTGCTAAGTGTGGGATGGAGGAGGAGGTGGTCCATTGCTGACTTCCTGAACAGCAGCATTCCTTGATTTAAAATGGACTCTGTCAGGGTGAGGTGAGACTCTTAATTTACTTTTAATGTGCTTCCTCCTGCTAGTAAACACTAATGGACTGGAGAAGTGTTTATGCTGATGGGTCTTGATGCACTAGGTTTAGATAGTAAGCTCTGGGTAACTGAGGTGGTAAGAAGTTGCAGCTAAAGGGAGAAGTTCTTGGAAAAAGTAAGGAGTTAGAGCAGCGTAAGTGTCAGTGTTTTTGGCCTGGTAAATAAATCCATCTTTGTAGTGCATATTTCCAGTTCCCGAGTACATGTATTAGCAGTGCTCTCCCAAGTTCTGCAGCTAATGGTGACCTTAGGAGAGCTCTCTTTTCTTCTGTCTCATATGCGTGGCCATCTCGGCAATGCTGCTGCACTGTGTGACTCTCAAGGGACAGACTATAGCTCTGTATCCCAGAGAGAGCTGACTGATGGTTCTGAGTACAAACCTATGTACACGTCCAGCTGTGCTTTGCACGTGGTGTGAGGTCGTTGCATGAAATCATGAGGAACTACCCTTGCACTGCCATCCTCTGTCTCTTGGCAGCTGCTTTCAGTGCTCTTTAAAATAGAAAATAAATAAAATTTAAATGTATGCTTTTCTCAGTGAGTATGCATGCGTTCTGTCATTTGAAAAAAACACATTGTAATAATTGGATATAGCACCTATCGTAACAGTATACATTCCTTTAGGAATTATGGGAGTTCCTGGTGCGGTGGGTGAAAAACGTGCATATTTCCATAATTCTTTGTGCCTTTTATCCTACGGCACCCTTTGAAAATAGTCTACAAGGGATAAGATCGTGCAGCAGATTACTTCTTATCAGAAAGCTGGAGTAAAAGGTACAGGGACCGCCAACAACGGACAAACAACAGGTGGAGGGAAACAGTGGTTGTGAAACAGTCGGTATGTGTATAACTGATAGGTCTGTGTTACAGAAATTCACACTTTTTTTTTTTTTTTTTCCTTTTCCTTTTTGCTATTCTTTACCTCTCCCAGTGCTGTGTGTAACTGTTCTAGCATACGTCCATAAATATTTTTCATTGGAAATGTTACTTCTCTTTCATGTTTAAGGAAACTAAGTAGAAGTACGATTGTCACTTATTCCTACTGAACAGTTTATTGGAAAACTTGGAGAAATTAATGGGTAGAGGCAGTACAGTAAAGATTATTTTCATGCCTGTTACCAGATTTATTTTTTTCAAATGAGGGGTAAGAGTAGTATTCAAAATACTAATTCTCCTGGTTTTGTTTTTGTACATGTAACTATTTACAGTTTTGTCGTGATACATTTCACATAGGCTGTGGTAGGTAATGTTTCAGTGTGTTCAAACACTTGCAGTTAAGAGTTAGTTTGGGTGAACTGAGCTTCCCATCTCTGCTGAGGCTGGAGGAGGAGAGGGACAGGAATCTAAAGCTTTGAGCTAGAGTAGCTCTTTTGTTTTCAATGAGTTGGTATTAAATGAGGAAGGAGGGGCTTTTACATTTTTCCCTTTTGTATTGTATTGTATCATGTCATTAAACTGGGGAATGGTCTTCCTGAATTAAGGCAAAAGAAATGAAATACGTTGGTAATATATTCTCTTAAATGTTTTTGGGGAGCTCTGTATAAGAACAGACTCTCAGAGATTCAGCAGTCAGCTGTATACTACTTGCTTTAGTAAAATTAATAAAAATGCGAATACTGTAGTTTGCTTTTTCTGACATAAGGACCTCTTAGTCCAGCATAAGAATACATATTTTTTTTCTATAGTACATGTTATTTAATCTTTTGAAGATATTACTATTATTTGTAAAGAGATTACTATTCATTTGTGTTGTAATGTCACCCAGCTAGCTAACTTTTAAGGTATTATTTTGCTTTGTACATTTCAGAGATATTAAAGTTGGTTAATTCTGCTGCAGAGATCTGGTGTGTTTACAGCAGAAGAAGGAACAAACAAGGCAGGAGTGCTGGATGATAACACTGGCCAGAGTCGAGGAGGAATGTGGGAATTGTGGTTTGTCTTACCCCGCCAGTGCCATATGAGAATGATTAAGAGATGTCATGGCAGAGGGAGTTTTAAGGAAGGACAATCAGTGACCTGTGATCATGTGATTTGGTTCATTATCATAAAAATAATTATAATCTTGACACATGCACGCCCATGCGCAGGCTAGCAAGGGAAGGGTGCCAGCTAAAGTGGGTGTGGTTAAGGATGACTTTCTGATACTGGAGGCAAGTAGACAGCTGCATTTTCAAGAGAAAAAAAAATGGAACAGGGCAAGAGATAAGAGGATGGAATGGAGTGGTCAGGTTGGGGTGATAATAATTATACTATGTCTAATTTTTTTAATTTTTTTTTTCCTTCTGGATTTGCTTTTGCACAATAAGAACACATGGTTTTGATTTGGACAGAGGGGGCGTGGGAGAAAGTATCTGACAAGAATTCTTTCGTTGAGTGCCTTAAGCACAAGAATGGCCTAGTTTCCAAGCCTTATGGGTTCAAGAGTACAGCTGTATCTTTCTTATCCACAGGAGATGGGCTTTAGCAAAGTGAATGCCTGTGTTTTTTCCTTCTAAGTTTGTTTTCCTTGATCATAAATATGCTATCAGGTCATATGTTTGTTTGAATGGTAAGGACAGGGTATGTTGTCCTGATCTTATTTTGAAGGTTCATGTTTTCTCTGTGCAACCTTTTGTTTTGTTTTGGTTCGGTTCAGGTCTTCAGCTCCTATGTTGTGGGGAAAAACACGTGTTTAGCTAGAGTATTATGCACAGAGAAAGCAAGGTTCATTTTATTTTGAAGTATGTTACCCATTTTGAAGTTAACCTTTTGTGTGAATCAGAGAGAATCATGGGACAGGTAATAGAGATGTTTAGTTTCATTTTTCTTCTGTAAGGAGAAATGTTTTAGAACAAACTGGTGAAAATGTAGCTTCATGCCTCTGTGTTCTTTCTTGATGTGGTAAAAGAGTATATGGTGTTGAAGTTCAGAAAGAGTTAAGGCAGTTTGACTGTAATACTTATTTCATACTTCATGGGTTTTTTGAGGTTCATAGGTAAACATAAAGCTAGATTGTTTGTGGTTGGTGTTCTGAAAACTGTACTTACATAGTCAGTGGAGTTAAACACTGAACTAGAACAAGGAGATTATGTTCCATGGAGCTTTGTTATCGGTGAGGTCTCTACCGTCGTATTTTTCTGATCATGCAGACTCACTGTTTATATTGACATAGCTTTTTAAATTTTCTAACTCTTCACTTAAAATGTCTTAATCGTCAGTAAAGGCAGGATATTTTTTTCCCCATAGTACCCAATTATATTTGGAAATTAATGTTCCTACTATAAACATGGTAAATTTCTACCATCACAGTTGCTGTTGTTTAGCAGAGGGAGCTCCTGCTAACTTCTAATCAATATCAGGAGATTAAACACAGAAAAAGTAGTCATTTAATTTTCTTCTCAGAGCAGATACAGTGGTTTCTGTAAAATTATGTTCTTGATCAGTGATTTATATTTGCACTTACAGAGCTGATTTTTTCTTGTTCTGAGAATTTAGTATAGACCTAGCCTTAATATCTTATTGATGTTTGAGAGAGAACTTTAAGCACAGTTTTTCAGTAGAGCAGATTCATTGAGAAACTATCCTGTAAACAGGAAAGGTTATTTTAGTATTAATATGGAACTAGAAATCTATGATGCAACTAGAACCCTAAACGAGAACTCATACGAATTGGCTTGTTAAAACTTGAGCATTTGAGCAAACTTTTCAAATATTGTGGTATTAGACAGAAAGCATTTTATCACTTCTGTTTAGATATCTTTTGGTAGCTTCAACATTTCTCTCTCTCTTTTTTTGTGTAATATACGTTTATGCTCTGTGCTGCTCTCGGGGTTAAATATACTGCTTGTAAGTGGCTGCAGACAGTGACATGTTTCAAACTCTGTTTATTTGTGTTGTGGTCATGACACAATGTATTAATTATTTTTTTTTGTGATGGAAACACAATGCTTGCTTTTGTGTTGTTTTTCTTTTTAATCTTTCTGGGATTTCAGAGTCACGCGAAAAATTGGTTTTTTACAACTTCATTATTTTTTTCTGGGTCTTCATTCTGGCATAGGTAGTGGTAAATTAAGAAGAAATGTTCTCCACAGTTGAATGTTTCTGAAAACAGCTATGAAAGCAGGAAAGCTCCATCAAAACATTCACATCGTTCAGTGTAATTAATATAACACAACTGAATCTGAGTTACGATAATAAGCTCTTTTGCCACATCAACTACCAAGCCTGTTTAATTGTTAACATTTTTTCTACTTTTATTTCACATTCTAAATTAACTTTTTTTGGGGTGTTCTTTCTACTCTGTGCTAAGCTGAGCTTTAAATTGGGCCAGTTGTATTTCATCTAAGAAAGAAAATTTTATTTTTTTTGGTTTTGTTTTTCTGTGAGTAACTTAGTAAAATAGTAAAATCAAAGGATTGCAGAGATCTCAAGGTCATTTTAAGACTTCATAGCTGTATATGAGGATGCAGCTTAGACAGTTCTGGTGAGCATCCTAGCAAATCTAAGGTTAAAAAATTCCAAGAGGGTAAGATGGTCCTTGTTCTTAAGGCAGGTTTTCTTGTGCTTGTTTCATCTTTTATTTTCTATGTAGTAACCAAACATACTATAGCTATCATGGTAAAACAGTTTAAGGCAGAAGCACTGGAAGGTACTCTGTGCTTACCATAATCTTGCTTCTTTTTGAACTGAGATGGCAGTTGAAGAAAAAGTTTGGTGGCTTGGTTTTGGGTTTGCTTTTTTCTTTTTTTTCCAGATGACCATTTTGTCAGGGATTTCTTTATGTGTGCTTTCAAAGAAAACACCAACTTATGCTGAAAGACATATGTTCACAGTGGTAGTAAGGCATCTGCACAGTTAAGTTCAGCTGGGCTACAAGTAACCTTTAAAGCAGTGATCCAGACTTGCTCATGGAGCAGTGCCATGGCTTAGATTGTAATGAGAGATCAGTTGAGCATATTTATGTAAAACCCAAAAGCACAAGTTTTCTCTGCATCTCTGTAGAATGGAAGACCATTATGTTATTCTAAAATTCTCCATCTTATCAGGACAGCTGATCAACAGTCACTTTACATCACTTAAATCATCATGGAAAGCAGACTCTCTGCTGGAATTAATGCTGCATTATCTTTGTGTTTTCAAGTTCTCGTATTCTGTTGTTTGTTTTATAAGGATCCAGGAAAAAGTAGTTTTCCTTCTTTTATCTTGCTGTTCCTATGCTTGTGGGACACCTTAGGTGCAGACTGTAGACTTCTCTACCAAGAGAAGTGGTCTGCACTCCAGTTGTTTGGTTAGCATTAACCTGGCTTACAATCAAGATGACTTTTGTAAAGACTCCTGCTGAGCTTTCAAGATTTAAGTGCTCAGTACCAATGGCTCCTGGCCCTTTGTGTGCAAACTTTATAAAACATTACAAACTTGAAACAAATGTAAGACGTTATAGAAACCTACATTCATAATACAGTAATACATGTTTTGAAAAAAAAAAGGATTCTTTTTCTTCACACTTACATTCTTCAAAATCCTGTATATATATATCAGAAAGAGGACTCTTGGTTTCAGTAAGCTTTAGCCAGTTTCATTGTTTTAATTTCAAAGCTGTATACCAAATCTAAAGAAGCAAAAGAATGAGTGGTAAAAAATTCTTTAAGTTGTTCAGTCATTTTGAATGCCTCGTAAGTACAGTACCTTGCTATGTGTGTTCATAGTCGTAATGATTTCTCAGGTGAGGATTGATAAACATAGTTGAATTATACTGGGGAAAGAATGAAACACATTCCTGACTTCACATCAGTGTCTGCCTTGTTCACTGTGGCCCTAGTGGTGTATTGGCAGTAAGTAGAATAATAATCCTGTTTTACATTTAAACACGTGGCCTGTAGAATTCAAAAAAGTAGAAAAATGTTAATTGTGTTAATCAGAGCAGAGAGTGATATCCAAACTTATGATCTATTTTAATTGTTTCAACATAAGGAGTTTTGTCCAGTTGTGTTGCAGAACTGTATTTTAAACATACATAGTTGTGATATAGATAGCCTGAATAATAAGACAGAACTTCATTTCACCTCTGATGAAAGCGCTTGTGCAGTACATTGATGTTCACACGGCTGATCATACAGAGTTACTGGATGGCCCATGGCAGTCTTCTGCAAGAGCAGATAATGGTAATATTACTGGTGACAAAGTCTAATTGTTTTTGTATTATAAGCTAATAGTAGTGCTTAATAACTTTTAAAATCTCTAGCAGAGACAAAATAAGGCAAGGTTGTTCAAGAGAAGTGATATCTTTCATTAGACAGATGTGGTTGGAGAAAATAGATTAGATTTGGATAGGTTAGGCTCTAGCAGGGCTTGCTGTAAAGGCTCCTGCCCCAGGCTAACCTGGTGGTAAAACCTGTAGTGCCTCGGCTCCGCCGTGCTTCTATAGGAGGACCTACGCCTTACTCATGATGCAGTAAAACACGCACCTTCTTGTAAGTGCAGGCACAGCCTTAGTCATCGTGATAGAGTGTTATTTTCAGCTCTCTTGGAAGCTTTCCTCCCAGCTTCCTCCTTTCCCTACTGTTGGTTGTTATCTTCTCCGTCTTAACCTGATACTTAGGAAGAACGTAAAAGAAAAGTAAAGTAAAACATCTTTTAATTGTCTCCAAGCAGCCCACTTTTTCAGAGGAGAAAAGGCTGTTTATTTGTAATTGTGATGTTAGTTATCACATGGACCATTTTTCTTATTTAGTCCCTCAGATATTTGACCAATTTTTATTTTAAACCTGGTGAAAGTCTATAACCTGTCATCATAGCAGCTTTATTCTTATATACTTCCCAATATCTATCTCTCTGAGATTCCATTCACCCATGTTCATTAAGTTGTTGGCTATTTAATACCTGTAATTTCCTATCTTATCACATTCTTGCTCCCCCACCTTGTTTTCCCCCCCACTTTGCTTACTAACATGCTTTTGTGCTTGAGCCTGTGTGCTTGTTGCCAGCTTCCTTATGCTTCTCACTCTTTCTGGGACCTTTTCCAGTTTTGCTCATTTAATGACATAAGTAAAACCAATACAAAGCTTTACTAAAGCTACGTAGTGGTAGCTCCTGTTTATCTTACAAGTAATATCCCAAGGAGCATTTTAGTATGGGAATAATCTGAATTGTAAAGCTAAAGGGAGTGAAGAAATGCTTTGCTGTGGGTGGGTTGGGGGGAGTTATTTCTGGTTTGGGAGCTTTTCTTGAAATTATTAGCAAAAATGGTTGTTACAACTTTAAATACTTGTCAGTTAGACTATATTTTCCTCACTCCGCATTTCCTTCCCTCCCCCCTAGTAAAGTTACTGTGCTTTTTTCTCTCAGATAACAGCAGAGAGTAACCAAAGCTTTATAATGATTACGTAGAAAGGACATACAATTTTATAATGTTCTTTGTAGAAAGAGGTTTTCTTCATAAACTCAGTAGATATGTGAGGAATTTAATGTGCAAGAATTGCAGAGTTAGAGAAGTGAAGCGTGGGGCATACTACAGTACAAGTAGCAGCAGTGTAAATTGCTTGTACTTAAACAGTAAATATCTGAAATTCCTTTTGAGAGTGCATGCTTGGCTTCAGTTGTATATAAGTATCTTTCTAATTCTTAGATGTTTCTGTCATTACTTAAAATAAGCAGAGGCACAGCTCAAAAATTCAGAGTCTTGTGCATTAAGAAGACTGATTTTTGCCGTGGAAATTACCTTGGCCTGTTAAATGCTATATTGAGCTCTTACAGAGGATATGGTTGTTTTCCACAAATGGATTACATGTGTAATGTGTTTACTCATCTGTATTCCAGATAATATTATTGATTGAAGGTAATAGAACTCTTTAAAGCATTTGGGTTTTTATTTAGTAATTTTTTTCCAACAGTAATCAGATTTTCTCCTCCCTGCAATTATTACAGTAAGGACTGTCTACTGGTGATTTTAAAAAAAATCAGGGAAATGTCATTACTTGAAACACTGAAAGTGTATTTTCTCCTTAAGATCAGACTCCAGAAGGAATGACAATTGTAATCATTCAATACAATGACATGTATACAGAAAATATTAATAACGCTGTCTCTGAGTAGTCATTACGAGGCATACCTGTGTATAATAGCTGTTCAGATTTGCTTTTCTTAATTTGATATTAAATGAGCAAGGCTGGCTGCTTTTGAGTTCTTTCTTCTAGTGATGGACATAAGATGCACATGAACAAAGAAAATGTTTGAAGGCACTTCACAATGAAACTCTTGCTCCATCTACTGCATAGTCTAGAGAAATCTTATCTACAGAAAGTTGGTATGAGCAATGAGGGTCAATCTAATACAGATGCTGGGATTAGTCAATGGAAGGCATAATTATTATTAGAGAATGTATGCCTACAGCACTGTCGGTAAACAGACGTAAAAGAAATGTAATTCCTCAGCCTGTGCAAAGCAAAGCAGACTCATAAAAACTGAATTTAAAGGCCCTTTTTAAGAAATCCATTCTTGCTTATCTAGTGATTGCAGAAGTATAGCATTGATATCAAAATCAAATTTGATGTTTTCAAATACTACAAGATAAAATATTGATGATTATTATTATTGCTGTTGTTATTTTCTCTGTGTGTGTGACCTTCTGTAAAACTTTGAATTTTGGTATTGTGTGCAAGATTTTTCACCATTACTTGTTTAAATCCATTTCCTAGTGGTTTGTAGTTTTTTGTTTAAACAGAATTATTTTCCAAGTGAGTGGTGTCAAGCCTTCTGGAGTAGCATAGAAGAGAGAAACTGGGCTCCTGTATCCATCTGTTTGTTTTCATTCCCATCACATAGTAATTACTAACCTGAAGAAGCTGAATTAAATATGGCACTTGACTCTTAGACTAAAGTTATTATGATAAAATGAAATATTAATGGTGCATGAGCCATTTTCCTAATGTTGTCTTGATCTAATTGAAGATGTTTTTAAGACTGGCTCAGTGGGTGACAAACAAAAATGAAAGCAAACTGGGAGATTGTCAAGTGTATTGGCAGATAGTACGGTTATCATATATTGGAGTTAAGTTTACCTCCAGATAATTTTTGAGAAAGGGTAGAAAGCTGTGCCCGGTTTCAGTTCAGCTGTTGGGTGGTAGGGAGGTGATAGAAAATGAATAGAATCTTTGTTAGCAACTTGGTGAAACAAGAGAGATATTTAACACAATGGCTCTCATCCCCTGGGATTGGAAGGATTCTAGTTAGTTTGGTAAATTAAGGAAAAAAAATTACAGATGGAGTTCCCAGTGAGCCTGTGATAATTTAGGGATGGCAGCATTGCATAAGGGGGATATGTGATTGTCTCTCCTACAGTGCTGTGGTTTTCCTCATCTCTTAGGAGACAAGGAGCATTTTAGGACTGTGGGTGGGAGAGGGACCCTTGGCAGGCTGATGGTGGAAGAGAGCACATAACATTGCTGTCTCACCCATCCTAAAACTTGGAATAATTCAGTGATACCCATTTGAAATCTGCATAAGGATGACTCTCCTTTAAGATTTTGAGGTTAGATTCCCAGTTGCTGGAAGGGAGACTAATAGTCCTTGTCACCTGCTGACGTCCTCGGGTTTCCACGACTTCTCTGCTATCTTGACTTGCTGTTCCTTAAGACTGAATCAAATTAATTCCTGTTTTAATTTGAGATAGCATCTGATTAGGTAATCTGCCTCAGTTAGGAATTTCCAGACTGCAAGACATGTCGCTGTAGTGTTGTCCAAGCTATTTTGATGTTGAGCTCAGGACAGAACCAGGAGTTGCCACTGCTAATGGTGGGCTAGAGGCCACCATTGCTGCTCCTGGTTATTTACTGTGCCTCACCATCTAGATAAAGAAGTCTGGAAACGCCTGACTTTGACAGCTTGCAGACTGGGGTACTATCTAAAGACCAAAGCTGGGGATCTGGGATTCCTCATCCACTCAGATTGTCAAGGACTCGAGAGAAAGTCATACTTTCTTTTTTTTTTTTTTTCTTTCCCCTTACTGTTGGATTGGCTGCTTGTTTTAATGACTGTATTCATTTTGAATACATATTATTTTTTGTTCGACCCTTTAATTGTAGATCCTTTGGCTTATTCTTAAGCTTCATCCATATATATGTGTATGTACGTTATTTCTTGCACATTTTGTTGTCTTTTTATTTTAATGGCCTGAGTAAATCCAGCATCTGTTGTTTTTAATATTTTATTTGTGTCCTGTGATGTTTTTTCTTTGTTGACTATGTAACATGGACTATTTCATTTATGTTCATTCTTTTTCTTGTGCTTGGCTTTTGCATCTCAGCCATACTCGCACATTATTTCTGTTTATGGTTTGAATTCAGTAAATTGTCAGATACCTGTGGTATATGTGTGATTGGCGGTATTCATTATCTACTGTATTACTGTATCTGCCAGTTTAGAGGATTTAAAGAAATACACAATGTTTTTCTAGCTATATTGCATACTTTGCAAAGCCTTTGGGGAATATTGCTGCTGTTTACCTCTTTTTTTTTTTTTTTTTTTTTTTTTTTTTCTTTTTTTTTCTTTTTTCAATTTAGCTTCCTAGTTGCGTGTATTTCTAAAGTGCTAAATTATGGTAGTTTGTGATCATAAATAATTATTGAAGCCCAAAGGTTAAAACAGGTTGTTGCATTAGTGTAGAAACAAGGGGCTCTAAGGAGATTGTAGTCTGAGTTCTGTGTAGAGTGCTCTCTTTGGTCGTAAGATACAAGCTGGTCCAAGGGGTGTACAGTGTTTGGGCAGCTTGAAGTTAAGCATGAATCTGTGCAAGGTTGGAAATATATTTGCTAAGTTGAAGTATGGTGTGGCATTATCCACGTAAAGGTAAATAGTTACTACAGCCCAACTGAGGACATTTTATTTTATCTTTTAATTAACACTTACATGAAAAAAAAGGGCAGAGTGCACTCAGCAGAAGACTGTCTTCATTTTGCTTTGTTGTTTTGTGGTTTGTTTTTTTTTTCCTTTGAGTTCACCATGTCCCATTATACTAGCTGGCTTGGATACACCATCATAATCTTGCCCTATATGTAAAACATGGTTTACACTTTCAGAAGACCAGCTAAGTTTAATGGTGTCCTTATAACTTTATCTGCAGCTCCTGTGATCGGCTCAGACTCTGCTAGGCTGTTCTTGGTAGACAAAACCATTGTAACTGAATGCTGCTTGAGTGCAGGCTTATTGGTAGAAGTGCCCTACACTGTCTAAGGTGTTTCCTCCTCTTGGGAAGGTGGCTGTTTTTCCTGTGCCAAAATGTGTTACTCCTCAAAGTCAGCCTTTGTATCAATGCTAATGAAAAAAAAATGTCTGCAGAATTCTGAGTCGGATTATATCCTGGCTTGAATATTAAAACTGCTTCTCTTTGGCAGATGGGGTCTGATAGGCACTCTGCACATCAGTCTTCTGAGGCAAGACTTGTTAATGACATCAGAAGACCTTGCTGCAGAGATGGGCTGGAAAATATTATCAAGCCTTAAAGTGGAAGAAACTAAGTTGGTATGCTCTAGTGCAAGAGGCCATGGAAGTGCTCTCCAGGTCAGGAAGGATTCCCTGCCTCTCCCCTGGAGGCTGCAGCTCCTGTGGGAGGGCATGAGATAGGCCATATTAATCTACTGTAGGTCCATGCATTTTTTTTTCCCTCTTATAATTCTCAAAATTAACTGGTTGCCCAACTGTTTTTAGATACGTTTGTGTTGTGTGTACTATGTATGAAGGGAAATACTAAGATGAGTTTCTGTATGCTTTAGATTAGACTTCCAAGATCCCTAAAAGGTATATGTCAAAGTAATACTGGAAGGTCCTCTTGAATATTGAGTAACTTAATTTGAAACATAGCTTGACATGATCCTCAAACATAGCTGAGTCCTGCACTGCCCTACAGTTTCTTTTCTAGGACATGTGTGCATCAGTTAGTATATATTGCTATCAGGCTGAGTATTAATTGGTCATCTCTTCACTTTTTAGAAGCAGGCTTTATTTCAGAAAGTTAATAAGACCTTGAGGCAAAACAGTCTTCAAAATAAGGTGGTGATCTGCCTTGATGGATTCATCATTGAATCCATTGGATGAATCCAGTAATGGGGGTCTAAGGACTTTAGAAATGCTGTCCGGCTTGCTAAAGGAGTAATTTAATTTTCTCTTTTATGTAGCAGAAGTGTTAAGGGTGCTTTGCCCATGCATGTCACTCCTGAAGGGTAGCTTCTTAGGCTTGCATTGTATGCTCTGCTGTCTCACACACCCAGTGCAGGCAAACGACACAAATAAGCAAGTCTCCTTATTTGTTTATGGGATTTCTTTGGTTTGGGTTGGGTTTTGTTTGGTTTTTCTCCAGTCCTTCTCTTTTTTTTTACCTTGTGGAATGGTGATAAGTTTCTCCTAGCTACAGTTTCACTACTGGTGTTGATTTGCCTCTGGATTATCGAGAAAAGTGGTGGGATAGTTTTCTTTTCCATGTTGTTCCTGTCCTGACTGTGGTTCCATGAGAGCTTAGCATGGAGCTGGTGTGGCCCTGTCTCCCGGTGCTGGGTGTTCCCATTCCACCTTGGGCCTGCGCTGATGGTTGGGAAACTGTCTGGGAATACATGGGCTCAGGGAGCTGAAGAGTTGCTAGATTTTGTCTGGCTTGGCTCCCTATGTTGGCTTGGCTTGGCTCCCTGTGTTGGCTCTCTGTCCCACTGCCCCAGTGGAAGTGTGGTTTTGAGTGAGTGCGAGCATATGAGCAGTGTTGGATCAGCTTCAGCAGCTGTCATGCCACATGTGGACACTTCCAGAGCTGGTTTAAGTATGCAGTAAGCAGGGAAAAAAATGCCATTTCATAAACTTCCAGAGAAAGAATAAGTTGATGTTCAAAGCCTGCTCCCAATTAGCTGCATGTATGCTTTCCTTCTGTAGAAAGCAGCTCAGCTGGCCCAGAAGACTGATTGTTTGATCGTGAGTGTCAGAGGCACTTAGTGCTATAATCTGGTCACTCTTTTATGAGTAAGCCTTGCCTCTTGCTGCTCTTCTCCTCAGCTGGAGGCAAGCCTTGGGCTTCCAGAGTATAGTCTCCAGACTGTAGAAATAGCACTTTCCCCTCAGTTTTGAAGTTTGATATTAAAGCATTTTCCACTTCTTGTACTGCAAACATTTGAGAAGCTCCATGTGCTTGACATGATCCTGAACCATAGGTTGTTTCATGTCTTTCTTCTGCCTTTCATCAGGCTGATTGAAAAATGACCTAGCTGCATCATTTTTAAGTGCAGTAAAAAATCCTGCCAGTTTCCTTTGCCAGAAGTTTTGCTTTCTGGGTGTGTTCCTGTTCTTGTTTGGTTAGTTCAATTAGTGATCAACATTAGCATTTTGTTTTCTTTTTGTTTTACTGAGGTTTTTTGAGCAAACTGAGCGCTGCAGCATTCAGCAGCAGAATCTTGTAGCTGCATGTATCTCTGGGTGTCAGCAGGATGTCCCGGGTAAGCTGGGAGCACTCCTCAGGAGCTGGCAGGTTTGAAGATCTCACAAAATAAGAAAAACAAAAACAAAACCAAAAAACCCCAAACTGGTGAGGTTAAACTGATCACCAATGGCTGGCCAGAAATGTTGAAAGAACTCTCTCTGTATGAAGGGCAGTGTCTAAATGTATCCAGGAGGCTACAGCAGGAATAACCGTTCTCCTTCTGTCCCCCTCCCAGAAGTGCTTTTCTTCAAAAACACAGGTTTGTGTTAGGTTTCATGGGTGAGGCACATTAACCATTTTATTTTGACAAGATAGGAAATATTTTGCTCTTTTGCTTGGTAGTGCTATACCAAATGACAAGTAAAAATGAGTAAACATAGCAGAACTTTAGGAAAAACTCTTCTATTTTCCTCCCCTCCTTTCCACCTGTGGTTTACTGCAGCAGCTTTTAGCTGGCTTGTCTCAGTATTTTGAGGGCTACAGGGAGGGTTCAGTATTATCGTAGCAATTAATGGAGATGCTATGGGCCAACTGTCCTGAATTAGCCCTGGAAAATCTTGTTTGCGTGTTTGGGATGAGTCAGGAAGGAAAGTGCCAGGTTGAAATAACTGTGCCAATTCTGAGTGAAACGGAACAAAAGCAGGAAGGTCCTGTTCTTCTGCACCTGCATGCCTGGCCAGGCTGAGAGCTTTGCGCCCGGGGAGAGGAGGAAGCCTGTTAGCTGAGTTCAGGTTACAAGACCTGATTTAATGCAATGAAGGTATTTGTTTTTCTGAAATGCTTTGAATGGCTTCTCAGGGGAGGACTGGTGCATTATTATATTTTTTTAATCCTTTAAATAAAAAGTGTCTGTGATTCCATGTGATAGTGCTCCACCCTTCCATATAACATTACTGCTGTGTTTAAAAAAAAAAAAAAAAAAGGGAGCAAGCTTACTATAAGGTGGACGGGATTTATGACAGGTTAGTGTCACCATATGAAAATTACAGTATTCTGAAGAACCTTGTGTATGAGCTTTTGAAACTCATGTTAGCTGTGTGTGGTGCTGCACTGGTGGGGGGGGAGGGATTGTGCGTTTTCTGTCCTAGATTGCTTCAAGTATGGAGCTGTAAACATTGCATCCTGTGTAGTTTGTGATTGGAAAAACAATTCTGTCTCAAAGTTGGCAAACTTATGTCTGATATGTCTCACAAAACTATGTTGAGCACTTCAAAAAACAAACAAACAAGAAACCCCAAACAAAACAAAAAAAAACCCACCCAAACTTCTAAGGGTCTTAGATAGCTTAGTAACATGCACAAGCTAAGATTTGTTTAATGCTCAGTGTAAGTTTACCTATCACCAGCATATATGTATGTTTTTAGAAAGGAATCTTTATTATGTACTGACATTAAGGGATTGTATTTCACCTTGCAATAGAAATGTTCTACTATTAGCTTTGAAGTTGTTTGGGTTTTTTTGAAAAACAGAATATAATTGGAAAGAAAAGTAGAGATGCAAAAAATGAGTAAGGGGAAGTTATTTTTTGTTTAGTATCTCACTTGATATTATATATTGAACTCCATGCTTATAGTTCGGATTTTTTAAAAAAAGTTTTATATACAATACTTTTCAGAGTTACAGCATCAGTTAAAGAAATGTTTCCATATGCTTGACTGAGGCCAGCTTCATTCAAAATCATTGTTTCTTCTTGCTGATAGCTTCAAGCTCCTTCAAAAGTTCATGTCTGGAATTCCTACATATTATGTAAATCTGATATAAACAGAAAGATGAACATGCATGTGTTTGATTATTTTCTTTGTGCACTTCTGGAAAGCCTGTGTGAGCAGGCTCAGGGTATGGGTACAAGTTGAAGACAAACATCACAATTTTGTCTGATTCTCCTCTGTCTCTGCCATGCATTGACATTGATGTCTGATTTAAAATCTGTATATACATTTTTCCTCACTCTGTATGTGTGTTTGTTTCTTGGTTTTTCCTGAGCTGAGTCCTGCATATTATCCTACTTCAGTGGAGTAACTTGATTGCTTTGGGTTTGGGGTTTTTTTAATAACAAAGTTTCTATCATGCATTCTTAATCTAGTATGCATTTAACTGCTGATAAGAAATTATGAAAAGAATCACATGTGCATATATTCAGTCTTTTTAATTGCCCCCTCCAAAGTACTTTTTCACATGTCTGAGAGGTATGAAAAATTAAAATAGATAGTTCTCTATTAATGTTTTGATTGAGATCAGAGATGCGTCAGTAATTGTAGTATGATGCGATGGGTACGTGTGGCTAGAGTAAGCCGTGGTTTTGTGCAGATGTGAGGTTTACCTGAAAGAGTGAATCCCCTTCTTCTGGCACAAGCTGATGGATCAGGTACTATCATGTGGTGCAGTTCAGAGTTGGACCATGCTTCATACCTATAGACCTGGACCTCTGGGTGCTCTTGATATGGGATGCAGAACAAACTGATCTGACCATTTCTGTTGGCTGCTACATTGAGGTTTACCAAGATCTTTCAAAAAATTGGACTCTTCTAGTTTAGTTTGTTACTTCAGCAAAAGAGAAAGACTTGCTTGAGATGGTTTGCTAGAAGCTCCTGAGTCTTAAAGGAATAGTTATGGACAGCAAGCAGTTAAAACATGAAAACAGCTGGACATCCAGGATATTGCTTCTCATCTTTTTCCCCTTTCCTTCCCCTGTATTGTGAATGAAAGCTGTTGCAGATCAGAGCTGTTCAGAAGGATGGTCTTCTAAACCCTTCAGACTCCCTCTGTCTGGGCTAGCTATTTTCATTACCTTGCAAAATATGACAGCTGTTACAAATGCTCATGTGTACGGCACATGCTTGAAAATATTTGGAGTTACGAATATAAAAATTGACTGCAAGAAACTTAAGTTCAGAACAGAAGATATTATTGAGAGAGGAAGTATGATGATGTGCCTTTTATAGCACCGTGTATGCATACTTTGCTTTCATGGGCTGACTGTAACAAGGAATTTGCCTTGCAGTAATTCAAGAAGGGGAAAATTTGAGACTAAGACTTTTTTTAATCAAGTGAGGTGTATTTGTAAGCAGATCAATGTGTGGAAGTTACCCCGCTACTCAGAAGGACTGTAGAGGCCTTCAGTGTTATTTGATTGAGAAACACTTTGTGGTTTGGTGGCCAGAATGGTTTTGGGGACTTCTTAAGAATAAGCTGTAAGAGTAGTTAATATATGTGATGATGCAAGTTTAATTACAGTGTATAATCTGTGAGAATACTACTCCGGTGGCTAGCTAAGTGGCTAAAGGATGCTGAATAAGTAGTGTAGCACATACTTTCTATCTACTTGGTGGGGTTAGTTCTTCTGCACTTTCTCAAAGATAATGAGTCTGGGCATCGGGTCATTTGGATTTTGCGAGGCTGCCTTGGGTAAACAAGGAAAACGATAGCTTTGAGTCTTGGGGAAGCAATGGGTCAGGTTAACTCTCTTGTGATTGTAGTGCCATTGACTTTCTGTAATAACTAATGGAACTTGTCAGAAACAAACCTTGTTAGGAGTAATAAGTGTTAATTGAGCTCTCTTCAGTTGCAATCTAAAATTGAATGCTAGAATTACTACTTTGACATTTCTGAGAAGGTGGTAGATTTTTTTTCCCTTGTTTTGTTGTTTGGGTTTTTTTTAAATACTTGACTAATGTGCAAAATACCTAAATATACTGTTTCAGCTGTAAACTTTTGCTACTGCTGAACCTTTTTTGTTTAAAATTGTATTTTGTTTTAGGAAACATCTGATCTTGTGTTGATTTCTAGACATTTTATTTAACACTGACATAAAATGAATATATGAAGAGTCACGTTTCTGATGTACTAGTAAGGTAGTGTTTCCCAATACATTTTATATATATAAAAAGATATATTTTTGAGGTATCTAGAGAAGTATCGGAATCCCTAATTAAAATCCTGTGTAGGAAATGCAGATTGTTAGCTGAATTGTTTTTAGATGGCAGCGAACTTCAAGCAGAGTGTTGATTTTTAGAGCCCACTTGTTTCCAGCACCCTGAAAAACTTCTCAGAATTTAGAGATTGTTCTTCTGAAATGGCATTTTCAAATAGCCACATAGTAGCTGATGCATAATGAATGTATGTATTGTAATGGACCAGAAAGATCTTAAAAGTACATAGCCTGTCATTCTGGGCAGTGTGGATATTGCATGCTTCTCTGGAATTCAGCTTTAACGTTGTTTGAAAATAATCTCTGAGATACCATTATTTGACTTGTTTTGTGGGGTTTTTTTCAACGTCTTAACCTTTTTATGTTTCTGTTTCATTGAATGCTGATTTCTAGAAGTTGATGAGTTTGTAGTTTAAATGCCTCTGTACTTTCTAACAATAGCAAGCTGTTTATGTGCAAAAGAGAGGCCTATTGCAAGACTTAAGAAGAATAATTTGAATTTCATTTAGTGCTGTTCAAATTCAGAAATTTTATATGTGTGTGTATATATATATATATGTATGTATGTATATATGTATATATGTGGCTCACAAACTAAGAAACTTGACCTTCTTTATGCATGTTTTCTGTCATCCTTGGGCATAGCTGGGGAGAATGGTTGACTCTGAAGATAATCTGAGAGGGAATAATTAAGAAACTATCTGGAGGGGCTTAGTTTTTCTGTCACAAAAAGACCAAAATCCAGAATCGTTGTGACCATGAAATGTTGCCTTTTTTCCTCTTCAGATTTGGTTCTGTGTTACGTTGTCATTATGATTAAATAACTGTTTTCCCCGTTAAAGCTGCATTAAAATGATCTATCCTGTGAAGCCATCTTTCACTTTACCTATGGCACTGGTTTTGCTTGTCTATCCAACTGTTTATCTAAAAGATCCCTTCAAGTTTCTACTGGAAGTAGGCTCATCCTATGAAGAGTATGCAACTGGCAATTGATATTAGGGTTGCTAATGCTTCTGGTAGGCATAGTATTTCAAGTAGTGAAATTGCGTGCATAAATAGGCTCAAAGACTTAAAACTTGCTTGTATAGCACAGTGCTATAGCTCTGGGTGGGATTCTAGGTATGACTATAATATTCATTATTAGCACCATACAAATACTGGTCTTGTGGGGTGTTTTCTTAGGTGAGGCTTTTATTTGGGCTCTGGTTTATCGCATGTAGGACTAGTGTCCAACATTGAAGGAATGCTTCGAAGCCTCTTCATTTGAAACTGTCCTCCTGATCCTCTCCAAGTCTGCAGAAAGTATTTTAATTATGTGCTTCTAAAGGATAGATACTATTGCTAGCGTGTTATTTCATGGTTAAATAAATTTGTCTGGCTTGCTTCGTTCTTTGTAAAACAGTTTAGCAGTGGGGGTAAAGTAGTATTTTGCAGAGAAACTCAGGTAATGAAAAAAGCAAATCGAAAATTATATTTAGGACTGTTCTCCTGGCCATAGTGAATAATTAATAATGCTGGAGGTGATGTAAGCAGAGTTGTGCTACATTTGGGAAGAACATTCTGGCTGTGGTATACTCTGTGTTTTTTCCGGTTGTGTTGCAGCTGTTTGCTAGTTTTCCCAATTCTACTAGTGTTTACGTCCTGAAATAGCTCTGCTTGGCTCAGTGGGACTATCTGTAAACCTGGGTGTGTTTACAGGAGGGAATTGACTTCAGTCTATAATAAATGGATACTGAAGTTAGAAGCACCACTTTAAATTCCGTTTTGTATAAGAAAATAATTACTTGTATCAGGAATGACGGGTGAGATCAGTGTAGACCAATATTAGGTTGGGTACTGGGAGAAACAGTGAAACCTCCCACTGCCTTCTGACTCTGCTTTCAGCTTAAGGTCAAAGATCTAGAAGCCTTAAAAGCCTTAGGTCTATATAGAAGCAGGCTCAGTTAATACTCTGTACAAAGCTACTGATACCCACTTTTTGATTGAAGCAGTGAGTAATGGGAAAATATTAGTGTCCTGAGTTTTGTTGGTGATATATGCTTAGCAGGAACTGAGCTGGGAGTAAGCGTGCCTTCCTGTTACAAAGTCTAAACTGGTCTGAGAAGACACTGTTTCTACCTACAGTATTTGCCTGCCTTAAAATCTGTAACTTAGAAGATTAGAGGCTAAATTTTACCTGTTAAACATTTGTACCCATCTGTCACTAATATTAGAAAGCATTTGAAATACAGAAACACTTAACACCCCTTTGACATCTTCCGTTACTTTGGTTTCTCCTTGGAACATTTCCAAGCCCCATCTGTATCTTGCCCCTTACATACTTGGAAGTTGAAGAGTACAGAAGCATTACAGATTTCAGTGACTAACATTTAATGTGGGATGATGTGTTGGCATGTGTTAAAAATAACATCCTTTTAGTTCTTCAGACTTTTTGAGACTTAAAATATATTTATGGGATATCGTGGAGTTTTGTTTTTAAGAATAGATTATAATTTTAAATAAAGATGTAGATTGTTTGTTACTTGAATGAGAACAACTGAGACCTACAAGATGATGTGAACAGGTTTGGGGAACAAAACTTACTTGAAAAAATAGTTTTCTCATCATGTTACTTGAGTGAAGGAAGTTAAGAAAAAGTTAGAGTGAAACCTTGTTTCCAAATATGCCAAAGTACAAATATTTCTGTACTGTGTATTTTTAAGACTAAATTTGGTTATGATTAGATAAGTTTATTTGCAACATAGTGGTATAGTGTGTAGTTTGGCATAGTTTCATATTAAAAAAAAGTCTGTAATGGTTTGTTGATTACTGCCCAGGTGTCTCTAGTTTTACTTCTGGAGCTGGTGAAATCTTCCTGCAGATTTTTTTTTCTTGAGCCATGCATCAAGCTCTGCCCAAAGACAGCATATTCTGCTTAGGCTACCATCCAAAGTTATCAGTTATAGTATAAAAGTAAACAAATTACTCCCCTCTACACCTTTTTATGCTTTTAGTCTGTTCTGCTGCAACTGTCTAAAATCCAAATAGCTAAATTCCCACTTATTTTATCTGCCTTCCAGCACACCTCTGTGGATGGATACACTGAACCACATGTCCAGCCTATCAAGTCAAGTAGCAGACAAAACATCCCTCGATGTAGAAACTCCATTACATCTACCAATGAAGAGCATCCTCACATTGGAAATTATCGCTTACTGAAAACAATAGGAAAAGGAAATTTTGCCAAAGTGAAACTGGCAAGGCATGTGCTTACTGGAAGAGAGGTAAGCCTTTAAAAAAAAAAAAAAAAAAAAAGGCTGTGTTATAGGTTCTCTTTATAATAAGTATTTCTGCTATTCTTTTACCTTTACCTTGTGAATAGAAAAAACACATTTTTTTGTCATCATAAAGGAAGATGCAGAGAGGCTGTTTCAGGATAAAGGAAAAGCTACCTGAAGTGCCTGAGTTTTCTCCCTCTAACCAGTCACCCCTTTTTTTGAAATACAGCTTGGTAGTGGAGAGATCAAAAAGTTTGTGGTGAATCAAGGGGTATTCTGGGGCTGGGAGGGAGTCAGTTCATCCCCAAGCATTTCTAAAACCAGAGAGAAATCTGTTGATAGATATATTTCATTGATGTTGATAGTCTGTTGATAGATGGATAGATAGATCCTTGATATTGAAATCTATTGATAGATCTTGTATTTGGAGGGCCTGGTTTTGCAGTAGACAGGATAACATTGTTCTGTAAAGACACTGACAGAAGTAAAAAACTGATTACTTGGTGGTACCAAGTTCTGAGCTCCTGCTGGTAGATGCTAATAGATAAGGAAATTTTGCTTGATGAAATACATAAAAGCAGATATTCATGTCTTGTAGGCACATCTATGCTTTTGCTCAGAGAGGTGTCATATATTTTTGTTCAGACATTTTTCTGAGTTTAGTAACCTGTGGTTGGTTGTTTTTTCCCAAGGTTGCTGTGAAAATAATAGATAAAACCCAGCTAAATCCTACTAGTCTGCAAAAGGTAAGAATATACCATGACATCTGAAATTCTATAAACAGTTGAACTATGATCTTTTATTTACTTGTCAAAAATATTTGATCCCTTTATCTTGCTAAACAAACAACTTTGTGAATGTATGACCTTGGGAGACAGTGGTATCCTACTGTCTTTGCTATAATGTGCATGTGCAATTTATCTGAGGGCAGTTATTCCGTGTGATTCCTATCTAAGCATTGTTTCTTTGCTCTTCCTTCCTTCTCCAGCTTTACTCTTTACTGACAATAAAATTTGTATCTACTTAGACACATAAGTATTTTGTCTACGTACTAGATCAAGACATATTGATATAAAGGACAGTATTTTTCTTGGATTTTTCTTTAATTTAGTAATTAGTTTATGTGGACTTACAGGAGTGCCAATATTTATGGCTTTTATGTTTTTTACCTTTTGTTTTTATGTTCTTTCAACTTTAATAAAATATTTGTTAAACTCAAGGGACCTTTAGCAATTACTTCTTGTGTACAGAGTTGACGAAATGACTGAACATAATCAGAACATTCTTGTTTGTTGTGCCTGTTGATAGAAATTCGAAAGTCCTTCATAACCATTGTGATAAGTGTTTTAACAAAACCCTGCGGGTTTTTTGTTTGGTTTGGGTATATTTGCTATTTAACTATGCATGTTTAACTCCGATTTGGGCCGAAGAACAAAAGTGTTGTATTGTCCTACTGGAGGTTGCCCATTATAAAAACTTGGGATATTTTTGTTTAGAAATACTAGACTGCTGCTGTCTGTAGCTATAGCATGAGAGGAAGAGGCTAGGGCTTGTTGCTCTTCTTTTATCTCTGGCTGCCATCGCATTCTGTGTAACTTTGGTTATGAGGAGTTATAAACAACTTTGCTTTAACTTATTTTTTTCTTTGATTTCTTTTAATTATTTGATTTAGTTGCTTTAATTTCTCTTCAGAAGTGTTTTTATTTGAGTATGGGTTCTTCAGGATTTTTTTTAATTCAACTTGCTGTGTAGAGTCCATGCAAAAGCTTTACTACCCTTAAGTCCTATGTCCTATATTAAACAAATCTCTTTGCTAATATTTGAGCTAGTGAAGAGGAACACACAGGGGCAGTATGTGACAGAGCATAGTGGGGAAATCCTGTGCTCCTCATGCAGATTGTTTACTACCTAGCTTGGTATTTACACTTGGAGAGCTAGTTGAGTTTGTCTCACTGTTGAGTAACGGGAGGGTAAAAAATGCTAAAACTTTCTGGAAAACTAATCATTAAAAATATACTTCTGGGATAATTGCTGTAATGATAGATTGTATTTCACACACAGATATTCAATAATAATTCAGTAAATCGTTCCAAGTATAAATGAAACTTTCATAGCCTACAAAAGATACTGTCACACTGCACAAGTAGTACAGAAAATACTCACGTAAGAGACATTGCTGCTGTTACTTGTTTTTTGATAACAAGAGAAACATCTTTAGGTACAGTTCGAAGCAGCTTATAGCAGAAGCTGCTATACAGACAGAAGTTAAATTTAGTGATTTAACCACAATTCCATTCTTCAATAACTTCTAGAGATATTTATCCCATGCATCTTCTGCTTACACTGGAAAGTGTGATAATTTGTTGGTGTAAAGTTTTCCTTTGTAACACCTTGATTGTAATTTTGTTTTGAAGCTCTAAATGTCTTCAGCTTCCTAGAATTTCTGAGAATTTTAACTTAAACTGAATATTGGTTCCCTGAAAGCTTTTAAGTAAGCTTAAGCACAGGTTTTGTATAGTCACTCAAGTAGCTGTAGTTTTGTAAAACAAATAAGGGAAGGAGGGTGGTTCATCAACATGCTTAGAATTACTGCTTCTGTTTGATAGGTTATTTAATAAAGCATAGCCATTTAATAAACCAATTAAAAGAATTTCTTCTGTTCTATGAAATCAGTCATCTTTCTGCACTGAACTATTACATAAAGTTTGATTTCTTTATGTAGTACATAGTATCACTCTAATGTGAATTTTTATGATTTTGTCATTGGGGTTATTCTGTACATAGGACTGTTAAGTAGTCAATTTTTTCTTCAAGAGGTAATGTTGGGAATGGCAAGCGGTGAGAGTAGTATTGTTTTAATAGGAACAGACGCTTTTCTAATGAATGATTATAGAGAAATACTGGAGTATGTTACTGCCACAAAAATAGCACTTCTGAGTCTGAACCCATCTAAATTAGCACAGTTGAGAGGGCAGTCTCTAGAACTTCAAAGTTGGTAGATTGTACACAGGTCAGCAAAACTTTTAGGCCTTCAATCGCTATTGATTATTATTAATCAAACAAGACAAATAGATAATGAATTTAGACACAGGGTCATTCACAAAACTATCCCCCTTCCATTCCCTGTAGTATATAGGATACCAAGTGCAAGTTGGTTTTGCAATAGTACTTGCTACTGACCTAATTAAGTAAAATGGGTTGAGGCATCATAGCTTCTGGTGCACTGCTCTGTTTTGTAAACAGAAATATTTCAGTACATACTTAAGTTGCTGAAAGTGTCATACAAACTGGGTCTGTAGTTAGTCACGGGTATGAAAGCAAATGAAGTGTTTAGTTTTTCCTTAGCCATTCTCCGTTGTTATTTATGCCGTATAGTATGGTTAGGGTACTTCACAGACATAGTTATTTTGACTTAAACCATGAAATGTTAGAAGATGACATAAGTAAGCTGACCTTGTGAATTTTTAATTTTGTATCCTTGTGTACACAGTGTGATAGTCTTTAAGTTATATTTCTTGCTTTAGGACCTCTACCTCTTTAAATAGACAAACAATGTTGAATTAAGGGCACTGCTTTTTATTTTGTTTTCAATTTGTTCAGTATATGGTTCCCATCTTACTCAGTGAGTACCAGTTTAGAAGACAGAACTGGCTTTTTTATGAACTTGCTGTCTTGATAGTAACATGTTGTACTGACTGCTTTTTCCACTGTCATGATTGTAATTTGTGCCCAAGTATAAGTATTTGGGTTTCGTCATAACTAGAATTTATATAAAAATAGATGTTCTATTTTCTGCATGTCTGCTACATTGAAAGTGTCGTCTTGTACTGGCTTCACTAGGGATGTTTCTGAAATAGCATTCTGCTGCTCTTCTGCAAACTGCTAGTGCAGCAGAAAGTGCTTTTTTTCATAATAGGTTTCAGATTTTCCCTTTTTAGGGGGTCAGCAGGCTTCTTTTTATTCTCTAAACATTTCTAAAGCCTCAAACTTAGGTTCTTTCTGTTAAGAAAAGCAGAACAGAAGTAAGGAAGTAGTAGAAGACATGGAACAATTCCGATATGTTACCTATTGAAAGCTATGCTTTTTTGCAACACCCCTTCTCAGTAATGGTTTAGAAACTAGAGAATCATTTAAGCATTTCTTTCAAAGCATGGAAAAGCCTTGGTTAACTGAAGAGTTTTAGTTTGATTGTACTGACTATAAATCTTAAACGTAGATGTCAACCTGACAGCAAGTAGAAGTGTTAGCAATGGTGTGACAGAAGATCTTTGTACTTTCTGCAGTCTGTGCCCTGAAAAATGTGAAACTGGAAAAGCAGGAATCAAATTTTCAAGCCTTATGCCTTTTCCATAGGTATGCGTTCTACAAACTGAGTATGGTGCTGGCTGTCTTCTACTGTAAGTGAAGCTATTGAGGCTACAACCTGTTTGCAACAAGGAGATGTTTGTTCAAGAGCTTTTTTGAATGGTAGCACTTGGTTAAGAATGAAGAGTGGTCCTATAAATGTGTGGTGGGGTGGGAGGAGAGAAGTCAGAGAGCGCTTTCACCTGAGAGCACAGTACAATGCTGCTCAAGGAAATATGGGTGTGCTTGAATTCTGAAAGCACTACTGCTTAACAGTAAAATAGATCATTATATGATCCTGCAGCTTGCCTTGTAGCACAAGGAAAACTAATATCACTGTTCTGTCCAGATTTCTCTAAAATTAGCAAACTTGGCTCTGTAGGAAATAACTATGGTCTTGTAGATTTAATAATCTCTTCCTTTGCATATAGAGGTATCCTGTTAGGTATTATTGAGGTGTGTAGTGACTGTTGTTTAAAGATATCCCTGTGTATACATAGGATATTGAGAATAAGGAGTGTTAGAAGGCATACTTCTGCAAGGGGAAAGTGGAGGGTGGGAGTAAGATTTATCCCAGTGTAGAGCTACATGGAATGCAGAGTTGCAGTATAAATTAATTTACCCTAATGCTTGAATGCTGTTAACGCTTATTCAGGGGTCATCATTGTTCAAGGGTTTTCTAGACGTACACATAGAATAATAGAATGGTTTGGGTTGGAAGGGACCTCAAAGATCATCTAGTTCCAACCCCCCTGCCTTGGGCAGGGACACCTCCCACCAGATCAGGTTGCTCAGAGCCCCATCCAACCTGGCCTGGAACACTTCCAGGGAGGAGGCAGCCACAACTTCCCTGGGCAACCTGTGCCAGTGTCTCACCACCCTCACAATAAAGAATTTCTTCCTAATATCTAATCTAAATCTACCCTCTTCCAGTTTAAAGCCATTGCCCCTCGTCCTATCACTACATGTCCTTGTAGAAAGTCCCTCTCCAGCTTTCTTGTAGGCCCTTTCAGGTACTGGAAGATCGCTAAAGGTCTCCCTGGAGCCGTCTCTTCTCCCCTTGGACTTATGGGCCAGGAACTACACAAGGTGTAGTGCAGCTGTGTTTGTGTTCTCTACACAATGCTGTTTCATTATTTCATTTTTTTTCAGCCTTTCAAACAATTTCTTTCTTCTGACCTTCCTGCATTGGAAGGTATTTGTCGTGCCAAGCAGCTTTAGTGAAGCTACTTGACTTAGTTACATAGCAGTATTATGGAACACATAAGTTATGTCTGTCTAATTTGGAAAATGCCTATAGCTGAGTTACTTCAGGATAAGGTCTAAAAACCTTGGTTACTTGAGAAAGAACCAACCCGGTAAACAACTGCTGGAAACTTGTTAGAAGCTGATACCAACAACTGCAAAACATGAACTGTCAGAGGAACACAGATCTCCCAATGAAGAAGGCAATCTTGTGTGCTGTAGTTTGAGTAGCAGGCTGCTTCAGCTTTGTCCATTTCTTGGTCTAAGCTTGCACACATTTCAACCAGCATTAAAAGTGCCGTTGAGTCAAAAACCCTACCTCAGAGCCACTAAATAGCAAGAATTTACCTAAATTCACCTTGTGAGTTTGTTCATTCAGAATTTGCCTTAGAATAGCTACTTTATTTCAAAAGGTTGAGACTAACTGCTTCCTTTTGAGATACTCATAGTGGCTATCAGCACTGTGTACCTGCTTTTGTATGAGAACACATGCTTCAGATTTCAGAAAAAAAATGTCTATAATACAAGACGTAAAAAAATTTATTGCTGTTTGCATGGAATAAGCCGAAGCCCATACTTTGTGTCTTAGTGATGTATTCTGTTTAGAACCAGAGGAAGTAACTACTTCGTTCATATAGCAAAGTACATGCATCAGGCTAGAGGTCAGTAATGGTCTGTCTTCGGGGAAATAGACTTTTATGTACATCTCCTGATGTTCTTCCTTTCTGGAAGAAAAAATTATGGAACAAAATTTCTTGTCACAAGTTGAATCTTAAACCAATTAGTCAACTTCTAAGGACTAAAAAGTCATTTTTAGTGCACCTAATACAATAATGCACATCTATTTTTGCATTTACTATGTGCTTCATGTTACGTGTAAAATTGTGTTTCTTAATTTCAAATCTAGAAAAAACCCAACATTATTTTATTTATAGAAGTACAATATCTTAATCCTGCTTATGAAGACATGCATTCATTGCTGTAACTTTTACACCAGCATTAAAACTGTTAAGTTAATCTTCTAGAAGGAATTGTGGTTTCCCACATACCTGCTTAGAAACTCTTCTGAAGCTGTTGCACTGTGCAGTCTGTTGGTTTAATTTGTTAGCTTTTAACTAATTGATATGGGTTTACCTGAGAAACGTTTTCCTGTGCAACGAATTCAAATACTTTAAAAAAAAAAAATCACAAAGAATAGCTTGGTATGATATTTCTTCATGGCAATAACTGGCTTTTACATCTCCCTTATGAGGAAAGGCTGAGGGAGCTGGGTCTCTTTAGCTTGGAGGAGACGAGGGGTGACCTCATTAATGTTTATAAATATGTAAAGGGTGGGTGTCATGAGGATGGAGCCAGGCTCTTCTCAGTGACATCCAATGACAGGACAAGGGGCAACGGTTACAAGCTGGAACATAGGAGGTTCTGCATAAATGTGAGGAAGAACTTCTTCACAGTGAGGGTAACAGAGCACTGGCACAGGCTGCCCAGGGAGGTTGTGGAGTCTCCTTCTCTGGAGACATTCAGAACCCACCTGGATGCGTTCCTGTGTGACCTGATCTAGGTATTCCTGCTGTGGCAGGGGGGTTGGACTAGATGATCTTTTGAGGTCCCTTCCAGTCCCTAACATTCTGTGATTCTGTGATTTATGAACAAAGAAGAATATTTGCTGAAGTTAATTCTAGTGCATAGTGTGACATAACCATGAGTTATATTTTGAAAACAAGTGAACTACGTTATACTGTTCATGTTTTCTTAAATGCTTTCATAGTCTTTGCTTTCTTCTGAAATTGTTTTAATGGTGGTTATAAGGCAAGTAGACAGTAACTAGCTCAAAATACTTTATTGCAGTTCTATATTTACATTATTAATATTACTTCATCAAAAGGTAAATTTCAATAAGATGTTGCTCTATAGTCCTACTTGTAGAGTATGTGCAGAATTTTAGAAATTACTAAATTGCACAAATGGAGTAAAAAAACAGTGTTGTCTAAGCAAAGTAACTTTAATTTCTCTGAACTTGTGGCCTCACCCATCATGAAATATAAACTAAAGTACAACTCCTTGAGGAGGTGTTTAGTCTCTGGCTTACATCATTGTACCCTTTTGTAAAGGTAGCATCTGAACAAACTGGACTAATTTTGAAAATGGAGAGGTGTCCTCTGAGACATCAGACAAGCAAAACAGCAGCAATGCACTTCTGCATTGAGCCACATTTCTCTATAAGGAGGACAGTAGTGCCAAGTTATTTCCGAAATAGCTAAACATGAGGCTGAAACCAGTGAGTTTTCCTTCCTTTGTTTCAGCATCCTACTTCAGTTCAGCTGTAATATGGGACTAAAGAGCACGCAGCACAGTCATTAGATTTTTCAGTGGGGATGTGCTGTTCACTTGAAGTAAAACAGTGCAAACTTATCAGTATTGACAGCCTCAAGTATAGAGTAACAGAACTATGTAGTCATTTTGGATTCCTTTCGTTTGCCACCTTCACTATGAGCCCCTAGGTTAGTCTTGTTTCACCACTTATTTAATCAGTAAGCCATGAATGTTAGACGTTTGCGTGAAGACCTTGATTCTTGTTTTGGGGGGGGGGAAGTAAACCCACTGTTATCTTAAGTATATACACTTAGAGCTCTAACTTTGTCCAGTTGTTTTTAAATATGTGACTTGGGATCATAAAGCATACTTCAGTAAATCAAATCTTTAGGCCTTGCTGGGGAGAGAGGGGACATCACTTTTTGTGACCCAGTGTAAAATTTGGTAGTTTTGAGAAACATGAACTCACCTGCTTCACCTCTGTGGAGCAGCAGGACTGGAGGACATCAGGATTCCTGGTATCTAATTCCATTTTAAGATCTGTATGTTTGATTTTTTTAATTTTTTTTTTTCCTGTAGTATTACTCCTTGTATTTGCATCTGCAGTTATGTATGCATTCAGGGTAGTTGGCTGAGCTCGCCAGTTGCCAAAGAAATCACAGCAAAGAAGTAATAAAAACTTGTGTGAATAATCCATTGGCTTTGGTCAATGTGAAACTCCAGAGAGGGCTATAAAACTTAGCTGGGTCTGTTTGAATAAAGCTTAAAAATTAGTCTGTTTTTGATATGTAGTTGGTAGTGGTTATCGTTACGCAATGTATAAGATGTAGATGACATTTTCTGAAGTTCACTGCACTATATTTGTTTATATTTTATGCTAATACTATTTTCTTTGGCTTATGCTGTTTCTTTTTGCCATGTAAAATTGTATATCTTGCATAACTTTTCTCCAATAAACACATGCTAAGAAAGTTGTCTTGCTTCCTTGGCAGTTGTTTCGAGAAGTACGAATAATGAAGATATTGAACCATCCCAATATTGGTAGGAGCCCTGCATTTCTGTGAACCTTTTTATTATTATACTTTTTACATTTTACTCTCCTTGTCTTTATTTGAATGTTCTTTACTGCTATGCCTTTGTTCATTAAACTTTTTTGAGATAACAGGACAGTGGGTATTCAGTAAATGCTTCATTGTCTCACCTCCTTTACCAACTCAAGAATTTGGTTGCTTTACCAAACAAGAATTTTGCTCTGAGGAGATAAACTGCTCAGTCCAGGAAATCTGTAAGGAGAGCAGGAGATGCTGAGTGCCCCAGTCTGAGGGACCAAACTCCCCTCTGTCCATGGAAATTAACTCTTGAGGCCAAAAAGCATGAGTTTTTTAGGTGAACGTAGCAAAACTCCATTAGTTGAGTCTAGGAAAGACTCCCGTAGACTGATATTTCCAGAAAATTAGAATTACAAAGTATGTAATTTTCCCTTTCTGCTTTAGTTCTTTCACCTACCCCACAGCTTCAGGGCCCTACTTTGTGATGACAATTTTTCTGGCTGAGGAGGACTGGACAGTCTTGTTCCAGAGACAGTTAATGGTCCTGAATCGGCCAGAGGGCTTGTTGCATACAAGGTATGGATGAGGCGTACAAGTTATTACATGCTAGGCGCTCCCTTCTCATCCCTTGAATTGTTTGTTGCTTTTCCAGCATTCTTAGCTTCTGCTGGTTTTTGTTTTCTTGGGGGTGGTGGTGGGGGTGTGTTTGTTTTAAATGAGTGGTTACTGTTACAATCTGAGGAAAGTCTTTCAGACTTTGTTTCTGGTATCCACTCAGTTTTTAGTTAGTCAGAATCTTGGATTTCTAACTGGGAGCAGTTTACTAGCAAAACAGGGAAGGTTTGTATGATCTTGAAGATGTCTGTGTCAAATGAAACACTAATTGCAGCATGAACTCACCTGTACAGCGTGCGTAAACGTCTGAGAAAATTGTGAATTAATATGCTTTATTATCAACTGTGATTTAGAAATTAATTTTGCCTTTTCCTCCTCAAAAGAATGCTAACCTTAAGGATATAAAGTTTTCGTATGGTTTAGTGTTATTGCTGGCTATAAATTGTACTCACTTCTTGAGTAAGGCTTTTTTGTTTGTCCTGTGCTTTTGCTCCCTGCTGCAATCTGTCATTCATTTTTCTTGCAGTAAAATTATTTGAAGTTATTGAAACTGAAAAGACACTGTATTTGGTAATGGAATATGCCAGTGGGGGTAAGTGGATTCTTAATTCTGCTTTAAGGATAAACTGAAATACAGAAAGCCATGCTGGTTGCATGCCTAGGAACGATTTAAGGATTTTATGGTTAATAGACTGTTCCAATCTGGCCTTCACAACACTTCTAGCAGACCCCCCAGGGCAGACTTTTTTGCTTGCATGAACTTCTTTAAAGTAAACTATTTGGTTTATGCTTAAGGGTAGTTACCATTCTAAGGTTTCTCCTGGCATATCAGGAGATAATCTGGTGCTGATTCTGGCAAAAACCTAGCTCAGTATTTATCTGCTACATTTAGGCAAGCACTGATGCCTCATTTTATCTTGAAAATGTGTGCCAAAGCACTTGGAGGGGCAGGGCGGGGGGATGGAAATAAGGGACACGGGAAAAGGGACCAGGAAGATCAGAAAGAGTGAGGGGGATAGTGGCTGCCTGCTTGAGAAACTGCTTAGCATCCGAATGGGAAATGGTTGAATGTAGGAAGGGAATCCAGATTGCATACAGTAGTGACCAGCTAGGAAAGGCTGCTCGCCAGACAGTGCAAACATGAGGATCTGAAAGGCATTTAAGCAGCTTTATTAGAAAGAGATAAGAAGTGAAGCTGCTAGAGATGTAGAAAACAAATTCGGTATATAAGTAGTTGCATGTTTCCATGGGTGTCTTATATGCAATATGAATTTTTTTTCCAAAAGTAATTTTTTTTTTTTTTTTTGCTTCACAATGTTTTTTAAGCAAACTTATTTTAAAAATTGAAGAAGCCTTTGTATGAAGGGCTCCATTTTTATATTTATTGACTATTACATGTCTGAAAAATGAAATCCAATGCAAACAGTAAAAGGGAATTTTTCCTAGCTGCTTCTATTTCCTTTCCCTTCAAGATGGGACAGGGGAGGGGGTTGTTTTCAAGCATGATTTGATTGTGCATGACAGTCAAAAAATAACACCTGTGCAATCGGACTGATGTTTTTGTCCTTGTCATGGTCAGGAGAGGTGTTTGACTACCTAGTTGCACATGGAAGAATGAAAGAGAAAGAGGCTCGTGCAAAATTCAGGCAGGTATGAAATTAACATTCACTCTTTTGTTTCTATTTATGGTGTTCTCAGATAGACATGTCTGTGAGCATACTTCTTTTACTTTAAAAAAATATTCATTGTTGTGATAATGTTTATTAAAGCTGGAGTGGAAAAAATCCCTGAAGAGAAAAATATCTGCTTCCTACGTACTATCTAAAAATAGTAAGACTGTTTTACATTCTCTTTTTAGTGGATATTCTGAGGAGCCACATTTTATATTGTGACTCACTTGAGGTTTTAATCCTTTTTTGAATATTTTAGAATTCGACAGATGTTTTATCTGGAGATGTTGATATGATGACATGTATTGCTGTGTCATGTCATACTGTTTTGTATGATGGGTATTCTGTAACAGGTTTTTATATTCTTATTACAAATTTTCTCATCTTAATCTTTTTCTTACTTTGTTTTTAGTGTTTATTTTGTGAAAAGCTTTAGTTGGATAAACAAAATTTGGTACTTTTCAGAATTAAGGTATATAATTAACATGTAAAGAAACTGCTTTTAACTTGCTATTTCAGACTTGGTTTTGTTATACCTATGTAAAAGATGTGCATGAAAATGCTGAATGAACTATTCTGTTAGGGATGAATTGCAGAGACACGCTGCAAATGTTTCAGAAGATAAAATCTGAGATGGTACATCCGGCTGTTGTGTTGGGGATGGAATAATTTCCTTTTATAGTTACTGCTATTGGTTGATCTGCATTTAAAATAGATGTTTCTCCTATGACCTTGAGGAGTATGTATTAAACTTTTCTTAATAAGAAAATGAGCTGCTTTTAGGGACTTTTTAGTCTTAGTATATGGAACTTATATGAATATTGTCTAAAATGAAAGCTTTATTTATTGATTTCTTATGTTCTACAAAATTATATCAAGAGCCAAAATTAATAAATTATATACAAAAACTTATGCTGAGATTGAAATAAAATATTTCACTGATCATCTTGGTGTTTCAGATTGTATCTGCTGTGCAGTACTGTCATCAGAAATGCATAGTTCATCGTGATCTTAAGGTAGGCTGTTACGTATTTTTCATTTTGCTGGTTGACAGTACTGACTTAATTTCATTCTGTGTACTTGCCACTGTCTCTGAATGCCTCAAACATGTGAATGAGGGAACTATCACTTATATTTTATTCTCAGTTTCCTGAAGCACAAAAATAATGTCGCTTGCCTGTTGGAACAGGGGAGAGACAAGAACAGTACATCTGTTACTTGCATTCCAGTTTTGGCTTTAAGAAAAAGAATGCTTTCCAAAGAATTGTACCTGCTGGCATGCAAAAATCTATACACTGAAGCTGCAGAAGTTCAGTGATACCAGTCAGCACTACTTAATTAAAATATTCTCAGTTAAAATATATTGCAAGTTACATAAAATGGTCTTTTCTTAGTGATTCATAAGAAATATGTTATGCTTTTAATAAATTTGAACTTCTAGTTTATACTCTAGTGTTTATTTCAGGCAGCAAAATAAATCAAGGGTAAACAGAAATGAGTTAACTTTCTTTTTTTTTGATGCTTTCTAGTAATCTGTTTTTATTAACATACCAGACCATATTAAAGAGTTCAGCAATTGCAGGTACAACCTAAGCCTTCAGTCTGAATTTGTCTTGCCAAGTTTAGATATCATGGGACTTGGACACAAGATCTTCACCCGCTTAAAAGTTGGCTTGTGCTCTTGCTTTGATGTCTTTGTACATTACAAAGCAAACACTGGTGTAGGTTCTTTTTTACCAACGTATCTAAATACTTGTGAAAAGCTGAGATTGGATAATTCCTAAGAGTCTTTTTCACCAGTATCTTTTTTCTTAACTTTCTTATAATACACTGCAGTGTGCTCTCAACAATCTGCCAGCTTCTGCATGTGCATATGGTGGTGGATAATATGTCCTTTTCTCCTGGGTCCTCCCTGCCCCAGGACCATTGTCATCTGATGATGGAGGTGACTGGCCAGCACTATGAAGTCAGAACGCAAGGAAGGAAAGGGCTGGATCTCATTGAAATCTTGATTAAAAAAAATTCCTCCCTCTCTGGCATGGTGGTTTGGAGCCTGTGAATATTTTGTCAAGCTCCCTGGAGCTTGCTGCAGCCATTGTTGTTGAGCTTTACAGAAGACTGCACCTAGGAAACTACCCAAAACTGCTTTGCAGCATTCACGCAGGATCCCTTTTACCATCTGTCACAAGTACTCTGCTGCTGATCTTATTTGCAAGACAGGCAGTCAGGCTCCAAAATTTCTTTGTTTGCTTTTCTCTCTCCGTCTTCTCTTGGATGGAGTTATACTAGACTCATTTGAAAAGTCCAGTGTTAGGTGAGATTGAGAGCCAGTCAGCCTAGCCAATGACAGATATATTCTTCAAAGAAAAAAGTGCTAAATATGTGGCTTTGAGGAGGTGTTCTCACTTCATCTTTCCAAACGTTATGTGTCATCTCTGTCTCATCTCAAACTGTTCTCATGGAGCTGCATAGCAGGAAGAAGCAACTTTAAAGTTGTGTCTGCATTCACATCTGCTTCTGTTGACTTCCTCTGTGGTACCAGCATGCTGACCAAGTGACATTGTTAGCATCAGAAGGCAGATGTCTAGCACCCCTTCAGAGATTTCTGATAAGCCTTTTTGGCTTTAATAACATAAAGGGTAAACTCCATCAAATATAAGTTACTTCAGAGTAAGCCAGGAGGGTGTATAAGAAAATGTGCAAGTTTGTCCAGGCTGCTCTGGCAGAAGAGGAGGGAGTGCAAGGCCTGTGGGTACTAAAACTGTCTGCTTTTAATTTTCTGTGATTGTAAACAGCTTGCGTAGGAAGGGCTGTAACCAATTCCAACTTTGCTCATCCTGTGATGCACAAAACTTATCTTACTTTTTCAGTGACTGTTAATAATTTTTTTGCTCTGAATATGTAACCGACAGGAGCATAGTGTGTTTGGCATATTAAAAAGGATTTTTGGTGGTATTGTTTGAAGTAAGGAACCTAAAAGCACGGGGTATTGGGTAGCAGAGCACTGTTGAACTACGAGGACTATTGTAATCACAGAACAGCTGCAGTGACAGTACTGTTTTCACCACAAGGAAAATGAAGTCTTTGTGCAGTAATGTAGAAGGCTGTCAAATCTGGAAAATATCTCTGTGAGTCTGTCTGCAGGCACATCAGCTGGAACCAGCTGAGATTACGGGTCATGAATTGGGAAAGTAAAATGTTTTCCAGGATAGTTAGTTTGAAAAAATGGGCTGTCTTTTACTCCTGATAAAGGTTAAATTCTGTTGTGCAGCTATTGGCTTGACATACTGGTAGGTAATTGTCTTGTGTTCTGTTCATTGAGTGCAAGTGAAATTATTAAAAATAAAACAAAACCAACAAACAAACAAACTCAAACAAAGTAATGTTTATTCTTTTAATGAAAGCAGCTAACAAATGGATTGCTGCTTCTCTGATCCCAGACTAAGATTATTTTTTTTTTTCCTCTGGGTTCAATTCTGAGTGCAGCATCTGATGAGAGACGTCTGTGTTTAAAACTGTTATCAGTTTCATAACAATTAGGTGAATTCTCTGCTCTGGCTAATGTCTGTCCTGTTGAAAAAGGAGGATTCCTGCACTGCTCAGTGCTGCTCCTCTGTTGCTGATATATACAGATCAGTTAGATGCGTAAACATTGCCCAGTTCTGCTGCACTCCTTGCATAGCATCCTTGCATTTTGAGAAATGCACTTTATTTTTTTTCCCCAGTAATGTATTAGTATTTCTCTAACCTCATTGTTTTAATCTTCTGACTTACCTGTGATACTAAGTATAAGATACTGTTCACTGAATCTCCAGGTTCCTAAATACTTGCATCTCTGTATATGTGATGCATTGCATTCACATGATGATTGCTGCACAGGCATTAATATTCCTAGATTTTTGATACATGTGTTTTTTTAATACACAGTGTAATACTTGAGTGTTAAACACCTTGCTGCTGTTATTGCTAAAGCAAATACTACTAATAAAAGGGAGGTAATTTTTTGGTATAGAATGCTAAGATACAGCATGTAGCTTGAAGTGTTTAATCTTGTAAGCAGAAGAGGTCTTCTTTTTAAGTTTTAAATCCCTTTTAACATTTACCCCACCAAAAATGGTAGATGATGTAAGGGATTAGATTTACACGCCTTAGCATCAGAAGTTGGCATGAACCTGTCAAAAGCTGAAACTGCTATTCTGAGATGTCTAGATAACTTAGTTCAGCTTTAGACTGAGGTATTTCTTTCAGAAAAGAAAATCTTCATAGTTGATTCACTAAATGACTTTCAAATCTGTTTAGCTGCTTTTAACAGTTACATTTTCTGAGTAAACACAGTCAATTTTCCATCTTTGTAATGTATTCAGAGTGATTAATTTCTTTTGTTCTGCAAGAAAGATGCAGATGGTGAACTGTTTTAGAACAGGTAACATGTATTGTTAAATGATACACTGTGATATATTGATCTTATTCTGATACATAAGTTGTCCTTTTCTTCTTTTATTTTTCTCTTAGGCAGAAAACCTTCTACTTGATGCAGATATGAACATTAAAATTGCAGACTTTGGTTTTAGTAACGAATTTACAGTTGGTAATAAACTGGACACATTTTGTGGAAGCCCGCCTTATGCTGCTCCTGAACTTTTCCAAGGAAAGAAATATGATGGCCCTGAAGTGGATGTGTGGAGCCTTGGGGTGATTTTGTACACACTAGTAAGCGGATCATTGCCATTTGATGGTCAGAATCTAAAGGTACAGTTACAATATGAAAGCTTGGCTTTTACTCTCTTTAAATCTTCTATGTCATTAGTAGGCTCACCTTTTAAAACTTTATTTTAAAGGAACTGAGGGAGCGAGTACTGAGAGGCAAGTACCGCATTCCGTTCTATATGTCCACAGACTGTGAAAATCTACTTAAGAAGCTACTGGTACTCAATCCAATAAAACGAGGCAGCTTGGAAGTAAGTAATTTCATCTTGGGGGGAAAAAGGGTTTTCAGATTAAGAAAGAATAAAATACAATAATTGCTTAAGACGACTTTATTTTTCACAATGGGTACTTGCTTCCCGTTTTAAGGGCCCAAAAAGCCTTGTTAAAAAAATAAAATAAAATGAGATGTCCTAGAAACAGTGCAGCTTGAAAATACAAAGTGTTAATGAATAAAAGTGTAACGTGAATTGCAGCTGACTAAAGACTATCATTTAAGAGCATTTCAAAGTGAAAACTGCTCCCACTTGCTTCAGTCAGATAATGGTGCTAGTTTAAAGTGTCTGGAAAGCGGGACAAAGTTGTAAGTAACTTCTGCTTAAGAGTTTTTCGGAAGCACAAAAACAGCAGCAGGCAGTACCATAAGCATTTTTGACTTAACTTACCATTTCCAAAATGACTTCTTAAAAAGGATAAATACAAGAAGAATAACTATGATAGAAAACTGTGGGCTTTTTTGTTTGTTTTAGTGCTGTAATACAGATAAATACTAAGAGCTCTTTGAATGCTAAGCTAATAATAATAAGCTAATAATAATAAGCTAATAAGCTATTTCTGTTCAGTCCCTTCTTTTCTGCCTTCTGGTAGCTTTGTTTCTGAATAGCTGGGAAATTAACATATATAATAACTGTTCTGTTCCTCAGCTAAAATCTGTCTTGAGGATTTCTACTGCGTTATGATTTGGTTTTGGGGTTTTTGTTAGTAATTTAGGTTTTCTCTTCATGGAATGCAGAGAATATCCGTGTGTAATTTCTAAGGTGTCTAAAAGGTTCAGAGTTTTTAAGGGGCTGTTTTGTTCAAGATTGCTGTAGTGGCGTGTACTTGCTGAATAACTCTGGAGCTGATATTTAGCAAATATTCTGTGTAGAGTTCACTCTAAATGCCGCCCTGTTCTATTTTGTGAATTCTTTAACAAAGACAGACTCTTTAAAATAACATCTACTTACCATAGAGATGAAAGTAGAGCAGAAGATAAATAGAACGGTTTTTAAATAGTATTTGCATGAATTAATCACCAGTGACCTTTGCTTCATCTTTCTGTGCATACTTGTGCAGCAGTGGATGGTGTTCTAGAGAATAAATCCCATTTAAGCAGCTTTTTATTTGTAATGGCATGATTTATGCTTTCTGGCATGGGTACTACCTGTGCAAGGAAGCATGCATTTACTGAGCTCTGCCTGCATGCAACTTATTTCCAGCTGTTGCTGGTTTTGTGACTTGTTATAAATAATTTTAACTTGAGTAAAATCTGTGCTGAAGAGAATAGTGAATGGTGGCTGCTACTTTGCTCATATTCACTAATTATGTTGTATTTACTACTGTCTAGAGGACATAGTGATAAGAGCATAGTCACTTTAAGATGTTAGAATGGGGCTTTTCCTGTGTTGTATTTAAGTTTTAAGAAAACTTTAGGGAAGGAGAACTTTAGGAAACTTTAGGGTTTCCTTTTACTGAACTTTCCTCTGGATTTTCAGCAGTTTCTCTTCAGATCTAATTTCACTTCTGTTCTAGATATTGTACTGTTATCCAGTTCTTCTAAAATTCCTTCCTGACCCTGGAGAGAGAGGTTGGGTAGCAGCCTTGCTGGAACAGTGTAGTTGTCAGATTGTGTGGGAGAGACCAAGTAAATGTTATGTGTGACAAGAGGTCTTGAGCCAGTACCAAAGTACTGATGATAATGGGCATTGATCAGTATGCTAATCTGAGGGAGAGAGACATCACAAACTTTTTAAAATGAATGTTCCTGAAATCACATATTGTTTGAATTAGAAAGCTATGGTACGTGGTTTGGAAAGAAGTGACTATTTCTTCTGTCTAAGTACTTCTAAAAATACACATTTAGAATGAAAGTATATATTTATTAGAAGTTTCTAAAAGTGGAAAGACAATGTCATCTTAGGTGAAAAGGATTTTTGTTTGTGCTTTGTCTTTAATTATTTGCTCAGTCCCAGACATACACCCGCTCAGTTCCCGTGCATCTTTTTCCCAGACTGTCCAATAGGATGTTTGTCAATGTCAGTAGCATCAAAGCTGAGACTGACACAGGATCAGCACCATATGGGTTAAGCTTAGCACTTTGCTTCTGGTAAGGACCAGGCAGATTTTTACTATAATTGTTTGTCGAGACTTTTTCATGGCTGCAGCAAAGAGAAAACATTTTAGAAGCAAGAGAATGTTGCTGTAAAACAGTAAATCTCCACAGGAAGCGATGGGAAAAATGCATTGTCAGAAAATATGTGGATTTCTCTTAACTATCAGGATTTCAGCAAATTCCTTCTCCTCTTCCAGTCTTCAGTTCTTTGCAAAGCAACACTATGTGAAATTCCCACAGAGCAGACTTACGCTTACAAAGAGTAATAAAGCAATTTTGAGACAAACAGAGCTTGAGCCAGGCCAGATGTTTTTTTTGTTTGTTTGTTTGTTTGTTTTTTAGTTTTCCTGAAAATTGAAGGAAACCTCATCAATAATTGGTTAAAATTCAGTTTGGGTTGATCTTTAAGAATTACAGTTTGGGTCAGATCTTTCAATACCCTGACCAAGGCTGCTGCTATTTAATCAGGTGACTGGAAGCCCAGCTGAACTTACACAGATGTAGTATTGATCCTGGAATTGGATCATGTGTGTCACTTCAAAATGCTTGATTTTAAGAGCCTGTTTTAAGAGTTGTACAATAACTCAGTACACCTATGAGAGATCCATGTATTTAAAAGACAGAAGCTAGCAAAAGTTTAGATATTTAACAGATGGAAACCTAGAGCAGATTACATTGAACTGTAGATCCACCTACTGAACAGATATGAAAAACTGTACACAAGAGTTGTTGGGTTTGCCTGTTAATTCAATAAGCATCAAGAAAGGGAGGTAGGATTTGAGCAGTGTGATTCCTGTCATCCAAACACCTCATCATGCTCAAACTTTAGATTTAATTAACAGTATCTTTGAAAAAATGTAATTGCAGATACTGCATAGTACTCCTTGGGAAGTCTACCATGTTACTACAAGGCTCCAAATACATAACCAAAGTCTATTGTCAAATAGACTCATGCTCAGTGTGTCAGAAATGCCATATAGCAATATGTATTCACAATCCCTTCCCCTTTATCCTCCTCAAAAGCCAAAAAATCAATTCTGTGGCAGAACCTTGAACAAATCTTGAAGTGTTATTGTCAGCAAAATGTTAACTGGCCATAGTACAAAGTTCTGTATTGTTCTTGTAAGGATACAGTTATCTGGGTCTGTAATTTGGTAGAAGCACTACATACAAATAATTTGGTTATATAAATGGAAAATTAAGTCTTTTGCTCTTTGTGAGAAATAACTTAATTCAGTGTTTGTGAGGCATATTTTGGAGCCTGTGGGAAACAACTTGCTGACACTTGTTTCACTCTTCTGTCAATCTAGTGAGCAATATTAGCATATGTCCCTAAAGAGGCATGTGTGCCTGTTGCTGTAGGAGGGAAAATGTTTTTAGCCATTTTTAAAAAGGATGAATATGTCCTTAAGGAGAAATTGAGGTGGTGGTTAGGGATTCCAGCTGATCAATCTTGCAGACATATAAAAGATCAGACCACAGCAGAATGAAATTCTCCAAATAATGCAGGAGAAAAATTTTAAAGTACGTATCTGTATGGCATTGAGAAAGTTAAAGAGGTATTTCTCCCTCCAGCCAAGCTGTGAACATATTTAGGTCAAGTGCAGTGTGAAGATCCATAGGAAAAAATGACCAGTTGGCATCACGATATTGGCACAAATGACTGTAGGAAGCATCAGCACGCTCCTGAAATATTCCTTAGTTTCTGAACACTTCCTTTGTTATTATTTGAAGGAGTTATTTATTGTGATAGCAGTAACATCTAGGGATCTTAACCAAGATTAGGGCATGAGTGTCAGGCACTCAGCAAGACGATATTGAGACAGTGAAAGTGAAGGGGACAAAATGAAAGATTTTTGTGTGTTGGAAGTGCAGGTTTTTGCTCTTGGTAGTTTTTCTGGTATTTGTGGGGGGGGGTTGTATTGTAAAGGGTAAATAGTAGGGGGAAATAAACTAATGGAAACAAAAGTATGTGAAAGATAAAAGAAGAAACTGGAAGATGGGAGGGAAAGAGCAGCATTCAGATTATTATGAATTTTAAGTTGCTTTTCCCTGGACCAGCTATCACAGATTAAATTGGGTATGGTAAATGGCATATTGACCTAAAGCTCATTTCTTTTCTTAGCAAATTATGAAGGACCGGTGGATGAATGTTGGCCATGAAGAAGAAGAACTAAAGCCATATACTGAGCCTGAACCAGATTTTAATGACACCAAGAGGATAGGTAAGACTTTTACAAGGATGTTGCATCTGGTGTACATAGGTAATTTTATCTCCTTGTAACTGCTGTTGTGATTTCACTGAGCTGACATGAATCTAGAACAGCCAAAGACAAATCAGATTACAGAACTCAACAAGCAGAAGGAAACAGAATTTTCTATCAGAGCAAATATTTTTATCTGCCATGGTAATGTATCTAGCTTTCTTTATTTTTAGACATTATGGTCACAATGGGCTTTTCAAGAGAAGAAATCCATGAATCTTTAGTAAACCAAAAGTATGACGAAGTCATGGCTACTTACCTGCTTCTAGGTAGAAAACCACCTGAAGTAAGTGCTGCCTAATTTACATCTTTTATTTTGGCCTTTATATCTGGCTGGGTTGAATATGCTGGTTGTCGATGTTTTATAAACTACTTTGTAACATCTTTTAAAAAAAAAAATTGTAATTGGTAACTTATTAATGTCTTCTCCTTTTCATATCTTCTTGGGTAGCTTGCTAGTTCCCACATGAAGAAATAGATTGAATATAATATCTTCATATTTGCTTGTAAATATGTTTAATTACTTTTTTTAAAAGCTAGCTGGTTATTTGAAGTGATGTGACTTTTAAGTGCCGAGTCTTCTTCCTGTCATGTGTTTACAGTTAAAATTTGAAATAGTTAATTTGACTAGAGCAATTATTCTTGTAACTGTTAAATGTGACATCCTTTATTCCTCAGAAATCTACTCATCCTTTCTCATTGGTATACTGTATTATAGTATATTTTATTATTTAATAAATAATTGCACTGTAGTCATTAATAGATTTACAATAGAAAATCTTTTGACTGTTTTGGAACTAGAGGGATCTCTAGATCTTTTGGGACCATGGGGGTTTTGAAGAAATCAAGCTGAGACCAACCAAGGCTTTCTTTTTGAAGGAATTTATTTCCTGCTGCTTCAATGGCCTTCCTTCAGCTCTAAGATAGTGTCGATCTGATATGTGCATCCTTGAGTGCGTTTTCCAAGTGCATCTGTGAACCAGAATTCCCTTGTGATGGCAGAGCATGGAGGGAATCTGTCTAAAATGATTTTGACTCAAACTGCTTGGAAGAGGATATTTATCTTTTCCACTGCTCTTACTTACAGTTTATGCTTCTTCGATGTCGATAAACCAGTGGCTGAGTTACACACCGTATAAAAACGTGTTGAAGGGCCATAAAGAATCCTTGAATCAGTAGTACTTGCTTTTTTTTCCCTTCTGACTCAGTCCAATGTGCTTTGAAATGGTTCAAAAGCTATAAATGCTCTTTAAGCTTTAAAAAAATAAAAAAGGCCGAGGGAGCCATTCTTTGGCTCTGGATTTAAAATAGCAGGTTTTTTTACTGTCAAGATTCTTCTAATTTTATTTCGAGCATTCATTAACTTCTTAGCTTTAGCTGTGTGATTTTAAAGCACATTAAACACAGATGAAGTGATAAAATTTATCTTGAAGAAAGTTAAGCTCTGGATACAATTTTAAATTTTAGAAAAATGCCTTTGACTGGGACTCTTCACTTTATTATGCCATAAAAGTACCAGTAATGTTGAATTTTGTTTATACTTTGAAAAACTCTTTTTCTTGTAGTTTGAAGGAGGCGAGTCCTTGTCCAGCAGCAACTTGGGTCAAAGGTCTCGTCCTAGCAGTGACCTCAACAACAGTTCTGTGCAGTCTCCCGCGCACTTGAAGGTCCAAAGGAGTATATCAACTAATCAGAAGCAACGGCGATTCAGTGATCATGGTGGGGATGACATTCCAACAAGTAAAGTAACATACACAATTTAAGTCTGAATGTGCAGTGTTTTGTGAACCTGGCAGGTCCACCACTCTGTGCATTTGTTGTGTATCTCATTGTGCTCCGCTGTGATGCTTTTATTTGTATAAACGCTTCTATGGTAAATCTGGGTCAATGTAATTTACAGGTGTAATTTTAATTACTTACTTGGTTGACTCAGTAAATAAAAGCTTGAGGATGTTTCCTGCTTAGGAAGTTATGGCAAAACATTGGATAAACTCAAAGGCTGCAAACCATTATGTTTATCAGTACATTTGGAGTTGGGGCCAAATTGTTTGTTTCCCAGAGACAACAATTTTACTAAGTATTCAGGAAACATTGTCAGATGAAAGTGGTTACATCGAAAAGGAGTATGCATTTAAAACATTGAATGAAAGGTGATTTTTTTTTGTTTTGTTTTGTTTTGTTTTTGTTTTCCTCTCAAAGAGAACTATCATATTACTAGAAATATTTCTAAAATATCTGGCCCTTTTCTCTGCCTAGTTTACATTGTTCTTTCTAATTTTTTTCCCAGTACTATTCTTCCTCTGTTGTTGTTTTTTCCAAAAAAGTAACCGATATTGTGAAGATCATGTCATTTTACTTCAAGGGAATGTAAAATTCTACTGATGGAGGATTTGCCCTAAAGCATTTTAAAAAATTATGAGGGGGGAAAGAACTTTATTTTTTCCAAGTATAAACATGCTTTTAAACAAAGTAGTTCTAGGATTTTCAGGGGAAAAAAAGACCTTTCATAGTGTTTAGAGGAAAAGATATGTGGTAAAAATTACCAAAAATACTAATTTTAAAAGTATCCTCTAATTCCTTTTTTCATAATATTGCACGAATTGCATGGGTTTAAAATGAGATTTAAAATATTCTCCCAGGTTCTACATATTGATATGAAATGGGAACTAATTCTAAACTGCAAATTGGTAATGAAGAGACAGTGGGTAAAAAGAACATAGGCTGGTGTATGTGCTGAGTTTGTAGTCATAGTTGTTCAGATGCTTTTTTTGGTCTCGGGGAATTATATTTAGACTATTTTGGCCAAGAAAAATGCAGTGATTATTTTTAGGTATTTATTAATACTGTTTTTATTTGACAGTTGGCCCTTCAATTCCTCCTGCTGTGTCATACACAAAAAGGGCTCAGGCAAATAGCGTGGAAAGTGAACAGAAAGAAGACTGGGACAAAGATGTCTCACGCAAACTTAGCAGCACTACAGTGGGATCCAAAGGAGAGATGACTGCAAGTCCACTTGTGGGTCCAGACAGAAAGAAATCAACTGCAGTTCCCAGTGTGAGTGTGTGCGCTTTTGGCTTGTTATATTTATTTTTCCCTATTTATACAAAATCTGCAGCATAAGGTTACTGTAGACATAATGGTTACTGAATAAGCCACTAAGTCTATTTCTGGTAACTTTTACTGGCAGACAGAAATAGGCTACAGTGGATGTCTTTTAAAATAAACCTTTCCCTTCCCCCTACAATTTTACTTTTTCTAACACTAACGTAACAGTAAGCAGCAGAATGTCTGCACTTGGGCAAACTGAAGATCTGTCAAGACAAATAGTGGATATTTAGGGAAAGAACGTAAGAACAGAGCCAATAGGGAGTGTTCTTTTTCTGGTTTCTAATGCTTGTGTATCTACAAGGAAGTCAAGGGACTTCCTGAATCAAAGATTTCATCTGAATAATCCTATGTAATATCCCCCCTGAACTTTTTCTCTGTAAATTTGTCTGTTTAGCTTTCTGATACCAGTTCATTTTGGACTTCTGAAATGGGGTGAGGTGATGGGCGGCAACCCATTTGTTCCCTGTTGATGTTATGAGTTACAACCTGGTTGTTATTAAGAAATCATTAATTTGCCAGTTCTTCTGTTATGGTATCATTCATAATTTTGTAAACCACTATCATATTGCTGCCTCAGACATCTTTGTTCCAAATAGGAGAGTCTGTCTCTCCTAATGTGAAAGCATCTACTTTGCCTTGTGGAAGTTCATGCGCAGTAATACCAGTATTTAGGATACACACTGAAAAAATATTGCATAATGTTTAAACAGCTACTTGGGAGCAAGAGTTCGTGTGGGGCAAAAAAAGGAAATACACATGAATCCTAATTTAAGATTTAAGTATATTTGTTGCTATTTAAGAAACATGCTATATTAAATAAAAAAATTCTGGCCATCTTTTAGTACAGTAGACTGGCAGTAGGAATTCTCATTGTCCTTCGGGATTCTGTGTGCTGGATCCCATCTTGAATGTTCTGGGAAGATAAAATGCATTTCTACTAAAATTCTCTTTCAACAAAATAAATTCTGAAGTTTGTTTAACTCTTAATGTTCTGCAGGCTGTGTCTGGTATACGTCCGCAGGTGCTTTAAACATTTTTTTCAAATTTTAAATATTTTTTTTTCCACCAACAAAGTCTTTGAAAGTATGGCTGTGTGGATTGCATGCAGGAACTTCGAGTCTTCTAAGATCAGATGTTGTATCTTAACTTTCCCAAAACTGTATTGGCCCAAAGCTGATTACAGTCATGTATGGTACAAGCTGATATGTCAAAAGCATTGTGAGAACTAATTAAATGGAGTATCTTTGCTATGAGAAATGAGAAAATTATTTACTTGCTAATGGTTGCTTCAGTGTTTGTACATTTTTAGCTCTGTTACTGGTTTTGGGGACTTTGTGAAAGGCATTTGTTTTTTAAAACTCAAACATTTAAAATGAGCATAGCTAATTTAATGTGGATAATTTTAAAATACTTCTGTGTAACTTTGAGGGAAACATGTTAGGGAAGACAGGATTTCTTAAAAACTTATTTATCACCTTCAGTCATACTAGTCTAACTTACAAGAGTTTAATTTTAAAAACAGTTACTGCAGTTGTTAGTCTTCCTTTAGAATTGAAACAGTTTAGTATCGCCCCACAGAGACTACTGAATAATGCTGAAAAGCTGTCAATGAAGCAGACCTAAACACACAGTAAATCTTGCAGAGTTCATGATATCCTACAGTACCTGAGTTTAGTGTATTTGAAGTCTTTTGCCAGCGTGCATCAGTATGTAATGTTAGCACTTTGCAAACCTTTCCCACCCCAAATTCAATGTGGTGTACTGTAGTAAAAACAGAATCGTACATCACGTAACTGAAAGTCAGTCTTCAGCAGCTAATCTGTGCATGGCCAGGGTAGGAGGAGAACGTAAGTATTTTATGAAGCATGTGCAAACTGAAATTAGTAACAGAAGGAAAGTCCCGTCAGTATTCATTGCTACAAGACCTATTTGCCATGTTGTCTACGTCATAATTTCTGGGTTGACTGACAGATCGATAATCTTCTCATTTTTGTCTTGAAAACTCTTTTGACAGGGGGCAGCAAGCTGTAAGGCTGGAGCTCTAGCTGGCAACTTAATCTGGACAGGGAAGCCATTCAACCAGCCAGATAGATGTGTTCTCTGGGATTCCTTTGAGCCCAGAGACGAACAGTTCAGTAACACAGTATGTGGGAATTGGATAATAATGCTTAGTAAAGCAAGTGTCAGTAAAATTAAATTTCTCTACATTTTCTTTTTGTGTACTATCAATGGTACAGTAATGAGATGGTGAATGAGCTATTGGAAATGATGATGATATAAATGATTTGTGTCAACAGATTAACCTAGTACATTTGAAGACATTTAAGAATATACATAAGCAGCTGTAACTCTTTTTTGATTTGCTTCCAGTGCTTACATTTTTGTACAAGATAATATACAGTAGAAGAAAGTATTTAATTTAATTTTAGTCTTAATTTTCTTCTAGAATAATGTATTTTCTGGTAGTGGCATGACAAGGAGGAACACTTATGTTTGTGAACGTTCTTCAGATCGCTATTCTGCAATACAGAATGGGAAGGACAACAGGTATTCTTGTGATGAAATTTATAACTAAATGTGTAGATCTGCCTTGCCTCTTTTTATGGAATGACTTTTACTACCAAGGGTTGTCTCCCAGCACAGTGTAAAGTAACTGTGCTCACAACTAAGTAGGCAGTTCTGCTTTGGAGCACTTCAGATGGATTGCCCTAACAGTGTAGCCTGATCCTTTTTTCATTTCTCATTGTAATAACTCAAAAAGTTGAAATTGTTAAGAACTGTTGATCTTTTCTATATCAATTTTTAGCCTAAATAATATTTTAGTGGTGATGGTAACCAATTTGTATCTGTATGAGGGATGATAATTACACCCCATTTAGTACGTTTTGTTGAATACTATTGTACTTAACACTGCCCTAATTACTTTTTAAAAAATATGTTCTTTATTCATCCTTGGTGTTAGTTAACCCCTGTACCTGACTGCAAAATAAAACACTGGTTTTACTGGGAAGTAATAAAAACTGGAGGTTTTCTTAAGTTTAAAGCAATAGATTCTAGTCTGACATTTTCTTTTAAGCTATTGAAATAACACAGTTAAGGTAAAATGAATCAAAAAATCCCTAACATAATCTAGTAAAGTAGTTTGGTTTTGTTTCCTGTCTTAGTGTTTGAATTTTTTAATGATGCATTTAATTTTGTAAATGGGGAAAGTATAGGGTTATTGATCTATATTAAAATGATGAGCTATGGAATGTGTAAAGTACAGCTATGTAAATTGCTTTAAAGAGGTATGTTTAAAAGCAGAAAACTAATTTTCAGTATTTAATTAATTCCAAATCATTAGATGGGTGTTTTAAAAAGTGTCTTTCCAAATTTTTGTGTATAGTTCAAAATACTTGAACAAAGTTTGTAACAACTCTTTTTTAAAAAGAAAGAAGATAACATGTTTTTTTAGATTTAGGGTTAAAACATGTACTAGAATCATTTTTCTGATCTCACAAAGATTGATAAAAGTTTTTCTTTCAATAGATTTAATACCAGAAACACTATAATGAGAAGGGGTTTTATTTTAAAGTTTTTAATTGTACAATTTATATTTAATTTTTTTCTGTATTGTTGAAAAGACAGACAACTCTTAATGCCTATTCCTTTCATCAGTGCAATGAACATGCTCAGCTCTTTGAAAAATGAAGGAGAAGAATTTTCTTTTGAGTTGTATATTTGCCTTTCCTACAATACATTGTGTTGCAGTTGAATTTGGATTTGGTGTAGCTGAACATCCTGTGCCATTGGATTATTCATCCAAAATCTTTAACTCTTTGCCACAGATATTATTTAGCTTTGTGTCTGTTGGTTGTTGCTAGTACATTTTTAAATGCAATTTCATTTATGCTTGTAGAGACAAAGCTGTAGTTTGCCTTAAGTCATTTGACTTTGGTTTTAAAATTAGTAACATAGTAGTTTTGCCACTGCTTCCCTCCCTTCCGTGCCACTTAGGCAAAGCAGAAATAAAAGTACCAGTAGAAGGAACTGTATCTTGAAAGGGTTGGCTCAGCCTAGCAGTGGCTGGGATAGTCCACAGGAGAAGTACTTTTACTTTTTACTTTAGGTGACTAAGGCAGCCTGGTCACTCAGTCTTCTGGTTATTTAAACAGCACTTGCTATGTTCTAAAAGAAAATATTAGTTGCTATTTTCCCTGTTTTCTATGGGGTTTTACACTAACTTTTCTTTTCCCTTTCCATTGGCCAACCCTCCTGCCTTGCTGGCATGGTAAAAGCCTAACAGAAATGTCTGCGAGTAGCACACCTTCTGCAGGCTCTGCAGTAGCTTCTGTATCAACACGGCCTCGACATCAAAAGTCCATGTCTGCCTCTGGTCATCCTATAAAAGTCACGCTGCCAACCATCAAAGATGGCACTGAAGCTTACCGACCCAGGTAATAAATTGATTATTATTTCTTTAATGCTATGCACTTTTAAAATGTTGTTGTTCAGTTCATGGTGTGCTTCAATATGTTTGTAACCTATTTGAAACTGTCACATTGCATTCTGTTTCAACCAGTAGTATACTCAAGTAGTGTGGGTGTTACGGATAATTTAGGCCTGATTTTGTTCAGCACGCGTTTGCCTACAGTCAACGAAGTTCCTTGACTGCCTCCCTCTGGAAGCTTCTGGAAAACTCAAGTAGCTAAAATTCTACTTAATCTAGATAGCACCATACAGTACAGACCACCATAAATTCAAATTAAATACTGAAATGTTATCCTCTTGGTTTTGTAGATTGCTAGGCTCGTTTCTGTCTAAAAGCACCGTAGTATAGTTGCTCTTACTATTAACTGCCCAAATAGCTTTATACATTTATGTGTGCCAGATGATTACTTCTTAAGAAATATCTGTTAAGTTTTTGGAGTGCTTGTGTGTTAAAGGTTTCGATGAACATATTTTTCCAGAAGAGGGCAGGGAACACTTTCAGATCTTACTACAGACTTTTCTACCTTTTTCCTTTGTTCTGTTATCTGTGTTTTTAACTGTTCTAAATACTTGAGATAATTTGATTTTACAATGAAAATATCTCTTGATTATTTCTAAGTATCAATCATAAAAGCAAACCAGTAGCAGATTCAGGTTTTTAAAAAAATGAAGAGCAGGGTTTTTTTCCTATCTTTGAGAACTGGTTGTCATGTAGGAGGGTTTCTAGCATAGTCTTGCGCTTTATTTATGCTTCTGTTTTCCCAGCAGTGCAACTCAAAGAGTGCCTGCTGCTTCCCCGTCTGCTCATAGTATTAGCACTACCACTCCAGACCGAACCCGCTTTCCTCGGGGGAGTTCAAGTCGAAGCACTTTCCATGGTGAGCAGCTAAGGGAGCGGCGTAATGCCACTTACAATGGACCGCCCGCCTCACCATCACATGAAACCGGTGCTTTTGCACATGCTAGAAGAGGGACATCAACTGGTATAATAAGCAAGATAACTTCCAAGTTTGTTCGCAGGTTAGTACCTCGATTTTTAAGAGAAAAGCCCAGCCTATAACTAGGGCCGTAATTGCAAAGTCATTGAGAATTTCCAGTAATGTAAAGTAAATGTAAATTTAGTTAGAAAGCTGCTTGTTTTGTGTGTTCCTTCCAGAACCTGCCTTGTTTTACTTCTCTGTGTGTATTGTAACCATTATGTTTGACCAGCTGTTCTTCTCCTTTATCTTAAAGGAGCAAGAGAACACTACTCAAAATATATTTTTGTTTATGTTTTACAGCTAAAACACAAAGGTGCTACAATTAAGATAAAATCAAATGAACTTAAATACTGAAAGCAGTGACTTAAAAATGAGTCGTTATTTAATGGTACCAATATTTTACTTTTTTATCTGGGTGTAGTTTGTTGCAAGGCCTAGATTTATGATGATTTTATTGCTATGCTTAGAGGGAATTGGTGTTTGCAAATTATTTCAGGGAATTCTAACATCTGTAAGTAAATGAGAAGATTAGAAGCAGGCAGAAGTCTGGATGTCTGGAAATACTAATATTTCAGTATCATGTAGCCTCTGTTATCATGTTATCAGCTTCTTCAAATGCAAGTTCAGGATTCTGAAAGAAGAAAACTCGCACATCCTGGATATGCATTCATTCCTCTTATGATGCTGACAGTAATAATATTGTGAGGAGAGGTGCTGGGAAAGATTTTCATATACACCATTTAATATCAAGTGACTGTTGACTTAGCAGTCACAATAGCTTTCCCAAAAGGGGACTTAATTTTCAGTTTGTCTCTTTCTAATAGAGATTTACCTGTAATTCTTAAGCCTATTTATGGATGTGCCCTTACTGCATTAATGTCAGTTCTACAACAATTAGATCTTGTAAACCTCAATTTTCATGCAGAATATATATGCTGTTATGTACTGAATCTTATCATTTGTGTGTTAAAAAAATAAAAAAGGATAAATTCAAAGCTAGTTAAGCTAGTAGTTGCAAATTTGTAAGTAAAATAATATGATCTAGGTATTCCTGCTCTGGCAGGGGGATTGGACTAGATGATCTTTTGAGGTCCCTTCCAATCCCTGACATTCTGTGATTCTGTGATATTACAAGGAGAAAGAGAGAAAGCTAGAAGTGCAGTGATGTTCCTCATAAAACTGAATTAACTCAGCGTGCCGACAGTGCATCAGTGTGTATCTAAGCAATACCTCTTATGATGACTTAAAAAAAGAAGCATGTGAATGATTTTCTTTTTTCAGAAACCTGAAGATACAGGACTGTGATCTTCCATTATTAGTATCTCCAGCACATACATAGTTGGGGGGGAGAGAGAGTCTGTTCTCTAATTTTAAAAAGAGAAAAAAAAGTTACAATGAAGTTAGTCAACTGTGCTGTCAGTGTAGATTTCATAAGGGAAAGAAGGTATTTTCTGTTAAGTAACTAACCAATGTCAAGAGCACGGGCTGGGGTTTTTTGCATTATAATTCATTGTTATTGGGAAGGAACTGTATCTTGAATTTTTTTTTGAAGAGTCGGATCAAAGAAATATTATTTTCATTATCTTAAATTACAATATTAAAATAATATTGTAAGCTATGTATTTAGAATTAATATATTGTAAATTGATGTATTTTTAAATGATCTTTACTACGGAACATTTTTATACCATTTTCTATTACGTTTTATACTGCTAAAAGTACATTTTCCTGTAGTGAAGGCCTTGTAGGGCTTTTGTCTGGCTTGTTGCTGGTGATGGTGGGGTTTTTTGTTTGTGTTTTGTTGTGATGGTTGGTTGGGTTTTTTTAACTTTGAGACTTCTAGTGGCTGGGATTACATGGATGGAGGTTATGGGGGGATTGCTATTTTAGCTGAATCACATAACTGCATGCCTTTTAACTTCTGTACTGTTCAGGAAATAATGTTTTAAAGCATACTTTGAGTAGAAGGTGTCATGAAAGACTTTTTTGACTTTATCTTTTGGCAAAGGTAAATGGCTTTTTAGGTAAGTATATAAAACAAATGCATAATGAGAATGCTTAATCAATAAGATATCGATTGTCATTGTGTCAATGGTTTATGTCAAATGATACTTCTGATGTTAGTTACTAAAGTATTTGTGTTTTGAAGGTATTATATTAATTAGCTAATTGAAATTGAGTGTGAAAATGTTTGTACAGCAGCACTAGGAACGTACCTAAGTGGCTTATACAATCTATGAATATTTTTCAAGTTGCTTCAGACTAAAAAGGCATAATACAAAACACTTCCTTGGTAAAGTACAGCTCTAATTCAACAAAATAAAAAAGATATGTTTAACCTCAAGCTCACTGGGAATTTTACCAAAGTCGATGTAACAGCTGATTTGCTTAAAGTTAAGCAGATGTTGAAGTAACCTTTCTGAGCTAGGCTTCAAACATTTGGTCTTGCAAACTCTTAGGCACGTCTTATTACTTGAGTATGCTTAAGCATGGGAATGTACCTAAGTGCTTTCAGGACTGAGGTCTAAAGGCCTGGCCCAGAAGGGTTGCAGAGTGAAGGTCCCCTGGACCACCTTGATCGACTGCTCCTCTGTGCTTGCTGGAATTACATGTGGCTCTGTCTGCAGGAGGCTGGGAACAACGTGTTAATTTTACCACCAGTTTAAAAAAACCAAACATTTAAACAGCTACATGTCAGAGCTGAAAGAAGTTAAGGTATCATAAAGGAAAATTAAAATTACAGTTGTGAAATAATACTATTAAACAGTATTAGGCTTGACATTATTATACTGGGTTTTGGGGGTTTTTTTGTTCGGTAGTTGTTTAACATTGTTCTAGATGTAGGTTTTCTTAACTTTTATTTTTCACCTTTATCATTGAATCTCAACCTTAACTTTGTTTTGAGGGATCCAAGTGAAGGCGAAGCCAGTGGCAGAACTGACACCTCAAGGTGAGGAGCCACTATTAATACTTCGCTCCTAGGTCTTTCGCATCAAGGTTTAAGTGATTTCTTAAAGACTTTTAATCAGGATGTAAAGTAGAATAGTGCTTAAGTAATCTGTATTTCAAAAATGTTTTTTATTTGGGGGGAGGGGGTTTTGGTGAGGTCCTTTATCCCTCATTTTTGCTTTCTTGCGAAGTATTTAATATAAAACTTTATGTAAGCACATTCCTTTGAATAATAAAGCCCCTTGTAGGAGTTAACCAATCATTTAGGCACTTAAAATCATGTTTGGGCTTATAAATATTAATGGTGTTTACTTTTGGTTTCAGTGGAAAATGTAGTATACTTTGTGTGTGTCCATGTGTATATATGTATATATTAAAATTTTATTATAGTTACATACTGTGTTCATTACTAAAGCTGCTGTTTGCCAGAAGTAAACACCTTATACTCCCTGAGAAATGAATGTCACTTTGCACTGAGAAATGACATTCAGACAAAAAGGGTGATGACTGCTAAATATTGAATTTGTATGGCAGCTGCTGTACACAAATCTGTAGATGCTTTCTTAGCAATAAAGCATTCCTTCATATGCTCATTTTCCAGTATATCTGCTCTTTCGCCATGTTTTCAGCATCTGGTTCTGCATTTTTGGTGTGCTTAGCACAGTGCATAACTTTTTATTTTTATGCTCTCTAACGAACAGGCATTGTAGTTTGCATTCTAAACTGGTCACTTACAGAAAGTATTGACTTAGTTTTCAAAACAGAAAGCCTTTATTTAAAAAAAAGCATCACATTCTTAATAGGATACGTTGTACAATACACAATGCATTTTATCTACATTAGCCCTTTTCAATTCAAAGTATTAGCTGTCGAATTATTGACATGGAAAGGGAAAAGAGATTAATCAAATGTTCAAATGACATGAAGTGTGAAGTTGCTTTCAGCTCTTGCTTTCATTCTCTAGCTTCCTCTACTTTTTGTCATCCTACAGTGTCTGTTTTGGGCTAAAAGTCGTTTGAGATCTTATCCCTGCCATGCTCTATCCCATAATATCGATGTGGTTCTCTGGGGATCACACTGAAAGTTAAATTAAAATTGCTTGTTTTGACTCCTCTCTGAATAGTGACATTTTATAGACTATCAAATGAGAACAGCACCTTTCCCCAGTGACAGATGGGGAGTCATCAGGCATCTTATCTGGGACAGGAACAGAAATAGTTGTCTGTGAAATTAGTTTAAAATGGTTAGTGCTGTTTCTCAAAAAGCTTTCTACAATGGAATAAATAATCTATTTGGTAAGGAAGCATCAGAGTAAGAACATTCATTAGAAATTGCTCCCTTGAAATTCTGTCAAAGTCGTATCAACTAAAATACATGTCTGCATATCACTCTTCTGTGAAAAAGCTGCTGGCTGTGTACTCAACTGGCTGACAAACAGGCTATTTATGACCAAATTACAGAACAAAAATCTGCTTCATCAATTAAAGCATGTTATTTTAAGGTCTTTTTATACAGAGAGAGGTCAAAAGTACATAATAAATGCAAAACGGGGAGAGGTGGAAAAGAGGGGAGGGAATTAACTGAAGACTTGTGAATCTCAGGGTGGGGTTTCTTCCTCTGCTGCTTTTACAGTATGATTTCTGCTTCAGGATCGTGTCCCTCAACTTCAGTTTTGTTGGTTTATGGCATGCTCCAGATCATGAAATCAGCAGAACTTCAGTCATGCTTTTACATAGATTCCACTTTCTTTGGAGCAGTATGGAGTAACGTGTGTCTGCTGCAGTTACCATTGCACATGTCATCAGAACGTTGTAGAGCAGGGGTTTCCAAACTTGCTTTGCCTGTATGCCACCACTGGGAGCTGCACCAGTGCTGGTAGCAGCTCCCAGTGCTGTGCCGAAGCACATATGAGTGTAGGAGATGGTGTTCCAACAGCATCCATCTAACTCTTTGAATTAGCTTGCGTGTGAATGGTGGTGTCAGTCACAGTTTAAAAACCCCTGCTCTAGAACTGTATTTCTCTTCTGCCTCTTGGCTATACTGCTTTTATTTCTGACTGTTCTGTATGTCACTTCTTCCAGGAGTGCTTCTGGGGAGCCAAAAGACAGAGAGAAGGAGGATAGCAAAGATTCGAAGCCACGCTCCTTGCGGTTCACATGGAGTATGAAGACCACTAGTTCTATGGACCCAAACGATATGATGAGAGAAATTCGGAAAGTGTTAGACGCTAATAACTGTGATTATGAACAAAAAGAGAGGTTTTTGCTCTTCTGTGTTCACGGTGATGCACGACAAGATAGCCTTGTTCAGTGGGAGATGGAAGTCTGCAAACTGCCACGATTGTCGCTGAATGGAGTTCGTTTCAAGAGAATATCTGGGACTTCTATCGCATTTAAGAACATTGCATCCAAGATAGCAAACGAGCTTAAGCTGTAAAGAGAACCTAAATTTTTTAGGATCAGGGAAGATTCATACATGATCTACACTTTGAATGTACTGGTTACGCCTAATGTGATTGGCCTGTGAAACTCCCCATGTAGAAATTGCCCTTATTGCAATAAGGTTATACATAGTTATTCAGAATTGTAAAGTTAAATCCAGTATGACCTATATTAAATAACTGTAGCTAAAGAAGTTATGTTCACATGTACAGGTAAGTATATAGAGCATTCTGTTCACTTTATGTTCATAGAGTTGTATAATAAAAAGATGACTGCTTAAATTCAGATCTTGTATAGTTGTCTAGATTTCTGCACAGAAATGTATGTTTGATGCTTTGAGTTGGAAAAGTCCTTCCCTATCATTTACATTTTTTGGTGGGTTTTATAAGTCTTACCTCTGTCATGCATTTTTTAAAAAACTCGTGTCCTGAGTCAAATGCACAAAAATAGTTTTCACAACTGTAGCGTGACCATTTTTAATTATTTAAAGATTGTTCATGATTTGAACCAGAGGTCAATGAATAATCGGCTCTTGTTCTACACGAGACTGTTCCTGCTTGTCTTTGGCTCTTATCCTTGTTATTGGACAGTGTTTAGTGGGAAGAAAAAAAAAATACAAACGTGTTTACAGCGTTGGCACTTACAGTTTAAAAACTTTGTTCTGCCTTGGGCCAGCTCAGAGCTGTGGGGGAACAGAAACCAGGCGTAAATGATGATCTGTCTGCAAATTACAGTGCTTACTCCCATGGCCCATTAACAAATGTAGCACCAAAACGAACCGTAATTATTTCATTTTAATATCATGGTATAAAATATCACGTGTTTGCTGCCTTCAGGATACTATAAATTCCATTTTATGGAAATATATTAATATTGGGACTGTTTAATAGCACAAGGTAATCTGAAGTGTTGACCAGTTGTAAGTTAATAATACCACCTCAGGAAATCGCTTGGCTTTTGGAACATGTGCCCCCCAAGACTACATGCAATTCCACCTAATATTTTACAACTAAAAATACATTGTTTATAATGATAAATTGTTGATTTATGCTTTCGTGGTTGTACAGTTTGTTCCCATGTAACCTGTTTGTGTTTAATATTTTACCAGATTTCTTGTATTTATTCCACATCATTATGCCTGTAATGTGCAGCTTTGTAATTAGGCACTTGCCTACAGAAAAGAAAAAAAAAAAAAACCACACCACATTTTTTTCCTTCATAATTAATGATTATAAACTATGTAAAACCACTAGTACTGGTACATTTTAATACTTGTTATTTTGTACTGAATTAACCATAGAGGTTGGTTGTGCAATGTTATTTAATGTCGTAATTACTGTAATATCAACATATGGGCCCCATCTGCACACTCTTGTGAAGAATAGAAAGTTCATTAAGAAATTGTCACTTTAAAAAATAAAAATTAAAAAAAAAGCTGTGGTAAACTCTGTAACCCTAAGTTAGAAGGCTGTAAGTGTAGTAAATGTGCCATTCTCTAATGGCTTCTTGACCGAGATGGACTTTACATACTGTACTGTGATGTAGCTTTCCTCTGTAACAGTTATGTTCGGAAATGGACGTGTGTTGTTGCCTTAGAAAAAGGGTGGTGTTTGGAAAGAAAGAACTGTAGCCCCTTTTCTTTTATCTGATGTTCATTGAAACAAAATCTGATGCAAGTCATCTTGATTCACTGGTGCACTCTATTAAAACTTACTTGAACAGTTCTCATACTAAAATACTTGTTGTTTGCCCTTTATAAAAGCGCAGCAATTACTGCAGGTAGCAGAATAGTCTGAAGGTGTACAGACTTCATCTTCTACCTTGTGTGAATTCAGGATTAGCATTGCATCGGTTCTGTGGTCCTGCGCTGTTGGAAAGTATCAGTGGTTTAACACTTAAACGGATGTCCAGGAGCTTTTCCAGAAATTCACCAAAAATCAGCCTCGGGAGGGGTTTGTGTGTCTGCTCAATTTACCCGTAAACCCGTCCATGAGTGTTCAATTATCCTTGAAAATACACCACTGGAACGTAGCCGTGATGTTAAACCAAGACCGTGTGTGAACCTGGTCATGAAACAAAACCCTTTGCCTTTTCAGAAGGTTCAGTGGAAAAAATATAGGTCATGCTGTGAGACGGTAGATTAAGTACTTAGGATGCTTCCCGCTGTACAGGCCCTGTTTTTACACGGCTGACTTTGCCCTACATTGTAGCTGGTTTTCAGCGCATCGTGTAATCAGAGATGTATTAATGTTCCACAATACACGGACAGCATTTCATGACAGAGGTTACAGATTTTAGTTCAACTCTCCCATGAAACACAGCTCCCAAAGTGCAAATGTAATGTTTCTCTATAGGGGCAGTTTGCAAATGGTATTATTTCCAGGAACTGCCAGCAGTGGGAAATTGCCCCGATTCCCGAACCCTGCTCCCCTCCTTCATTTTGCCATGCTGGAAGGTGAGCAGAGAACTCTACCTTATGCTCTCCATAGCTAATACATCAAGTGCTTCAGCGAGGGCACAATCTGAGCATGAAAGGTATTAGCTGCACACAAAGGCATCGTTTGGCTTCCCAAACCTCCTGTTCCTGACAGGAATAAGATGGGAAGATCTGAGAAAGAGACTTGTTCAGAACTGCTGCTTTTCTTGGCAAGCAGAGCGGACTTAGTATGGAAATGGGTGCGATTTTGCATACTGAATCCTCAGTGCCTGTTTTTTGTGTGTCTCAGCAGCTGCCTTGTTATGTACCTGTTACGTACAGGTTACTCCTCAGGGTACGAGTGGGATAAGAACATTTTGATCCAAAATGCAGCTTGACTTTCATGTGGAAGGTATCGGTGTGGCATTTTATCAGCACAGCTTTAACTTGAGAAACCCAAGAGACGGTTAAATGCCACGTCATGGTCTGCAGCTCCAGGAAGGGATGGGGACATCTCGGATCTTCTGAGGGCTTACGTGTTCGATTGTGATTTCTCGGGAGCATTTCTAGAGGGGTTGTGGGGGAGGGAGAATAGACTACTGCATGGTTCTGCTCTTTTGGGTTGGGGTTGCTTTTTTTGCTCTATGTCTTTAAGTTACACAGACACTTCCAAACTGAATAGATTAGATCCATTCTTGTGCAGTCCAGTTTAAAATATTAAAAATGTATGTAGGTCAGTGAAAGGGCTGTAAACGTTCTCCTGTGGATGAAAAATAATGCTTGAGAGCAAAGTGGCGTCATTAATGCCATTTAGGTATGATGCTGCTAAAATCCCACAAGCTTGCGAGACACGAGACTTGATAGCATCATACACCTCAGAGGTACCTTGGACTTCTTAATCTCCAAACGTGCCGTGGCTCCCCTGCCACCACACGAATGGAGACAGCAAGTTGAGATGTGTGTTCTCTGTGGTTTGGATAGCTGAACTCTGGAAAATGAAACAAACCTGTGAGGTACAAACCTAGTCTGTGGGGAAAGGCCCTTCCCTGTTCAGAAGACATGTTATCTTTATCTTTGCACTTCTCGTTTAGGGGCAAAGTATATATTCAGTAATGGATCTATAAATAGAAAACCTAGACACAAACACTTCTCAAAGGAAAAATATTTAATGCTTTTTTTTTTTTCCTTGAGAATTTTTCAATTTCAGCTTGAGGTTAACAAGATGAAAGATCCCATTCAAGAGCTGCCTATGGATTATTGATATTTTATTTCTTGATGCTGCTACTTCATCAGCATCAAGCAACTACTTCATTTGTCAAACTCATAGCGCATTAAAATGCATCAGAGCATGCAAAATTCCTCTCCTATTCCTTGCTGTTCCAGGTTGTTGTTAAAACAGGTATGCAGGACAGGACCTCTGTCTCACTGTCTGCAGTGTTCAGGACATACCTGCACCTCCAGGACGTAGGTGAGTTCAGGACCCAGCTCCAGGAGGTGGGGGAGAGAACTGGGTGGCTCAGAAGTGGGCCCTGCCGGCGCTACCACAGCCAGAGCCCCAAGGGAGGAGGAGCTCCGAGGGCCATTTGGGACTGGTACTGGTTAAGGGCACATCTCGAGGAGACACAGGTTTAACGCTTTGTTCCTCAATAAGAAAAATCCACAGTAAAGGGTTAGTCTGTCCCCTTACTGCATTTGCTTGTCTTAAGTATTTGTATACACGTACATCAGATGCTGATAAATACAGCAACTGGTTTAATAAATGATATCAACCCTCCCTATACAATTTTGCTTTTCTTGATCTACCCCAGCAGCACAAATGGTGCTTAGGAAGTGCAGCCATTGCCCTGCAGCCCGCCCCGCTGCAGAGACACGTGGCTGTCGGCCTGCCCCTGCATCTGAGCAAATAACTGCCTTTAAATGAAGGCTTTGGTACATTCCCCTTGGCCAGGGGTAGGAGGATGGAGCCCTGTACGCCAGAGATGCTGTTCACACAAGGCTGTACTAGGAACATCTGTAATAGAGGGATTACCAGGGAGTTCAGCTTTTTTTTTAGATGGGAGAAGAGTGTGATCTCCCAGACCCACTGCTGTCATGGGGCGGTGCGTGCGATGCCAGGGAAGGAGGTTGGATCACCGGGCTAAGGCCAACTGTGTGAGTTTCAATAAGGCCAAATGCCGGGTTCTGCACTTTGGCCACAACAACCCCCAGCAGTGCCACAGGCTTGGGGAAGAGTGGCTGGAAAGCTGCCTGGTGGAAAAGGACCTGGGGGTGGTGGTTGACAGCGACTGAACAGGAGCCAGCAGTGTGCCCAGGTGGCCAAGAAGGCCAATGGCATCCTGGCCTGTATCAGAAACGGTGTGACCAGCAGGAGTAGGGAGGTGATCGTGCCCCTGTACTCGGCACTCGTGAGACCACACCTTGAGTACTGTGTCCAGTTCTGGGCACCACAGGATAAGAAGGACATTGAGGTGCTGGAGCGAGTCCAGAGAAGGGCAGCGGAGCTGGTGAAGGGTCTGGAGCACAAGTGTGATGGGGAGCGGCTGAGGGAACTGGGGGTGTTCAGTCTGGAGGAGGCTGAGGGGAGACCTCATTGCTCTCTGCAGCTCCCTGAAAGGAGGGGGCAGTGAGGTGGGGATGAGTCCATTTAACCAAGTAACAAGCGATAGGGTGAGGGGTGATGGCCTCAAGCTGTGCCAGGGAAGGTTTAGGTTGGATATGAGGGAAAATCACTGAAAGGGTTCCCCAGCACTGGCACAGGCTGCCCAGGGCAGTGGTGCAGTCCCCATCCCTGGAGGTGTTTAAGAGCCGTGTAGATGAGGTGCTGAGGGACATGGGGTAGTGGGGAACTGGCAGTGCTGGGTCAATGGTTGGACTCGGTGATCTCAGAGGTCTCTTCCCACCAAGGCTGCCCTGTGATTCCGTGAGTTATTCCAGTGTTTCACCAGTGACCGCGGCGTGGGGGCCGCAGCAGCCCGGGCGCAGTGCAGGGACTGTGTCCCCCCGTCCACCGCCAGCGACAGGGTGGGCTTCCCCGGCAAGGCGAGGCACGGTTTCCCGCACCGGAGCGGCGGAGGGGCCGGGGGTTCCAGGGCCGGGCACGGCCGGCACAGCGGCGGGGACTGGGGTGCCTCTTCCCTCAGCCGTCCCGCCCCGGGGAGGGGACAGCGGCCGCCTCCGGCCACACCTGTGGCGCCGCGGCGGAGGAAGCGGCCCGAGACCCGCGCGGACGGGGGGCGCCCCGCGGCACCATGACGGTGGGCGCGCGGCTGGGCGCCAAGGCGAGGAGCCGGTACTCCCGCCGCGGGCCTGGCGACGACCAGGTGTCCATCCTGCCCGGGCAGGAGGAGGAGGAGGCGGCGGCGGCGGGGCTTGGGGGCAGCGCGGGGGCCCCGCGGCCGGCGGGGCTGCAGGAGGAGGAGGGCGCTGCCTGCAGGAAGGTGCGCTTCGCCCTCCTGCCCGACTCCTACGAGCCCCTGCGCCCGCCGCCCGCAGGCAGGCGGCCCTACGGCCGGCGGCTGAAGAAGTACGGCAAGGTGAGCGAGGGCAGGGCGCTGCCGCGGCGGGGAGCGCGGCGGGGGCTCGGCGGTCCCGCTGGCCCCGCAGGCGCTGCGGTGTCACCCGCGGGGTCCCTGCGGCCGGGGGGGCGGCGGCCCGCTGGGGGAGGCGCACGGCGCCCACCCCCGCCGGCATCAGAAAGCCGAGAATCTGCTGTTTCGGGGTGAAAACGACACTAAGCCGCTGCATGTGACCGTACTTTGCCTGCCTTTGCTCTGCGTTTTCCCTCGGCGTCATGGTTTTGACACCGTTTCTTAAAAGTTCCAGTTAATTGGCTTAATTTTTGTTCCTTAAGTGAGCCAGAGACGGGGTAATAAAATGCCTCCAGTCCGCTCGTTTGCCGCTTTACCCTCTGGGTGTCCCCTGGAAGCCACTGGTAGGAGGTAAAGGGAAAAACGCAACAAGTTCTTCATTGTGTAACGCCTGTTTGGGCTCAGAACTGTTCTTTTGCTTTTCCTGTCTGGAAAGTCACACGTCCTGCAGTCCGGCGGTGGTTTATTTGGTTTTTTCCCTCCGGAGGGCGAGTTCCTTTAATTACAAAACTTCTGTGTGGAAGAATTTGATTGTTTTTCTGTTGTTCATGTCACTTAAACACAGCTCAGGTATGTCTTGTGTATTTGTAGCAAAACAAAACAAACAAACAAACAAAAAAAGAATCATAGAATCACCGAATCATAGAATCACAGAATGGTTTGGGTTGGAAGGGACCTCAAAGATCATCTCATTCCAACCCCCCTGCCATGGCAGGGACACCTCCCACCAGACCAGGTTGCTCAGAGCCCCATCCAACCTGGCCTTGAACACTTCCAGGGATGGGGCATCCACAGCTTCCCTGGGCAACCTGTGCCAGTGTCTCACCACCCTCACAGTCAAGAATTTCTTCCTAATATCTAATGTAAATCTACCCTCTTCCAGTTTAAAGCCATTTAATAGGTTCTGTATTAGCATGAAAAACCCATCTGGTGCCTGGAGTCTTCCTACCAGAGAGATTACAGATGTCAGTACAAGACCTAAGACCTGACTTTCCACTGCATTCTTTAAAAAAAAAAAAAAAAGATGATTTTGGTAAAGATACGTTTGTTATGTCAGTCATGTGGAAAATGCCAGTTAGCTTTGCAAAATTACTTACTTTTGAGATTCACTGAGTTTACAGATGACAGCATAGTCATGAGCTGCCTCACAAATACTACTGTTCCATAAAGAGATGAATAGAATATTTCGTTCTTTCCTCATGGATTTGGTACTTCAAGGTCCCAACACTGTGATTTCCGAGTCACAGTAAAGGCATGCAGTGTGAAGCAGTCTCAGGTCTGTAGGCTTTATTTACACAGAGCAGTTTTGTGAGCGTGGTTATGTCGCAGCAGCTCATAATTTTGCTATTGGTGCTGTTGCTCTATGCGCCATTGGTATAAGGGCACTCAAAACGGTGTTTAGGGCAGTTCTTGGACACTGCGTACTCCCTTTTGTGTTGGTCAGACAACATCCCCACGGGGAAGGTTTGTCAGTTAGCTTTGGCAGTAAAGTACAACATGTGAAAGCATCGATGAGATTGGGGTAGGTAAGTTGTACACGGTGTAGGAAGGAGGAAAGAAGTCACCAGTGCAACTTAATAGGATAGGGGCAGATGTGGGAAGGAAAGGCCCTGTGTCTCCTCCTTTGTCCTCAGGCTCTACCCCTGGGTTTGAGCTGCCTTTTTATTTTGCCGTCTTAGCGCCCTTCAAGTAAGTTCCCATAGGAGTAAATAGAGCAAAATTGAGCTATGCAGTGGCATCATGACAGCTGAAGGTTTTCATGTGCCAGTACCACTGTAATCCAGCTTTAAGAAATCCTAGGAATATAACACATTGACTGGATTTCACCAATTTCATTATGTTCAAAAATATATCTTCTGTTTCAGTGTTCTCCATGTTACAAGAGATTATTTTGATCTGGTCCCACATAACCATAAAGTGTTACTAACAGTTAATTCTGGTATTCCTCCCAAATGACTACAGTCATGACCAGCCATATGAGCAAAAACTAGCAAGAGTGAAACTAAAATTAGATTAAGGTTTTTAGTTTAAATTACCTGTTGCAAGTTATCTCTAATGCAGTACACAGATGAGTTCTTAAACACGTACAGACGTGAAAGTGGGTCAAAACAGTCTTATCTTGACCAAAAAAAAATTGTGTTTTGACAAAAAGCAATGACATTTCCATAAAAGTATTCTCAGTAATGTATTGCCTTCTTGTTCAGGTCCAGTATGAACAGTTTATCTGCTTTTAAGAGCTTTTTTTAATGTGCTTTTAGAACATGTATGTGTGGGAAACACGCACCTCTGCAAACTAGGTGAGAATTTAAACTGATTTTATTCTTGAATAGCAGGCCATGTAAAAGCCTGGCTTCCTGTGGAGGCTGCATCCGTTGGGCTTAACTGTACTCAGTGGGTGTGTATTTCTATATAAAAATAGATGGTAAAACATTGTTCCATGCTCAAGCCCTCATTAGCTGTGGGAGAAGTTCATTTTCTGGGTCGGTGACATTGGCTGTTGGAACGATTTTATGTGAAGGTACTTTCTATCACCTCTCCTTTTTCTTTTTACCCCCTTCTCCCGTCTCTCTCTGCAGAACGTCGGCAAAGCTCTGCGGAAGGGATGCCGCTACTTGGTGGTTGGCCTGCAAGGATTAGCGACGGCGTATTCCGCTCCCTTTGGGGTAGCAGCTCAGGTGGCATCCTTTGTCCGCTAGCGCAGCTCTGCACACCCCGCCGGGGAGGATGTGAGGCCATTGCTGCTTTCTTAGGATTAAATCTGAGACCCATATCTGAGAAACCCCTTGGACAACCAGTCCCAGCTCCAACCCCCTCGGACATCCCCTTCCCCTGGACCGAGTGCTTTTCTCTGCAAAAACTTCCAGCGCTTTATAAAATCAGATTGGGTTGAAGAAATGCAAGGATGAGGAAATAATCTTCAACTAATTGACCTGAAGTTTGTTCTCAGACATGAGCTGGGTTTCTAAAGCTTTGGGCTATGTGTGGAAGGGAGCCAAGGACGGATGGAAAAGCAAGTAGACGAGGGAGAGAGAAATGAAGGGAAGCAGAGGATGTGGGGGCAGGTGGGGAGGTGGAGATCAGAGTCTGGCTAGTGAGAGGAATTGTCAAAGCGATGGAGGAAACAGATAACACGGAATCAGGAAAAGGTAGTTTTTGGTTTTCTGGTGCCCCTTTTTTTTCTTTTTCCGCTGAGAAGGTTAAGATTATGAGTATACTAAAAAAAATACTCAGATACAAATGGACTGTGGGTCTGAGACATGGTGAGCTTTGCTGCATCACTCGTTCACGTCAAACACTGGAAATAGTGGGCCTTTAAATCTTAAGACTGATGTTAAAATCCAGAAAGAAAATGAGGTGTGTTTGTCTTCTGATTCTGGGGTGTGAAAGGTTCACTATGATTAATATTTTGAACTTTTCTTCTGCTGCTATGAAACCTGTATATACTTCTCTTGCTGAGAAGATCACCAGCTGCATCTGAAAATATCTACATACAGCGTTTGGTATAAGAACGTACAACTGTTTTGTATAAGAATGGAGCCAAGTAACCTGCCAGCTCCGTCTTCATTTCCGTGGGTGGAAGTTGTACCTAGAGAATGTCAACATCAGATGGCTCAGCTCAACAGTGCGGATGGAGCAGCTTCCATGTCATGTCTCCAGGGACATACATCTTGTACTGATGACACAGGAAGAAAGGGGCTTATGGGCTTTCAAAATTCTGTGTTTTGATTTAATTTTTTTTCTATCGGGCTTTCATGGTAGCAGTAAAGGTTTTCCCTGCTAGCACTTTCTCTGTATGATAGATCTTTCTAGTTTTGATAGTGTTTTTGTAATCAAGGAGTTGACTTACTTACATTCTGGAAAAAAAGTGCTGTTCATTTGCTTTCTTTGTCTTTTTTGAATGAAGAGGTTTGCACGTTACCAGACCAGACTGTATTTCTTGTAAATGTAGCAAATGAAACAAAGGTGGGTTTTTAAAATGTTCTTTCCTAACTGGACTGTAAATAAAAGTAACGTGATCCATGTCATGTGTTTACCCTCACACACAAGTAACACACAAAGGAGGTGTTTCTCAGCAGTGGCCCAAGCAGCGAGGGGAAGCTGCAGTGTAAACTTCCCCGTGTTCTGCCTGTGGCCTTGGCGCTCTCCTAGAAGGACGTGGTGGTAGCTCAGACTCCATGGAAATGCTCAGGAAAGGCAAGGTGTGGAGATGGGGCTGCAGAGGATCTAAGGCTGCATGAGCTGGGCTACAAATAGTCACAAAGGGATTTCCCTCATTGATTTCATGTCTTTGGTTGTTTCTCTTGAGCTTACTTGTTGGGACAGACCTGTCCCTCTGATCTGCCCCACCAGCATGCCAGAGGATATTGATAACTGCTGTGCCTTCTGCAGGAAGAACAGGGCTGTCCTAACACCCATATGCCATGCCAGTTTGCATATTTTGGCATTAACTTCAAGTTTTGTTACACCACTCTGTTTTACAGTGCTTTTACAGCATGAATCATTAGAGCTTTTTATTTAAATGACTAAAGCAATGCAGGGGGAATTTGTGTCTCCATTTTTCTGTGTGAAATGAGTGTCCGTCTATTTGTCCATGTGTTCTCTGAATAGCAAGGCTGCTCCCTCATTGCAACACCAAGGGTCCAACCCACTCCGTGCAGGGACATTCCACAAAGGTAAACATGAACTTTAGCTTGTGGAACCACTCAGCACAGTAGTTACCAGTGACTTTTGCCTGCTGACCTATGGTCTCTGCTCACGGGGTGCAACTTTAAGGGAATAACCTGATTGCCATCCATACAGAACCAGTATGATATATAAATGTTGTTTCTGTGAGAGCCTGAGGAAAAAAAAGAAGCTTGATGCATATCGGCGAGTCAGCTTCTGCTGAATGGTGTTTCTAAAATAGACCAAAAACAAAGAAAGAAAAAGAAAAGCAAGTAACCTGTGCTGTTGCTAAAAAACAGCTGGTGATTCACACCAGCCTATTTTCCTTCCTCAGAATGAGCTCATGGTTCTTACTACTAATTAGTGCTGCTTATCAGTACTCCTTGAGCAGTAATTCACTCTTCAGCTGGTGAAGCAAATTTGTGAGGCCAAGCCTTGGCCTGAGGGTTTGCTGCTCTCTTCACCAGCCCAGCTGACACAGCAGAGTCTAGAAAATCTGAATCTGGGGAGTGAGGTTAATTTTTCGGGGGGGGGATGGCAGAGGGCTGTAGTTCCTGTCAGTTATGGCAGCGTTCCTGCTGTGCCAGGTCTGGCTTAGCTACGACGCAAATAAGTGGGACAGGGCAGATCCTGCAGTGCTGCTGCTAAATGTGATCTTGGTGCCATAAGAGATGAGGAAATACTCCCTGAGTCACTCAGCATCAGGTGGCAGGTCGTCCTGCTCAGCCCACAAGACACGGCAACCTCCATCTGAAGCAGAGCTGTTGTGCTAGAAGTCTGCAAGTGACTCAGAGAGTGAGACGTTGGTGACAGCACTCCAGGATGAACTCTCAGCTTCTACACTGGCTTTAGGTACTCTTGGCAAGGCTGGCGCTGGGGGAGCCATCCCAGCAGAGAAAGCTGCCAACCCATGGGTGCAGGCAGGCTCTTTTATTCAAATGGAATTGTCTGCAGCTTGTTTCCAGGTTATTTTTAGGAATAAAATGGACATTTGACCCTCTTGTTGACAGAGGTGGGATGTATTGGATATTGCTGCTGGATGAAATGTGTTCCCCCCTCCAGGCACTTGATTGGCACCTCTACCCATCGATACCCCACAGGGTTTTGTTCTCAGTGGTGTGCTACTGTGCTGTCTGGTTCCCTTCAGATTTCTACCCACCTTTCACCATGTTTTATAACAAATGGCAGAATAAATAAGTTCAGGAAGCTGAATACATGCAAGACTGGCAAGAAGTACTCAACTGGTCCAAGCTTCTCTCAGGAATGAACTCCACTCAGTCATGGAGAAAAAAGACTCCTTTATCTCAGTGAGTCACTGAGCAGAGTAAAGGTTATTTCTGCTGATTTTGCCAGAGCATTTAATTATCACTCCAACTTACCGTAGGCTCTGAGGAAATGGCAGAGGACTTGCAACTATTGTTCTTTGTCCTGCAACATCAGCAGCAAGGAAGCTGTCTTGCACAGCTTGCTTTTGAAGTGGTGTAACTGATGACAGCCATGCCATACCATGTCACTTCTGCACTTCCAGGGCTTTGCCAGTCCCAGGCCAAGTTTCACTTCAGGGATGAATGATCCTTCTGCCCTCTGCCAGTCTATAAGACTGGCAAGTTTTGTGTTGGGGTGCTATAAAACCAGTTGTCTCTTTTTTCTGTACGCTGAATCCCTTGTTAGCAAGGCACTGGCCTCTTCTGAGACAAAACTGGTCTTAAAATCCGTACCAAGTTGCTGCAGTTACCTGTACACTGTGTGCTTTGGAAATCTTTTTTCTTCAAGAAGCAGTACAGAGCCTAAAGAGCTTGTAGATTAAAGGAGATAATTAAAAGAAAGTAACGGAAGCAAATCCTCATCTTCCTTCTCTTTGTAGAAAAGAGATATTGGATTGCTAGGCCTGCTTCAGGATGAAGTGTAGCCTGAGCTCAGAGGCTGGCGCTCCTTCCTGAATCCTGCATCACCTACAAGGAGAGACTCAGGGCTCTGGGCTCACTTTTCTGATGGAGAGAAGGAGACCTAGGAGCGACCCGACAGCAGCTTTTCAATACCTACAAAGGGGTTGCCAACAAGATGGAGTCAGGCTCCTTACCGAGGTCCACAACCAGACAGCAAGGGGCAATGGTCATAAATTGAAACTGGGGTGATTCCAGCTGGATATAAGGGGGGAAAAAATCACTAATATGATAATTAAGCATGAGAAGAGGTTGCCACAGGAGGCTGGGGAGTCTCTATCCCTGGAGGGCTTCAAGGCATGACTGTATGGAGTGCAGAGCAAACCAGTCTGAATTCAGTGTTTGGCCTGCTGTGAGCAGGAGGCTGGAGGAGACCTCCTGGGGTCCTCCCAGCCCCAGTGCCTCTCTGAAGTGATGAGTGGGATCTGCTGCGATAAGCAGAAAGCTTATATATTTACCTACTGTATGGAGCTGTAAAAGGGCGGATATCCTCACCCTTGCTAAAAGCCCAGACGCTAAGAATAAAACTTTGCTTCCGACAACAAGGAGCGACTTGCCAAGGTGGCAGTGCACACTGCCTGAGGAACAGTTTGGCCACCAGCAGAGTTTCTCCTGCACTGCAGGATGCCGGCTGAAAGGCGATTGTCCTTTGGTGCCATCTCCTGGGAAAAAATCAGATTTCCAGCCTTGTCAGCCTGCCTCATTGTTCTGCCTCATCCTCTGCGGGGATTTCCTGCCCTCCCTTAGGCTGGCCTCCGGGCTTGCCCTCACCCATCTTCAGGATGTTGTGTCCTACCAGTGCAATGTGTGTCTCCGTATACCGGTGTTTTCTACCCAGTTGAATCCTGAGCCTCCTGTTTGCAAGGTTTCCAATGTAAAGCCATAGCAACATTGTTCTTGTGGTTTGAGTTTTTTTCCAACACCTAAAAACTATTTACACGTTGCCTTGAGGTTCTTGCTGTGCCTTAAAAACATTCATTAAGGATGCTTCACTGGAGGAAAGGGGGTGAGCCACAGCCACTTCTTGTTTCTGAATATCATCCTCCACTGGAGACATCACATCTGCTTAAGACAGGACATGTAATGTCAAACACAGGAGGAATGGAGGGTGGCAGACTGGAATGACCCCCCCAGGGGCTGACTTGGACCCCAGCTCTAGCACGCCATGTGTATTTGCCTCCTGATGCTTTCTGTATTCCCCTATTTCTGCTGCCCATAAAGCCATCCTTGCTCCTTCCTTTCTTGGGACACTAAGCTAGCATCAGATTGCTTTTTCAGCTGTGCCTGAATTAGGGTGGGGACTTTCCTGTCCTTGGTGAATCCCATCCTCCCCCGTGATGGCTATTAAACCATAGATGCAGAAATGTGTTAGCCCTTGTGCTGCAGAATTAATGCACCGCTCCCCAGTAAAGACTCTCCTTCAGTCCTTACCTGCTCTCCCAGATGACATGCAGCCCTACCCTCACTACTCAAATTCCTAAAGCTGCTTGACTGATATTAAACTCACCTAGAGAACTGCAATTATGGAAGGTAGGGAGAACTTGTAACATCATTAGCCTGCATTCAGTCCCACAGGGCCGAACATTTGCCTGGAGCAACCATTTCTGTATTGTTCTGACGAATTTCAAGAGACTGAGATTTTTCCCTATATGAATTTCACTGAGCTCATTTCAAGTGCATGACTCACTGAACTCTTGATTTCCTTGAAGACTATAAGAGGAAACAGCAATGCTTTTATCCTCTCCTCCTCTCTATGAAGGAGTCTTTTGAATTTATTATTTGATCCAAGTTTGGAAGAAGGATACAATTTGTGTGCATGGGTGGGTATAATATAATTTTTACCATATCTTGCCGAAATCAGCACAGGATGGCTGCATACTCAGCCATGTCGTCCCCTCATCCCCACCTTTTGCTGAATTATCAGAGAGTCACTGGAAAAATTACCAGCAGATCCCTGGTGTGGGCATTTAATGTCTATTCCTTCACTGAGACAAGTCCAGCCTACATTTAGGTCTATCCTAACACCTTGTCACTGGGATTTTTTTTGTATTGTCCATCTAAATCTCCTCCTCAGTGCAGTATTTTATGTCTTTCCAAACTATAGCACTATGAACATATCCGAAGACCTACAAAATCCCCGGTTACTTGTCATTTTTAGTTGAAACAGGTAAAATTCTTCACCTCTTCCCTCGTCTTTCTTAGACTTCTGAGCCACTCCTACAAGAGAGTCTAAGTTTGCCTCTAGAAGAATTATCTCCAACTGCCCACTGCATCTGAAGACAGATACATCATAACTCTCTCCATAAAATTTGTTTCACCTGAAAATTTGTCACTTGGGTGCTTCTGAGCTGCCACCATGCTTTTTCAAGATACGCCGGCATCACTTGCTTTCATAACTGAGAGAGCCCAGGCCCAGTTTGCTGTGGGACTGACACTGCAAATCCTCCATCTGATCAGACACATTTTTTGCAGCCTGTGGCAAGGACCTGGTGCAGAGAATTTCAGCACAACTGTCCTGAAGTTTGATGACATTATAAGCAATTGAAAACATAATCATTTCCTGCTGGGTGCAGGTTTACTGTGCCTGCTCTGGCTATGGCAAACACAATCCTGTTGCACAAGAGGCTGTGGATTGTAACAAAAACAGTACCTATGTTTTGTCTGAATGGCTCTATTCACACTGCTTTATAGCAGAAGGAGTTAGTGGCTCCTGTGTAAGCACAGGTGTGCCTGGGATGGAGGATTAACCAAACCTGCTGGTCAAGCTCTTTGCTGGAGGCTTTTTGAGAAGTTCCTGAGGTGAAGAGGGCTTTTCTCAAAGGCTGCAGACTTAGAACTGAAACGTTAAGCCACAACCATGCTCTCTGTAGCTACTTCTAATTTTATGTTCCTTGTGTCACAGCAGAAGAGGAGAGATGTTGCAGATGCCACCACCTTCTGTTATTCCTCTTCAAGCTCCTTCACGCCACAGTCTTCAAGAAGCTGTTTTTCAGGGCTGGTCTGAACAAAATCTCCTTAGGTCCCAGGCTGGTAGATTCAGGGAACAGAAGTTCAAGGTTCTTCTTGGATTTAGAAATAATTTTGTCTCTAAATTAATATGTAATCACTAGCAAATGCTAGTGATTTTTGAATTTAGTTAAATTGTTCAAACTGAAAGATACTGGTTTTGTACGCCATTGTGCTTCCCATAATGTGTAACTAGGGAGGAGCTGCCACTATGCACAACACCATCATGCTACATAGGTCCACACTTCTCCAAATTCTCATGCTGGTAAAGTATATAAGTACACTCCAGACCTGTTTTTTTCTGGCACTCTGAAGGAGGGAAGAAGCAATAAATCATCCAAAATTATTTTCTCTTATTCCAAATTGTGTAATTTTGATGCCTCTTAGATGGAAGTTCAGAGGGCGAAAGCTTTCTGCATTTTGTGATTTGCACAGTGGAGAATACTACCAGTGCTCAAGAAATCACAGGAGACAGTTGCTCATTTTTGCCTTAGGCTTGTGAAAATAAGCAGCAATGTTCATTAGGAATGCCTTTGCTTTTTGAAAAAAATGTGGCCAGCATAAATATTAACTTACCTTTTTTTTTTTTTTCTTAATTCCATTTATTTATTTCATTTGATGCATTGCTTTTATTGTTAAATTTGAAAAACAGTTTGCGTTTTTTTTCCCTTTAGTACTTAGGTTAATTTGTTTTGATTCATGCTTGTAAACCCTGCTTATCAAACAGTGCTTCCTAATTAGACAGTCATTGCAGTTTTGTTGAGTGTTTGCTAATACATGAGATATCTGGTTCTCCTTATAGCGTTTTTCTGCTCCTGTGGCTGTGCTTGCAGATTAAAGATCTCTGTGTGAATTCAATTAAATTACAAAATATTGACTCCATGCTAAATGAGAAGATTAACTGAGAGCTCACAAGTGCTCTCAGTCTGCTCAGCAGGGCTGGCTCTCCTCTCGCGTATATAATAGTGTCATAAAAGTCATCACGAGTAATTATTTTTTGACTCAGTGCGTGAACAATTTGAAGGTGGTGGTGGAGGTCTGGTCAAACCACACCATCAGTCTAGCATCTATGATTTACCTGGCGCAATGGGGGGTCCCAGGCATATGGAGGATAGGGTATCTCAGTGCAGGTGAGTGGTCACAGCCCACCTGTGCTGCAGCAGGACAGCGTGTAGTGGATTCAGGCTTCCTGCCAGGCAGCTGCCAAGGCTGCCAGGAGCAATGGAGCAAGGAAAGCCCGTGTATGAGATCAGCCCTGCTGGATTTACCCCTTGAATCTTCCCTGCCTCGGTCCCATCTCAAGCACACCAGTTCTGCCCCGTTTCAGACTGGCCATGTAGGGTTACAAGCAGGAGCAGGAGGGGAGGGCTGTACTGGTGAAAGGAGGAGGAAATCTGAAGCATTTGGCACAACTCTGGGTGTCCTGGGGGGCTTACAGGGACTCCTGTGATCTTGAGGCCACGCAGTGTGACTGAGCAGGATGGAAAGGAAGCAACCTGCAGAAGATCCCCATGCCACAAATGCAAGACAGGTAACTTATCTTGTTATAAAAATAATTTCCTCAGTAAAGTAGCATAAGAAGGGTTTTCCAGTGATGTGGAAGGTGAGCAGGTGGTAGACTATCTCTGCACATGCCTCCCACACAGTCCAACAGCAGCACAAGGTTCTGCTGATCCGTAGTTAATCTCCAGAACAAACTGGGCTTGTTCCAGGGGCAAATTCAAAATAAACACTAAGGCCTGCTTATCCTTAGTGTTGTGGCCTCCTTGTAGAACGAGGAAGGTCTCAAAACCCATGAATGGCATTAGGGCATGATTTAAACAGCAAAGTGGTGAACAAGAGAGAAAAGGGATTGCCCTTCCTTCTGCCCTTTCCCAAAGCTAATGTTATCAGAGACCTACTCCACAATCAGTCAGTAAAATTAGAATAACAGGGAGCAACTACCATGAGACCACTCAAGTAATACTGAGCATCCCGATAAGGAATGTAGATGTTACTCCCTTCTGCACCACAGCTGGTCAGGTAGACTGTCAGTGTCCCAGCACTGCTGCCTGCCCAGCACCCTGCTCTGAAAGAAGCAGGCAAAGACACTTGCAATAAAATCAAGTTTATTTCCTTTGTCTGCTACAGCAACAACTGTGTGCTCAGGCAGAAGATGCCCGTCTCTTTGGCACTGTTAGCTTTCATGCCCCCAGTCATATCATGGACCTTTTGGTTGAGGGCTCCTCTGTGGACTCCCTTCTTGCCCATTAGGAAGATCAGAGCTTTGGGGATCTTGCCAATACAAATGGATCTGCTGTCACTGCCTTTGCTTCTGACATCCATCACCTTGTCTTCATCCACCAGCAGGCTGTCACGAATCACACTGCACTTTTTGCCAGCTATGGTGATTCCAGTTAGCAGGAATGTTTTCTGAGCTTGGCCTGTGATCAAGCCCACTTCTTGAGGAGAGATGGCTGTGAGGCCACACACACACACACTTGTTGTCAGTGAGGCCCACGATAGCCACATCTGCGATGTCCCTGCCTGCCAGGATGCTGTTGATATAGTTCTTCCAGTAATCCATTGTGGCCACACTGTCTGAACCTCCCAGAAATGACCTGCACTGAGCTTCCCCGTCTTCTGCCTGCTGGGACTTGGGTCTTGGCAATTTCAATTTCAATTTCAATTTGTAAGTCCAGCCTTTAGATCTTCACAAGCCTGAATGGGGGAGCCAAGGGAAGTCAACAGCCAAGGCTCTTGCTTTGCCTGTGAGGAGAGAGCTGTAGCGACAGTGGCATTTGGCACTCCAGCCTGTTGTAGGAGTTCATATTTGCCTCGCAGCCGGGTGTTCCAGAGTGACTTCCCCACAACCCTTCCGACAAGAGGGAAGCTCTTGGAGGGGGCCTTGTGAGTGTGATACCAGCAGCGGGCACGGGCAGATGTCCCAAGGCGGCACACGATCCCCCACCCCAGCCTTAGGCGCCGCCACTCGCTGGCCCTCACCCCAGCTCTGCGCCTCCAGCCCCTCGGCGCCCCCTTCTTCTCTGAGTCAGCCCAAACCGCTGGATTTCAGGCGCTCATCTATTTCTACACAGTTCACATTTTTCCCCTGCCATGCTGCTTTTAATAAAAGCCCAGGGATTAAAAGAAACGCGTTTGCTGCCTCTATTTCGTCAAGCTGGGCGCTGTCACTGCGCACTCAGTCTTTTATTTTCCGCGCTGTGACCTCCCCCCAAAGGCCCGGGTCCGGCGCAGACCCCGGCCTGAGGCAGCGGCAGGTGCCGGCCAAGCCGCCGCAGGCCGCGGGCAGCGGGGCCCGTTAGGCGCCGGGCGCGGCGGGGCCGGAGGGGGGCGGCCACCGGCTCTTGGCCCGCCCCCGGCCCCTTCAGGCGCTGCTCCGCCAGCGCCGGGCCCAGTCGCCATGAGCGGGGCGCGGGGCTCGCTGGGGCCGTGGGTGGTGGCGGCGCGGACGGGCTGGCTGTGGGGGGCGGCGGCGGTGCTGGCGCTGGGCGCCCTGGTGGGGGTATGGCGGTGGGCCGGCGAGCGGAGACGGGTGGCGGGGCGCCGCCGCCGCCTGCAGCGGGTGGGGACGGTGTTGAACCTTTACGTGTACCCGGTGAAGTCGTGCCGGGGGGTGGCGGTGCGGCGGGCGCAGGTGACGCCGATGGGGCTGCGGAGCGGGGAGCTGCGGGACAGGTACGGCGGGGGCGGGCCGGGGAGCGGGGCAGGCCCTGCCGCCAGGCCTCCTCCTGGCTCCGCGCTTGTCAGCTGCTTCCTTCGGCGCCTTTGAAGAGGCGGCTGCGGTGGCGGTACCGCCGTACCGGCACGCCGCAGGGTTCCTCGGCTTTGTTCAGCGCCTTTCTGTCCCCTGCCGCGCTGCAGGTTTTGGCTGGTGACCAAGGAAGATGGACACATGGTTACAGCTCGCCAGGAGCCGCGGCTGGTCCTCGTTTCTGTCGGCTCTGAAAACGGGCACTTGACCTTGGAGGCCCCCGAAATGGAGAGGCTGTGCTTGCCGGTAAAGCTCCCCAGGAAAAATCCCGTGAAGAACTGCAGGTACTGAAGAAGGTTGTTTTTTTTTCCCCCCTCCCTTCTCTGTAAATACTGTCTCTCACTTCCATGCTTTGCTTTTCAAGTTTCTGCGGTGGTTTGTGTTTTCTTACGCAGAATTGTAGGGTGAAAGGTTGGGTACCTCTGCTCTTTTTCGTGTGGGGTCTGTCTCCCCATCTGCATAAGGGAGAGCTGCTTCAGACCAGGGCCTGTAGTGACAGCACAGGTGGCAGTGATTTTAAACTAGAAGAGGGTAAGTTTAGATTAGGCATAAGGAAGAAAATTGTTACGATGCAGGTGGTGAGACACTGGAGAAGTTGCCCAGGGAGGTTGTGGGTACCACATCATTGGAAGTGTTCAAGGCCAGGTTGGATGGGCCTTTGAGCAACCTGGTCTAGTGAGAGGTGTCCTTGCCCATGGACTAGATGATCTTTAAAGCTTCTTTCCAACCCAAGGCGTTCTATGAAATTCTCTGCCATGTGTTATATGGGAGGCTGGAATTGTCATAATAAAAGGTCTAGTTTTAATCTGCTAAACACTGGTGAAAACAAATCTCAGAAAAAGATGACACAATATTCAACAAACATACGTTAGACATCTGCCAAATGAACTGTGATCTTCAGTCTTCATAGACTGTCACATTTACTCCTTTGTGTTCACGTCTATTGTTTTCATTTTTGCCTGGATGAGCAATTGCATCTCAGAGCCTCAGTCATGCGTGTTGGGATTTCTTGGTCACCACTAGTATACACATCCACATTTTTGGATACACGCTGACGGTTTGGAATTGGTGAGATGCTGGAGTTTAGATTCCCTCACTGCTGTCTGTAGGCATTTAACTAAGGTGTCTAAATTAAAAACTTAGTTGCTTGAGGCTCATGCTGTGGTCACGGTGGAATAATGGACATCCCCAGAGAGAAAGTCATTCGGTGTAGGTGCTACCTCAACGGGATTTCAGAGGAACAGATTACAAACATAGTAATTCAGTTGTGTGCCTAGAGTTTTGTTGTATGAATACAGGCCTAGTTATTTTATCAGTGTATTGAAATCCGTGCTGGAAAATTGCCAGGGGGAAACAGAAAACCTTTTCTCTGCTAAACCGTCATTTAATATGTAAGACTATTTAGTAACTGTAAATGGTGTTAGCTCCTACAAAGATACTGGTAAGTGTTTTTTCTTTGAATAGCAGAGAAGGTTAATGTACCATGTGCTATAATTAAAACCAAGAGTGCTGGAAAGGAACTATATTTGCTATCTTTTAGTGTAAATCTGTTGCCGTGGAAACCCTTGATCAGCATAGCTCAGTATCTCTGTTTATACAAGGCAGGTGCAAGTTACAAATGATAGCATTTCTTATGGAGAAGACAGTCTTATAAAGAATTCTGCCTAATATGTATACATTAGCCAAACACACATGCTAAAAAACCATGCAATTTTCAAGATGTTATTTTTCTAAAATTTGTTGTGCCATTAGAAAAATATTTAAATAGACTAAATATATTTCAGTAACGAAAAATTATCTTGGATTTTCCAATTTGAGATCTCAATGATTTGTTATTCTTTGAGTTTTATTTTCCTTTCTTTGCCTTAATAAACTATTGCACACTCTGGCTTTAAAATTGCTGAGATTTGGGAATGCAAATAAGCAAAAGTTAGATGCATGTAAGTGGACTTTGGAATTACCAAGTTGTCTGGTATTGTAGGTGGTGTCATAGGATGTGAAATTATGAATATCCATAGTTAAACATTGCCTGCTAGTTTTCAGGAGGAATCCTGAGGAGGTTTTGTATGACTCTGCTGTGCTTAAACAACTTGCCATTTGTCAGCTCAGGCTGATTCTTTCTGATCCATTCAGCCATTTGTAAGAATGAGGTTTGGGAATAGTGCTGTACTCAGGCAAATTAAGATTTGGCTTTTGCTCTGAGATTCTTCCCTTCCAGCTTGTTTGTGGGAGTACCTGTCTTACTGCACGGTGCCTCTGCCAGCAAGGCCCTCTGCACAGACTTCTGTTTATTCTGCCTCCAGGCAAGCACGATGCCTTCAGATTGGTGCTGGCTTGTGCCCAGTAGTTTGGAGCTAAGGCAGTGCAATAGTGCGTCTGGCTGCAAAAGGCTGTGCAGATGCTCATCTTTAGAACTGGTGAGTCCAGTTGCAGATTTTACATGGATATTTAAAAATCCTGTGTTTGGGGGAGTCAAATGTAGGACTGAAGCCATTGTGTAGGCACAGTTTCTATTTGTGGAAATACTAGAGGGTTTCTATAGCCCTCTGGTTAAGAAGCTTCGTGTTTTCATTTGTGCCCTTTGTCAGTATGTGTTGCAATATTTAAGTTGCTTGATGTATTCCCATGGATCCTTATACCACTGAGTGCTCAGGATATATATACTTTGTGGGTGGAAAACACTAGTGTGGGAAGCTGCAAGACCCTTACCCTGTGGTCCTGCCAGCCACAAGGCATGCAGAGACTGAGATGATTGAGGGAAGAGAAAGGCAGTTGAATACTGTCTGGGACAATGGTGTTTAATACCATCCTGTGCCACAGGGTTGATACAGGGATCCCAGCAAACAGAGCAGCGATATTGCTGCCAGTACCCAACTGATTCATCTTTTCGCCCAAATGAGTAAAGGAGGGCTCCTAGGAGCTGGGCTCAGGCTAGATGAGCTGCCTGGGCATCTCTAAGCTTTAAGCTGTCTAGGGTATGATTGCAGAGGCAGAGGAAACTGCAGTGCATTTGGGTCAAAATCGTGACTTTGAAGAGAGTAGGAAAGCTATTCATGTCTGGCGTTGGTGTTTATTTAAAGCTTGAGTTGAGGTTTACTGTTCTTGCCAGGAAAGTGTTCTTTGCGTAAACTTGTTTGTATTCTGCTGCCAGGGTCTTTTTATGCCCTCTGGACTTTGTTTCTTTTATAAATCTTTAACCTCTCCTAAGGTACCGAGCTATTCTGTATGCTAAGTTTGAGCTTGAGTTTCACTCATCTCTGGCAAAATTTTTACAGCACTGAAATCTGAAGGAAAGCTTCCTTAACAATCAGAGGCATTTACAATGAATAACATTTGTAAATGTCAATTACAGTAACTAACCATATCTTTTCAAACTGTCATTCATTTTCAGAAATGAATTACCTTTTGGTTATGCAGTCGCATGCAAATGCAGGAGTACACCTTTTTTTTTTTTACTTGCGAGTGTGGCAAATGAGTAGGTTTGTTACTGGTCATTGATGTGACAGTTAGCTCGGGACATCTAAAGGCTATTTAATAGCTCATTCTTTCACCTGGCGTCACCGAGCCATGTCCATGTTACTTAGTTTCCCAGACAAGGTGGCTACACAGAGATTGTGTGCTCTGAGTGGTCCTTGTGCCAAATACAGAAACCAACTTCATTATAATCCAGGTGGTTTGTTTACTGTATCTTGCTGCTACTATTAAAACAAGTTGTTTGTCTTTGAATAATCATAGAATAGAATCATAGAATAGCCTTGGTTGGAAGAGACCTCTAAGATCTTCAAGCCCAACGATTAATCTAACACTGCCAATTCCCCACTACACCATGTCCCTCAGCATCTCATCTACACGTCTCTTAAATACCCCCAGGGATGGGGACTCGAGCTGTTGGCTTTTCAGCTAACTTGCTGATGTGTGTTGTGACCTTTCAGGGTGTTTGGGCTGGATATCCAAGGCAGGGACTGTGGAGATGAAGTGGCTCAGTGGATCACGACTTTCCTGAAATCAGAACCATATCGTCTAGTGCACTTTGAGCCCTCCATGTTGCCAAGAAAGTCAAAGGACATCATAAACCTTTTTCGAACCACAGATGAGGTAAATGAATGTTCTTTTTCTCAGAAGTACTTTCTTTTAACAGTTTCCCACCCACCCACCAAAACCTGCCCATTCCATCATTGATGATTGAGCCCAGTTTAGCAAGGTGTGTAGTCATGTACTTAAACCACATGAATATTCTCCTTTTCACTGATGATTTGCTTAATTTTTACATTAAATCCCTTCTAAGCTATTGACCACTCACAGCTAAAGAGTCTGATACTGGTATTTGAAGAGGAACTACTGCATTGATGAATTTAATAGTATTCCTTTTGTGCCTCGATGAATTAAAAAAAAGTTATGTTTTTAAAGATATTTTGATGGTGTAATCTGTGTTGCATAGAAAATCTCCGTTCCCAATCCCTTGTTAGGTTTAGGAGTGTACTGATAAGAGTTGTGTTACCTTGTATTTTATTTAAAGGAACAATGCTTAACCCAGGGCTCTGTAGCTATGGGCCTAGTAATTAAAATCCCAAAAAAGTTACAGAGGTTTCATCTCTCTTTCTTGCCTTGGGAAGAGGCTTGAAGGTGTGATATCAGAGAAAGTTAACGCAGGTAGGGAAAGGAGATGCTGTGCTCAGACGTCCTCATATCTTTGGAGCCATTGGTGCCCTTCTTTTTGACTGAACAACTCTCACATGAAGATGGTTTGAACTCTACCTGATGAGTGTAAGCTTTTTAAGCAAATGCAGATTGTGAGTACCTTGCTTTACTGATGTGATGCTGTTATCTCTAGGGCATCAGTGTTTTGCTTGTGGTTGCACAAAGAGTAGAAGGTATATTCAGTTATGGACTAATATACATGTGTGTTTATTATGTAAGGGTGCTGAGACCAATACAGAAGCCGAGGTTTCAGCAAAAGGGATGTCAGATTAGGAGGGGTGACATTCAGGGATCCTAGCATGAATAGAGAGCAGAATTGTCTATGTAGTTATTTCAGCACTCACCTTTTTGTGGTTGTAAAGGCATGTACAACGGAGGGGAAAGGATAACATAAGAGAGAGACAGGAGGAGGGCTATACACTAAAATTCTTGCAAAAAAATGTCTTTTTATTTATTTTCTGTGGAACTAGCATATATAGGAGTTTATTCCTGCTCATTGGCCTTGTTTGCTAAAGTGGCAGCCCTCTCACTTCCGAGCAAACTTAGACTGGTGAATGGACAGTTGCAATTGGGTATTCCTATTCTGTATGTGAAACTACTGCTGGTGTTGTAATGAGATAGATTAATTATATAGAAAAATCCAGTTGGTTGGTTATTGTCAACAAGGTAAGTTCAGCAGGTCCATAAACACCTTAAGTACCTTCCATAACTTAAAGTATTTTATGGATATACTTAATTCCGTCTGTAACACCTAGAATAAATGTCTGGGGCATGCATACAGTATTATTTTGTAAGAAATTGTGGTAGCTTATATAATTTTTGATTTAACTCTATAAGTAGAAGTTTAATTTTACAGTTTGAGCAAAAGAAACTTGGTGTGCTTACTGAAATAGGAAAGGGCATGTTGTTTTACTTGTGAACCTACTTTCAGGAAAATTAAAACCTGAATGCAGCAGCCTAGCAGTCAGGCTAATATGTGGCCACTGGTTCCAACACTGTCTGTCCTTTTGGCATTCAGGAACTTTGCTCCTGTGCTCTTACAGCAGCCTTAGGATTTGTTTGTGTTTGTTTATGTAGGTTGCCTATCCTGACTGTAGCCCAGTCTTGATCATCTCGGAAGCTTCACTGGAAGATCTAAATGCTAGGCTGGAGAAGAAAGTTAAGATGCAGAACTTCAGACCAAATGTTCTTGTGACAGATTGCACTGCTTTTGAAGAGGTAAAATAGCTGTCTTGAAATGTTTTCTTGAAGACCCAGTTATGTTTCTTTGTAATTGAATTTCCTTGTGTCTCAATTTACGGTGCCTAGGATGAGGAAAGCTGCTAATTCTGTGATTTTTACAACTTAATTCTAGAGAGATACAGTTTCTGCTCATGTCAGTGTATGTGAAACAGGTCTGTGAATCCTTATTTAGCTTATCAAAGGATAAAGTAAATGTATTTAAATGACAGGCTGCTACTGAAAGCTCATCTTTAACTGTAAAGTAGGGAAAGCTATGCATGCTATAATTGATCAATTAATGATACAGATGAACAATTTGTAAATTGACAGCGTGATGTTTTATAGCCTCTGGCACAAGAGTAAAACTGACCCTTGCAACACTGCAGTCTATCACTGCATCTCTGGCGATATGCTGGTAGTTCAAAAAACACTCTCTAGGAAGGTATCTGGTGATGAAGTGAACTGATGATGGTGGCTTTTAAGTATTTTTGTGTCATGTTGCCATTTTTCTGAAGAATTTGCTCTGGATAGACCTGATAATTTCCCAAATCTAAGAAGTTCTTAAAACGGGAATGGGTATTTGTCTTCCAAGAAGGATTGCAATAGGAAGCTTGTGTAGATTAGAAGCAAAAACCTGCTTCCACTAAAAATTTCCTTTCTGCAAAAACAGTGACGTACCAGAGGTCACAGATCAGATTATTGCGCATACAGTAAGAATAAGCTTACTTCAGGTTCAGAGAAGTGCACACTGCAGAACAGGATTTATTACTTGTGAATCTTTCCAGATATAACTACTAGTGGGTCCTGAATTGGATGAATACAGTGGCCGTAGAGTTTTCATTAAAATAGCACCATGATATAGTTATTTTGAAGGTGTGAATAAAGGCGATCATCTGGAATGGTGCTGCTGCCACTCCTGGAAAAACAGTTGCATGTGGATATGTCTAATCTGTATAATGTTTGCCTTCCCTCAGGACACCTGGGAGGAGATTCTTATTGGTGATGCGGAGATGAAAGGGACAGTGTGTTGTGCCAGGTAAACATTTCAGATTATTACTTTATGTAGAGGTATAGAGATTTAGAATAAGAAGCCGTTATTGATTTGGCATGGTCTGTCATTGCAGGTGTATTTTAACAACTGTTAACCCAGACACTGGAGTCCTGGACAGGAAGGAGCCCCTGGAAACATTGAAAAGGTTGTAAAAATACCAGTGCTTCTTAGACTGTGGGAGTGGATCTAGGCTAGATCCCAACAGATGTTAGCGTTTTAGAAGTGGTTTGAAGTATGCATGTGACATAATAATGCAGTGTAAAGGTCTGTGTATATTGGCTTCCGTTCTACTTTCTGCAATTCTATATGGTAAGAAAATTCAGGAAGTTCTCTCTTCTTCCTTGCAAACTTTACATTCCCTGTCTTTGTTCTCTGCTAGGGTGAATACCTGGCATAACAGGTATTTAAAGTATTTAAAGGCCTACTTCGCAACTTTGGCATTTCTTTTTATAAAGTCTTTTGTATGTTTATTGTACGTGGATGTGTGAATACAATTAGGCTTTTCTTCTCCATTTCAGCTGCTTGGTTCTCTTAGAGTGTTTATTTAGTTTTCAATCTAGTATGGTGACGAAAACAGGGCATCACTGTTCCTGTGTTCTCTCTCTCATCACTGATGTTTTGATTTTTAGAATTTGCTACCACTGATTCTAAAGAAGTGCTCTCTCTCTGCAGTTACCGCTTATGTGATCCATCTGAGCGACACATATACAAATCCAGCCCTCTCTTTGGAAAATACTTTGCCGTTGACAAAACTGGAATGATTCAAGTTGGAGACCCTGTGTACAAGATGGTCCAGTGATGTGAGAGCACTTGAGGCAGAAGATGCTTTTTCACTTTGATATGCAGTTTTTCCCATGAACACTGTCACCAGCACAATTTTTTCTTGTTCCTTGCAGTATTTTTTGTGCTATGTTCCTTTGTAAGGTGCAGGGGAATCTTTTGAGACTATGAAGTGCCAATCATTTCAGACCATGTCATCTACTAGCATGCCTGTAGCAGCCAGTCTTTAGTTTTTCTGGAGGCTGTGACAGGAGAAACTTTAATCTAAGACAGACTTCACAGCACTACTGTAGTAACACGTCTCCTAAAATTTTATGTCAAGCTTGATATCATAATCCAAAATCATGTACAAGGGCTTTGCGTTGTCTATTAGATACATTCAGTGCCTGTAAAGAACCACAAAAAACAGTCATGCGAAGCCTAAAGTATGTATGCTGGTCACAGAGCTGCCTTTACAGGTGAACAGGCAGTGCAGACGGCAAGGCTTTGTCTTTGATTCCACCCGTCATTGGTCCTAAGCATCTTACCCTGTTTATGTCTGGAGGTACTTTCTGGCTGTGTTTCTTATGCTGTGTTCATTTTCTGAAGATTCCTCCTGTCTTTGTGGAGGAGACTGGAGCAATATTGGAAAGAGAAGGGTTTGTGAGGTGACTAAATGCTATTCTAATCTAGATGTGGGAACACTGGCTAACGATGTGTATTACTGGGGTGTTCATTTAGTTTATGACCACAGTTTGATAGAGTTTGAACCATCAGTTTTTTCTCCATGAAGCTTACCGTAACAGCTAGGCTGTAGAGTAGTGATGCATTTGCTAACATAAGAGTAGAACTTGCAGTTTGACTAAAAGAATTAGGTGTTCACTGGATCAGAGACTTCATGCATGTTGGAGGTGAAGAAAAGCTGTTGGGAGTGATCTGATTCCGAGCCAGCCCCGTTCAAGCTGATGTCCAGGCCAATATTATAGGGCTCTGTGTTCATGTGCAGTTCCTCTCTGGCTCAGTGAATCTCTTGCTGTAGAAAGTTAGGTTGCTAAGCAGCTGTTTGGGAAGCTGCAGTTTTAGACTGAGCATGTTAACGTCCTTAATGGTTATGCATTTACATTTCTGCTTGTTCCCCACAGCTGCCCCTATTCTAAACAAAATGTCAGCTGTTTGTATGAAGCTGATAATTATATTTTCTACTGTATTTTATATAGCATAAAACAGGTAGGGGAAGAAACTGGTTGGATGATAGTAGTAGTATCTTTTCTTTAAATATTACGTGATTTTTTTATCTTTTTTTAGAAAAAGTGGACTCAAAAGCCAGACATCTTCCAAACACTTGACTGTCTGTTGCTTTGTTGTGGATTACTAGATCTTGAAAGAGTGGTGAACTAGCCAAAAAGAGGAATCTAATTAAGTGTGAAGAAGGAGAAATGACCCAATTTGGTGGTTAGATTCTTTGTTTTCTGTTGTGAATATGAAACTGGAATTTTACTGCATGTTCACATCTCAGACCTGTTGTGTGTTTGAGCAAATTCAGATGGATGTACGTGGCAAGCCTGAAGCAGGCATATGGGGAAGGTAGTTTTCTATTATTTGTGAACTGGAGAGTTGCTCTGAATATCTTTTTGTTAGCAAAGTGCTCTGCAAGTATTAAGTTTTCCTGTGACAGACAAGTGCCCAGCTAGGACTGCATGTTGCATATTTGTGCATTTTTATGCCTGGTGCAGCAACTACTGGGAGGAGGTGAGAGAAAAAGCATCTTTTAAAAAGAAAAATAAGCTTGAGGTTCATTTTTTTAAAAAGGATATGTTGAAGATCTTAAATCTTAGAAGCTGAAACCCAGTGGAGTTCCTAATGGTATTGCTAAGCAAAGGCAGCCTGCTGGCCTGCCGAAGCAATTAGTTAAGTGTGTGTCTCTTCATTAAGTCAAAGAAGTGGAAGGAAAGAGAAGAAGGAAGGAGAGCTGAAGTGTGGCCTCTAGCCAAATGTTTTTTCAATGTTGTTTTAGCACCACATTAGGATTTGCATAACAAATTGTGTGGTATAGATCATGTTGCTTCTTGTTAGGCTATTACTGCTTGGGTTAATTTGGAAACAGGGCTGTCTTTCAAATGAGAAACTGCTTCTGCATTCCTGTTAAGAAAATGCCATAGATCTAAACCTTTGATTTATCCCTGTAAAAGCCCCTTAGAGGAGTTTGGCTAGAATCCTAAAACAGTGTACATTTGTGACAACACATGTCACAAATGACACTTAATTATGTGATGGAAGAGAGCCATTCTGGGAAGTGGGGAGAGTAATGTATGAACATTACAATATAAATATCTTCATATAAATCTTGAACTGCTGTAACTGTAGGAATTGTATTTGATTTTGCTAAAGCCATTTGGGAAATTGACTGAAAATATGTTGATCATAAAACACCATTTTTTTAAAATTGTGTACTTAAAAATGTTAATTGCTTTCTTTTAACTGTAGAAGAAGAAAACAAAAGTATAAACTTGTACTGAATCCAAACTCTTGTAAGGTGTAAAATTTGTGAATCTTCCTTTTTTCTTGGTTTTCTGTTCTGGCATTTAAGTTCTGCTGCTGTCTCTATGACCTCATATATAATTAACAGTGGTGATATTTTTTTCTTTTTTTTTTTTTTGAATCTTACCTCTAAGTTGAGGCAAATCTGCAGTTAACCAGAGGAAGCCATATGTGTAAGAGAGCAGAACCATCAGATGTAAGTGATCTTCAGACTCAATTTTACAACCCTTATGATCTAGATGATGAAAAGGATGTTCACAGACTATCTTCTTTTCTCCACAGACATACTAAAATAGGAAAAAATGGGTTTGAAAGTAGAAAAGTTTAATGTACTCAAGTCAACACTAAGTCACGTTTTATGTTTTAGGTCTCCAAGTATAAAGCCAAAATTTGTTCTACAGCACTTACTGCACCAACATAATTCTTGAGAAGACTGTATGAGAGGGGAACAGTCCTTGCAGGCAGAAATGTCCTGCTGGCTTAAGATTTGAGATAGGTACATCTTCAGCCAAGACTATAATCCTCCCGTGCCTCCCCCCCCCCAAAAAAAAAAAAAAAAAGAGAAAGATCCATGCTTCAGCATCTTAAGTTAAAAAAAAAAAAAAAAAAAAAAAAGCCTTCCAAAGGCATTGCTCCACTTCTCTGTAAGAAGAGATTCTTGGCCCTTGACACTCCACATGGCAAAGGTTTCAAAAAGGGCTGCCACAGGATGTTCATTTCTGGTGTATTCTGGCATCTTAAATTGCCTTATTCTCATTTTGAGATTAATAAGAAATTAGCTGTACTGGACAGCTGCAGGGCAGAGGACCACACCTGCAAAGTCTTTGTTTCTTTTGGACAGAAGGTTCTTTAAAAATAATGCAGGCATCAAAACCACCTGTGTATGTCTTCAGCTGCAAGAAAGGCAGCATTCATACCTGGTAAAGGTTCCCATTTTTATATATTCTACATAGCCATTGCGTTAATGATAACAATCTCTACTTAGAATGTCACTGTTACTAGTAATTATTTTTCCATTTTACCCAGAGACACTGGTGAAGTTGGTAAGGGTTTCAGACAATGGGCCTCTTCTGAAACAAGTCTGCTTACTCAGCCTGGCAATATTTGGAATCTGGAACCAGAATCTTCACTTGTATTGACTTTTTTTGTCACCTGTAGATATACTTCTAATTTTCTTCACTTTTATTTATTTGTGTTCATTTTCAAGTTATCTTGAAACAGTGTCATGCCTGCCTGCTAGCTGGCCTGTTCTTTGAGCAGTGTCTGGAGGACACTCACAGTGGAGAGTGTTGGATGCTGCTGTGTGTCTGCATCGTGTTGTGTGGGACCATGCGGTGCTGATCGGTGCTGGTGAAGCAGGAGCTAATACCTCTTGACTCTTTAGTTGCTAAATGTGTGTTATGGATTGTTAAAAGCAGGATGTGGACAGTCAAGCCTAACATAGATGTTTGGACTGAACTAGTGTTGAAGGTGGATATCACAAGCCACAGCTGAAGCTGGCATGAAGCCATGAAATAAGAGAGCTAAGGAGGTGTCCATCCACAGTGAAGGGAAGGGTGGTGTCAGCATGGCAAGTGGCAGTTTGCTTGATTGGGCAGACCAGGAAGCAGGAATGGTTGGAAGAGGAAAGGAGGTGAGCGAAGCTCAGGTGTGTATCAGGGCTGGAGTTGCAAGAGATGGTGCTGTGAATGAAGTCAGGGAACTGCGTGGTTGCGCATTCTCAAGGCGTTTCTGTGCAAAGAGATTGAGAATGAGCCTTAGTTATGGGATAGAGTCAACTTCCAATATTTGTCAGAGACACTTGTAGCCTGGCTTGAGGAGTGCCACACTCCCCAACAGGCAACAGCTCATCACATTAACTTAAGGAAATCAAAACACGGGTAACTGTCACCTGAGCTAAACAGCAGGTAGAGACTTATCTTCTACCCGTGCAGACCATAGATAGAAACAAGGCTGTGGTATGTCGTGAAGAGTTTAGGTAGGAACCTCTCATTTTTCTGACTCTAGGTTTACATAAAGGCTAAAGCATCTCACCTTTGTTCTTGTACCATGATGCAGTAGGCACCTAACTGACTGAAATCTCGCTTTCCCCCAGGGTCAGTATTGCAGAAAAGAATTGTATCTCCTCTACTGCACAAAATTGCTCTGACAGCTTATCACTGCTTGTTTACCCCCTGGCTGTTCTCACTTTCTTTAGGGGATAAGTAATAAGCACAGTGAAACAATTATGCTTCTTTACTGTTGAACTCCAAAAACCAGCTGCATTTGCTGTGAATTGAGGTTTGTCTTCCAAAGATTATGAAGGGCGATGATTCTTCAGTCATAGCAGGCACGAATATAGGCACTGACTTATGGACAGTTATTTTCAACAGATCTACACTTTGGCATAAGTAAAAGCTGATGGCTAAATCTCTTAATTTTATCAAGGTTTCACTCATACAAGTGTTGGACTGAAAGAAACCAGCTAGATCACAGAGTGAGGATTCTCTAACTGCAGAAAACAGTGATAGACGTTTAATTCAGGCTCGGAAAATACCTACTTCATCTGTCTCCACATGTCATATGCCACAGACACATATTTTATCCAAATCTACACCATTTAAAAAGGACAAGCAATCCCAGGGGGGGCTGGGGAGGGCAGGAACCATCTGTGATGCTAACTAATAGCTTTAAGCACAGTCTATTTTCTTCTAATGTAGCTGGCATCAAATGTATTTATGTATGTAGAAAGTTCAGTGGGTTAGAAACAGCTATTTTTGGGTTGCAGAAAGGTCAGAGGAATGCAAGACAAACATTGGTGTTCCAAGGCTCTTGTAAGGATGCTGAACTTGACAGGGCTTTTTAGGAAAAGGCGGTTTTAGTGAAGAGATGCTGATAATGGTTCCATAATGATTATACATATTAAGTAAAAGACTGCACTTACTGATCAGCAATACAGCTTTCCTACTACTTGGAGCTGAGGTGTTGGGAAATCTTTGATAACAAACAGAAAAAAACTCCAGTGTTTTTTTTTATTTTAGTTTTTCAGTTTTGTTTTGGGTGTTGTTTGGTTTTTTTTCTTTTTAAGTTAAATTAAGTCATGTTTTAACATACCTGTGCAAATAAAGAAGTGATTGTTTTCTGTTGCCCTCTTGAAAAGCAAATGCTAAAAAAAGCTTTAATGGCAGTGAATTACATAAGTCAAGTTAAATAACTGAGGCTTCGTGTGGAAATGAGATACCATGGGGAGAGGCATGTACTGGGCTGCCCCTTTTTAGTTTGGAATCTAGCTGGAGTTCAGCCTCCTGCCCCTCTGACGAAAACCTACCATACTCAGAGCATCCAAAGAAGACCCAGCTGGGGCCTGCCTTGCAGGCACCCTGCCCACAGTTCCTGCAGATTAACTTCCAGACTCAGCTCAGCCTTGTGGAGTCTGTCTTTGGAGGTGGTGGCAGCAGTGTTGGAGTCGGTGGTGTGCATCCATGAAGAGGTAAGTAATGTACACTTACTTTAAGATTGCCAGCAAGAGCAAAGTCCACTTGATTTCTTTAATCTGAACATATAGCTGGACCTGAGGGGAAGACGGGCAGTGCAACAGGCAAGGGAAAGCTGCAAGAGTAAGTAAAAATGAGTGTGCTTTTCCTCTCTTTATTCTGTTGCACTTACTAACTGTAGAAAAACTGCAGACATGGATGGCATGGCTATGCAGATGGCTGTGCCTGTTCTGAAGGGGCCTCCCAGAGGTACAGTTTAATATATCCTCTTAATTTGAGTTGGAGAGGTCAGAGGGAGCTGTGAAAGTGGACTTAGAAAATGTCCACTTGAATACATGAATTTAAAAGACAGGGAAGCATGCCCACAAGTGAGTCTGAATACAAGCCCACTTATACTGAGCTGTTTCTTTAAAAAAAAAAAACCAAACAAATAATTGATTGGGTAGTATTTATAATAGACTTCAGATAATGCTTTTGGTTTTGTTTAAGGTTTATTTGTGGAGTGTCAATGTTTAGTCTGCATATTCTCCTAAAAATTACGAAGTCCTGAAATTCTCCACCAAAATCACATAACACAAATATGTTTTTGAAAAATCAGTTCCTCCTGTCCTTTCTCACTTCTGTTAGGGCGTAGTGCAACATGGACATAGCATTAACTTCACTCTTAAATCTACACTGTAGTCAGCTGTTTATAGAGCGTGTGTGTGTATATATACGTGTGTGTGTGTGTGTGTATATATATATATATGGATGGATGGATATTTATCCTTGACTGTATAAGTTTTGAAATGGCATGGATTGCATTTATACTGAAATACTTTGTTTTGTCAGGCTCCCCTGCCCCAAACAAATGTCTGAAGGCATCACAAGTTGGCAAGATAATCAGCTCTGACCACTTTATTTCCACTCCTGTTTGCTTACTTTTTCCCGTGAGAAATCCTTTTGAAGGGAATGGAAGCTCTATTCCTGCAAAATGTGAAGGTTCCCTGGCTTGCTATTCTTGTGTCATGCTCACCACAACTTATGCAGCCTTATAAAATAAGCCTTTGCGTGCCGGATGGCATCAGTGGTATCCCCTGAGGTATCCAGTGGAACTGGAAACCAGCTGAGTGTGTGTATTAGTGACTGAGTGCAGCATGTAGTCTGCTTTAGCTTTTGCTATGACTGGGAGGTACTCTCTGCTGAAGGCTGTCTCCAGGCCTTCTCTGGAGAACGATGTTGCTTGTCTTGGTTTTACAGCTTCAGTAAATCTTCCACTAACTGTCTTTTCCAAGTGATCTCTCAGGTGCACTGTGCTGGGACATGTGGGTTTTTCCAGTGCAGTACGCTTTCCTGCACCTTGACTGTGCCTGTACTGTCACAGAAGCTTTTGATTAATTTGTCACCTGGCTTTTGTGTAGACCCATGCCAAAGGTCTAACCTCTTGAAGATGATATACTGAGAAAGGAAGATGCAAAATCAATTTGGGATATAGGACATCTGAGGTTTACTGGATTGGAGTGAATGTATTTATGTCTAATCCCACTGCTGTCAGGAGTTCTGCTTCTCTGCTTTGAATCTTCACCCCATATTGAAATTAAGTCTTGGCAGTTAGCAGTGCCAAGAAGTAAATAACTGACTGAGATTCTCTCTTCAAACCTGTCCCAAGTGAAGTTCTGTGCATGATTATTTTTGTTTTGGTTGCATTTGTGACTGGAACCAGGTCCTGCCAGTGGCACGGCTGAAGAGCAGCCTGTGCTTTAGGGAGCCTTCCATCAATTGTGTGGGACAAGCCCAAGCCAGGCAGGAACACAAGGGTGACAAACATGTGAAGATGTCACACACATCAGCTTCTTGACAATGCTGTGCATGCTATCAGTCTCTGAGAAGAAATAATTACGTTTGGCAAAATCTTGCGAGCTGCCTCTCTACTTTAAGCTGCCCTGACAGATTTTGCAACTGGTGGAGCAGGAAAACACTTCTGAGTTAGAGCCAGGAGTCACTTGTAAAATACTCTGGTGGCCACCCAATGAAGGGTTTGCAACACCTCAGGCATGTTAATTCAGCACCTGGCAGGCTCTGGGCTTCTTAAAAACCCCCAGGGGAATGGATAGTTGTTCTCTATCTCAGAGAGGAGCAGAGTGAAACATGGGAGGTGAAATGCTCTGATAATGACAGTCGGCCCTGCCAGCATTTCACAGTCAGAAAGTGTTGGCTCCTGGAGGACTGCCAGGTGTTTCTTGGAGACAGGCAGGAGGCTGTGTGTGCCGTGCAGGGCATGCACATCGAGCCTGCAGCATCCAGGGGCCTCTGGTGTACCAGCAGGGAGACTGCACATAACCTGGGTCTGGAAGCCCCCTGGTGGTGTGGGTCAAGGAACTCCAAGGCAGCAATGGGTGAAGGCTGGGCTTTGCTAGGTTGAATCCAGAATGGAGGTGACACATGAATTCTGTTGAGGACTGTCTCTGCTTGGTGCTTGGCTGTGCTGTGAGGAGCTTGGGTTGGTGCTACAGGAGGTATTTTTGTCTTGTGCTTGGCTTTGTAGGGATAGAGACACCTTTAGTGCCACTTCCCTTGAGGTACAGGTTGTAGTTTTCTCCCTTTCTGAAGCAGAGGCTGGTGGTAATGGTGTGTTACCATCACAGGTAGGCAGGGTTGATCCACAGCTGCAGTGGAGGCAAAACTGCATTTTGTCTCTTCAAGGAGGAGGGCAAAAGGCTCATTCAGGATTTAATGTTGCCTGCTGGAACACAAATGGGAATGGCTTCTCTCAGAGACATCCCATCTGTCTAACTTTACTGCAGCCCAAGCAGTCTGCCCTCATAAACAGATAGGATTTAAGAAGACCTGTGCATATGGCAGCCCTTGGTTTGTGGGTAGCTGAGTGGCAGAGCTTGTCCAGGTTAGGCATTGGGAAAACCTTTCTGACTGGCAAGGGGGGGGAGAAGCTGGACCGGACTGTGCAGCATCAGGAGAGGCTTTGCTGTTGGAGGGTCTTAAGGACAAGCTGGACAAACCTTGCTCAGAAATAACATAGTAGCTGATTAAATTGCATGATTTATCACAGTCCTTTCCACCCCCTTGTTCTGTTGTGGGGTTTTTTTGCACGGCTACTTTAGTCTGTAAATTCTTTCTAGATGTGTAAGTGCAGCACCTATGCTAGCGATGCCCTCTCCTAAGGATGCTGGCAGCATAGGCATGTTATGACCTCCCTCTTCCCTGCTTATGAAAGCATGTTAGTTAGGCTGTGCTGATGCATTCTCCCAAAGTCTTTGGGAGTTGTAAGTAAAAAGTATGCATAGGTATAGCACAGCAGGCAGGGCCTGGAAAGGTGTTTAGAACATTGTAGCCTATGTGTTTAGCCACTTATATTACAGATCTGGCATTTTAAGTCCTTAAAAACAAATGCTTATTCCTGCCTATCCTGGAATAAATAACTTGGAATAGAAAACTCTTAGTGCGTCCATTCTTTGTACAAACTTATTGAACTCTCCCTGCACCTTCTGGGAAAAACAAAACAAAACCCCAACTTGGGCATATGTAATCTGCAGGCACAATTAAAAGCTGAATTAGCCTCACATATCCAGAGAGCACAACAAAGCTGCACGGTTTCGCTTCAGTTTTCATTTATACTTGTCAAAACTCACAGCGCAATATGATACATTTTCACCTTCAGTTTCTGCTGGAAATTGCTTTTAGAGTGACTCATTCCTTATTTGTGTTCTTTTTGTGGTTCCTGACATGTTCCACATTTTAGTAGCTCTTCATTTGAATACACATAGCCTTAATGACTGGCATTTTTAGTTATCTCCTTTGAACCGTTAAAGTTAAGGGTTTGTAAACCCTGAGCCACACATCCAGCATCTCCAAGGATGAGACTTGAAACTGAAGAATCATTTCTCTTGAATAAGGTGAGTAGGATTTAACTTGGGATCTATGTGCTACAGATGATCTTTGCCTTTCTTCAAGATGTTTATGTTGAACAATACTGCAGGGATTTGTGCTGCTGCTTCTTGATGAACTTTCCACACAGGAGCATCCCCGGTTTTCTTATCGTATTATTTATATACAAAAATGCAGGACTGGAAATGTAGCACTTCTGCTGCAAGACCTGTTCAAGCTGAAGTCTGCATCCAAGAAGTCCTGATGTGGGTCTGCTGCTGTGTACCTGCTCACTAGGATATCTGTGTGGGTAAATGAGAATTGTGTCTATAAGGGACTTCAACACAAACAAACTGAACTCTGCCCATTTTCAACCATCTTGCAAAACTCGTGAACTTCTCTCAGATAAAAGAATTCAGTGTAAGCCCTCTAGCCTGTCTAGCCTGTGCATGAATTTTAAGCTCCCATAAATATAACAAAGTGTAGGTTTCCAGAAAAGGGAATCGTTAATTTGAGGGACTGATGTCCCTTCCTGCATCCCGGAGGACAGATCCGGCTGAGGATCCTTCACTCTTGCCTGGAGAGGCTTTGCATTTGGCAACATAGGTTCTAAATCTGTTCTAGCTCTACAGTTGTCAGCAAACTGTTCTCCTACCCCTATCCTTTTCCAGATGTTCAAGAAGTAAAGCTGCATTTTACTCTTACTGTCAGCTGTTTGACGGTGCTACTGCTTTTTAAATAAATACAAAAGTTAAGATCTTAAATCAGTGAAGAAGTATAAATACATTTTAAAACCACATTTGAATAGAGTCACTGTTGCTCACCTGTCAGGGCTACGTTGGTGTTACTGGAGCTGGGATCACCCTTGGCTGAATGTTTCAGGGAGCTTGCATTGCTCCCGTTACTGTTTAGGTGTTTTGGTATTACTGGCAGCGCAATTCTTTCAGATATTCCTCTCCCATGTGCTGCTTGTACAGCTTTTATCAAAAAAAGGGGCTGGAAACTGTTCTGAGAAAGAAATTCAAAATCCAGCTTCACGCTGAGGCCACAAACTTAGGACCTCCCAAAGTCAGGAACCAGCGCACAGCATGGCAGCAGGTGTGGGGGTCAGTGCCAGTTTCCAGAAATTAAGGATGTGTTGGGGCAGCAATTGTCTACAATCGTGTCACTGATGTGCCATGTATAGTCAGCCCTTTCTCGACCTGGGCTGCTGGGAAAGAGAGCAGTCGGAGCACCAGAGAGGTTTAATCATCTGGGACAGAAGTGGGTATGGGAAGGTGAAATAAATGAAAATATTATTTCATTTATGTTACCCCCCAGTCAGCCTTTTCAGGAAAAGAAAGTGAAGGCAGCAATTTTACCTTCAAGCTAGTGTAGCTACATTAATGTAGCATTATTGTGTCCATTAGCTTATTAGAATTCTGTTAGAAACAATATTGTCCAGTCATTATTACCATTGAAAATTAATTAATGTATGGGATCAGTTTTCCAACTAACTGCCTAAAATGGTATACTATCTGTTGCAGACGAGACTGTAATTCAGATACTCAAAAGGTGGAAGTTCTTTTGAGGATATGTCACCTGGGGAAGATTCAGCCCTTTGTGAGTGCACAAGGCCTGAGCTGCTTATTCAAAGAGTGTTTCCAGTAAGTGTGTATATTTACAGTGCATTTCATGTATAAGAGCTCAAATCAACTGAAATTGGATTCCTTCTACACATACTTTTGTATTCAATGGTTAAGTATCTTGAGAAGTAGCTCGTGGTAACAGAGGGAAATGTACTGGAAGGGTGGTGATGCACATTTTATCCATCTGTTTTCAGGCTGTAGCTGCGTGATGGGAACCGGGATTTCCCTGTGCTCCTGAATTTCCTCTTTCAGTGGCTAATGGAGGAGAGCCGATGCTCTCATTTGCTTTTTGTTTTCTTAATGGTTACCTCTTCATTTGTCTGTCAGTGAAAGCAGACAGGTGGGATTTTACCTACAGGCAGGCTATACCTTGTAGGACTAGAATAATCATTTAGAGGAGGGCAGTAGAGTCAAATGGACGAGACTTTTGTTTAGACAGGGATCCTGTTCCTAGCACGGCCTAAAGAGACCCTGGGAAGCCTTTCTGAGCCTCCTGTGTTTTGTCTCTGACATGGGTGGATTGATACTTGCTTTCCTCATAAAGTGGGAAGATGGAGCTGTGCTGAGCAGTAAACTATCTGAAGTGTCAGTATCATTAGGCACAATTGGGGAAATAAGTAAAAGTAGGACTCATGGGTCCCCTCCAAGCCTTTCCCTGGCTAGCAAGGCAGCAGTCCCAGCTGCTCTTCCAGTTCAGTGCTAGAGTTTGCTGGTTTTTTTCAGTTGTTTTTATAAACGATGGAGGAGGGATAATGGGTTCAAGAAACATGCATAGGATGGGTAGGTAGGTAAAGCCTCTTTAGAAGCACTGAAAAAGCATACGAAAAGTGAAATTTTTCTTTTTTTCAGTGAGTGAATTTCACAGCAGTGCCACACCACCTCTTAAGTCCTGCTGGGCTCTCTTCCTGCCAGAATCTTCATTTTTACTACAAACCATAGAAATATAATGAGCTTTTTAAAGGTATACTTCTAAAACAGTGTAGTTTTTACTGCCCTTATTTCTAGAAGTAGATGCAGGTCAATGTGAAGGGTGAAATGTTTACTAAAGTGCACACACTTTTTTGCATTCAGGCTGAAAAAAGAAAACAAAATTAAAGTGAGGTCGATTGATCAGAGTAAATATCAAAAGGATAAGGCAGGGTTTTGCATTTGCTAGCAATTTTGAAAAATCAGAATCTCCAACTCTATAATCTGCTATTGCAGATGGCATCTTTAGAATCTAAGCCTGAACGCAACAGGAATATCAGCATGAAAGATTTTACTCTTTGAGGTTTTTCTCAGTTTTGTTTCATCTAGAAATATTAATGGAGTTCAGATGTAATTCAGTGGAGTCCCATATATAAACATTTTTCTGCTGCCTGCATTTATCCTAAGCTTTAGTGTTCCTCATCAGCTTTAACATGTAGAGGAAACTGTTTAAATGTAATAATTTAGCTCTACTCAGATCAACTCTTTTTATGTGCTTGCTTTGCACTTGATTACACTGTGTTTATGTCCAGATTTTCTCAATTCCTTTTGTATGGCAGTTTTCCCTGGTTTGGATGGGTCTTTCAAACCAAAAAAGGCAAAAAGAGCATAGATTAAAGAGAGTTGAAGGTGTGACATTTAAACCTCTTTAAATCTTACTCATTTGTGGTAACAACTTTGTTAGGGTCTAGGGTAAACAATCACTACAAAATTAGAAAAATGTAATTTAATCAGTCAGAGCAGATTATTTACTTGTATTAATGCAACCAAAATGTGTATATGTGTCCTCAATACTCTATGTACAGGAAAGCTTATTTGGGATTTCATGTCCTGCATTTTGAGCAAGAGCTAGATTTTGGTTGCTTGAGTGTCCTTCCCCCTGCCACGGTTTCCCATCTCGTCATCACCTCAGCCCTGGGTCTTTGATATTTTGTCACCTGCTGGGTCTCAGGTTGAACCCAGTTAATTAGTCCATATGTTGTTTATTTCAATAAAAATACCAGATTACTTAAAGAGAAATTAAGCAATCTTTTCAGCCTCTGAGCACAGCCCCATGGGACAGCCAAGGACAGCTGTAAAGTTCTTCTTTTTAAGAAGTTCTGGTTAATGTCAGCTGAGAAAGCTCTTGGTAAACAAATGAATAATTGATTGCTCAGCTTTCACATAGCTACTGCGTTTCTGGGCTCACATGACTCATTTGTGAACCATTCCTGTCGTCCTAATGCCATAACATTGGAGAAATGATGATTGTTTCTTGGAGGATTCTTCTGTGGACATAGTTGCCAAGACCAAAGCTGTAATGGTTTGTTATTATGACCTTTGTTATTCCATTAGGCTCAATAGCTTTAAAAAAAAATGATGTGTGCATACTTTAGGAAAGTTTTTACCCTCTACATTGACCTGACATCATGGTTTATACTACGAAATGTATTAATGACAAAGTAGTGTTTTCATGTCAGGAGGACAAATTTTAACAACTATAATCTGCCCTTAGTCATCATAAATACAAATGTATTGGTAAAACAGACCTTGTTAATGCAGCCAAGACAAATGCTAGACCGTATTTCAAATCAGTTGAAGCACTAGTCTATACACTCCACGGTTTTTTGTGTAGCTTCAAATACATTAATGTCAAACCACTGTTAGCATGTGTTTTCCAGGAGGTATTGTAGAACTGTAATGACCCATCAGATGCAAACAATCTATGTAATTTTTCTCAATTGCTTTAAGATGTGTAAATGTCTTTGAGGATATGGAAGGGCATAGAGAGCATTCAATTAATATTGTTTTGATGGTTTTTTAATACTTGAAAAATCAACACTGAAAGAACTTGTAAGCATGACAGTACTTGCAAACTGCCTTGTACAGTAAACAGTTAAATTTGCAATAAATTCTGTGCATTATAGTTAACTGAAGAACACCCTGTTCAGTATCCCCTGCTCACTGCAGTGATGAAGTAAAGTAGGCTCACTATTTTCAATTGCTCTAGCACGTCAAAGCTGATACGTTGTCTACCAGCGCTCCTTTCTGGTTCTGCTTCCGTAAATTCATTAACTATATGCAAAAGGCAGGTTTGCTTTCTTCCCCAGCTTACATCCTTCCGTGGGCACACAGGTCTCTCGGGGCAGAATGAGATCGTGGAAGAAGCTATGAAAAAGAAAGGCTATCTGCTTTCTTCCAGATCCCATTTAATGTTTTCTAGCTAGCATTTGAAGAGCTCTTGTCATGTGGACAGACCTGCTCTGAGAGGTCCTGAGGAAACGTGTAAGAAACTCTCAGCCTCTGTTTCTCCAATGCCTTTCTGGATGGGAACTGCCTGTCATTGTACCCATCTCTGACACCAGCATGCTACCAGCACAATTGAGTCTCTCCTCATGGAGAATTTGCTGTAAGGAATTCATGCAGAGAAAGGAAATAATGAACTTTCAAAATTGTTTCATAGATTTGCAAGGAAGCAGGATCAAGGCGAATCAGGGTATTTGTGTGTGTGTGTTGGGGGGGGTGTGTGGAAGGGATTAAGGCAAGGGGAAGTTTCTTCACTCGGCTTGCAGGCGTTAAGCTGACCAAAGGGGTGTTTACAGGAGAAATGCACCAGGTCTCACTCCTGTTAACAGTGATACTGAAGAAGTGTTTCTATCTCTTAAAATGACACTGCAGTAAGGCAGTGAGGATGCTTGTCCTACCCAGAATGTAAGATGAGGAACAGGTATTTGCTACTACAAAAAGTGATGGGTGATTCTTAATGTCAGGGAGCAAGAAGAAATTTAGCTTAACATCTCTCTGCAAGGAGAAAACGTCCAGTGCATGTTGTTGTCCTGTGCAAACAGGTAAGAACATATTTAGAGACTCATCTTTCTGGTTTTAGACCTAAAACCTTGTGGAAAACAGTATGTGTCTTAGGAATCCTGGATGTAAAATTATTATGCTCCTGCTTGCTGCTCTTTAACTGGTGAATTAATCAAGTACAATTGCTTAAGGCCCTGGGGGAAAGGATGTCGTAAATCTTGGGAGTATTTGTTCTAGTTTATGGCTGGGAGAAGCTGCATAACATTAAATCAGAATTTATAAACATTTGCAATGGCACATTTTCCTTACTCGGGGCATTGTGGCATGAGTCTTGAGAAACTGAGAAGGGTGTGCATTAAGGGCTGGATGCATTTCTTCTTATTTTTTTTTTTTTTTAATATCTGACAGCGTTGCTTGCGAGGGCTGGGATGGGGCCGGGTTGCTCGGCGAGCCGCACGCTGTATGTCCTGCGGCGTCGGGCAGAGGGCAGTCGGGTACCACAGATGGTGTGGGGAGCCCTGCTCAGGCCGAGCCTGCTGCCAGCTTCCCTGGCTGCCTGCCCCCATCCCCAAATGAACTGTCACTTAATTGTCATTTAATTGGATAGATGGAGATTGATTCATTGTACCTGGACTCTGATATTCCTCTGGAGTTGGACAAATTGCTGGTGGTACATGGAGTTTCTCCTTCTCTCTGGAGCAGAAACTGCAGAGACATGCAACAATCAGTTGCAAAAATGTCCTGCCTTAAACTTGTATCTTCCAGAGTTTAAAATGGAGCTGCCTGGAGCTGCTTTCCCCACTGCAGTGAGGGACAGTCCCAGTGTGCCGCACCGAGCAGAGTGTGTGCTGTTCTCATGCACGGCACGTCCTGCCCTCTGGGACCTCGGCCGCTGGAAGCGGAGTGGGAAGGCAGATCCTCTTTCTCCAGAAAAAGATGTGTGCCTGCCTTTCCAGCAAAGGGAGTTTTGTCTCCAGGGGACGATGTCCTGATAGAGTTTTGTTGTTTTTTTTTTCTCCTGAACAGGCTGGTTGCACCGTACTTGCTCACTGCATGCTTTGCTCTGAGCCCTTTGAGGCTGCTTAGGACCTTTGGAAAGCATAAATGGTGTGGACCTGAACGAGGGGCCAAGGCTTGGACCCCTGTTATTCCAGGGAAGGAAGGGTGAGATGAAGTGTCTGGATGAGCCCTGAAGGGCCAGCCCTGCTTTTTGTGCTCCAGCCAGGGATGGGCGAGGAGCTGCTGCTTCTGCCCGCTGTGCCCCAGCTTCCCTCCCCAGGAGTTGCTGGCTGACTTGCTGGGTGAAGCAGGCATCAGGGCTGTGATTATTGCATTGCCCCCATAGTCTGTGGCCCTAGACCTGGTGCCAAGAGCTGGTGGTGTTTGGTGCTCCAAGGTTAAAACCAGAACTGTAGAAGGCCTGGGTTGTTCCTCAAGGATTACTAAGCCCCTGTGGTACAAGGCTGACTTCTTGTTCAGGTGTTTGAGAGCCTCTGGATGATGGGAGGGTGCAACTGCTTGAATTGCTGGAAAGGGACACTTGTGAAATAGCTGCAGAAGCTGCATTGCAGAATTTGAGCTTTTATTGTTCCACTTGTTTGAACGAAGGCAGAAGAGGAAAGGCAAGTAGGCTTTTGTGGTGGGGAAGAACACAGTGATCCCAGTGTAAATCACTGTGTTGTCATATGTCCAAGTCTGCAGCCAGCCTGAAACAAAAAGCAAGCAGCCCTGTTTACCTCAGGGCTGCTTAAAAAAATGTCCATGCTGTCCCTTGGCTCACTGCTGAAAGATGTATCTGTTACTTTAAGTGTTTTAGTATTTCCTGGCCACGTTGTTGGCCATGAGGTGGATGTTGGGCTGGGTGACCAGCTACAAGTGGCTGCTGCTGAGACTGAGCAGGTACCGTTCATCTGTCCCTTGGACTGTAAAAGCCCAGAAGGAACCAGTGGGATTGCCTTGCTTGTGTCAATCCCCAGTCTGGTCCCAGTGCTCCTCCATGTGCTTAGGCCATCTTGCCCAGCTTCTGCAGGGTCCCCAGACCCTCCCAGTAGGAACTGCGTAGTCACTGGGCAGGATATCAACAGAGAAATCAGCCGTGCTTTAAAAACGCAGCTGAAAACATAAACCATGTGGGACGGAGCTGCATCTGGGAAGGGTGCTGGGTGCTCTTCTGCTTCATGTCTTGCAGTGGCTGCAGCGTAAAGCACATCCCGAGAGCTGCACATGGTGGGAGCTGCCTGCCGCAGCAGCCTTGCAAATACCCCCGCCAGCCGGCTGCTTCCCAGCTGCCCTTGGAAATCTCATTAGGAAAGTGCTCCCAGATGAGGGGCTTTTACTCATCAGAGCAATATTTCTGTCGTGTTTCCTATCAGGTTGGTGAGCGTGTGGCTCGTGAGTGTCTGGATGCGCTTGGGCGGTGACAGGACCTGCCCCTCTCTGGCAGCGATGGCCAGGCAGGAGCTGTGATGCTGAAATGCCTCCAGGTTTGCCTACTGCAGCCTCAAATCCAAACAAAAGTTCTTGGCTCTAGAGCCAGCAGTGCTGGGCATGCTGGTGGTGCCCATGGGCGCAGCCACGGCCGGTGCCTCTGTACCTCTGCTCCTGGGTGCCTGCCCTCCCCATGCCAGCACATCTGGGCTGCCTGGACCACGCGTGTGCATCTCATATGTTGTGCCTTGGTCCTGACAGCTCAATGCTGCACTGGTTTTGTTTGCAACAGCTGTAGAGAGCAGCAAGGCCACACCGTGAAGTATAATCATTTTTTTATTAGAACAATTTCCTGGGGAGCTTTTTTCTTTTTTTTTTTCTTTTTTCCCCCTCTTTTTCCTTCTGTAACGTTGCTTCAGGTTTTAAGAGGGGAAGGAAAATAATAAATAGTCTAGAGAAAATAGATTTGTGGGGCGGTGTTGTATAACACTGGAACAAAGGGGCATTCAATGAAATTAAAAGGTGGCAAATTCAAAACAGATCAGAGGAAATGTTAATACAATGTGTGTTCAGGCTGAGGAGCTCCCTGCCACAGGAGACAGTGAAGGGCAGCTATGCGGTGGGTTTTGGAAAAGGCTGATGTTTGAGTGGGCTGTGTGAATGCTGAGACTTACCAAAGTCATGAGTGGGAACGTTATATTAATTGGATAGAAGGCAACCTCTGATTATCACAGGCTAGGATCCAAAGTGGGATGAGTTACTTCAGCACTTGGCAGGACTCCAGGAGCAGGTCTGAAAACCCCAGGGACAAACCAGTGATGCAGAAGAGGGTCACACAGGGAGCCTACGGCAGCACCAAAATATGAGCAGAGGTCCCCTGAGTGCCAACCATGGCGCCATCCTTCCTCTCGCAGCCAGGTGTTCAGGGATGCTCTTCATGTCAACAAGGTGAGCAGGGCTTGGCCACAGACACTCTGGGCTGGCCTATGGTGAGAAATCCTAATTGCAAGTGTCAAGCAACTTGGGTTTTATTCCTCTGCTTCAGTGTTGTTATAAAAATAAATTTCTTTGGAGATATTCATAAAAGTTAATGGAAGTCTTGAGTAGAGTTGCTTTTTTTTTTTTTTTTCCTCCCACCAACCTAATAAAATGTATTGCTTTTTCTCCCAAGTAATTTTATATTAGCAGGCGGTGGCTGCCGCTGGAGGAGAACCGTTCTAGTGCTATAAAATGACTCCAGATGGAGACCCTCTCGTCAGCCGCTGACTTCAGGCCCAAGCAAAGCTGAAATGTAATGCTTGTCCTGATGGTCACCATCCTCGGCCAGGAAATAGGGGAATGTGTTTGGCTCGAGGAACAGCAGCATTCTCCCCTTACGACGTCTGATTTATTATATGTCTGTTAAAACAATAGTTTTGGAATAATTTTTAGATTTGCTCTAAGAAAAGGAAGAAAATGAAGATGAATGAAATGGGACTGGTGCTGGGGGCTTGACAGGCATAGCACAGAAATCGGTCCCTGCAGACCTGGTGCTAAAAGTCACACTGAATGTCTGGATCCAGTGCTTCTGGCAGATCATTTTTCCATCTGCTTGGGAAAGTCACCCCCGCTCTCTCCCAACAGCTGATGAGGAGATGAAGCCAAAGCTTCCTCCTGGCAGGCTGAGCCAGCAAGGCATGTGATGCCTACTGCCAGTGGGACTAAATGCCGTCAAAAAAATTAAAAATATAAAACTCGAGTGGTGCCTGCTGTGCAGGGAAGGCAAAGAAACCTTTTGCCTGCATGAAGAGGTACATTGCTGCAGCAGCAGCAAGGCAAGGGGCTGAGCAAGCCCAGGGCAAGCTCAGCCCTGCTCAGGTCCCCCCCACAGAGCATCTGGTGTCCAAACACACTGCTGCCGCACCAGGAGGGCACCCAGGCTGGAAAGATGATACCACTGTCAAGACACGCAGCAGCAGTAATGGAATAAGGATTTTCTGTGCCTTAGCAGTGAAATGCTGAAATGCTTCAGGGTTTACCTATCACGTTCTCAGATCCAAACAAAGAAAATCCTGGCTCTGGTGAGGCATCAAACAGATGCTGCCTCTTGGCATCTTGTTCCTTCTGCTCTGGAGAAGGCAAAGGAAGTTATCTATTAGCTGATCCAGTCTAAGGCGTATAGTACAAAGAGTCTGCATCATCCCCCATTTCCACTCTTGCGGAAAACCCACCCTTTCTCGTCTAGCAGCTAATTTGTGCACGCTGCATGTTTTCTTTGGAAATGACTTGCACTACACTAAATCTTGATTCTCTTTTTCTGTTGTCTGCCAGGTTCTCTGCACTTTCCTAAGTGACCCGCGCTTCAACAGCTTGTCCTGGCTGCAGTGCTATTGTTCTGCACACATGTGGTATCGCCCCTATTGCTGCTGGACTGTTTGTCTTTTGATTACGTGTGGCTTGGAGATTAAGCCTCAATGAGCCAGCACCGTTAGGTTCGCCTGAGTTTTCCTCTCCTGCAGCAACTCAGCCTGGCAGGTGACTTGGGCATTGTTGTGCCGTGTGGGGCTACGTACGCACGTAGGAAGTTCACAGGGGAGATTTTCTAAGCTTTCCTTTCCTGGCGAGTGATCTGTAAACATGGTCTTGAAGCCAAGCATTTGATTTTTCTGTTGTCCTCATGGCAACACGCTGAGGATCAGCTGCACGCCACCATTTTTTTTTTTTTTTCCCCCTTCAGAAATATTGGAGATTTCAAGGAGATGAATTGTAAGCCATTGTTGGATACCAGTTCTGTTGGGTTTCCGTCTCTGAAAAAAAGGTTGAGAGGGAAGTAATTAGAGGAGCAGATGTGACTTGTGACGTAAATGTTACTTCTGGCCTTTATTTTTTTTTTCCTTCTCTTTTTTTTCTTTCTAAGTAGTCCAACAGGGTGACTCCAAAGCAACAGTAAACTGATACGTGAGACACGTGGGCCTATGGTAGCCATTTCAAGCTTATCCTTGACTCAGTCAGGTCCAGAGACAATTTGCAATACCTTACCAGTCACTTTTTCAAAAGAAATTAGCAAATATGACAAATTTTTGGAGCAGCTTCAATATGTGCATCCTGCATAACTGCCTGCATGAATCCCACTGCTTTATCCAGTGACTTACTGATGTCTCTGTCCTGAGCAAGATATTGAAATGCTGCTTGTAATTCTTTTGGAGTAATAAATCAGTAAGTATTTTTCATCTCACATTTCTCTTGAGGACAAGTTAATGCCATAGTCTAAAGTCTGGAAATAAAGCTGGATTAAACCATTTAGGTCTTCTAAATCACCTCCTTTTCAGGATGTCATGTAATTTCTGCTGAATCAGATGCAGCTGTAACAGAGTAAGTGTATTTGCAACTTCTCTAGATGCTCATTTGTCTGGGTGCTTTGTAAGGATAAGCCCAGTGAGCTGTCACGTTTGATGTCCCTCTGTGCCCACCTCAAGGCTGACAGTCTGGCCAACCGCTGGCCCCTTGGCACAGCCCCTTCCCTGAGCAGTCTGGTGTCAGTGGGTCACCCTGGGGCTGTGAACTGTCCCCCCAGGCAGCTGCTGCTCCAGAGCTTGTGTCTTCCCGCACCAACAGCTGGATGTGTCCCTGAGCTTCCTTGGTGACAACACAGCAGTGGCTCAGTACTGTCCTTGAGCTATGTGCCAGCCTCAGAAGCTCAGAGAGTGGTAACCAGAGCTGCTGGAGCTCCTGGAGTCAGGCCCTGAGGATGCTCGTCTCTTTATGCACAAGGCTTTCATTCTTCATGATCTTACCTGGCAACGTCTGCCCAGAGCTCACATGTCAGCCTGAAAATGGATGCACAGGCTACTACTGACTGGTGCACCATCAGTTTGTGCCAAAGCCAGGAGTAATGGGTAGCATCTCATGTGGGGGCTTATATCAGTGGACGTCCCAGGGGACAGAGAGCATGCCTGCTGCTCACCCTGCCACTGCTCAGTACCTGGCACCACGGGGTCCCTCTCCCTGCCCATACCTCCTGAGCACTGCAGCAGCACAGACAGTACAACTAGCAGTAGATGTTGTACCCTTGCAAAGTACAGCACTCAGAAGCTTCATTTATTTCATACAATCACAGAATCATGGTTTGGGTTGGAAGGGACCTTTAAAGGTCACCTAGTCCAGCCTCCTGCAGTAAGCAAGGACATCTTCAACTATATCAGGTTGCTCAGAGCCCCATCCAACCTGACCTTGAATGTTTCCAGACATGGGGTATCTACCACCTTTCTAGGCAACCTGCTCCAGAGTTTCACTACTTTCACTGTAAAAAAACTTCTTCTTTATATCTAGTCTAAATCTACCCTCTTTTAGTTTAAAACCATTACCCCTTGTCCTATCGCAACAGGGCCTGCTAAAAAGTTTGTCCTCATCTTTCTTAAAGGTCCCTTTTAAGTACTGAAAGGCTGCAATAACGCCTCCCCAGAGCCTTCCAGGATGAGCAACCCCAAGTCTCTCAGCCTTTCCTCATAGGAGAGGTGTTCCAGTCTTCTGATGTGTTTTGTGGCTGCCTTCTGGACCCACTCCAATAGGTCCGTGTCTTTCTTACGCTGAGGACTCTAGAGCTGGACACAGTACTGCAGGTGGGGTCTTACGAGAGCCCGCAGAATCACCACCCTCAGCCTGCTGGCCACGCTTCTTCTGATGCAGTCCAGGATATGGTTGGCTTTCTGGACTGTGAGTGCATATTGCCAGGTCACATCCATTTCGTGCCTTTTGCTGGCAAAGGGTTTGCCTTCCTGTCCTGGAGGGGTGGCAGAGGTCAGGAGGTGGAGAGCTTGTCGGGAGCAGGAGGAGGGTGGCAGCCACAGTTGGCAGGAGTGGCTGCCATCATGATGCAGCTCCGAGTGGCACCTGTTTATATGAGAGCTGACTTCTTCTCACGTTATTCATACGCTCTTATTTCTGGCCAGAAAAAACATTCTTCCAAAATGTGCCCTGCCTCATTAACAGTCCCCACCCAGGGACCTCCCTTCAACTTCGCCACGCTTCCCAGCACCACGCCACAGGGACCGGTTGGGGACACAATAGCTCTGGCATGTTTATTTCATTTCACTTTTCCTCTCTGCTTGGCTAGCGGCCAGCAGAGATGTTCTTTACAAAGATAATAGTTTCAACTTAATCATTCACCTCTTATGTGTCTAAAAGGAGTTTAGGAGACTGGAAGTTTCCAAGAAAAATAAATGAATAGAACTTGTTCGAGGGGGCCTCTTTAAGGCTGTTTTATTGATTTTTTTTAAAAAAAATCAAAAAAGAAAAGGAGAAGCAGTAAGTTGTTCCTGCACATCACCTATGCCCTATATATTTTTTAAATGTGTGTTTAAATTTGGAAGGATGCTCATGAATAGAAGAATTACGAAGTGCTTCTCATTGCAAAGGGATTTGCAGTGTGTTTGGAGAGATGATTCCAAAGTGAAATGCTAGTCCTGTTTTGGGCTGTTGTAGAGCTGGAGCTGGACCCTGGGGGACTCCTTCCTAGGCCTGCACGTGGGTGACAAGCAAAAATTCATCCATTTATTTATGTGTGTATTTAGGTGTCTTCTCCTGAGTATCTCGAAGGCAAGGAGAGATTGCTCCTGCCATTACTATTGTTTCAGCCGGAGGTAGGAGAGACAGAGCCTGCCACTGCAGAGCCATGGCAAGAGAGCAGCACAGAGTCCACAGGGGATCTACTGTAGTCCAGTCACACCAGTAATGCAGACAGATCCCTCCTCTTCTATCTCTCTGTGTGTTTTTCTACTGTCAAAGAAGCTCCTTGCTGAAAAAGAGTGAAATATCTGACTCCATTCCTCCTCTTTCATCACCCCGGCTCCATCCTCTGAGCAGTGTGTCTGTGGTGATGTGGGCTCTCTGGTGTGGTGCTACCCCATGCCCAGGCATGCCTGTGTATGTCTATGTGCATACATGTGTACTTAGTACCCTCTCCCCACAGGTATGGAGAGTCTGCCTGATCCCACCTTTGGAAAGCAGGATTTCTTGTGGGTACAGATTGGAGGACTCACATCTCCATAAAATAGTGGAAAAAGGAATAAAGTTGTAACTGTCATCACCTATTCAGAAAAATTCCTGCAGCACAGACACCCATTTTCCAGCCTTTGATGACTAGGGGAAAAATTATCTTGCCAGATGGAGTGTGATTTCTAGTTCTTTTCTTCAGCAAATGAAGGGCTGAATTTAGCAAGTTTGGAGGGAGATGGAAGTGAACCTTCCCTCCTTCTCCTCCCCTTCCTCTTCCCTCTCCCCCTGGGCAAGCAGCACCCTCCCCATTAGAGAACATGTCTTCACAGATCTGTTAATATTCGTAAGGCCATGATGAGGCTTGGGGCTGGGAGCTTGTTTCCCCTCCCCCTCGCCTGTGCTCCAGTAACCACACATTACCCAAGCTGAGCACTTTCTGCATGACTCAGATTTTTTTTTTAAGAACTAGAATCCAATGGACATTTTCCTCGCTGATACCACTGGGACTAGAAGGTCTTTTTTTTCCCACCAACCTTAAAAACATGCTGATATACTGCATTTTTTTTTCCTTTTCAATATTTTGTTGTTATTATTATTAAAACAGCACCAAGTCCCATAGCACCAAAGGATGAGATGTCTTCTGCTCTTTTCTCTCTTCCTCAACGGCTAAAAAAAAAAAAAAAAGCGTAATTATCCATAAAAGAAAACACTAAAAGACACTTGGACTGTCCCTGATGGCTGAGCTGCACTGGGGGCACTGGCAGCGGAGGCGGGGCCATGGCACAGGTCCCCATCGCCTGCAGCTGAACCACCCCCACCATGGGGTGCAAATGAGAGAAGGGGGAACAGCCAAGGATTAGTGTCCCACCATCACCGCAGTCCTGAGGATGGGTCATGCTGGACACAACCTGCACCATTCTTAGACCTAAAGCACCCAGCTGAGGCTGGGCGCACATTGACCGATGCCAGGTGAAGAGTGGAAATTGCCTTAATGAGGGCAAAGGTAGAGACCTGCAGTCCCTCTTGTAAGCCAGGACCTTGGTCCCAGATACAAACAGAAGTGTTGAGGGGACGATTGGGTTGAACATCAAGGCAGTGAGCTCCCACACGGAGATGTCTGAAGCCAGGGAGAGGGGTTTTGCAAGGGCTGGCACCAGCCTCAGTCTCTACATAAGGTGGCACGTACAACCTGCGTGGCCATCCGTGCTGGAACCGTAGCTCTATGGTGGGTGTCCAGGTGGGTGCACACTCATGCCTGCCCAGGCCTGAGCTTCCCCTGAAACCACAAGCGACATGTGGAGTCAATGTGTGTTTTCTCGTGTGAATCCCAATGTGTTCAAACGAACAGGTTTGGGACCACAGTTCCCATCTGTCATTGGCTGCTTGACGTGACTGTTCAACCCTGAATTCCTTCAATTGACAGCCACGCTATTTCCAGTCTCTTAGTCAGCATAGACCACGCTGCTTCCCAGTCTGATGAGGCCTGAATTTTCCCACACTCCCCATTAAATGGAAACACATTGTTCATCTTCATTTTATTTATTTATTTGGTAAAAAAAAAACTAAGATACTTCTCTAACTTTGAAGTGCTGGCTCTACAATGGTTGGTTCCTTTTTGGAGCAATGGGTTTTCCTAAAAGCCACTCTCAGCAAGATCCTTATCAAACTTTCCTTAGCGGGAGACAATGAACATTTCACAGCATGAAGAGGAAAAAAAATAAAAAGGTCGATGAGAAGACAAATGCTCTATGTGAAGAGATAGCCAGGGTGCAGATGAGCTTCCCCAGCCTTGTAAACATAGATTATTTTCTGTCTAACCTCCAATTTCTGAACATTTTGTTCAATGAGTCAGCTCCAGAGTTTATCAAGGGGTGAAAATGGGGACCTGAGCATCATCTGGACACCTCCATCTGGGACCCATAAACCTCCCCCTGATGTGTCCAAAAACCAAGGGCCTCACTGCCTGCAGCTGCCAGGGGTGGCAATTAGGGTGGGGTCTGGGGGGACACATGTACCTCTGCAAGCTGCTAGGGGTGACTTTCCATGACAGGTCACACTGGGACTGGTTTGTTTCCTACTGGGCTGCAAAACTGGTGACTCACTGGGTGACCTGCGTGGTGGCACAGTGCTTTCCTGCAGCTCGGGGCAGTGGGGAGAGAAGGGGACTGAGGAAACCTCCCAAGGGAGCCCGGCTGCCAACCTTCACAGTGAAGGGGCACCGTCTTCTCCCACAGCCTGCCCAAAACCTCCCCTGTGTCAGGCTGCTGCCAAAGGATGCTCTGAGCAGGGACAGCCCAAGGTCAACTTCAGACCTGACCTCTCCCAGAAGTGCCAGTCCCACTGGGTAGCTGCTCTGGGAGATGAGCAAGCATGGTAAGGGGTCATCCCCACCCAGGACCGGCCAAATTTGAACCGCACTCACCATCTCAGTTCCACAGGAGCCTCCATGGGGGCAGGCACTGGGAGGGGCTGATGCTCCAGGTCTGGGTAGGGGCTTGAGTGTTGGTTTTGCTGGGGGCGATCACTGCTTTGCTCTGGCTGAGTCAGAGCAGCTCCGTGCAGGCGGGTGGCAGCTTTGTGTAGAGGAAACATGTCGGCTGGCGTCTGCCGTGGGTTTTTTTCTTTTAGCCTAATTGTATTTTTAATTATTCGGCGGATGGTTTCAAGCCAAGACTATGCAATCAGTCAATGTTTGTTGGTTAAAATAGAAGTAAACACTAGGTTATATAAACAAAGGAGTGCTCTGGTTTACTGCCCAGGGATAGCGCTTGCATTGTTGCGTGGGTCCTCATCTGAAGGCTTTGAAGATTGCTTGCTCTATTTATTTTTCTGAAGATGGGTAACTTTGTTCTATTTGCTCAGCTTCTTCGAGCAGACCAGAGCTGAAGTGCAGTAAAGGTGGGTCTGGCTCCAAAGGGCCCTGGAGGGAAAATGTGTTTTTGGATTCTGAACTCATCCAAAAAATGTCCTGCATTTCAATACCCTTAGATAGCTTACACGTTGGAAATGCCAAGGAACCGGAAACTTTCGCTCCAAAGTCAACTCTGCTTTCATTAATAATTATTTTAAGACAGCATTCAGAGAACAAAACAGTACTATATGGAGCAGATTGAGACGCATGGGGAGTTCGGGGCTGAGCAAGCATTCAGCCCACCATCCCCAGTCTCACACTGGATGTCAAGGATTAGCGTCCTGAGATGCAGCTTGGGCAAGGTGACAGCGAGGGGCATGACAAAGGGGAGAAAGGAGAGCTGTCCTCCAAATGACAGCAGCAACAGCAGCACCCGGCCACCGCTGGGGGGAGGCAGACAGTGGAATGGGCAGGCCTGAGCACCCAGGGCCATGGAGGGGCTGAGCCTGGCTCAGAAGACCCCCACATCCACAAAGGCAAAGTCCAGGGAGCACATGTGCTCCTAATTTCTTTGAGTGGTAAAGATGTGTGCTTGGCCCCGTTTTACAGATGGGAAAGTCGAGCCACAGAACACAAAGATGCACATTTTTTGACAAACACAGGACTTGACTTCTTCCTTTGGACCTGACCTGGTGTCATCCCTTGCCTTGTTTTCCTGTCATAAAGTCACTGCCTGTGCCTATAATCTGCTTCTACAACTCCTGTGGATCATTACAGATAGTATGAGATTTATCACTCCTGTACGTAATGCACCAATCCTGGCAGCACGTTTTGAAAGAACAACAGCAACAAGAAGCATATGTTCTGAGAGTCAAGTTAGTGGGATTTTTTTTTTTTCTGCCAAGGACAATAATTTTTTTCCTCTTTTTTTTTTTTTTTTTTTTCAAAATAAACATCACGCTGGAATGTGCTGCAGCAAATGGCTTGGGCTCTATTATATTTCATGCAGCTTTCTAAACAATTTTCAACCCCGCTGGCCCGGTGTCAAACAGAAGGCAACCAACAATAGCAAAATCCCATTAAAGCTGAGAAGGTTCCTTCCTGAGGTGAACATGGCCAGAAATAGTAATCTTGGCTCTCTTTTCAATTTGGCATTGGGGACTAATAATGCCTGTTCTCCTAATGGAAATTATCTAATTTCATCCAAGTGCAGCTCCAGAGAGAGCTGGGCTGACGCACAAACAGTCAATATAACAACATTCTTCTTGAAGAGCTGAACAATGGGGCTTTGGTGGGACCGTGATTAACAACGTCAAACTAAGAACAAACAGAAGGTGTAAAAATAGGCATCTGAGGAGTTGACACAACGGACTATTTTTCATCTGTAAGACCAGAGGAGAATAGCTTGTTAAATTGTGTGCTTGGAGCACTTCATCAGATGTTGTGTGGAAGGACAAAAAAAAAAATAAAATCCCATTTTCCATCTGGGTCTGAAGGAACTGCACATGCCTTATTAATATAAATCACACTAGGAGTATAATTCCCATTAGCATTAAAGAACCATTTTTCAATGGAATACTCTTGCACCAGGAACACCTAATGGGAAATAATGATGTTTGCTTCATTTGAAGAGAATAGTAAAATACAGTGTGGAGATGGAGATGGTAGAGAACCGTTTCTCCTCTCCAGCATTAAGGGATTTTGTGTCTGTCATAAGATATCCCCTTCCCAGTCCAGCAGGGCTGTTGTTAGCCACGGTGCAGAGGCCTCCAGAGGTGGTAGGGAAAGGGGATGGGGGTGAAGGGCTGTTCCAAAAAATTGGAGCACTGCTACAGCCCGGGGCAAAACACTGCTGCCATTTCCCACAGGCCCCGCAGCTGCCTGGGCTGGGCAAGGCAAGGGGTCCAGCCTCCCTCCACCCATCCCTGCTCCATCCCCAGTACAGCCTCACATTTGGAGAGCACTGAGATGGCTTCAGGCCGCTTCCACTCCCTTACCCGCACAGTCCAACCTCACCCTGGAACTCCTTGTCATCAACCTAAAAATAACACTCCCCCAAAACAAATTGCAGCCCCAGACGTTATTTATCACACCTCGAGGAAAAGCATCACTCCCTACATACACCTTTGACGCTGAAGCCACAGCTGGACTCACAATGTGCCTGGGATGTTATAAAGCAGAAGCATGAGAGGTAGATGAAACCACCACATAGTTAATTAGCTCTGGTGTCTCGCCTGCTTTCCCCAGGGCTCCAGCTTTGGTATTTGCCCTGTGAGGAGCCACACGTGCCCAGAGCGAACGCTCACCCCCTCGTTTGTGTGGGCACAGACTGGCTCCCGAACCTCAGCATCACCTTGGTTTGACACGGAGGGATGTATTCTCCTTCCCTGGCTTGAGTGCTACAGCTCCCTTCTAGCTCTTAATGAAAGGAAGATTGACGGATTCACGGAATTGTCAGAGTTGGAAGGGACCTCTAGAGATCATCTAGTCCAACTCCCCTGCTTTAAAGCAGGATCCCCTAGAGCACAACGCTCAGGACTGCATCCAGGCGAGTCTTGAAAATCTCCAGAGAAGGAGACTTCACCACCTCTCTGGGCAGTCTGTGCCAGTGCTCTGTCACCCTCACTGAAAAGAAGTTTTTTCTCATATTTAAATGGAACTTCCCATGTTCCAGCTTGTGTCCATTACCCCTTATCCTGTCACTAGCCTTGAAATGTTAGACAAATTTTCCACCCCTAGTTAAGCAGGTATGGGGTTTTTTTTAATTTTTACAAAATCTCAAGTAGCCAATTACTCACTGTTATTTTTAGAGTGTGAGAGGGGAGCTCTGTGTTTTTATAAAATCCCTAGATGTGAGCTTGGGCAATGGGATTTTGTGCAGAACATGATACCTTTAACTTGCCTCCGCGTTGTGGCTGATGGCATCCAGGAATGACCCTGCTCCCCCTCGCTCACCCTGCAGGTCACCCCCTGCTCAGGGTCTGCCAAAAGTGTGTCGCTTTCTTGTTCTCCTTCCTCCCAACAACAATAAAACTGATGAAACCTATGGAAATTGCTAGTAATGAAAGAAAAGTGCAGAAGTAATACAACACCGCATTGCCCTCAGCTTTCACACCCTGTTAGTCCCCAGCTCTCCCAGAAATCAGTGCCTTTCTCTGTGTGAAAGTCCCAGTCCCCTTCCACACTCCAGCCCTGCTTCTTGCAGTGCAGTCTGAGGCTCAGCCCCCTCCCTGCCTCAGCTGAGCCCCTTTTCACCGTTCCTTTTCCCCCTGGTCCCTTCAAACCAGGTAGGATGCAGGTCTCAAAACACCCCGGATGTGAGGCAGACTCCTGGCAAGGAACATTTCTTGCCTCCAGGCTTATTCTTGGGCAGCAGCATCCCATGGAAATGAAAGCAACATGGCACGACGGTGAGTCTGTGCCGCCTGCTCACAGGCAATGCTGCTGCCTGGATCTGCCAGAGACCTGGGCAACATTCCGCATGGGGTGGGTGCCCAAAGCACCTATGGGGGCCCTAGGGAGTAAATCTGGGAAAGCTTCAAAGTGCAGAAGGGAAAAGCCTTGTGGCTGAGCTCATCCCCAGTGGTTCCACTGGCCGTGCACCAAGACTGAATTTGACCCAGGAGAGTTGTTGTTATTGAGGATTCTATTGTTAGCTTGCACTAGAGGGTGCTACTTCATTACTGTTTGGGAAAGATCTCGGTAATGAAATCGTCTTCAATGTCTTTATTCCTTGTGAAGTCAGGCTGAGGCTTGAAACGCATTGAGATTCATATTAAAATTCAGTGCGGCCTCAAAATGAAACGGATTGCTTACCTGGGAAAAAGAGAATGTCTTGGCTTGGAAAAGAGTTTATACACCTGGGGGGGACAAGGGTAAACATTTGGATTAGACACAGTGACAAATGAAAGGAAAAACTGGTCAGCCTTGCCTTTTTTCTCTCCATTTCACCATTCGGGGATGAATGGATGCCTCAAGGAGCTAACTGAGAAATTAGAAGGAAAAAAATGACAGTGAATGCAGGCATGGGAGATAATGACCCTTTGGAATCCACTGCTACAGGACAGATAATCAAAATCTCATGATAAAATTTTCTAGAAGAAATAAAAGGAAAATACATTTTATGACCGCTACAGTCTTTTGGCTAAGATAAAGGTAACCAGATCCCAGGCATCAAGATATAAAATGATGTGTTAGAGGTATCAGTAGGAAATGACTTCCCCTGTGTGCTGCGTTGCTCCGCTGACTGCGCCTCCTCTGTTTTTGTTTCCATTTGCTGAAGGCGCGGAGGAATGGCTATTGCTGTAGGCAGCATCCCAGGCCCATGGCTGGGAAGGGGATATTTTATGCCATCCCGCTCAGCCCCGAGACCACCTCCCCACCCTCCCGAGTGTTTCGCAGGGAGGGGACCTGGGTCTTCCAAGACCTGGTGGAGCCTGGCACAGGAAAGCCGTGAGCTGCTCAAGGAGGTGAGAAGCTGTGGCTGGACCTTATTTAGGGTGGATTTGGTTCCAGCAAGGGAAGCAGGTCCGGAGGGTGCTACATACATGCTATATAATCTGGCACGCTTGTTTATGGGACCGTAAAACTTCCCTGGCTGGCACTTCCGTTTGGCATCCACTAGAAAGCAGCTCCCTTGGGCAAAAAAAAGGTTAAAACGGGATTTTTTTTTAAGGGCCGTGATGGTGTTATTTTGCTGGGATTTTATATATGCTAATCGCAAGGAAAGAGCTGGGTTTAAAGCCGGGCTGATGTGTACCTACTGCATTTAAGTCCACTTAGAACATGAAAGGAGGGTTGAAAGAAAAACAATAACTGTTCTCAAACCCAGATGAGTTCTACAGAGTAATTTTCTTCTGGAAACTTGACTTCCTTCAGGGATTGATTTCGCCTTTTATGCAACTGCATTCTGATAGCTTTATTTCCAGCTTCCCCACATTTTTGACCGCTGTTGGCAAGAAGGAGGAAACTGTTTCTTACTAAAACTTTTATTAGGCAGTTATTAGTATTTCCTTCTTCGGTATTGAGCAGCTTTTCTGTGCAGAGACTTTAATGTACTGCTGCTGGAGGGGCAGTGGAACTAAAGCATCAGCTTGGTTTTGTGGAAATAGATGGGGTTGCTCTGACCAAACCATAACGGTAATGACCTGCTGTGGGAATAACAAATCCCCTGTACTTACAAAACCCCATCTGTACTTACACCTAAATATGTTAATTGCACTGAGACATCCTGAGCCTGTCCTCAACAGCAGAAGTTTGCCTCAGTTAAGGAGCTGCCGCTTTGCGTCTCAGCTGAAAATGGGTGTGATTATACTCTCCTGTCAGATTTAGGAAATACCCGTGGATGATCCTTCTGTGCTGAAAGTTGAATCACCTTCATTTTACACAATGATGGCTGTCTTCAGTTGCTGCACACTATGCAAACTAAACCCAGTGTGCACACAGATGCTTCTCTCATCGACGGTTGCACGTTAGAGCAGGGGGTCAGCACTTTAATCAGCTACTGAGGGGTTAATTGCAGACCAGCTCTCTGCAGACCTCTCTGTCCGTGTGGCCTGATAAATTGCAGCTAGCCCGTAATAACTCCCTCTGCAAGCAGATTACAGTCTGACTGTGGTGTAAAGGTGGAGTAACCTATGAAATAAGTGATGCCGATGGAAATTAAAGGAAACTCAGGCTCTTTCCATGCGAGAAGCACCCATTTTAGACTGCAGGAAGTAGCTGTAAGAGGCAGCACTTAAATTAAGGAGTGACCCGGTGAGAGGTTGGAGCAGACTAGAAGAGGGTCACAGTGGTCCTGCCAAGCCCCCTCCCCAAATGCTTGTTTCCCCCAGCTCCCTCACCCTGGCTAGCCACATGATAAAGAAGTTAGTCTGGGGAACTATGACCCATTTCTTACTGGCAGAGTTAATTTTCTACAGTTTGACATCCCTGGGGATGGAAACAGGCAGACGGGGATGGAGCGGGTGGGGGAGACTGGCACTTTGACTTGAGCAGCTTAAAGCCTTATGGCATTGCAGACTCACAGTGCCCAGCTCCTGACACAAATGCCTAAAAATGGGCTTGAGGACAGCCAGCACAGTGGGCAGGACCTGCCTGCTCCAACCCGTAGGAAACCCCAAGGAAGGGACCGTCCTGACCCTGCTGCTCCTCAGAACACAGCCTCCTTTCCCAGGGCTGCAGAGAGGCGCTTCTTTCCAACTGATATTTATTACCCTGACCCTTCTTTAAGATTTATGTTTCTGCAGCTTTTCATACAAAAAAAGAAAAGGGAAAAAAAAAAAAAGGGGAAAAAAAATGGAAGGAAAGGTCACCCCTTTCTCTGTAAACACGGCTGTGGAAAGCTGCAGTGCCCTCCCACATCCCAGATCTCTGTGCCAGGCACTCATGGGCAGGGGGGAATCAGTGTTTTCAGGTCCCCTCTCTGTCTGAAAGGACTTGAAGGACTACACAGTGTTTGGGAGAAGGCAAAAACTATCTCTGCTTGGAACCCGTCGGCTTCACGTTATCTCATGTATTTCAGCAAACCAGCAGTCGGAAGAATGGCAGAGAGAGAGTGCCAATGTGCAAGTATGAGTACTGGTCTCCAGCTCAGTTGTCCCTGGAGCTGGGAGCCTCTGGTTTATCTGCTGTACTATATGGACCTATTTGGTGGGACCTATTTTGCCATAACATACAGACTGCTCACATGCGGAAAACCCCGTGGAGTTTTCAAACAACTACAATATAAGCATTTCAGAGGGATTTTGCTTCAGAGTAATTTTAGTGTGCTCCGTGGGTTCAATTCCCATGAAGGATTCTTGCTTGTGCACCTTGAGATCCCTCTGTGATGCAAACCTGCAAGCGGTCAGGTTCAGGTGATCCCCTCCAAAAGCACACTCTGACCCACACTCAAACACTGGTGCAAACATACCCGCAGGAGACTTGAAGTCCTGTTCCACCCCATGGAACCCCAGATCCTGCGCTTGTTTTCAGGCACCTTCCACTTACACTCGGCAAATGACATGACATTAGTGGTTACTTACTGACGTAGGTATCCAACTAAATAACGCGTGAAACATTAGAAAGGAACTGTCAAGAGGGTGACCAGCTCAGTCACTTAGTTCATGTGTGGTTCTGGCCAGAAAACCCCCAAGAAAAAAAATTGCAAAAATAAATCTGCAAAAGGCCCACCCTGCCTGCAACCACCAGCTTTGGACAGGGGTAGTAGTGTATTTTTTTTTTTTTGCGCTTGGCTCCCTAAATTTGTTTGCTCCTTGCTCGCAGTGACCTGGGAGCGGGGGGATTTGGAGGGGAAAGCCACGTCCCGAGGGCGCCGTGCGTGGAGGTCCGCCCCGGGCCCCGGCCCGCTCGGCAGGTGGCGACAGAGGACAGTCTTTGGGGTCCGGGGTGGCACGCCTGGTGCTCGGCGCTGGGCAGCTGGGCGAGCGGTCCATCCTCCCCGTGGGGAGCGGGCAGGCAGGTCCCGGCCCTTGCCGGGATGCTCCCGGCCCGATGCCCGCGAGTGGGGACGGGGAGCTGCAGCGCCTCGGGGTGAGCCCTGCTATTTTCCCATCGTAAGAACTCGATTAATTTGGTTTTCCACCTCCTTTATCGGCCTCGGGGTGTGGGGGTGTGGGTGGGGAGAAGAAGAAGAAAAAAAGAAAAAACAAACAAAAACTCACAAAAAACCACCACCACAAGCAAAACTCCTTCGAGACTCCATTCCTCAAAAAAAAAAAAAAAAAAAAAAAGTCTGGCTCCTGCCTGCACAGTTCATTCGCCTCCTTCTCGAGTCCCTCGGAAAGCAAGATTAAAGGGGAAAGTCGCAGCTGTATATTTATGTTTTCATTGCTAGAAGGGAATTGATTTCCTCGCATTTATTTTTGTAGTTGCAATACACAAGGGCGGATTTGCGTCACCAAAGCAACTTGCTGGTCGAGATAAAGTTGCACAAATATTGAAAAGGGAAGTGCTCACGCTCATTATGAAGTTTTTCTCCGGAAGAAATAAGGATTTCTGCTGTATCCTAAAATACTAAAGCCGCTTCTATTTTGGGACAAATCTCGCAGGCACATCCGCTCATTTAGTCCGAGTTGGAACCTCTCAAAAAAACAGGAGATGACCTGGGCTGCAGCGAGCCCCGGGTTTCCTGCAGGCTGCTCCCTCCTTGCGCGGGGCGGAGGGGCTGTCGCCTCCCCCGGGTCACCGCGGCCGCGCAGCCCCGCTCCTCCCCGGCCGCCGGGCAGGGAGGCTCTGCGGAAGCCTGCGGGGAGAGGGGACAGCCCTGTCCCCCTGCAGGGCGGGGAGGTGCTCCTGGTTTGGCCAGCGGAGGATGCGCGGAGGCGCAGCACCCACCTGCCCCCCGGCTCGGGCTCCGCAGCTCCCTCGCCCTCCCGAGGCCTAGCCCGGGGGTCAAGTGTTTTCGGGGGACACGTTTAGTGGTTTCCTTTCGGGTGATTTCGGTCCCCTCGGGGTGACAGCGCGGAAGGAGCGCTTCTCTCCGAGCGGCAGTCCGCGGCAGCAGCGGCATCCCGGGCCGGGGCTGCCCAGCGCAAATCATCGCACCGGAGCTTTGAAATGTGCTCCTAAGGAACAGAAATAACACACCGTGGTGATTTCTTTTCCTTTTTTTTTTTTTTTTTTTTTTTTTTTTTTTTTTTTCCCCCGCCCGGCGGTGGTACAGCCCCGGGGTGACACCAGAAGGGTGTCGGTGTCAGTGGCGATTCCAACACTGACTGTAGGGAGGGGGTGGCAGGTGGGATGCAGCGGGCAGAGCAGACTTCGTTGCCCTCCCCTCCGGCGGGCGGATGGTGCGGGTCTGCCCGGCAGTGGAAACGCAAGTGAAACTGGAGTCGTTTGATTCGATTTGAGAGCAAGGGGCTGGTGCTCTGGTCATCTGTGCCGGGGTGTGTGGGGGGGTGGTAATGATGGGAAAAGGGGCTCTCCATGATCGAAGCAGGAAAAGTTCAAACCCGATCAACCTTTTCTTTCACCGCTTTCGGTTTTCGGACACATTTAGGCAATCCAGCCCGTTATTTTTCTGTTTCGTCTCGTTAATAAAAAACAAAGTGAAGCAAAAAGGTGCCTGGCTTTCCCTGGGGAGCCCCACCCCACCCCTGTGCAGGATTGTGCCTCAGGAACGCGCTCGCTGTCGCTCGCAGGTGGTTTCAATATCCACACAGAAGCTACATCTTCATACCTGGCGAAAGAAAAATAGTTTGCCTTTCTGGCGGTTCCCCGAAAACCTTCAGAATTCGGGAAGTTATTTGAAAATATATATATAAATATATATATTAAAAATATGTAATATATTCTTGAAACAAAATCAAAGCAAGCTTGCAAAAGTCCTGCCCGGGAACCTGCTCAAAACGACAGCGACTGGTTTACGTGTATGAAAAATAAAATCAAATAAATGTTGGCTTTAGTGGTTTGTTTTTTTTCCGAGTCAGGTCGGGGCAAATGTGGATGTTAAAGGGGAGAATAAGAACGCAAAAGCCGCTCTGATAAATTTGTCCCTACAATATTGCAGCGCGTGTAGTTTATGATGGTATTCTAAAAGTAATATTTTAAAGGGTAATTCGGTTGTCAAAGCTTTGCAAAATTACGAACTGGTCTTTAGGGTGAAATTGAAGTGGAAGCAGACACACGGTGAAAATCTATTAAATACCATTGTCGATAGGATACGATTAATTAATTAGTCGCTGCTAATGCAGTATCCAACATGTCCTGGGCCCAGAACAGCTCAGAGCTCCCATAAATACATATATTGCCTACACGAGTACAGACTCATTTTCTCCCAGACTACCCCAGGCATCATTTATCCGGGAAGGAAACACATTTCCTTGGGAATCATTTCCAAAGGGGACAGGACCTGCCTCTTCATGGAGAAAAAATTTCCTGCCCGTTTCTTTCAAATCGTTTGGAAATCCCGGCGGCAAAGCGCAGCGCCCTGGGGTTGATTTTGGGTGGGGGGGATGTGTTTCAAAGCCGAGCTGGGGAGGTGGGTACCTTGCGGGATCAAGCGGGACAGGTCGCGGGGACGGGACACCGCGCCTCCAGCGCGCAACTGCAGTTGCGCGCTGGAGGCGCGGTGTCCCGTCCCCGCGACCCGTTTCTTGCGTGGGCGTGTCGGCGGGCGGTGCTGCCTAGTCCCGTGGATCTCGGATTGGGCGTGGGGAAGGAACGAAAGGCTGCTCCGGATCCGGGAGTGTCGCTGCCAGAGAAAGTTTTGGGGAGGGGTGGATATTTTTTTTGCCTTCTTTTTTTAAAAAAAAAAAATTCTTTCTCCCCCCCAGTGCAAGGGGAAAGGGGTTTGGTTTGGGTTTGTTTTGTTTGCTCCTCTCCTTGCCCGCTCGCTCTCTCCGTCTCGCCGTGGGTTTGGGGAGATCTTTTCCTTTTATTTTTTTCTTTTTGATTGTTTTTTTTTTTTTTGTGGTGGGTTTTTCCCTCTTGCCCCTCCGCCAGCCGCCTCTTGCCATCCCTCCCCATGCACCCGGGGCCGCGGGCAGCTCCGCGGAGCGTACCCCGGAGCTGAGCTGAGGAGCGGCGAGGAGCGTCCCCTCCCCGGGCAGGATGTACACAGCCGGGCTGGCTCCTTTCTACGCCTCCAACTTCAGCTTGTGGTCAGCGGCGTATTGCTCAGCATCGGGGCCGGCAGCCGGCGGCTGCTTCCCGCTGGACGCCGCAGCGGGGAAGAAACCGTCCTTCTGCATCGCCGACATCCTCCATGCCGGCGGCGAGGCGGCGGCAGGACCCACCGACAGCCTGCCCGGAGGTCCCGCCACCGGCATGCCGGCGGCACTGGGAGCCGTCCATCACGGCGGTCCCTTCCACGCTACCGCCTCGCCGCTCCGGCCCACTCCCGTCGTGGCCCCCGACGCCCCCTCCGCCGCCTTCCCGCCGCGCCTCTCGCCGCTCTCCGCCGCTTATCATCATCATCATCACCACCGGTCCCCGCAGCATCGGTCCCCCGCAGCGGGTGCGGCGGGGGGCGGCGGCGGAGGCGCCCCGGCTCCCCCCCGGCTGCAGGGCGGCCACACGCACGGCTCAACGCCTGCTCCCGCCAGCAAGGACCTGAAATTCGGCATCGACCGCATTTTATCGGCGGAGTTTGACCCCAAAGTGAAGGAAGGCAACACGCTGAGAGGTAGAGAAACGCACGGGCCCGCTCTGGGGGTGCGCTCGGGGCTCTTTCATCTCGTTATTGTTTGTAGCATCCCGCGGTTCGGGAACTTTTGCATCTAGCCGAGAAAAATAAGTTATTTTTAAAAAGCGTTATAAATCCGAGTTTCTAATAGCGGTCACTAAAATAGCACCCCCACCCCACCCCAAGCACCCCCCCTCGGCAGCAGTCCGCGGGATAGGACCTGCGCCGCTGGGAAAAATTAGCGGTAGTGTAAAAATAGTGGATGAGAGGTTCTGGGGTTCCCGGGGGTGGCATCCCCCCACCCCACCCCCCCGAGGGCACAGCCCGCTTTAAAGGCTTTCGCTGCAATCCATCTCCCTTCGGCGTGTAAACATCCTAGCGAGGGAGGCAGTGCACCAGAGGGTGTCTGATTGCCGGGGCACAGCCGCCCCTCCCGAGGAAAGCCCTTGGCTGTGCGTGTGTCCCCCCTCCCGGTGTCCCTCGCCAGCACCTCCGGCCGAGGACCCTCTCCGCCCGGTCCCGTTCCCGTCCCTCAGTGTCGGTGCCGACCGCGGTATAACCGAGCTCTCCTTGTTCCTGTGCTCGCAGATCTGACCTCCTTACTAACCACCAGCCGCCAAAGCGGGGTTCACCTCGCCGGCTTGCAGCCTCCCGCCGGCCAGTTCTTCGCCTCTCTAGAGCCCATTAACGAGGCCGCTGCCATCCTGGGTCCTTTAAACACGAACCCAAGGAGCTCAGTTCAGCACCAGTTTCAAGACACTTTTCCAGGTACATCTCTCACCCCTCGTCCACCCTCCCGTGGTGCAGGGTCCCCCATCCCCTCCTAACCCCGCCCTAGGCCAGGGGTCTCTCCTCCTGGAGGGACTTTCCAGGCACTTCGGCGTACGTTTGCTAGCGAGGCTCAGGTTTTGGGCGAAAGCCGGGCTGTGTGTGGGGGAGGAAGAGCCGGGCTAGGGCCCAACTCGGAGGAACATCCCTTTGGTACCAAATAATCCCTGGGCCGAGAGAGAAGGGGCAGGGAGGCGGGGAGGAATAAATTCGGGTGCAACGCCACTCCATCCTTGCCCGAGGAAGCACACAGTGACAGGGCTGTACCCACGGGCCTTCCTCGCACACCATAGTCCCGCTGTTATTTTGATCGATTTAAAGTTCCCTTTCGGGCATCGATATTAGTAACGCCGTCTCCCTCCCGTGTTTCTCCCCCCGCTCCCTCCAGGTCCGTACGCAGTTCTAACCAAGGACACGCTGCCCCAGACCTACAAGAGGAAACGCTCCTGGTCCAGGGCTGTTTTTTCCAACCTGCAGAGGAAAGGTTTAGAAAAACGGTTCGAAATCCAGAAATATGTCACCAAACCGGACAGAAAGCAACTGGCGGCGATGCTGGGGCTGACAGATGCTCAAGTAAGAACGGCTTTGGGTTTATTTTTATCTTACTTCCAGTTTAGAGGGATACCGAAGAGGGCGGGGGGGTGGGGGGGAGCGGTCGCAAAGCGTTTTCCCTTCCTTAATCCTTGGCGGGGGTGGCTGAGGAGCGGGACTGCTCCCCGAGCATCCCCTGCGCGCACGTTGCGCAGCCCGGCGCGGAACTTGCGCCTTTATTTCGGAGCAGGCCGAGAAGGGGCGAGCGGGGCCGGGCCACAGCGGGCGCTTCGCTGAAGTGCAGCTCGCTGTAGGAGGCAGTTTAGGTCAAAGGAAGTAGAAGCGAACATACTATTTTTAATATGTGTGTGCGTGTCCCCTTTTTTTCTTGTATTTTTTGGTTGGGTTTTTTTTTTTTTTTTTTCCTAAATCTCTCCCCACGTTGTGAAATCCTCAGTTCTGAGGAAGTGAAAAACTCTTCTTCAAACGGAATCATTAAACGCCATTCTGTAATGATTCCACTCCTGAGGGCCCGGAGCGCACAGCACTGTGTCACGCTGTGGTTTCTTGAGCAAGCATTGGTTTCCTGGGAGCAGTAGTAGAAGGAGAAAGAAATAAAAAACAACCAACACGCACACGGAGGGAGGGCGGCGTTTGGTACTTAAGGATCTAACTAGAAGGAGAAGGGAAACAAAAATAAATAAAGCCACTTTAGTGGCGTAAGGGCGGGGACAGAGGGCGGTGGAAAGCGATGCGGTGCGCGGCGCGGTGAGGTGGGGGCCGTGGCGCCCGTCTGAGGGCGGCGTGGCCGCAGGTGAAGGTGTGGTTCCAGAACCGTCGGATGAAGTGGCGGCATTCCAAGGAAGCGCAGGCCCAGAAGGAGAAGGAGCCGCCGCCGGAACCGGAGCCGGCGGGCCAGCGAGCCGCCGCCAGGGAGCCGGAGTGCAGCCCCAGCCGCTCCGAGGGCGACAGTGACAGCAGCGACGCCGACTCCCTCGACCTGGCCCCCAGCGACACGGAACGGACTGAGGGCGTCGAGCGGAGCCTGCCCGCCGCCGGGCCCGGCAAGTCCTCCGGCAGCACCGGACCCCCCTCCCCGCCGCCCCCTCCCGCCGCCAGCCCCGACCCGCGGAGCGCCCTATAGAGGGGGCGTCCCCCGCGCCCGGGACCTGAGCGCTAATTTATCTCTCTTCCTCCGCCCCGGGAGCGCGGCACGGCACCGGCCCGGGGGTCGGTGGGAGCGAGGACCCCCAGCCCCGCCGCCTCTCCCCCCGCGCTGCCCGCAGAACAGCGGGATGGCTCCATTTTTTTATTTTTTATTTTTTTAAAAAATATTTTATTCCCCGTCTCCCGCCCCATGTCCTCTCCAGGAAAATCCGAGCAAGGGACTCTGAGAACCCTCCCCCCCCCCCCGCCTCCACCGTCCCCAAACAATTTACAATGTGAAGTATTTTGCCAACGTCCTCATGGGTTGCAAACGTGTTGCTTCGAATAATCCGGCCGAGAAATACTGCACTGACAAAATATATAAATATATATATATATCTATCTCCTGTAAATAAAATGATTGCTATGGTTTGTAACCACCCCAGTCTCTTGACCAGGGGAGAGGGCTGCCGAGGCCCACCCCCCCGGCTTTCTCCGCCCTGCCTTTAAACCCCCTCCTCTTTTTTTTAATTCCCTTTTCCCCCTTTCCTTTCTAACGGAAGCGATGACACGGACCGGGTTTGACCACCCAAAATTCTGCCCCCGGTGAGGCAGAACGTTGCCAGTTAACCTGCACAGGATCATAGAATTGGCCTTGGCTGGAAAAGACCTCTAAGATCATCAAGTCCAACCATATATATGTATCTCTGTATATGTGTATATGCATCTTGTGCGATGGCTTTTGGTTTTTGCTGCCAGGCGGGACCGGGCTGCCTGACCTCACCCCCGCACACGCCGCTCTCCGGGGCGCTGCCATGAGCCGGCGGGGCCGGTTTGGGGTGCCGGGGGGGGATGGGGTCCCACACTGTTTGTTTTGCTTTGATGTCGCTCTGATTTGCCGTGTATACCCTGCAGAGGGGTAAGGAGGTCGTTGCCAAGTGACGTCACAGCGTGGGTGTGACGTCACGCAGGCGCTATGCTTAGAATCAGGCCGCAGTGGCGGGCGGGAGATGCGCTGGGGGAGACGGGGGGCACGGCGGGCTCTCCCCCTGCCTCGGTGGGTGCCCTCCCGGGGACGTGGGGCACGGAGGCTGGGATCCTCTCGGCTTTGCTCCTTGGAACAAAAATAAAGGGCCGCGGTGAAATAAGAAATAAGGCGAAGGACTGAGAAATTCGCGGTGCCGCCTGGCGATGTGCAGTCGGGCCCTTGCCTGCTGCTTCCCGAGGGGGGACATGCTCCTCAGGGCCACCCCTGCGAGCAGGGAGACTCTGGCAGGAGCAAATACCTGGGGAAGGAGAACGAAATGAGAGCAGGGGGATGCCCAGGGGCCACCCGGCCTGACGCCCCCTCCGAGCGCGGCTGGGACAGGGAAGCGGGCGGCATCGGGGGACGCATCTGGAAAGGGCTTATAAAGGAGTTCTGCCTCTAAGACGCTGTCAGGGAGGAAATGGGGGTGTCACGGAGTGGGCTCTGCAGTTCCCTTCCAGCCCGAAAAAGCGGCTGCTCCTGCGGCTGCTGCTGCGCCCATCAGTTCAGGGGTCGCTGAGAGGGCTTGTACGAGCAAGGGAAGCCGCCGGACAGATGTCCCGCAAAACAGGACTGTTTCTCCTCCGATAAACCACCGTGGGGCGGCTCACAGACACGCCGGAATTTGTTTGCCTCTTGGTTTTGTTTCCTCAAGAATATCCCGTGCGGGAGAGACGGGTCTGAGGTGGCTCTTCTCATTTGGGAAAGGCAAAGTGCATCAGGAAAGAGTTTCTCTTCCCTTGGGCTATAGGAATCTTCACCTCCTCCAAGCGCAGGGCTGGCTGTGCAGGGCCGGCTGCACCCCTCAAATAACGGGAGGGCAATGCCCGCCTGGACCCCGGGGCGGGGAGAGAGCAGGAGCAGCGCCTTTATGGCACCTTTTTTAAGATAATGCGGCAAAAGGGTGGAAAATAACAGTGCTGGGAGTCGGGCCACGGAGAAAGATGCTCACATCCAAATAAAAGAACTGGGCTAAAATTCCTTCTCCCTGCGCCTGATTTTGTCCTCTCTGCCTCCAGGCTTTGCTGCTCCGCGCACCGCGGAGCCGGGAGGGTGTTTTTTCCCTCTCCGCCAGCGACGGGGAAAAATAATCATCTCTCTCCCCCGTGGCTCCCGTTGCGCACGTCCTCGGGCAGGTACCCACGGCAACGAGTCTGGGGAAAGACGCGGGGACGGAGGGGTTCGTGCCCGTCTGGAATCTCCCAGGGCAGGGGTTTTGCCCCGTCCTGAGGCTCTGCTGTCACGGACACTTTTCTAGGGGAAGAGTCGGGACAATGTCGTGAATGCAGGCAGCTCGATCGCCGTTCGTGGGCGAAATCGACCTGTCCGTCGCGCGGTGGGACACCCCCCGAGAACGAGTCCAAAAAAAGCCTGGGGGTACCCCTTTTTTGTTTGCTTTATTATCACTCGATAACGCGACAGGCGTTCGATGCGGTTATTTCTGAAGGAGAAGCGCCCGAGCCCACGGTTCCCCCGCCGGTCCCGTTCCCCCTCGGCGGTCTTTAAAATGGGGGTCGCGGCTTTTCGGGAGATCTCTTTACGCCCTCTAAGTCTGTTGTGTCTCTTTGCAGACCTGTGCCAGCCGACCCCAAACCCCTTGGGCTGCACCCACCCGCCGCACTGCGTCTGTGTTGACGCGGTTTCCCCTCCCCGGTGGGGACCGGAGTCCCCTCGGAGGGGTCGGGGTCGGGGGGGGCAGGCCAGGCTCTGCGGCACACACGCGTTCAGCTGTCCCCTCCCGGGTGCAGGACAGAGATTTTTTTCAGGCTTATTTCAGATGAAAGGTTGTACTGGAGACCAAGAAAAGGTACCGATACACACAGCCGCACGGAGAGCAGAGGTTTCCCTCTTACACACGTGTGTAAAATCGCATTAATACTGAAGCGGGAGGCCTCTCCGTGCCGCCCCGACAACCCAGCCCTGTCTGCGAGCACTGGCAGGGATGCGCAGCCAGGCTGCCAGAGCCAGCTCCCGCCGGGCACCTTCCTGGGGAGCAGCTCACCGGCACCCCCACCTTCCCCCGGGCGCTGCGTGAAGCAGTCCAACGGGATCCTGTTCTTCTCGTCGGATTCCTTACTAAAAACTTCCCATCGCTAAAGAGACTCCACTCAGCCTCGGAAATAACAGCCACGTTAGAAGAAAAATAAAAAACAATAATAAACCAAACCAGACGCAATATTTTAAGCAAGCGATCTGCTGTGCAAAAAGGGTCTCGCTGGTGTCCGCCGCTGCCCCCCCCGGTGAGGGGACACACACACACACACACACACACACACACACACACGCACACCTCGGCCCTGGTGCCCCCCCGGCAGAGCCCCGCGGGTGCGGGACCGGCGGCAGCGAAACCTGAGTTCCCTTCTCTCGTTAGCTGAGGGAGCCTAGCCTCGCTCCTTAGGAAAATATTTTTATTTTATTTTAATGCCGAGGCTTAAGCTGATGTCTTAAAAAATAATTGTTTTCAGGCCCCGGTTCGCCCGGCATCGCCGTTTCACACTCGGCGGCACACACAGCTCATGCCTCGGGACTGCCTGGCGTCGGCAAGACAAACTGCAATCTCCGAAATGTCAACTTTTGCCACAATCTCGACTAAAAAACCACCCCCTTCTTATTGCTGTTGAGCGCTCATCAGAAATAATGGCTGTTTACACAAAACCTTTATTCACTTTCTTAAATAAACACCAGTGAATTCAAATAAAGCAAACCCTCAGCTATAATTCAGGCACAACGTTTGCTGTGTGTATTCTCGGCTGCGGACCTGGAGAGATTCCTCGGAGAGAAATATGAAGTCTCCTTTCAGAGTCCACCGTCCATTAGCTAAATATTCTAGTTCCCCTCGGCAGAGTTTATCCTACCCCAGCTTTCCCTTTTTCCTCTTTTTAAAAATGTTATCCCTTAGTTGAAACCGAAATATTTCCTCCCTTCTCCCCTGTCCCATTTTACAGAGGTGACATGTGGACGGTTTGGGGGTTGGGGTTTTTTTTAATTTTTTTTTAAAAAAAAATCAGTTTGCAGAAGTGTCGTGGTCCTTTCTCTTCCACATCCCCAGCTCGGGGCCGTGCTGCGGGGAAAGGCACTGTCGCCCCTTCGGGACCTTCCGCAGCCCGCACGGCCGAGGGTGCCCGTAGCTCGGCGGGCTCAGATGGAGGGGGGGTGGGCGTTGATGGACCCCGGGGAGGCGATGCCGAGGTCTCGTTTATTCCAAAGAGCAGGCTGGAAATGGAGTTTGCGCAAACCCGTGAGCTCACCCAGGTAGCGGGGAGCGCCAGGTATCCACGGGGCGAGCGGCGGGCCATTGCCCCAGCGGGAAGGGAGCACGCTGCGCCCCCCCAGGCTCCCCTCACCTCCCCCGCTCCCAGGCCGGGACTCGCAGCCCCAGCCCTAATGAGATCCATTAAGCGCATTATTGATGTGGAGGTTTGCTGTGAGGTCCTGGCTGGAGGGGAGCGGAGCTCTGCTGCAGATACAGCCGCTCTGATCTGCACCACCTGGCTGAAACCAGAGAGCCGCCACTTCATTAATGGGTTTAGCCTTTGCTAATTGGTGTCTTTAGGAGCCTTGCCAAATTCTGCTCCGCGATCTTTGGAGGCAGCTTTTGTTTTTCCTTCTGCCGGTGACATTCGTTGACGGCAATTAGACCCCAACACCGCTCCTGCGCCGGCGGGCGGCCAGGCAGCCCGAAAGCCCCCGGGAGCTGGGGGGGTCGCGCCGCCTCCCTGTACACCTCTGCCCGCTGCTGCCTCCTCTGCCACCGTCGTCATCGCCATTATCGTCAAAGGAAACACCACAGGTAAACCTGGAGGTGGGAGGAGCCAACCCACCGTCCTCTCTCCCCGGTGACGGCTGCAGCAGGTGACACGAGTGGAGGTGGGGCGAAGGGTGCCCTGTGCCCCAGTGCCCCCCCCGCAGAAAGCAGGGTGCAGGGCTGCCTCTGTCCTCCAGGGCAGCGGAGAAAGCCGCCACCACACCCTGCCGGTCCGGTCCCAGGGCCCGCGGGCTGCCGAGGGAGCCGGGGAGAGGAGAGGGAGCCGCGAGGGCAGCGCCCCAGTGCCCGCGGCTGTGCCAGCCCCGCGGCCGCAGTAGCTTGGAGACTCCGCGGCTCTCCCCGTCCCGCAGCATCGGCGCCGCGGCAGAGCCCCTTTCGCCACCAGCCCTCGGGGTCATCTTCACCCCCGGCCCCGCGGGCCTGACCGGGTTTTCCGGGACTCAAACGGCCGTAGTTAATGAAATCCGCTCACCGCAAATCACAGACCTCTATCGTACGCTATAATCAAATTTCTGCTTGCCTTAAAAAACCCAGGCCACCCTCCTCCACCCCCGTCAGCCAGGCAAACCCCAAATCAAAGGTTCCCAGCCATCACACCCCTCTAGCTATGTCCGTCTCTCCCGGCCTGCGTTGCCATCGCCTGTTGTCCCCCAGCACCGCCATGACCACCAGTGCCTTCCCTCGGCGGCCAAAAGGGGAGGATGCCTGGGACCACCCCTGTCTGCCTGGCCGGGCCCAGGGGTGTTATCCCGACCGCCTGTATGGGGTGGGGGTGACGGAGGGGATGGAGATGCTGGAGGGATTGAGGGTGATGGAGATGGGGGGTGATGGAGGGGATGGGGATACTGGAGGGGATGGAGATGCTGGAGGGGTTCCTGCTCGCAGCAGCCGAAAAGAGGGGTCGGGGGTGGTGATGGCGGGGAGAGACAGGCTCCACACATCCCGCCAGCCCCATTCCCCGGGTAATGTGTCACCAGTCTTGTAAGTCAACTATTCAAGGGTCAGAGATGGCCGATAAATCACGCCGAGAGGGGATTTTAACCTCACGGCACAGTTGTCACCTGGCTCTGCTGAGCCACTCCACAGGCCCTGTCCTGCTGCTGGCCCCGGGAGAGCCGGCAGCACAGATGCCAAATTACGAGACACTTTCTGCAGCCCCCCCGTTTACATTTGCTGACTCGAGCGAGCGCCCAAAGCCATTTTCCCTGGAAAAATGCCGCCCGTCACCGGCGCCGCAGCCTCACCGGGACCGGGCGGTGCGCGGTGCCCCGGGCAGGGGAGGGGCGGCGGGGTTTATCGGAAGGGCTGAGACCGGGGATTTCTCTGCTTCTCCCTTTCTCCCCTTGGCTCAGGCACTCTCTCCTTTAAGCCTTCCGCGGGCCTGATTTAAGCCGGGCTACAGAGGGCGCTGACCCTTGCGGGACCGGGGACAGACTGCCCCCCGTCTCCACCGGGACCCCCTAGCCTCCAGCCTTGTGCCTGACCCCGGTCCCGGAAAGCGAGAAGGACGATGCGAAGCGGTACGGAGCCGGTACAATCCCGGTACAATTCCCTTCATCATACTCTATTTCCGAGGACAGATGCTGATGTAGAAGGTTTGGCCCTGGTGGCCCCTTCCGCAGCTCCGGAGAGCCCCCACCCACCGGTGTCTGTGACCGCTTAGCAGTCGGGGAGTGTGAGGAAGGGTCCTTACTTTCTCCTCCAGCGAGCCCTTGGGGACCTGCCTGGGAGGGGTGGGAAGGGTGCAGTCCTGATGGCTGCCCCCAGGCTGTAGGGTGACCCGGTCCCCACCGTCCCTTACTACCGCAGCCCACCCGGGGCGGGGGCTCCACAGCACCGGCAGGATCGCGCCTCTCGCTCCGACTGTAGTAGACACGTTTATTTGTGTGTGTACCCCTCCCCATAAATCGCCCCCATCTATAATCATTATCTACACGGAAACTTTTGCCCCCTGCAGCCCTCAGCACCCCCACCCCCCCACCCCTTCCCAGTTAGCGGTGATGATTTTAAAAGCATGCGATGATCTAAGCCCTAACACTAATATTATGCATCATTTGGACAGGATAACCATGCCACCTTGTCAAACCCTGCTTCTTTACACAACCCATTTGCTGCATCCCAGAGTCATAACGGCGGTGATGGATGGACGGGGGACCCCCCCTGCGCCCCCCCCCCGGCGCAGGGAGGAATGCGGGGCGGGCAGAACCCCCGCTTTCATGCCCGGCCCCCACCCCGCCGGCGACAATTTATAGTCTGTATATGTTTGCTGGCTCCAGATATCGGCAACGTAATGGATGGTTATATTTTATGAAACCGAGGCTTGGACGTAGGGACGCGGGAGTCCCTTCCTTGTATGGTGCACTCCTGTCTCCCCCCTGAGTCGCCCGGCAGGCAATAAACCTCCCCGCTAAATGCGCCGGGAGATAACAGCCAACTTTTATTGATTACAAGAAAATGCTCGAAACTAAATAAAGGGCTTTTATGAGGATCCCTGCGAAGAGCCTTCTCTCCGCAGCCATTAAGCGCAATACCGACGTTTTACCGTGTGTAAACTGTCAGCTTGTTCGGCTGTAAACGCTGCGGCGGAGGAGAAGCGAAATGCACCGGCGGCGCTTACCGAGAGGAGCCGGGCTGCAAACGGAGGGATGCCCGGAGACCTCCCCCGGGTCCCCTCTCGTCCCGTCGGTGCGGGAATCGCTCCCAAACCGAACAATAGTGATGCTGAGCAGGGGGAGGGCGAAAAGTCATCTCACGCGGGGGTCCGGAGGGGACCTCGGGGAGGTTTATTGCACCTGGAAGGGGGGTGCGGGGGAGTCCACCCGCGTTTTAAAGCGGGTGATCGTGGGAGGTTGCTCCCCGCCTCGTTTCCACAGGTCTGGGGGGAGGAAGGTGTGAGGAGAGAGGCGGATTTATCTGGAGTATTTCTTTATTGCGACCTTCTTTAGAATCTCAGAGATGTAAGGGGTGATGAAGTTTCCGCCTGGAAGAGGGATGATAACGGGGGGGGCGAGGGGTGTCCGGCACTGATCGGGGGCTCTGCCGGGAGGGGCTCCTGTCTCCCCGGAGGGGTGCACCGTCCCTCCCCTGCCGAGGGCACAGAGCCCTCCGGGGGAAAACGGTTTATTTCTACTGCAACACGTAGCAGCCTTTGAAGACTTCGAAATATCAGCGATCGCGTTATTTTATTTTATTTTATTTTATTTTATTTTATTTTATTTTATTTTATTTTATTTTATTTTATTTTATTTTATTTTATTTTATTTTATTTTATTTTATTTTTTGTGGAGGCACTTAATATTTTGGGCTCAATCCTCTCGTAAACGGCTCAAGATGTTCCGCGGCTTCATTCCTGCTGTTATTTCTGTCCACAGGCGGCTGGCTCGGAAGTCACAAACACATTATTTTCTCCTGCAACCTCATTGCCAGCCTGCGAGAGCCAGGGGCAAACGTTGGTTATTATTGGTATTTATTTATTTATTTATTTATTTATCTTGTTATTCTGGTTGCCACGCTTAGGAAAGGTAACTGTAAAATCACTCAGTGTCTGCATGTTGTATTGCCTTTTACTGGAAAGCTATAAAACTGTCTCAATCCCTGATGTTTCTTGATTAACTTATGAGCATAAAGGAAACGCTTGAATAGTGTTCCCTCTGCGGTTTTCTTTCGGCGAGGGGAAGCCAAGGGAAGATGCTAATATTGTCATCTTACTGTACAATTTATACTGGCTGCCCAAACAGCATGTATATACAAACGAAGGCTCAGTGGGGCTCAGTTTCTTAAATGCAGCCCATATATTTCAGAGATCATACTCGCCTTGATAGCCGGACCGGCCAATTATTTACCCTGCCCTTTATTGCTGTTAGAACCTTGGCTTCCATTTAAATAAACAAAGCGATCCAGAGCCATTTATCAATTCTGTAGAGATCCAGTTAATAGGATGTCTTGGCAGCCACAGTGTGTGCTAACTCCCCCCAGCAGCCCCTCTGCTCGCAGGGTGCAGGATCACACCCCCCTCCCCAATAACCTGCACATGGGCCCTTGGCTTTCCGACACAGACGCCCTCCCCTCCAGCCTGCCGTGTGCTTACACTTAACTTTATCTCTAATACATGTGGATCTCCATGTATGCTGGTAACACCACATGGATGGCCTTTCTTTTTTTTTAATTAAGCTTTTTTTTTTTTTTTTTTTTTTAAACCACAGCCCATGTAGCTCCATGAGGAGTATTTAACCCATTTGCTGAGTTAGCCGTTGAGAATCAAACTCACACAGAAAGGACATGAGCATCGCTGCTCGCAGAACTGGAAAACATTTGGAGAGTTGTTACATACACTTCAGGTCATAAATTAATAGTTGATTTATTCTTCAATCAGGAAAAAGCCATTAAGGTTTGCTCAGCTCTGGTCTGTGGGAAAATAATTTCTTTGATTGAGTTCCCCCTAAAGACCCCCAGAAGTTTTTTCTCCTCTGTCATGAACAGTCTGCTCTTTCCTGTCTTCCGGACAGAGAGAAGAGTAGGACCTCCGGAGAAAAGCAGCTTTCCAGCATCTTGAATTTCACTTTGCATCTTTCTTCCTACCTGTTGATTTAATTTCTCTTTGCATTTGGGACCTTTCTAAATCCACCAAAACTACAGAATAATGAGAGTGGTGTATCATCTTTTATCAGCTATGTTTTCCTTGCTGGTGGCCAGTGTTGCAGCTCTGAAGGAAACAGGCGTTTGAGGGGGAAGAACTGAGGGGTGGGAAAGCATGGCATGGAAAGAAATTCAATCTGAGGAATGAGAGGAATGGATAAAAAAAGGCTGGACTGATGACTTTTTCATTGCATAGATTTCCTTCAGGAGCAGTGGTTACCGATCCCTGGTCTGCTTGTTTGTTTAGCGTGTTTCTGAAATGCATGAGCTCCTAAGCTGGCCCATGTTGCTGGAGCGCTCCACGCTTCCATGGACGAGCCCCAGACCTGGCCCGCAGCCCTGCCATTAGGAAGAAGAACCTCTTCAGCCCGTCCAGCCACTGGCAGCAATGCTAGATCGCTGTGCACCATTTAGTGGCTTGCTCCCTACTCCATCTGGTGTCACATTGAACCCCAGAGACCATCAGGCTGCTGCTGCGAGGTTGGAATTTGGTATCAAAGGCCTTGAAGGTAATTAGACTTGCTCCTTCCTTCTTCCCATTCAAATTTGCAGGGTGCTGTTTTAGGGTTCCCTCTGGCTGATGTTGACACAGATGCAGGTCGGAGGACCCTCTGCAACACAGGAACTGGCAGTGCATGGATGGGAACCCAGCATGGTGGCTGTCCATCCTCACAAACAGTGGGATGAGTGTGAGCTGGGTGGTTCCCGTGCCAGGAGCAGACATGTTGGAGAAACCTTTAGCCCTGTCTGGCTCTCCTTCAGCAAGTTGCCCCATGGACTACTCCAAACCCAACCCTCACTGTCCCTCCTGGGCCAAATTTCAGTAGGCCCCCAAATCTTGGTCTGTCATTTTAGTCCAGGACTGTTGATGGGTTACAACATGATGTGGTCGAGTGGGAACTGGCCCAGGCAGCAGTGCAACCTCACAAAGTTCCTGTTGTTAAAACTGACACATCAAGAGCCGTCCTGAGAAGTGCAGACCACTCTTTCTATCCACCCTTCACTTTTTGTAAAGGTTGAGGCAAATCCACCACACAGGTCTGTGCTTTGGTGTGGATCCCTGCCCTAGTGATGAGACTCGCTGAAGCCAAGAACCCAGGAACCTGCAGTGGTGAAAACCCACATTAAGATCAGTCCTGTTAAAGGCGTAACTGAAGTTAGGGGATTTCTAACGGAGAAGTTTCAGTGCTGAGACTATGTGTTACTGGGCTAATGCATCATCAGCAAGGCTTGCTTAGGCTTAACTGTCCCAGATCATTTGCCAGTTCTACTACCTGTGCAACTATGAATGAGGCAGGAGAAGAATCAGGGCAAAAAGGAAAAGCAATAGCACTGAGCCTGCTGGGGGAAAAGAGACTGTGTTTGTTTAATCATTTTTTGAACTTTATTTTTTCATGATAAAGTGTTTTAGAGGCAATTTACACAAGGCACAGCAGGTAAGATTCCTTGACTGACATTGTTTGAAAAGGCTGGTGTGGAATAGTAATCAGAAAAATGACTCGGATGAGAGCCCAGGGTCCTCCCTGTAGGAAAGAAATGGTAAGTGGGCATTTTTCATCCATAGTTGTCTCCTTTTTTATATTTTTTTTTAAGCAGTTTCCTAAAATGTTCCTTGTGATACCAATAGTGGGTCTTGCACGCATTTTCTTGAGCAATTATTTAATCTACTGTTGCACTGGAATGTTGAAATGTTTTCAGCTTTGGCTCTCCTCAGCCTGCCTCTAGTGCAGTGAAAACTTTTGCCTTGGTCCTAACCAGTTGTGTGTGAGAACTGATTCATAGTGCTTTGGTACTCAGAGCTGCCAAATGTGTATTGGAGACCATTTCTGACAGAAAGCTGAACTGTTCCCCTCCAAAACAGCTTTGCTAAAAGGCAGGAGGCACCTTCAGTAAACAAGTATTTCTAGAAACATTTTTTTTTTTTCCTCTTTCAGATTTATTTTGTCCCTTGAAATGTGAGATTGATCTGAAATGCCTAAGAGTCTATTGGAGAAGGTTGCTCTGAATTAATGTCCTCATCCATGTGATCCTTGATAAGACAATGTCAGCTGAGAGTGGTAGTGGTGATGAAGTGATACATATTTACTTTTTATTATGAATCTTATGATTGATTTAATTTTCTCTTGCTACTTGGGAACAAGACATGAAAATGCATAGGTATCCCATGCTTGACTGAGATAAAATATTCCTATCCATGGTGGAGTGCAGTGTTCCTGAGAGACAGTTCCTTGTAACTCCCCTTTGCTGACTGACAGATTCAGTTTGTTCTCACCAAGGCATGTGAAATTAATCCAACTTTCAGCTGCTGTGTTTATTTTTTTCTTTCCAGTGTGGATCCATTTGCTTGGTATTGTTTTTTCAAAACTTTAATTTCTGTATTGCACTGTCAACGTTAATGTATGACGGCTGAGCTTACTCTGATCGTGGAGGTGCCCTATTGCAAGACCACAACAAAGGCTTGTGAAGCACATGGAGCACATTACAGTGAAAAGCCACCTGTTGAAACAGTAGAGATCATGCCATTTTTCACACGTGCACAGTAAAAAAAAATGGAAAGATGGGCTGTTTGAGGCTTTCCAAAGCCAAGGGTTGTTGAAATCTTGATGGAAGAACACACTCCTTCACTTCTATGCCTCTGAAATACAGAGTGATACACTCGAAGCCAAGGCAAACAATTTCATAAGCTAAACTTGAACACTTACTTGCAAATACTGATCTTGCGATGACAGATTCATTTTTCCAGCTCTGGCAAATTTGTTTCTACTGCAACATTTCTGGAAATTGCCCTGCAAGTGTTTATAAATCTGTTGTACTGTGAAGGACTCCACACAGGATGCATTATTCAGATGAAGGGAAGACCTCATGGCTATCAGCAAGGTGGGTCTACGTAAGTATCATAGAATTATAGAATGCTTTGGGTTTGAAGGGACCTCAAAGATCATCTAGTGGGCAGGGACACCTCCCACTAGACCAGGTTGCTCAAAGCCCCATCCAACCTGGCCTTGAACACTTCCAGGGAGGGGGCAGCCACAACTTCTCAACAAGTAGTTTTGGGTTTTTCCTTTTGCAATTGAAAGCCCTGGTAGTCTGTGTTTCCTTTAGATTTGCAGATGTACCCTTTTATCTTCTGCTTCTCACCTTGTGTGCTCAGTCCATGGTCAGTGTTTCCCCCTGCAGCCTACCCTCTTCTTCTGACAGTGGCTGACCCATTTTAGTTGCTGGTCTCACTGACTGTGCAAGATACGGGGATGGATGGACCTGCAAACACTGTGTGTCCTGTGTTTGCAGGAAGGTCTTTAACTATCTATCTGCCTCATGTTTTCCAAGGGCACACACACACACACAGAGCCATAGGAGGGATGGTGCATGGAGGACAAGAGGAGAAGAGCGTGTCTTGCTGTGAAATGTCTCCTACAGACACAAGGAAACATCAGAGGGGAGACTCGCTCTGTAGGAGTTCAGAGTAGCCTTGAAGTTGAGTATAGATCATCAAGGGAGCTCACCTTCTGGCTACCAGCAATGTGGATTTGCATTACAAGTCCCCAGCTTTTGCCTTCTGCAATTGAAAACCCTTTAGATTTCCTCAGCTAGGAGCAGATACTTGTTTATTGGTATGTTAACCAACTGCTAGAGGCCCAAAATGCTCTCTTCTTTCTTGGAAACAGTTTCCCCAGTGTTGAGTCTGACTGACATTTGGTTACTCATTCAAGTATGCAATAACTATCCTTCTCACTACCCGCCAGCCACAAAACCCCATTGCCACTGATGATGTGCTCTCTCTGAAAGTCTTCCAGGCCCTTGAGCAACATGTTGCAATAAATATTAAGAAACAATTTACTGCAGTGTTATCAGGTGGTAATTTCCCCCCCATATCCCTCACCCAGAACTGTCTTGCCACTCCTACTCTCTAATTACCTGCGTCACACTGTGCTTTCTATTAAAAGTTGACACTGAAAATAAACTAGAGGCTTTTTTACTTAGCCCCCCTCAGTCTAAAGAAGCCCAACAATCCAAATAACCAACTGAAATGCCAAACAAAAACAGATGTCGAAACCAACAGAAAAAGGAGGAGTAGGAATACTCTTTTTTCCCTAAATAAAATACCATGGTTTATTATGCCTGCATATGTATGAGTGCTGGAGGAGGATGGAAAAGTAATTTTTATTAGACAAATAATGCCATTCTGAATTCCTTCACTGGGAGCTGGGAAGCCCCTTCAAAGACCTTGGGGCCACCTTAAGCCATGGGCTGATAGGCTGATGTGCAGAGGCCATGATGCTCAAGCTCCCCACACCTCTATGCTCTCCTCTTTCCCCAGGGCCACTCATTCCTACCTCCAAACCAATTTTTTTTCCACCCAGGGCATTTCTCAGGCCTGTTTAACACCAGTCTGAAATCTACCCTACGTACAGCCTTGATGGAGGGGAAGGAGGTGATGCACTACTGCTGCTGGAGGAGAAATATGGTGTGCATCCCCCACATCACCAGCAGCTCCATCACCGCACAGCTCCTGCCTGTATTGCTCTCCCCACTGCCCCACGTGTGAGGGCTGGTGCAAGGGCTGGACAGTCATGGTGGATTCAAGAAAGACCTTGTATTTACGTCTTCTTCCACCACAGGCACCCTGTCCTGTAACTCCGAACCTCAGTTTCCTATCATTAGCTGCGGTGGGAAAAAGGGCTATTTAAATACCAGTGAAGACTGGATTCGGGATGCTGGTATGTTTTAAATTAAAGTGTGATTTTAAACTAATAAAACTAAACCTTACCAAAAGGCTTGGACTTGTACTTAACTGCAGTTTAAATTTGGGCCATTTAGGTTGCTCTTAAATCATACTGTACATATAACTGTATTTTGACTCACTTTTAAACTAAAATAAAAATATCCAGACAGTGCTTTGCACAGCTGTTTAACAACTGTTAAATACATAAATAGACATCACGTACTAAAATACTGTGTTGATATGAGCCATATAAACAGAAGAGAGTAGAAATACAGTAGTCTTTTTAACCTGATCTAATTTTATGTCTAGACAAGCTTTACTCAGCATCAGTCTGCCTCAGTGCTGCTTAGTGGTACTTGAGGAGAATACGGTTTTGGTAGGTACAGCATGGTCTTGTTTCCCAGTGTTACTAATTTTCTTTGTGGGCTGATGTCTCTAAGAAAAATGGCAAAAACATTTCCAAGACTGCCACTGGAGTCATGGGATGTTTTTCCCATGAATGCGTGGGTCCTCGGTAACAGCAAATGTTGCTGGACCGAGAGACAAGTTTGCAGCCCTTTTACATCTATTAATATCACGGTTCTGCTCGTGGCTGACGGCATACTTTGAAGGCAGAGGGAAAGAGTAAAAGATGAGAAAGAAATGGAGGAAGGGTAAAACACTTTCCCTTTTATCTGCATTTTTCTGTGCAAAAGAACAAGACTTCTGCCAAGGCTTTATTTATCCGTTGCTATGAAAATCACTTTGTGTCCTAGTTTCAGCAGCATTAATATATTTTTTTTCAGTAAGTGATTATGTTTTATGACCAGTTTAGACTTATATGGAGGTGCAGTAATATGCTATAAAACTCTACACCATAAGCTGTATACAGGACATATCAACTAGTCTAAAGTGATTACATTAATAAGAGAAGAGCCAATCCTTCTTACAATTTCATGTTACAGCAGATGAGCTCACTGCTCCTGAGGAAGACATTAAATCACGTTTGTGTAGAAGGTAGAGGGACCCGCTACGCGACTACTGTTTCAAGAAAATATGATGCAGATACAGTCCTAGATCCAAGTATGGAAATTAGCTGGTGGGCCCCTCAGGCTTTCTGGCAACCCACGTACTATGGAGGAAGAAGAAACAGCTGCTCCAACTATCACTGGAAAAAATGACAGTGAAGGGAATTAAGCCTCGCAAAAGGGTCCAGGTCCCTGTGAAAGAGCCACAGAGCCTCAGGCTGGTGCCACCACAGAAAGCCGTGGCATCACCAAATGTGACAGTGAGCTGAGCTCATGATCCAACACACACTGAAGCAAAGAAGAGGTTTTCTGGGGGGTTCAGGAGGGAATACACAGGATGTCTCACATGTATGCACGCACAAACTTTTACCTGTGCTCTCCCTGTGCCTGGCAGAGCATTCCTCGGTCAAGGCACGAGATACCAGCCCTTACGCTGAGACTGGTTGTGACAAATCTGCGTTGATACAATAAATAAATGTGACTGAGGTTTACAGTTCAAACAAGCTATGAGGAGCCACCACAAATCAGCTTGTCATGTTGCCACCAGCTTTACAATCAATCTCCCACAAAGGGCTTAGACTCTGACTCCTTTCTTCAGTTTGCTTATTTTTGTGGGCTAACTGGCTGCAAGGGAGTCACTAAAGGATGACTGGACTCAGACCTTTCTGTTTTAAAAGGAGCAAAGCACTCTTACACTTTAGTGGTCAAGCCCACTTAAAAAAAAAAAGGAGTCAGGCAAAAAGCAAACAAAAGGCATCCGCCTCTGTGCTAATGGTTTGGGTCTAGCCTGGCCACTCAGAAAGGATGTTAGAAAATGCTGCTGAAGCAGGGGGAGCTGTGGGCAGCTAGAGCTGGAGCAGTTGTGTTGTACTATAATAAATTAAAGCCTGGTTTGTACCCCTTGAATGCTGTGTAGTTAATCCCTATCACATGGTTAAAATCAGCTTTTGGATTTCCTCACCGTTGCCTCTTTCCTTTCAAGCCTCAGTCCTGTGTCCTGCTTTCCCCCAACAAGGATGCTCTCATGGAGGAGCTTCACCAACCCCACTTGACAGGCCCGGCTCAGAAATGAACCACCCTCGCCCAGCAAAGTGATTCCCTGTGGCTCCTGGTGCATGTCAGGTCAGGTCCTGCTCATATTGACCTTGCACATGCTCGGGTGTTTTGGCTGGGGTGATGTGGGACCAGAGGACATGGTTTTGCACCACAGGGAGAGGGAGCCTGGAAGTGCCAGGCTGTGACCTCCCCCTAGTCCTGCCGGCTGCTTTGGCTGTTTTACCTTTCCTACATAGCTGCCATCGTAGGGGCTCACGTCCTCCTGCTTTGGCTGGCCAAGAGGGGCTGTACAGCCAAAGCTGGCTGCCTCCACTCCCTCTGCACTCAGTGGGGACAAAAATGGACCGTCCCCAGGAGTGCATCCTCCGACATTTTTGATATTTCTACCCTAACTGCTTTGGAGCAGGGACTCTCCTTTTGGGTACATGGACATCTTGCCTAGGTGAACAGGACCCTCGCTTTTGGTGGTCAAGGTGAATGTAGCCATAATAATAAAAATCACAGAATCACAGAATCACACAGAATCACAGAATGTTAGGGATTGGAAGGGACCTCAAAAGATCATCTAGTCCAATCCCCCTGCCAGAGCAGGAACACCTAGGTCAGGTCACACAGGAACATGTCCAGGCGGGTTTTGAATGTCTCCAGAGAAGGAGACTCCACAACCTCTCTGGGCAGCCTGTTCCAGTGTTCTGTTACCCTCACTGTGAAGAAATTCTTCCTCACATTTATGTGGAACCTCCTATGTTCCAGCTTGCACCCATTGCCCCTTGTCCTATCATTGGATGTCACTGAGAAGATAAAGAAGAACTCAGAAATAAGGCACCCAACTAGAGCATCATGCAGGAGCAACACAACCTCTCTTGCTTTTAGCTTTACTGCTGTTCTGAACTGGGATAATGGTTTCCATGTTTTTTCCACAATGACTCCCAAATGTTTTTTCCTGGTCAGCATGCTGAATGGCTGTTGCATTTAGCACATAATCATTAGCTTCACTCCTTGCTACCAGACACATTATTTTGCCTGTGCCTTTGCTGAAAGGCATTTACCATCTGCTGATTCACTTGTAACAATATCGGTGTTGTAATATTGATAATAATAACAGTAGTAATAATAATAATAATAATACGCTTGGCTCCCTTCTCATGCTTTTCATCAGATCTCCAAGTGCTCAAAAATTCAAATTGCTCTGAATCCTGTTACAAAACTCATTGTCACCAGCTTTATCAACAAATGGTGCAGCCTGAGCTCAGCTGTCCAGTTTCAGACAGTTTGCCAGAGGTCCCCAGCACTTTTTTATTATGAAATGCTCCCATCCCAAACCAATGTTTTTGATTTTGTAAAAAAGTTTTCTACCTGTCTAGTTCCAATCTACTCCTATACTGTTAAAACTCAGTAACGCTCCACCTCAGTCATAACTCTCCTGTGTTGCATTTTGTCAGTTTTTCTGTATGGACAAAAATCCCCACAGTAGTGCACACTCCCAGCTGTATGCCATGGCACTTAGGATGTCCTAATCACTTATACGTGTTTAGACCCATATTTACTAAAAATGACTCTAAGGGAGCATAACCGTATTTTAGTAGGTAGCTTTCATACTGAATAAGTCAGAATTGGATATAAAAAGTATTGGCTTTTAGATGCTTCCTTTCAAATCCCTTCAATTTCAATTTCCCTTTCAATTCAAATCCCTTTCAATCCCTTCAAATTGGGAATCCTAAACTGGATTCCCAATATTTTTTTTCTGTGCAATAATGTCTTTTAAGATCTCAGCAAGAGATCCTCCACGTACTTCCACTGAGGTAAGCTCTTGATCTCTCACAACTGAAGCCCTCCAATCATCTATTAAATATTTTTCACACTTTTCCTCCTCATAATGCTTGTTTATTTGTTGGTTTTTTTTTCAAAGTATGTATATTAAAGCATCTTCTCTGGAGTCTTTTTGATTGCCAGTTCTACCTCATTTTAGGACTGTCATTGCAGTTCTTACGCAGCTTGCCTTAGCCTGGAGACTCCAAATTAGCAGAGGTAATACTGTGTGTATGCAGAACAAAGCAAAAAGTGAAGAGAATGAGAGAAGTGATACAAAGGGATTTTCCAGCTCTCTCAATAAATTTACCGCAATAATTACTTCCTTCAACATGTTTGTTGCTAATGGACCTGCATACAGAACTTCTTACAGCATAATACTTTCAGATATTAGAGTTCCCTTTTCTGTTTTCAGGATAGCTGTGCATGGGGCTGAGCATTTGCAATTTTCTTATTTAAAAGTGATTCTTCAGCTATCTGCTGAGCTTATCGCTGGTGGGGCACACACATAGCGTATGATGTGTGAGGAGGTGCTCGCTTGTCTCACATAGTGTAGCTGCCATTTCCTCTGTAATTAATACCTCTTAGAAGGCCTGAAGATCATCAGTCTAACTTAAACTACACGTAGTCCTCCCACTTGGATATAGAAATGTGAAAGGACTCACAGAGGCACAGATTCCTGTGCTCGACCAAGGGCCCATCAAGTGAAACCAATGGGAGCCAAGATCAAGGCCAACAAAAGGGGAAGATGAGCTGGACAATGCCTTTTCAAGAGTGTGTTAGATGCTAGAAGATAACAAAACTCAAGGGGGGAACAGCTAATTCATGTCAGAAATCCAAGCAGGGTCACCAAGTACATGAATACATCAGGCATGGGAAGTCTTAGGAGGGGGTGTGAAACACACTCTCCCTGCTTTTACGCTCACCCCCTGGCAGCCTGCAGCAGTCCTTGAAGGCATGACTCCCAGGTCAGGGTTTTGGTCCTCTTAAGAAAGCTCTGAGAAAATTTTTGGATGTGAATGTTATGGGGTGAATTTGACTTCAAAAGCCCCTTTGCAGGCATACTAATGAAAATTGTCCCTTTCACTCATGTTATTGTCAGCAAAGTGGTGCCTCCACTGAGAATGGTGAAGAAGTGAACAGAGAAGAAGCTGTAAAAAGCAAATGTCATTGAACACACAGAACTTCACTGGGGCAAATGTCTGAAGGACACTTTTCTAAGGGTTTACCCAATGCTCACAGCTTAATTTCACTATTGCAGAAATAAAGAGAACAGATACTTCCCACAGGAACAGGAAAGGCCTCTGTTGCTTGCCATGTTGTGAGATTATTAAATAAAGGATTCTCGAAACTCCTTTACCCTCCCCATTAGAAAATGAAAGTGCAGGCAATGCAACAACTTATTATGATTGTCAAAGAAAATAAAATGCAACTGAGGGATTGCCCCAAGATGGAGGCAGGCTCATCCTGCTCATCCTTTTTTTTTCCTTCTTCCTTTTTCCTTTTTTTTTTTTTTTTTTTTTTTTTTTTACAGGAAGATACTCCTGGGGAGGCATTGCAGTCCTTGATCAGGGATCTGTTGCTTGTTATTGCAGATGGTACTGAGGTGGCCATGAATGCCAGACATAGTAGGTTTAACAGGGTGAGTTTTAGCAACTTGAACATGTTGATGAAAACAGGAAAGCTAAAAAATAAGCCACCAACAACCAGACTGGAAAAATGAATATCTTCGGGCTTTTTTTTTTTTTTTTTTTTGTGTGGGAAGCTTATGGGGCACAAACAAATATCACAGACACATATTTGTTGTTTAAACCCAGGCACATTTGTAATCTGTTTGGACATTTGACTGACTTTAAATGCTTCTTGGTATAAAACCAGGCCAAGAATCAAAGCCAACATAACAGGTTAACCCAGGCTGATCTTGAGAAATGGACACTTCACCTCCCATTCCTAGCTCATTCGTGAAAAGGACTCCTCTCTTTCATCTCTCTGGCCAACATTTTTTAATGCTTGAAAGTATGACAAGGTAATAAACAGTGCTGCTATTGTGCTCATGCAATGGGATATACCATTACATCTTGTGGTATATTGTGAATGAGCCCAGGGTTCAAACTGGGCTGCAATCTTGAGTAAGTTGCAGTGAAGACCAATAAACTCTAGGAAACAGATCTGAGAGTAGGGACCCTTTCTCAGCCCCCATACGAACAAGTTAATCCAACCACCAGTATTAATATAGTTCCCTGTGTCTTAAGATATATGTATGCACCTTTGCTAAACACACTTTTTCCTAGGTTTTTTTTTAACATAAAAAGAAGTGAGGAGAGGTTGAACCAAGTCCGGTCTAAAACTATGTGGACCTGGCTGGAACTGTGTGAGTTACTTATGTAAAGATAGTTTTGCTTCCTAAGAAAATACAAGGGGGAACTTGAACCACGTCTTCCCGTCTTCGCTGCTCCTGCTTCCAAGTTGTTTCTTGCTCCATTACAGTGTTTCTCCATTAAGGTGAATGATGTTTTCCTGAACTGTGATTTAAGGAGGTATTTTGGAGGAAGGCAATATCTATTCTAATTTCAGAAGCTATATTTAAGAGCTGTTTAATTTACTGAAACATGGCTTTGCAGAAAGCTGACTCAGAAATACTTATATATCAGATAAAAAAAGTAGGATGTCCAGAACAGGAAAAGGAGATATGAAAATAAATGTTTTTTCATTCTATTATTTGAAAAGCTCTCCTCCCTCCCCCTTGACATCTGACATGTCTGTCCTACTTAATTCCATACAAATATCCAGTTTTCCGGTAGTTTTAGTTGTTTTTGAAAGGATTTGTATATCTGATCACTCCTATGAAACTATGGGGACTAATAAAGCCAGCAGCAATAGTGAGTAGGAAATAGGAGGTATTTCCATGGTTAAGTCAATCCATTTTCTTTTTGTGGCTGAGGAAGATACTGCAAGGCATAAATAGGCCAGGTAAATCTTGGTTTCTGCCCTGATCTCATCTAAGAATGAGGTTGTCTTCCGACCACAGAAGTTGTCTTCTTTCTCCATGGAAACAGGAGGGATTTGCGTGGTCCATACATTTATGGAACTCCTGTTGTGAACTCATAACTTTGACAATACTTCACAGAGGCACACAACAGCCAGGGCTGCCTCAAGAGGTTTTGTATGAAGTGTTCACTCAGCATAGGTTGCTACCTGTGTCTTTGCTTATCAGGGAACCTTGCTTCCCTTCCCTCGGTATGTCATTAATTTGTGGATCTGAGTCTTTAGTCTTTAAAATTACACTTCAGCTGAACTGATCATTTCACTTGAAATGATCTGTTTAAATGATCTATTACCCACAGGCTGGTAATACCACTGTGTACATTGAATGAGATTTGGTGCCACTGATAAATGGTTTTGTCATCTCATGTAAGTATCTCTGGTTCACTTGTCACAGCTGAAACTGATACTGTGAAATAAATGAGTCTATTAACTTTCCATGTCTATTGGTATGTGTCCTGGTTTCACAGGAACAGACCCATAGGCGAGGATATGGGTTGTTTGGAACCATATGCCAACAACTAGCACTTTACTCAGGATTAGAGGGTCCCTGTCTCCAGCCAGGTGGATGAGAGGAATAACTGAGTCTATTGGACTGTGTGGGTTCGATCGTCTGGTACATTGGTATCACAAAAATACAAGGCTCTGGTGGACACTGGTGCGCAATGCACCATAATGCCATCCAATTACATCGGGACAGAATCCATTTCCATTGCTGGAGTGACAGGAGGATCACAGGAACTGACTGCAGTAGAAGCTGAAGTCAGCCTGACTGGATGTGAGTGGCAGAAGCACCATATTGTGACTGGCCCTGATGCCCCATGCATCCTTGGTATGGATTATCTCAGAAGGGGATACTTCAAGGACCCAAGAGGGTACCACTGGGCGTTTGGTATAGCAGTGGTTGAGATGGATAAAATTGAACTGCTGCATACCCTGCCTGGCTTGTCGGAGGACCCTTCTATTGTGGGGCCGCTGAAGGTTGAGGACCAGAAGGTTCCCACTGCTACTACAACAGTGCACCGGTGGCAGTATCGGACAAATCGAGACTCCCTGAACCCCATCCAGAAACTGATTGGCTGACTATAGAGCCAAGGGGTGATCAGCAAGACACGCTCACCCTTCAATAGTCCTATTTGGCCAGTGCAGAAGTCCAATGGAGAGTGGAGACTGACTTTGGACTATCGTGGCCTGAATGAAGTCACACCACCACTGAGTGCTGCCGTGTCAGACATGTTAGAGCTCCAATATGAACTGGAGTCCAAGGTAGGCAAGTGGTATGCCACTACTGATATCACCAATAGGTTTTTCTTGATTCTATTGGCGGTGGAGTGCAGACCGCAATTCGCTTTCATCTGGAGGGGTGTCCAGCACACCTGGAATCGACAGCCCCAGGTGTGGAAGCACAGCCCCACAATTTGCCATGGACTGATCCAGTGTGCACTAGAAAAGGGTGGAGCACCCAAGCATCTGCAGTATATTAATGACATCATTGTATGGGGTAATACAGCAGAAGAAGATTTTGAGAGAGAGGAGAGGGTAATTCAAATTCTACTACAAGCTGGTTTTGCCATCAAAAGAGGCAAGGTCAAGGGACCTGCTCGAGAAATCCAGTTCCTAGGAATTAAACGTCAGGATGGGTGTTGCCAGATCCCAATAAACATAATTAAGAAAATAACAGCGATGTCTGCACCAACTAACAAAAAGGAGACACAAGTTTTCTTAGATATCATGGGTATCTGACAAATGTATATTCCATTCTTCAGTCATATTGTGAGCCCTCTATATGAATAGCAAACCACAGCACAGTGCCCAGTGACTTCCCAACATCAGCATCCTGACCACAAATTGTGCATACGGGCTGAGACAAGTACACCAGATGAGAGATCCAGAGGCACATCACACCATTTTGACCTACCCTAAAAGACTCTCATGACATAGAACCCATGGCTTTAGATTAAATGAATTCAATGAACTTTATGAAAGATAACTAATGGACTAAAAGGACTAATACCTATGTACATATATGTATGTATATATAAATACTGAGAAACAGGAAAATCAGTGACTTGAGCATGATGTAAATGGTACGGGGTAAGGAGTGGAGTGGTGTCCTCGTTTCCCAGGAACAGAGCTGTGGGCAGCCATGGCAGGCAGGCCATGAGTAGCCCTGAGTCAGCTGGGAGTTTCAGTCAGGGCACCTGCCCCAAGCTGACTCACAGGTGTATCCCACACCACTTCATCATGCTCATTATAAAAGGAGGGAGTTTACCAAAGGTGGAGGGCTTGTCTTTCTGTTGCTCCTGCCTCTTGATCTACTGCTCCTTCTGTTGCTCCCAAGGATGAGGCTGAGTATAAGCTTGTACACTTTGTGTTGGTATTTGTATTAGTTTTGTTGTTTCAATTTCAACCCGTGGGACTTCTCCCTTTTTTCCCAATTCCTCTTCTCAGCTGGGGAGGGGATACTGGGTGATAAAGCAACTGCTACGGTTTAGCCCCAGGTACAGGCTATACTTAGTATGCAAGCCACCTCTGGGCCAGGCTTGGGGGAAATGAATTGATTTTTCTTATTGATTTTTCCCATTTGTTTGCTTTTTGAATTTGTGAGTTCTTGTGCATGGTTGTGGTGAACACTAAAAACATTTAGCCATGTAAACTGAGCTACTTGGAAATTCCTGGAAGATGAACCAGACTTGTATGTTTGTGATTTGTATTGTGCTGGTTACCTGTATCATTTGACCAGAAGCAATACAAGGGGCTTGGTATAACTGTCATTGACAGGACTTGCACAATGCAGGGGCTTGCAACTGCTCAGAAGGTCAAGGGGCACTGAAGTAAACTTGTAAATTGTTGTAAATAGTTAATGCAGAGAAGACTTCCACCTTGTGCACACAATCCATTCACAAATGCAAAATAGCAATCGGTGACTTATGTGGACAAAGTACTGGGGGGAAATGACTTGCTCGGCTCTAACACCCTGTTTTCTCTAAGGAAATTCTTACCAGTATAATTACACTGAAATAGTTATCGTTGCCTTTCTGGTGCAAAGACCCACATGCATTTTTTGCAGTGTCTTAAAAGAATGCTTGCACTGGAGCAACTCATTACAGTGTTCTGTCTCACCAGAGTTACTCTTCGACCAGGGAGCCTCAGGACTTCATACATGCATAGGTCTACATGATCACATGTATAAATGACATAGATGGGCAGTCATTCAGCTTTCAGCTGAATTAAGTGAACACTGTCCTCAAACTATAGTAGTTAAAGGCAGTTCGGGTTTGGGGCTTAAACTACTTGACAGTCTTCCTTTAATCTGGACTCTATGGTGTTTTCAACAAGAAGTATTATCCTGTTTTTCAGAGGTCAAATAAATCAGCTTTAAGCTCATGAAAAGGTAAACACACTGATGCATGCGTAACTCTTTTGAGTTTATGAGATGTTCTGGCAATGGGAACACCAAGAACCATCATAAATCCTGCTGTGCACCAGCACCTAATTCCTCTACCATCCAACGAAATTTCTCCTGTAACTATTATTAGGAAATATTAAATCAAGTAGAAGTATAAACCCCAGTAGGAGCATGCTTTCACACAAGAGCTTTTTCCACTATCTAGTTCTGTAAAAAGTCACTGCATTTCAGGATGGGGCAGGAGATAGATTGGGAGACACCTTCAGCTGTGCTCGATTGTGCCAGTTTGACACTATATAAACAAAATGTGTGGTTACAGATGAAAAATAACTTGGAAGGATTGCAGCCTGTGCTTTACAACCAATCCTTCTGAGCTTTTTCATTATCGTTTTAATTATAGTAAAAATATGTTGGAAATCTCTTTCAGCACACTTGCATGTATATTGACTTCGGAGAGGCACTAAGCACCATATGAATGTAAATATATGCAGAATATAAGCAGGCACCTGAAGATATACTGGGCCTTCTGGGCTGCTGTCAATGTCTGATGCAAGGCTGAGAGCAGACAGCAGCTGTGCCCAGGGGTGCTGGCCTGGGGACAGACAGCTGCACCCATCACTGCCTCTACCAAATCCAGGTTTGTAGTACGATGGCACTGCCTTGGTCACAGTGCCTGTGCTGGTTCAGCAAGCTCCTGGGAGCAGTCAGAGTAAGGGGGGAGGTACTGCTCCCACCCAGGCCTTGGGGGGGTGTGCTGCTGGGGGGTGGAAGTGCTGGGTCCTGGGCATCCCTCACTCCATGCTCGTGGTGGCAGGCAGTGGGGTGCACACACCTCTGGTAGGGCGCAGGTGGCTTCACACCAGTGTCTCCCCAAATGCCTGACTTAGTGTTGTTTCCAGTGACATTAGAAGGAAAGACTAGTGAGTGCTAATGCCAACTGGGACCGAAAACCACAGTTAGACCTAAAGTCTTAAAAATGGGGGAAAGCTGCAAGTTGCCATGGTGTGTGTGTGTGGAAATGGGCATCTTTACTTCATGTCTGATTTAATTTTTCCATTTGTATATCCTCTGAAGATAAATACATGGAGATTTCAATTCAGTTAACAGTGGTATTTTGGGAAAACTCCCCCAGAAATCAGGAGAGGCTGATGTTACTTTAAATGGTCCTTGTCTCCATTTATACTAAGCAAACTGAGCCTGGGGTTTGTCCAAAACAGAGCAGAGAGACCACCGAGTAGTCTCATCAGCAGAACACTAATTGTGGCCATTTATTATAGTCACTTATCTGATAGTAGCTTCTTTATCTGTGATAGTTTTACAGGGATAAAATCCACCAGGCATTTGCACCAGTATATAAACATGTTACCTTGTGGCAGAGTGTCTGTTACTTACTGTCAACACTTTTCAGCAAAAAAACCCGCCTATCTCGAGCCTATATGAAGTAATGACGAGTTTAATATGCTCTAGTGAAAGCCGCAGAATAAACAAGGCATCACAAGTGTTTGCCTTGTCTGGCCTCTTAAACAAATAAAGGTGACTGAGAAGTACAAACAACACCAGGTCAGGGCTTATCAGGGCGATGGTGGCAGCGCCGCTAATGCAAACTCCCCTGGCAGGCGAGGACTGTGTACGAGCTGGTTAATACAGGAAATATTCCCTTTATAAGGGAAGTCTTTTCCTTGGGTTGGCCAAAATATTGTAGTATGAGGATGTAACTCTGTGGCTGTTTCAAGAGCTATTCCTGGTATACCCGGGTGCAGGAGGAGGAGAGGTGAAGAGGGACCCAGTACCCTACCTCAGCTCTGCTGGTCTTGGCGACTCGAGCCAAGCAGATTTTTCATGTGTGATTGCCCCACTCAGTTCACCTTCTCCCTGCAAACACAGCAGATAAATAGGATGACCCATGCTGGCGGTGTAAATGCCATGCAATCAGAGAGAGGAAGTACCACACAATTGCACTCGGTGCTTGCAGATTGAGGGAGGAAAATCACGTTAACAAGCACTCACAAGTGAGAAAAAATTAGAAATTGTTATTATTTTTCTGCTGTGTTTGGGTCAGAACAAACTAATTTTGCATGTCACCACGATCAGTGTGATCAACAAAACTTGGTGGACAGATGGACAAAACCTGGAGATGGACACTTCAGTCTGTGAGTAGGGTCTTTGTTAAGGAGTCATCCCTGTTAGGGAAGGCACTTAAGACCATCCATCCCCTGGCTGACAATAAATAAGCTAGCACTTGCCTGGCTTCAGTGTTGATCTTATGAGAAGTGATGGAAATACATCCCATTTGTCATAATGAAATACTCGGGACAAGTAGAGTTAGCTACCTCAGACAGCTGTTTTTAATGTAAAGACATTGCATAAAAACACCAGGAAGGGAAAATTCAGTTACAGATAGAATGTTTTGTAGAGGACTTTATTTTAGTAATTGATCACAGCCCGTGGGAGTGGATTTACACAGACATACACCTTACACAGAAATTGCAAAAGCTCTTATAGTTGGCAAAGGTGTTTGGCAAACACTGGTGTCATTCCTCGATTTCATGGGAGGGGAACTGATGTTCAGCTTTGCAGAGTCAGCTCACCATGTTCTCCATGCAAAATACCACTTGTAGAGTAAATTTGCTCATGACAAACGTGATTTTTTTCATGCAGAACTGCCCTTCCTGTAACTCAGGCCATCAGGATGGGAGCTTCCTGCTTTGGTTTAGCTGGAAAATGTGAGGCAATTGCAGCTTTATCATCTTTCGCAGTGAACAAGGGACTGACTTGAAAGCTTTCTTGCCTGCTTTCTGCGTGCTTACTGCCAGAGCTGCGAACAAACAGCTGGATTGTTGGGTGACAGCGTGGCTTTAATTTGCAGCTAGAATCTGGAGGCTGTTTGAAGGGATAATTTCATTTTGAATTGCTTTGGCACTGTAGACAAAATGACCCAGGACCAGATGAAATGCACTGGCAGTGCAGTCCACCTGTTGGCTAAATCCTTCTGAAAACAGCCGAATGCATGGCAGAGGTGGGAGAGCGCTCATGGCTGGGGAGGTGATGGCAAGACTAGATCAGGAGGAGGGATGGCACAGCTTAACGGGGTTATCCAGCCCTGATTACATGCCTGTATTGTTGTACAGCTTGTTATAAATTAGATTGACCATAATTTTGTGCACTTGCTGTTGGACGGGGACTCATTTTACACCTCTATTTGTTGCTTAGATGATCTATCAGCCGGCTGTCCCACTGGTTCATGGGCATGAGTTTTGTTTTGCAGCTGGGGTGAACCAGGAGCATGTACCCCATCATGTACCCAAGCTCCCAAGCATGGTGTTTTCTTACCCAGCTGGAGGGCAGCAGTGGCAGGGCAGCTGCATCACCAGACCTGGGGTGTAATTGATCCTCCTGTGCAGGGATATATGCTAGGTCCAAGTCTAGGTGCTGCATGGTGCGCTCACCATCGGGCAGAGATCTCTGCTTAAAGAGGGCAGGCAGTGAGAAGATGAAGGGTCAGATTTCTAGCTGCAGTTGATGGAGTTGTGTATCAGGGGAAAAAGTGGCCCAGTTTTTCTAGGTGGTAGCTCAGTAGATCCAGCCCCGAATATGAAAGTCAACCTAATCTCTTTGCACAGGCAATCAAAACTCAGTGGTTAAAACTAATTACCTGTACTGTTGATGGTGCATGAACCAGAGGAGACCTGGCTACTTTTCCCAGGGCTGTATAGTTTCTACACTGCTAGCAGAGTAGAAAATACAAAAACAAAGTATTATTTTCATCAGTAAATGAAACATATCTGACTGAAATTTCCTGCAGAAGACAGCAGATCCATTGAGTGAAAGTATGTCATTTTTATAGTCACTTCTCCGAGCACAACCACATTTAAGAAAGCCACAAACCTGAATGGCAATATGATTTTACATTTAAAAAAGAGATTTAGCATGTTACAGTACATTTTCCCTGGGCTACAGGGGAACTGTTTCTTGCTTAGCTGTGAGTTCATAAATTATCAGGTCGAGTTCATGCACTATCGTGTTTCAGGGCAGAGCTGTTTTACAAATAACGCTATGCACTGGTTCTCTTTCATTGGGAAAGCCTTCAAATATGAGTGATATTGCAGGGAAACAATACAGAGGAGTGGGCAGCTGATTCTGATAGAGTTAAAAATCTGTTACCACTTCAGCGGCTGTTGGTTAATCTCCTGTTTTCAGAGCTGATAACATGATCATAAAGTTCACTCCTGGCTGAATGCTGGCACAGGCATTTCTCAGTCCAGAAGTGAATTCCAGGTATGAACATTAGCACTACTATTAATAAAACATCCTCCTTTCCAATGACAGAAGTGCAAATAAATGCAAAATTTGATTTGTGATAAGAGCTACTGGGGTCCAGCCAATATCTGGCTTTGTAAAAACAACTTTGCAAAGACAGGAATATCAAATACTAATTATGAGGGGACAGAAATGTGCCTTTTGCACTCAAACTTTTACAACTCTCTAATAAGAGGTTTTGAAGCAAAACCAGGGACTGCCTTTGCTTTTTATTGCCCTGTGATCAGCAGTACCACTGCAAGCAGACAGCAAGGAGATGAGAAGGTCTGACCTGCAGCCTACTGCCATCAACGGACTTTGTGCACAGCTTGGCTCTGGCACCTGCCTTGTGAAGGGCTGACCTGTAATGATGCCTGTTGTAGCAATGGCAGCGAGCTGGGCTGAGATATTTTGAGGAGAATGTTTTTTTTTCCTTCAGAAGGGGCCATTCTCAGGACCAGAAGAACTGAAATTCCTTCTCCATGCAACCCTGGAAGAATGGGGAGGAAGCTTAATATTTTAGGTCCAGGAAGCTGTCATCTCTGCTGATTAGGTAGGAGATTGCATTTAGGACGTCTGATTCCTAAGCCCAGCTTTGTAACAAATAGGTTTTAGTAAATCTTTCTGTATTCTGCATTTCAACTCCTGATGTGAAAAAATAGGTGTCGTGACTTTTGTCAAGCAATTTGTGAATCTCAGAGGGGAGAAAAAAATTCACCTAAGTAAACAGCTCAATCTGAAGAGCTTTGAGACCTGGGGTTAGTGATTACAAACAGTGTCTCTTGCCCAGTACTCCTTCACTTTTAAAATCTGACACTGCAGCTGTGACAGTGCTACAGGGATTTCACAGTTATATCAGATGCTGTTTGCAATGAACTGTTTGAAAATGCTTAATGAAGACTAAGTAAACCTGTCACAAGGTCTTAGTGTGGGAAAGTGGGGGCTGCTGTTAAGATTAATACCATGGTTTAATTATTTTTTCTTTCTCTGGAAATATAACAATTATAACAAAGGTTTTTAGCTTTTTAATAGATGTGTAATTTCATTTTATAACAACAACACTAAGTTACTTCGTGAATTGTTAACGCAAAACCTCTCTTTGGGCAGGTAGCTGTCAGTATCTATTCTTGCCCGATATTCTGGCTCCCCTTCTCTCCCCCATCACCAGCCGGAACTTACGAAACCAGCTTCCTTAGGAGTATTTCGATGCTTTCACTGCCTGCCAAAATCAGGAAGTATAAAACACACAGAAAAACTTTTTTTATTTCTAATTATTATTTTTTATTTTTTTACAGCAAGCTCTCAGGGGAATTTGGGAACAGGCTCTTACTTGTCTCCTTCTCTTTAGTATCACAGGTTTGCGCCACAGTCGTCATGACATTTATGCCTGTGAACAGTCTGACTGAATTGGAGCACGGTTGTGTGTTATGGGATGCAGATGATCCTGTATTAACCTTTGGGACCAGAGGCAGATGAAGCACACCGAATAGGGAAACTGCTTCTCGGCCATGCATTTCTCCCATTGCACCAGCACATCACTGGGAGGGACCCAAATTCAGGTAAAATAAGTAATGCTGGGAAGAGTCAGGCCCATTCCTTGAAGGCCGTTGTAAAGTTTAGTCACAGAAGGATGGATTACAGATTTTTCAGCCTGAATTCCATCCCAAAAATCTGCTTAATCTCCTTTTTAATACTTGTGTGAGTGCCAGAAATGTCTTTTAGTTGCTTCAGCAACAGCAGCCGGTTAGTTAGATGATATCAGCTACTTCTTTATTCAGTTGTCTTTTGCATGCTGATAAACACCACATAAGACAGGGGAGGGAAACCTTAAGCCACAAGCTTATCCTGCATATTATAGGATGCACCTTGAATCAATTGTGACGTCTCCACTGAAATCAGCTTAGGTTAAGCCTGCATAAATAGTGTCAAAGGGGAACACACCCAGAACGCTCTGGGAGATCATGATAAACAGTCCTGATGTTTTGCAGCTGTGCTCATCTGTGCATTTCACAATAAAATTTTACAAAGCATCCAGACACCCAGCTGGTTGTAGTCACTGTGAGATGGTTTTCTCCATGATGGCATTTTGTTCTGTATTTGTTGCCCTAGGCTATTTCTATCCCCCACCTTCAGCCTCCGTAACTTATTTCTTACCAGATACAGCAAATCATGACTTTTTAGAGATGTTAGGCTCCAGGACTGAATTTTAGTTGTTTGAAAGTGAGAGGAAAAAATAACTTCCCTGAATAGAAAGGAGGTATACTTTACGGTTAGCTGGATCAAAGAACATGCGATTTCCAAGTATTTCTGAGTTAGTATTTGTCTATGACTGTGACTGGAATTTCCCTCTGAAGTGACTAAGCCTTGATTCTGATGCTATTATATACATGGTGAAGTCTAAGTACACCAGTGAACGTGTTTCTTCTCCTGTGTCTCTGCCCTGAGACCTCCGATACCCAAAAGCTGAGCACAGCTATCTGCAGGATTGGGCTCTTCTTTTGTGAAAACGACTAAAGAAAGCCCAACTAACTCACACCTGAGTCTTCTCTCACTGACAGTACATCACCAGCATAATTCCCTCGATGAAAGTGGAATTCCTCCTGATTTACACCAAGAGCATTAACAAGAGAGGGCTCAGGTCTTAAGTGCTGGGGTTTCATCGTATTTCTTCTGTCTTCATTCCTTCCCTGATGATTTGCAGGAAATCTCACTTTGGGGAGATAAGTGCCTACAAGAATGTTGAAATTAATTTCGGAGCAGCCTGAAATGGCCGCGCAGACAACCAGCCAGAGGAAATGCCCCAACCGAGGGATTTATTGCACTATTGCTCCTCTTTGCCAAGCTGCAGCATCTTAATCTTTCATGATGACATTATTATGAACCAGCCAAAGCAGAGACAGTCCTGAGAGACTGACAGCCCAGCACTTCACAGCTTTCCTTGAGACCTGCTAATCCTTGACATGCCTTAAGTGGGGCTAACTGAACCATCCTGCAGGTCACCTCAGCCTAGCAGGACATGGAGTGAATTTCAGGGGGAGCGGCGTGTTCCTTCCGATGTACAAACCAAGCCAGTGTCCCATCACAGCAGAGCATCACAGTCTCTGTTTTGGGGGTTACCAATGCACAGCCCTACCAGTGGCTTTCTCAGGTCTTGAATTGAGGGGAGGACAGGTCCTGGAGCACAGAGAGCAGGTCCCCAGCATCCAGGCCGTGAAATAACCATGCAAAACGAAAAAGTTTCTAGTTCACAATCCTACTGAAGACTGAGAAGAGGGCAGAAAGCAGAGGAGACAGCTTAGTTTTTTGGGTTTTTTTTGTCCCCGTGTTGAGCACTGTCCCATCTTCTATGGTATCTTCTGTTTTTGTGTTTCAAGAGAAAGAAATAAGCCTTGCTAACCGATATTAAAAACCCTGAATGGCCTGTTTCTTGGCAAACCGTGCATTGCCCCTTTACCTTCTAGAAGCAGAATTGAACACGTAATGACCTTCCCTCCCTGCTTCCAGGATTACATTAGTTTTCTCCGATTTCATCCCAGTTACTGGGTTTGTAGACTGGATCTGGGTCAGTCTGGAGAGCCCCATCTTCTACTGGGGTTAGATGTCAGCTTTGAGTCTGAAACACATTTCAGACAGTTTACGTCATTGTGTAAACAGTGATAACAATATTTAATGATGATAAATCTGAATTTCACCACAAAACTATAAAACAACCAAGAGAATGACTTATGCAATTTACAGCTAGCAAAAAGGCAGCCAAAGGGAAAGCAAAGAATATGTGCAGCAGAGAGACAAATTTAGTGGTCTGAGACTATAGTGTCATTTGTTTTTGTGTTTAGTAGCACTTAGCAGTCATGGTGCATAAATAATGTTTATTGCATTGGAACCTAGTAACACTGCTGGAGTCTACTTGTCACTGTGCAGGACAACTGCTTCGTGTGTCACAGCAAGGTGTATATTGGGTCTGAAAGGTTCAGCTCAGGCTTCTACCCACCCCTGGGATGTGTGAAAACGTTGGCACTCATTGAAGCCACTTTCTATTCCAGCCTAATGAAATTCTGCTGTTCTTGCTAACTTAATTGCTCAAATGAATTCTAAGTATACAGTCTTACAGATTCAACAATGGCGAGAAAGAAAAGAAAAGGAATAATAAAAGAAAACTGCACAGAAGGGAGCTACAAAAACTCAAACATTTCTATCTTATTTTTGGCTCATTTGTTTATTTTTAATATAGGAAAACCAGAAAGAGGAAGAAAAATAAGGAACAGCATCTGTAAACTATATTTCTTCCCTTTTTCTTCCTCCAGTGCCATCCTATTATTTTCTTTTTACTTCTTTTTGTTATAACAGTATTAAAATCCTTTCAGAAATGTACTATTTTTGTACATTCTTTCATTTTTTCCGATTAAAGCCTTGAAACACAAAAAGTCAATATTGTCCAAAAGTTCCCCAAAATGCTCAACCTGAGAACAGCAAAAAAGTTTTATTTTTGAAAATTGAACACAATTTGGTTTTCTCCCATGAAAAAAAAATTGACAGAACTCAAATACAGTGGTGGTCTTACAGAATCAAAAATTAATATCAACATCAGTGGCTCTTTTATTATTGTGATCTCATGTTGATATAATGTGGGTGATATGTGCTATAAAGATGTGTGCAAGAATTAATATTCAGCATCTTTGCCTGCTGTAATCATGGATCAAGTAATGGAGAGAGGTCAGCTTTGTACCTCTTTTTCTTCATCCTATTCTTTGTGGGACCAGGGCACCCCATGGGGACATCTGGGGCCAGCCTGGTGGTTCCCCTGTCGAGGACTATAGAAGGACCATGGTGGCTGTGCACAGTGGCAGGATGGGGAGGGCTCACTTGTGCTCTGGGGTAGATGGGTGCTTTCGGAGGATGAGTTTCTAGGTCAGGTCCTTCTTTCCTCCCAAAATCTCCTGCTTGGGACAGAGGTGCTTCTGTATGAAACTTGGCACAGCTCTGGCCCCATCTCTGCAAGGGCTGCTTGCCTCCTGCCTGCAAAATGAGGACAGTTTGCAGAAAATACCTACCTCTGGGAGTGCTGTGAAAATCAGCAGCCTCCTGTCCTTATGTCCACTGTGAACCACTTTAAGCAGAAAGTGTCTGAGCTTCCTCCAGCCCACAATGAGAAAAAAAAAAATCAATATACAAGAGTGAGGAAATTTCAAATTGCTCAAGCTCTCCATTATTCTGGCTTCTAAGAGGATACTGTAAATTACAGGGTAAACAACTTTTCAAAGAACATTAAAAAAGTGATGTGTCACTTGCCAGTGTCTCTTTAACTATGAAAAATAACAGCAACATAAGAAAAAAATGTAAATTTACCATTAGGCAGATCTTCCCCACAGCATAATGCAGAATTTGATGAATAGAATGAATGAAACAACAGAGGATCCAAGCATTACACAACGGCTATAATTGTGCTAACCAGCTGTAGTCATCTGCTGCTTCCAAAAAAAGTTCAGAGCATTTTGACAGTGTCGCCTGTGTGGATTGGAAGGCTGCAGCAAAAATGTATTTCCATTTATTATTCAAAAAAGAGAAGTTCTATTCCTCAATGTCAGATTTTGCTTGGAAGGTGCCAAGACAGCGGAGAAAGAAGAACAAGAGTGCTTGCAAAGCCAGGGGAAAGAAAAAGAAAGAAAAAAAAAAAAAAAAAAAAAAAAAAAGAGAGAAGAAAAACCCAGTACCTCTTCCAGGGAAATAAGGTTTTAGATGAGAATGCACTGCTGGAACCAGTCGCACCAGTGACCAGCCTAATCCCGTGTCTTTTCCTGAGAGTAATGGGAGCACTGTGGCAATCCAGATCTCAGGAATACCTGAACTGGAGACTTTTTGTCCCAGGGAAAGGTGTTTTTTTCATCACAAAGACTGACACTGGACTGCTATTTTGAAAGCGTTACGGTGTGGCTGACTTGGCTGCTTGAGGCAAGGTCTGGGAATCGGGCATCGCAAAGCCCAGCTTTTGGGCATCTGTAGACAACATGTGGCAAAAGCCAGGGCCAGGCAGCAGCTGGGCCACTGAGCCTGGCTACAGGAAAGCCAAGGAGAGGGCCAGCGCTCTACTGAGGAACTCCTGAGCCAACGTGGAGACCAGGAGTGGGACAGACACTTGCTGGGGACCACCTGCCATGTGAACTAGTCCTGAGGACACAGACCCATGGCCACCACTTCTGGAGCTGTTGCTTTCCTTGTAGCATTCACCAGAGCTATGCTTTGGGTTTTTTTTTCATGGTGGGATCGGTTGTATTGTGGAAGGAGAGACGATGCAATGTATTAGGAGGATGCTGTAGCTCCATAGGCAGGATATGACCCAGGAACACAGATGAATCCTCTTCAGAAAAATTCACTGTTAGTAGGATTTCAAACAGACTGTTTTTTAGTAAAAGCCTTTTTTGATACGTTCATGAGCCGCGGAGCTCTAGGAATGCTTTGGTGTGCATGGTGTGCAGGTCAGATTCATTTAATTTGGAGGTGAGAGAGGCAGTTTTATCCAGCTTTTAGTACTTGGTTTTGTTTTTGGTCACAGATCATTTACTGAACCTGTTTTAAGTGGAACGGAGGGTGGTTTTTTTTTTAAGCCAAGAGGGTTGGTTCTGGTTTGTTACAAAACAGTGGCTTTCAACAGGATCCAAATCTATCTTCAGCTTTTCTGGGTAACTCTAAATGAGTACTTTAACTTGGGGATTTCTGTGCCGAGGAGGAAGGGAAGTTAACAAGTCAGCACAGCGCAGAACTGGCACGTGAGTGTTTCTGATTTCCCGTGTCTCCCTTTCTGTACTTGGACAATATATAGTGAAGCTGGCATTGGTTGCCCTGCACCTTCTGCACTGTAATCCTCCTGTCTTTCCTTGGATTTCAGCTCAGGTGCTGCATAACCCTATTGCCACAGACAGTGGGGATGGCACCTCACTTCAGCAGATGTCCTGCTTAAGGGAGAAAAGTCTTTTATTTAGGGTAGAAATGTCTGAAAGAGTTTAGGGATTGTCTGCTTCCTTTACACACATATTTTCTTGGAAACTGTTTGGCCTAATCACGTGAGTTAAGATGAGTTAAGGGAGTGGATATTACATTGAACTGAATTCAAAGGTTTTGAAAAGACTGTTGCAAACCAAAATTAGAGGGAAAAATAAAAAGAAAGAAAAAAGATAGATCAAACACACAGATCAGACCCTGAAATACAGCCTCAGTAAAACACTGCTGGTGATAGTCCTGCTAATGGGAAGTCAGACTAGATGACCTCTAGAGGTCCCTTCTGACCAAAATTTCTATGATTCTGTGAGCCATATACATTTCCTCATAGTTTCTTCTTGTCATTTTACTTGTAAGTTTTCCTAGTGAAAAACTAGGATTTAAAACTTCAGTCTTTTTTACACCAGAATATTTGAGCAATGGCTTCTGTCCCTGGGTTAGCCTATAGGCAAGTGTTTGGCTTCTGCTGCTATGTAGTGTCAGAAAGGAAGAGGCTAAATCAAGAGAATTTGCTTTTTCCACCATCAGGCAAAATGCGAAGTCTCAGAACCCTCTCAAACTCACCTGGTATTCATCATGGTATTTCCATACAGAAGTAAGGAGTGGTGGGTGTTGCAGTTAAGCTTACATGATGGGGTCTGGCTTCTCTGAGCAAGGGTATTGGAAATGGAGGAGGGACAGGGGAGGGTGCAGGCTGGGCAGCTGAATCACACTGTGTTTTGTCAGCTCTTGGGCTGGGTGGTGAAGGCCATTTGACAAGGGCATTGTTGAACAGCAAAAAGCAAAGTAAAATAACTCAGTCTGCTTTGAAATATTTATACCTGCAGCACAGGAAACTTAAAGGATTAAGGATTTGATCCTTAAAGGATTTGATCATCCAGCTTTTTGCAAACAATCAGCAGTATTGGAGCAACAGAAAATCACTCTCCCAGTGTTAATTTTCAAATCACGTTTGAACCGGGACAGCTCTGACTCAGTTAGGAAAGATCTGGGCAGAGAAGATTAGCTGGAGTTACCTCCATCTGGAGTTTCCACCAGCACTCCTGAGGTTTCTCCTGCTCACCCATTCCCTGAGATGAAGGCTTGAATCTTGCCAGCTGTGAGAAGGCATGAGGGCCACATGAAAGGTTTTCCTTACCAGTTCATCCATCTCATTGCCCAACCCAGCAGTAAATTATTCTACTTACTGTCTAACCTGGGATTTAAAAAGATCAGGAAACTTCAGCCTTGACCTCAATTGACTGTGATGAGATGATGAGTACCCTCTTCTTTGCCAGCTCCTGCTGCCTTTAGTGCTATTTGGGAGCGCTCACCAACTATCAGCACTGTGGCTTTCAACCACGTAGTACTCTACCCTTGCATATATTCTTATTCAATTCAGATATGCTTACAAGAGGGAAGCCTGGGAGCACGCAGCAGGCTGGGAGCAGGGCTGCGGTGCCCTTCAGGGATCTGGGTCGCTCTTGATGGGGCCAACTCTGCACTTATTTTAGTTGCTTTGGTTACTTGTAGAGGCTCAAATCCACCCCCTGGCCCCAGCATTCGCTCTCTGGAATTCGAATGGTTTATCTCACGCCCTAGCGGGGTCCGAAGCAGCGTGCTGCACCAAGCCCTTGCTTATCGCGGCTCTGACATGGCTTCTCTAAGCAAATGTTTAGCCCTACTTGACTTGGGATGAGTGCTGTATTGATTATTAACTTTAAACAAACATCTGGTTTTCATTAAGAATGGTAGCAGACCAGAGAGGGGTGCTGTACTGGGCGGTGTGGTCACTTAACAACCATCAGGGCTGGCTATAAAGAAAATTTAACATATCCTGTAATTACAGTCTGCACAGCACAGGGGGATTTGGGATCTGCAGATCCGATTTCAGAACAGAAGAAAATGTTTATTGTATCTGCTATGCACATTTATTTACTCAGTAGTAGCAGGGCTTTTGAAATATTGCCTGTGTAAGAGCTTATTCCTTGCTTACGAGAAGGACTTTCTTGTTTAAGCCAGGAAACCCGAGCAAGGCTCACGGTCAGGATGGCCTGCTTAATGCTTTTACAGGCTTCGGGATTTCAGGGTTTGTCGAATATGCGGATCTGCTCTGAAATATAAATAACTTCTTCCCCCCCGCCTCGCCAGCTCCAGCAAGTCTCAGCTCCTCTCTCCACGAGGAAAAGCTGCAGCTGGGGCAGCTCTGTAGTGGCCCTGTGGGGTGCGAGAATGGGACGGTGGGGACATCACCCCAAAAGCCAGTGGCCTCAGTGGTCCCCAGCCTCTGAAGAGGGAGAGGGGTTTGAAGGCTGTCCAAGGGCAGCTCTCAGCCCGTCCCCCCACTGATGAACCCAAAGGGGTGGATTTACACCCATCAGCCGCATCTGTAACCCCGCACACAGCATCAGTGCCTGCCTGCCAGGGAATTATCAGCCAAAGGGGCATTTTTGGGATGATGTAATTCTGAAACTTGAGCTCCAGCTAAAAGGACATGGTAGGTGGAGTTTCTATGGAGCCAGACAGAGCTGGGATCCTCTCCCTTTTTCTCTTTTTCTGGCTCATTCAGGCTGTCTCAATTAAAGCTCAGTCGAATTAATCTTGCACTCTTAATGTCAGTTGCTATTTTTCTAATTCACCTCCACACTCTTAAAGACTATTTCTCCAAACAAAACGGGTCTGTTCTTCAATTTCAGGCTGTCAATTTCATGGGCTGCTGATACATTTATTAGGTGTGTAATTTGCTATTTTTAGGAGGCTGTGGGGGAGCAGCACCATTTTTTTTTTTTCCTTCTTTTTTGCATTTATAAACCTCTTACAGTTCCCTGTCCACTGAAAATATTTTTACTATTTAAAATGTAGTATCAAAGTCCGAGTATCTTGGTCCAAATTCCCCCCTGGTGTAACTCTACTGACCTCTATTTCACAAGAAGTGAATTTATTTTTTAATGCTCTTTTTCAGTTTTCTCTTTTTTTTTTTTTTTTTGATATACATGAACACTTCTTGGCCATTGCTGGATGCAGGAAAGCATACAACTATGGACCAATGATGTGATCAGAAATGGGCCTCAGCTATAAACTCTGCTGTAAGAAATACTTAGACCTTTTTACAGTTAAGTTTATCCTTCAGCCCATCTATCTCTTTGAAATCACAGATGCCCACACACCACAGGGCATACAGTCAAAGCTTGCTGCCAGTCTTTGCTCATTTCAAACTAGTCGTGAAGAATTTGATGACAATTTGAGGCCAATTCCTGCACAGTGCAGGGGAACTTATCTACACCCCTGCAAGTGGTATTTGTACGTATTTGTACAAGTCAAGAGGCCACAAGATGACCAGCCAGGTTAACCAGCAACAGTTAACCAGTGGAGGAGTGCTTACATTATAGAGATTATAACTGGGGAAGAATGGTGGTATTGAAGAAGGAGAGGAGATGTTTGCACTTCCCTTGGCACATGTGTCATGATTTCTGGGGTGGTAAATGGACTTTGGATAGAGTCCATACATAGCTCTTCAGCGAAAGCAACCACGGACAGAAGATGCCTTCTGGCATGTCCTCATGTTCCTATGCCTTTTCCAGCTTCTTGGGGAGATTTCCTTCTTTCTGCCTCTCTCCAGAATGTGGGGACTCTGGAATGACTGTTTGAAGTGCTGGGGTCTGAACCCCAAGCCCTGAGTTAAGGTTGACATATGGGTGGGCCCCATGGTCCTTTAAGAGGAGGGGATGAGTTTGCCTTTTGGCTTTCCTCCAAGGTGCAGCCGGCCTTGTAGGGAAAGCCCTTGGGTAAACAAGCCCCAGGTGCCCTGCATTGGGTAAATGAGTGCCAGGTGTCCTGCTTTGGGGATAAAAGCTGGGACCACTTGCAGGAAGGGTGCAGTGTCTGTCTGTGAGGTGGACGCACTTCACAAAGTTTCCTGTTGGGGAAGGACCTCCTGACTCTCCCTGCAACTGGGCCCCAGTCAGGTTTGGCACTTACAAACGTGGGCTTTGTGGGGGGACAATATGGGGCTGCTTCTGTTGTATATGGTCAGCCTATTGACTTGGTTGTCTCCCATTTTTTCTATGGGAGACTTTATGTCTTTGTTTATTCCACCTATTATTGGTCGTGCTGTGTCATTCCTGGGGTCACTGGGGTTGATGTCTGTTATGTGTGATCTGTTTGACTTGTTTGTACCCCCAGTGATCACCCATGTGCTGACTTTTCTACGTACAATAGAATCTGGTTACTGGATTGTTTTTCTGCTGGCTGTGTCCTTTGCACTAGGCCTAGTGATTGGCAAAACATGGTTCCAATTGTGAACAGTTATTGCTGCACACCTTCTACCATCAACATTGTCAAAGATGCACTGCAAAGAAGGGATATGACCACAACATGTCTCAGACTTCTCCTCTGGCATTTGCAGCTCCTGCCCATGGGTGTAGCACATGCTGAAGCCCAACACTTTCTACTGGAGCAACACTCAGCCCTTTGCTAGTTGTTGTCTTTTGTCCTGTTGTTCCCATTCTTCCTTCCCATGCACACACTGTGTGTGCACCAAAACCACAATAAAGCAGTTCCAAGGGAATCTTGGGAAGGAAACATGGCCATGCATAGACAGCTTTGACATGAAGGTGGGTTGAGAGACTGGGATCAGGCTCTCACAACACTAAGGCATTCTACTTAGATGGCCAAGGGGCAGAGAGGATGCTGTGTACTGCCTTCATGGGCAGCAATAAATGATGCAGAAATAAACAATGCGGGAAAGCAGAGCTCGAGGGCCAGACCTCTAAGCATAATTAGACACCTAATTTCCCTGTGGGCCTCCCTCTGATTTAAGTGGAAGGTTAAATGTCGAAGCACCTAAATGCCTTTGGAGATCTGGCCCATCACCTTCTCATTATAAAATGCAAGAGATAAGCTTGCCTGTGCTGTCCACATGCCAGATGCAGTTGGACCTATTTGCTCTCTCCTGTGTATCTATGTGCTGGAATTTCTCTGGGGTCTAATTCTTGGCATATCCCCACAATGTGCTGGTCTGGTCTGGGCATGTTTGAGATGGTTTGCGGTTTACCGCTGCTGCTGAGATCTGCTTCAGAAAGATCTCAGGACTGTCACGCAGTTTGGGCTGCTGTGCAGCAGGATCAGGCTGGAAATCTCCTCTGAATGCACGGCAAACTCAGAGTGGGGAAACGAGTCAGGGTCCAACTGCGCACCAAAAAGCTGGGGGGGAGGATTTAAATGGAAATGCAGAAATTATGGCAGTTGCTCTAGAAATGTGTCTGAAAAGTTGCTTTGTGAGGATGAGGCAGGAAACTGACCGTGTGGGATGGCAGGGGCTAAAATCCTTCCTCTGCATGGCTCTCCTTCCAAATAAACACACAGAGTTAATTAACAGCTGCTATCTCTGCGGATTTGCTAGGCATGCTCTGCTCTTCTACTGCCTCCTCTGTGGTCTTCAAGCCTGACCAGCCCAACAAATAAAGCAATGCAGGCTCATCCAGAGCTTGTTACAGCTAATCGAGTGGTAAGTGATGGACACCCCAGATAGTCTGCTGATCTCACAGCCCCATTTATCTTAATCAGGACGAGCGGCTAGTCTGGGGGCTGCAGGCGAGCACCCACCTCTACCTCTCACTGCTCGGTGGGAGGCCTTGCCAGGAGGCCAGGAGCAGCCTCGACTGGTGGTGGGGGACATAGAGGGTCAAACTCCCACTCTTGGAGGTGATGAACATGCCAGACCTCAGCTTGAACAGCAGAGATGCTGCTTGTGTTGGTCCTGCTGTATCCTGCTCTGTCGGTGCTGGGTTCGTGGACGTTTATCCCTGTGGTCAAGCTCTTCGAGGGCTTGAAGACGAAGTTGCTAGAGGGTGGTTAGGTATTTGGGCTGGCTGCTGGCATTGCTGGCTGCTTCCTCCAGCCTGGAGGAGATGTGCTCTCACTGGGGGCAAAAGGTGGCACCGTGAGCCAACTCATGGTGACAAGGGGCATTAGCGCTGTGGAAAAAATAGCAAACTGGAAACAAACTAGTTAATTAAAGACTCTTTCATAATGCATGCAGGTACCTGTTTTATATAAACATACTAGAAGACAATTCTTAAAGTTAACAAGTCAAACACTCAGAAAGTGGCAAAACTCAGTATCCATGTTGCTCATCCTCATTTTTAACCAAAAAAAAAAAAAAGCTCAGTGGAAAATTTAGATAAAAATGTTGAAACCTCTTCACCGACAGTTGTTTTTAAAACTGGCTTTGCACTGTCAAAGGGGCTCCTTATCTTGCTTATAAACTTGGAGACCAGTGCAAATCGAAAACACTTTTATCCTATTATAGGAGGAGGTTTCCATTCACTGTTGCCAACTGTCAAGCTTAGGGATGTCATTGTACTTTCTGAATCCTGTCCATCCTTATAAGCAGCATCTAATCAAATCAATTAGTTACCGGATGACATTTATTTTTGGTAAGTTTTTTTTATGTGAAAAATTGTCCTGGTAAATAATGCAGTGTGACAATTTTCAGCCATGTATTTTTTTTTTTCCCCGCTGGTAAACATGTATTTAGGATAAATACAAAACTGCTGTAAAAGGAAATGAATTGTTGTAGTTAAAACAAGTCTGAAAACATTGAAACATTTGATGTTGACATTTTAAAGACAGCCTTTCAACAGCATTATTCAAAACCAATGTTTATTTCAGATTTACTTCTGTTTTATTGAAACTGCTTGAGAATGACATCAAAAGCTCAAGAAAGAACCAAAATACAGCCTTCAAGTCAAACATTTTTCCTCCCACTTTTCAGTTTTGCAAAAAAAATATAATCCCACCCCAAACCAACACATATTTAGGGTCCACTTCAAGGAGTCCTTCCCCCTTGTCCTCTTCTCTTGTCGCTTGGTTTTGTCAATGAGATGAAAGATCAATTCCTCACTTCTTTCTCTGGGCTAACAGAACCTTTCAGTTATTCTCCACCTACAACCACCAGCCACAAATATCTCAGCCTGACTGATTTTTGTTTTGGTGTTTCAGGACCAAGGCAGAGGGGGGGTGACACCTCTGCATCTCAGCACCTGCAGAGGGTCTCCTTTCTGCTTCCTGTGCTTTGGCTGCTGCCCCTGCGGCTGCTCTGGGATTTCAGAGGTGTGATGGTGGGAAGGTACGAGTGCTGCAGGTACGTCTTTACATGCTGCAAAGTTTTAGAGCGTGACTGTCCACTTTCTAAGAACAGTGAGGACATAATTACATGGAAGAGTGAGCAAGTGTTTTTGCAACTTTCCTGCCTGTCTTCGGCGTGCACAGCTGAGGGGGAAGTGGCCAGTGGTGAGCCATATATAGGATCTTTAGAGAAGTAGGGAGATATCAGCGGTGCAATGCCACACGCGATAATCATGCAGAAGTGCTTTGTCCCAGCTGATGGGGCTAATCAAACCATAAATGAGAGTCCTTGCAGGACAAGGTGTTAGTAAGGCAGGTTAATTCCTCAGTTCCCCTGTCCTAACCCCAGAGCCCCTGGTGAAGGCACAGTGGTACGTCCTTAGAGGGACACACCTGCTGGGTACTTTTAAATGAAAAGGTCCTTTTTCACACTGGCTCTGCCTCAGATAGGTTTTTCTATATGGTTGCACGTCTGTTTTCCTCATGAGATTGACACACAAGGCCTGTCCTTCTCACTCCCAATGGAAGAAGAGACCTTGGGTGGGTGAACAGTCTCTGAGGGCTTAGAACACTGCTGGAAGATGATTGGTGAGGTCTCATCCTCACCCATGGATACAGGCAATTTGGAGACTGCTTGGTCCTCACAGTAACCTTCCCGAGATCCCTGCAGGCAAAGCATGGGGATCAGTAGAGAAATCCTGTGTATTAGGGCCCTTGCCTGCACCTTCCCTGCCTCCAAACGTGCTTGTGGTGTCTCAGCCCAGGGCTGCAGTGCCAGCTGAGCACACAGCCCAATGCTGCAGCTGCACAATCCACCTGCACCCAAGTCCTTCACGTCAGCCCGACAGCAGGACTGTGCATTGGGAGCAGTGTTTACGGGTGGTGGTGTGTGCTCCCCAGCATTGCCTGCTGCTGGAGAGCAACTCCCTGTGCATCGCCGCCATGCACACAGAGAAGCCAGAGGTATGCACTGAATCACCCATGATTAGTAGTTTATAAACCACACAGACCACGGTAGTCTGATTTCTCTTTATTGTGTACAGCTCCTTGGGAACCGAATGTCCTGCTTTTTTATACAGTTTACTCCAGACAAAGGTCCTTTCCCTTTTTCTAACCTTGCCTTGCTTTTCCTTCCCAAGGCTGGCATATCAATAATTCATCTCCCTTGTATCCAGGAGGTTTCTAAACAACAGGAAACTTCAGGGATGGAATAGAAACATAAAACACTCCTGCAGCCATTCGCCTTCTGCATGCTAAGAGAGACAGTGTTGCCCTGACTGGCTTGGGGTTTTTTGCTGAGCATCCTGGTTGAGCCCAGCTGTGATAAAACCTTATGACAACACATATTTTTTTTTGCTTATTGGGTAATAGGGCTGGAGCTGGGCTTCGAGTGTCACGTCTCATATGGGAGATACATTTATGGCAGCTGGCAGCAACTGCTAATGCTGAATGGGGACAAAGTTAGCAAGAAATCTGCTGAGGGTAGTTGCAGAACCCAGGAGTCATGGGCATCCTAACCTTTGCTCCAGGTCTGTCTTTAGACAAGCAGAAAAACTCCCCCTTCTGCCTCGTTCTTTTTCTTCAATAGGCTTCTTATTTGCTAGTTGGTGGTACATAGTGTATCCCTTCATACAAGTACTTTCTGCCCTCTGGACATTTATATCCTCTCTTTCTGCTTCAGGATATAAATTTTCTGCCACTGCTTTTGTCTCCCTCTGCCCACAGGATGGATGTGGCAGACCTTCGAAGTACGACCAGAAATGACTGGAGGGCAACAAAATCCTTCAGTCAGCAAGAAGATGGGAGCCAAGACGCACCAGGAGAATTCAGAGTCACCCTCTCTCTACAACCTCGGTTATTTTCCTTCAGCAAGTCTCAGAGGATGTTCTGGGATCACCACAGTACTGTGAGGGCTGCCTGCCCCAGTAGGCAGTGTGCTGAGCAAGAGCCTGAGATCAGGACATAGCCCTAGCTCTGTCATTAACTGATTTTGCAAGGCTTCTTGCATTTCTGTGCCTCTCTTACCCCTCTTTCCCTGCTCTGCTTTACTTCTGGATGTGATGCAGCGGACTGATTCCCCCTGGGAGTTGCATGATGCCCAGCTGTGTGTGACGGTCTCTGAAAGCGCACTCGTAATGAGCCCAAGAATTCCTGGTCTGGCTGCATCTCCTTGCCGGTATGTCTGTCACTGTCTTACAAGCACTATGGCAATTCACCCATACCCAGACCTGACTTTACACCTCAGCAATTGCAAATCCTCTTTTTATTTTAAAAAGATAAAGAAAATCCCTTCCCTCATAACTTTAGTGGATACAGACTTCCATGGCTGGATTATTTCTCATTCTAAGAAATAGGATCACATTGCTCCCATCCCCTGTCACCTCCTTATCCATTGCTGAATTCAATTCAAAACCACTTTCCTGCCCTGCAAAACCCCTCTGGACTCTGCTTCATCTTCCCTCATTTCCTACCAGTGGGCTGCTCCCCTCCCGCACCATATTTCTGTCCTTTTCTTGGGACAGTCCATGCTGTTTCACTTGTACCTGTTTCTCCTCTCTGCTTGGAGCCAAATGTCTTACCCCTCTAAATCAAATCCCTCCTCAAAGCCTTCATTTTCTCCTTAGCTTACACTTGACAGTCTATAAAACATTTTTTAACCTGGGTATTTAAGATCTTTTATTAATTCCCTCCACCCACACCCCCCTGCACATTTTATTAGCTTCCTGCATTTGCACAATACCAGAAACACCAGCTTGTCTTGGTAGGGCACAGGCCAGTGATATCAGATAAAGCTCTGTGAAGCTATTCCCTTATAAACCGATGGAACAGAGATTTATCATAGAGGAAATCCACAGTTAGGTTAACAGTAGGTACATGTCACTTTAAACTTGACACATGTAAGCGAGAGAAATAATCAACAGAACCAGAGAACAGATATGAATTAAAATGATAGCTGATTCATACAAGTACAAAATCCCAGATGCATGTACAGATGTGCTTTGCTTGAATAAGTTGGTTTTGATCACTCAGCAAAGATCTGCAAGGATGGGCTGGGGTGCTGGCAGCCATGCATGCATGTACAATATACCTGAAGTGCAATACCAGAAAGATTAGTGAAAACAAGTTCTAGTTCTTTTTTCTTTCATTGAAAAAAAATGGCCATTTCAACCAAATATTAAAACCTTGCTTGTTAAACCCATCAAATAATCTGCCACTTTAGGAAGAAGGGTGTGGGGGATTCTTTTTTTCATTTTTAATGGTCTTTAGTGAGAACAGCTTACATATATCATTGCACACCCACCCACCCACATGTATATAAATATAGATGTATGAAAATAATATGAAATGTAGTTCAATCTCATAGCACATAATAATTAAGGACCCAATTTAAATAAGCATTTCAGCATATGCTTACAATCTACCTGGCTTCAATGGGACTTGAGCACACACTTCATTTCCAGCACAGGCTTCTAAGCCCTTTCTGAACTGGGATTTTACCTGAATGAAAACTAAAACATTAAACAACTTCTTTTTTTTTTTTTTTTTTTTTTTTTTTTAACTTCCTTACAGAATAAATGTCCTTTTATAACTAAGATAGGAGACTTATAGGAGACTTTCAAGATTTCCTGTGCAGGACGTAGCTGTACAAAATTCCCAACTACACAGAAAAAGAAGTCATGCTACACATTTTTCTGCTGGCAAGTTATTGTGGCAAATATTTTTATTTGATTTTAGTCCATTCATAGTGTGAGGCAGCCGTTACTCTGCTGAAGATAAAGTAAGAGCGATTTGGATTGGAGCCATATTTTCGACTACAATAACTTTATTGGCTAGAGTCTAGTTTGTGTAATCACTAAAATTAACACATGACAGTATGAGTGCTGAGTTCAAAGCAGGAAACAGTCTCAGATACAGCTATGAAAATTGCTCCAGTCCAATTACTGTAAAACAGATGAAGATAAAGTTAGTGTCCCAGTGAGTCATCCAGCCAAGATTCACATTTTTTAAAAAGAGCCATTCCAGGGGTAGAAATGAGGACAAAACTGTTTCAGAATAGCCATGAAAAATATGTGAAGAACACAGTCTGATTATACAAATTTGCAGACTGTTCCCAGCAAAATGAAGCAAAACAAATGATCCTTAGTAATAAAGGAAAGGAGCAAATATCTCCCTGGTGAAGAAAATAGAGTGCATTTGGCCTAGTGTGTTTTTCATTAGCTCTTTCCATTAAAGGAACACATTGTGCAATGAAGTTTGGCTTAATATTTAAGTTTTTATTAAATTAAATAAGCTTTTACAATATTTAAGACCAGTAGAAAACATTTTTATGATTTGTTACAAATCCCCAGGGAAATATTTAAAAACAAGTCCAACAAGCAAACATGTTATTACCATATTTTCAGCTTAGTTTTTCTAGTATTGTGTTGAGCATGAGAATCTGAAAGTAAAATTCAGCAGGAATTGACTGGAAACCAAACTGAAAGTAGTTAACTATGGTTCAGTCTTTATGCTGACAGAACTGGGAAAGGGAAGAAAAAAGGGAGAAAAGGGGAGAACAGGTGAGAAAAAGAGAACAAGAATAAAGAAAAGACACTGCACAGGGTGCGAGGAGTAAAAAAATCTGCTAATATTTGAATAACTTCAATTGCTATTTGAAACATGGTAATTTTCTTTAAAAATACGTGTTCTGTTGTCTGATTTTCATTTATGCTAAGATAAATTTCTATCACTCTAGCCAGGAAAACTGGTCATACATATAATTCACTTTTATTTTCTGTTCCTTTACATCTCTAGAGAGATAGCCTGAGCATATGTGAAAATGAATATCCAGATTATTTTTATTCATATTTTTAAACTGATAATATCAACGTGATAAAGGAATATTATTTGTGCACTGCAAATTGTTCCCATCATTTATCTTGCTCGTAACAAAATATTTCCTAGTTGCTTGTCTTCCTTCTCAAGGTTACCCACCCCTGAACCTGCAGGCTGGGCTGGCAATGCCTTTCTCTTGCCCTTGTAACAGCAAGAACACGACCGTCTCTGGTGAAAGAACATAGGTGATGGGAAAGCACATAGTTCCCCGCAGCTGAGTTGCCTCCTGTGGTACTTTTGCAGTTGATGGGCAGCAAAGGCTTCCCAAATGAAATATTTATTTTGTATTACATTCTAGCATGTTGCATAGAGCTAAGGTCACCAGCTAACATCTCAATGAAGAACTGAACTGTAATTTAGCCTTAGAAAAAATTGATTTATTTTGAGTCGGTCAAAAGAAGTCCAGACGTGCAGCTCTGCATAAACCACAAACTCAGGTCACTCACATATTTTGGTCATTGTTTTACCTCTCCTTTTGCCCTAGACCCAATTCTCTATAGGGCTAATGTTTTCAATAGTGCTTTGTATAGAGCTGTTTTGCATAATAATAACATAAAACAAAATTTGAGAGAAATCTGAAACCTAGAAAAAAAACCCTATAGTTTTTAACAAACCAAATCAGAAAAAGTAGTGTATCCTGGAGGATGGATGGGAAAAAGTGCTTTGTGCTGTGTTCCCAGCCGGGGTTTGCTTGGTTCTGTGCCTATAGTGATATACTGTCCATACCATACACATCTGTAATGTGCTTTGAAATCTCTCTCTAGGTGCAGTCTTAGAGCCAAGTAAAATGGTTATTATTACAGCCTTAGCTCCAGAGTGAAAACTCCAGACCACTTAATAGTTTTCTCTCAATTCAAGGAGATAAGGAGCTAAGCATCTTGAAAGAGACTTTGCATTTGCAATAGGTGAAATAACTTTTTGTGCGAGCGCTCTGTGGAAGGAGTTAGAAGAGGGTAGGTGGTCATCCCGCAACACGGTGTCAATGCAATTAGTGCTGCTTACTGTTGACTGGGACAGCAGAGGTGGAGAAATTGCAGCGTGATAGTCCTAAATACATTATGGCCTCCTAATGAACTCCATTTTATAGTCAAACTCCTTTAAATTGTCTCTTCCCGTGATTAATGCACCTCTTTCTCCCCTTTCGGCAGGCTGTTGTTGATAGGGAGTGTCCAGTGTTGAATGAGTAAAAAGTACTAATGCATGTTCTTTCCAGGGAGAGATAACCCTTCTCTGAACATGATGAATGCATCTTTTACGGAGGAAGATATCTCGTGTGGCAAGGGTTTATGTGTAAGTACTGGAAAGCATGTATTGCGGGGGGAGCACTTGGTGGGACGACTTCTCGCAGCTCCTGGCTATTTGCAGGGGCTTTGGGGTTTTTTTGGGCTGCTGTCAGAGCCAAACTAGTGGAGGCCAGCCAGGAGGGAGGGGAGGGTCCTGCTCACCTTAGCTGAGTCTGGAGCTCCCTGTCACCAAGCCAAGGACACCCAGCCAGTGCTTTTCTGTTCAGGGACCATTTTTTTTTGGTTCAGAGACTGAGGGTCAAAGTGGAGAAGTCATAGCTGGGACCTCAGCCTGTCATTCCCAGTTCCCCTGCTCTGACGGGTCTCCTGCTCACCCCAAGCCACATTTCTGCTATGAGTCTTGCAGGCTGGGCCCTTTGTTTTTGATTAGTCCTTGCTGAGGTGAGGGTCCTGTCAGTGCCAGTGGGAGCCGGGCTGGAGGAGGGACCATGCAGGAGCAGAAGCATGGCCTGAGGGCTTTGTCCCCAGAAGAAGCTCTACTCTGCTTGCCCTCCTGTATACTCAAGTGCTTTTGGCTGTGGGTAAGTAAGAGTTAATCAGGATTGGAGAGGGAAGGTGGTGGTACTTGGCATTCTGCAGCATGGAGGTAAAAGGCCAAAAGATGTGTAAATACAGTGGGCTGACTAAAATTATACACATATATTACCCATATATATATATATTTATGTGCATACCCACATATCCCCACATGAACACACAAATAATATCACAGAACTCACAATTATTCATGCATCAGGTTTTTTTCCAATGCATCTCTGGCAAGAGAAGACAGCAGTAAAAAAAAGAGAAAAAAAATATCTTCCCTGAGCTGATTATCGAATAAAACACTGTTTTATTTTCTGTCTAATAAGTACAAGAAGTTCCATAACTCCCCTGATTAGGCATATTATCCTTCTTCAGAAAGTCAGCTTGATTTATGCAGAAAGTGATTTGGACATACTTTCCTCTGGCTATAGAGATTTCATAATTCCTGGTGTATGTCTGGAAAATCTCCCCTCGTCCCAAGCCCAAACCAAATTAATGTCTTCCAGAATGACCTGAGGAATTAATGAGGTTTTTGCTGTCAGTTCTGCCCATGCAGGGTCAAGTAAATCATTTGCTGGCCCTTACTCCAGTGTTTTTCACTGTCTTTCTGACTCCATGTACAATGATAACAAAGTTGCAGATGCCTTTGAAATACGGCATCACTGACACTCTCCGTCCATCTGTTGGGACATATTTTAGGCTCTGTTTCTCTGTCTGCTGTAAACTCTGCCTTTAATGGAGTCAGTAATTGCTGATAAATGGGGTATCAATGAAGTCAGTGTACTGTAGGTTTCCCCATTCTTTTCTGCTGATGTGTGCTATTTAAATCTTTCTGCCATTACTTAAGTTATTGTGTGTTCTCCTCTTTAATTCCAGCTCAGGCATTCTTGGCCCCAGCCATGCTTTTTAATACATAGCAAAACTAGGTACTATGGAGAGCTGTTTGGCAGTAAACAAGTTATCCTCAATTCCCCACTCTGCTGTCCCCAACCAAAGAAAATGTGAAGCACATTGAGAGGACATACACTAAATTCTGAGTAATTCACAGATTTTCTTTCTCTCATGTCGTAAATATTTTAAACCTACCCAATTTTGACATTGCAGCCAAGCAATAAAAACCACGATCCATCCCTTTCCTTTCATCCCCACGTGGTAGAGAACCTGAATGAAAATGAGCCCACACTTATCCTACATTTTATATTACCTTTCTTTATAATTTATTACAGATTTTAGAGGTATTAAAATCTTACTTAAGATGAGTACTGCTTATGCCTCTGACACTATAATCTGTAATCTATTAGGCTCTTTGCCAGCTATCTGGGCAGTTATACTTTATTGTCTTCTATGGTATCTGAGCAGAGAATAATCACTCTAATTGCAAAAATAACAATGACACTTGCAGTAGCTGCTGCACCCAGCAAGCCCTTTCAAAGCACCCAGGTGGCTGCAGTCGCCCTCCAACCCTAAAGCCAAAGAAAAGGCAGAAAAGATGAATGGGAAAATCAGTTGTGTGTGTCCTGTTATTGGCCATAGCCAAGACCAGAGGATCTAGGAAAAAAGGTGCAAAGAGATTCATATTGGCTAATTATGGAAAAGCCATTACATAGGATTACTGTTCCTAATGCCCTTCAGTTAGTGGATAATTTATGTCCAGAAACATAGGAAGCTCTTGATGTTGCCTGCAAGGTTAGGACTGGGTTTATATCCTGGCTCAGTCATATGTTCCTCAGTCTTGGAGGATCTTTGGTTATACTTTGAGGACTCTTGGTTTGCTGTTTGAAGTCTGTTTCTTAGTTCTCATAGCCCTCTGGGAAGGGATGTTCGGATCAGCAATTCTCTGTTAAGCTGATGGCGTCTTTTAATTTCTTTTTCCTTGTTTCAAATTATTTCTGAATCTGCTTGGCTTTTTTTCTGCTTTCTTCAGGAGACTGGAATAAAACAGAATACTTTGGTGGCTATTCCTGATAGTCGTGATTAAATGCATTTGTGCTCCTGCACTCTTAGTGCTCCTGAATTGTGTCAATAGTTCATAGGACAAGACATTGCTTCAAGAAACTTGGACTTTCTCCAACTGTCTGATTTGAAGACACTTACTTGGGGTTGTTAATGTTTCATAAAATTCTCCGGTATCTTCTTGTGAAGAAAGGATTATTATGACAACTTTTGCAAAAGGAAAACAACATAAACTTTGTTCCTCTGCAATTTTATAGATTTTAAGGCAGAAGAAATGGTTATATTATGGTTATCTAATTTCTGTCAGACAAAGGTGATGGATTATAATTTAATAAACCTGGGTGAAGTTAAAACCTGCCTTTCAGAATATGTTTCCTTGATTCAGAGGCCTCACACCATGGGAGAATCTGCCATATGTCTAGGGAGGTTGCTGAAAGCACTCCCTGTTATAATTGGTGTGCCTTAATTCTACTGGTTTCACCTTGTAGTCACTAGACCTTATTATCCTCTTGTCTGATAGGGGAAACATGTCTCCTCTGGTAGATGGCTGAAGGGCAGTCAAGTCAGCTCTCAGGGATCTCTTGGGGAACCCTAGCAGATGTAACCTCTTAAACCTCTTCCTGTTAGACTCAGACAGCAACCCCATGAAAGAAATTCGCCCTCTTTGCTCAGGGGGAAGCCTGACCTCCTTTTCGCTGTCCTTATTTTGCTGAAAACTTCCTTCCTGGTTCTTTTCCCTGAAAGAAAGCAGCTTCTGGATTTTTGTTCTTCTGGGACAGATACAGCATGATGACTCTCATTTCCTCTCTTTCCTTTTCAGTTTCTTCCCCATACCTTTTTTTTTTTTTTTTTTTTTTAAAAAAAAAGCATAAATGATGATTTCAGTGCTTTTTGCTATGGCCAATCTAACGCAAGCGAAGCAGTTGCGGCCTGCCTCTTGGGATGATGTTACAAAATTTTCAGGAATATTACAGCATATTATAAATCTTATTAAAAACTATTTGTCGGGTAAACAGCTCAGCAAATGCACACTTCCCAGTTCATTTTTAACTCTTGTCCAATTGGTTTCTACTTGCTCTTGTTCCTCTCACATTCACTCAGCCTGTAGCCTGTGAGATTGCTTAAATTCTAGTTGCCCCCAAGCTGGTATGACCAGGGGAAATGGTTGTTTAACAAATTCAGGCATCTCTTTCTCCTGCCAGGTGTATCCAGGAAGTTTGGGGTGTCCTTGGTCCCCACCACAGTCAGCCATCATTACTTGCTGCTAGCTGGCAGTGTGCCTGCATATCCTGGCCAACATTGGGTAGGAATACCAAGTGCAAGTAGGATAGAGTTGGTGCTATTTGCCCTTATGTTGAGACTGTACAGATGTCCTCTTCCTCTTCTTTTCTTTTTTCATGAACCAGATTCTTAAAGCCCTGTAAGGTTGATCCCTCTTCAGATTAGACCCTCTGTTGTCCTTGCGCAACTGTGTTTTCTTGTTTTATCATAATTCATTCTTATAGCGTTTCTAGAGAAGCAGTTCCTAACAAAAGAGTCACAACTTTGTCCTGACATTTGGAAGAGTTGGTTTTGAAAACCGCATCTTAAGACTTCCATTCAGGGCTTTATTCTTTAGTTTCTGAATTTCATTATTTATTCTTCTGTATTATAAGGCAATGGCATTACCTTTAGGTGAGTGAAAATTCAGCTTTTTTCTGTGTTGAATCACTGTTTAAATGAAGGTGTCTATTCAGATTGTTTGTTGCTGCGAAAAATAAGAAAAAGATCTAGCCTTAACTACTGCTCTGTTTACCCATCTCCAGTGTATCTCCCTTATAGTGCTCAAATATATACAGTAGCCAGATCAGAGGTTTCCAATTGTTTTGGACAAAGCGAGCACTGGAGTCTTTGGAATTTCTCATGGGCAGTCACATACCCTAATGCTGAACTTTCAGCTACAGAACACAGGACTTTACAATTACATGTGTGGCCAATGGCCTGTCTTTGGCTCACTTGCCATGATCTCCTCCCAAATCAGGGGGATGGTACATGTCCCAGGTTTGGAGCCTGTGGGCTAGGTGATTCTTGGGTATATCATACTAGGGACGTCAATATCTTGAGGAGTCTCAAAACACACAGAGATGACTATTACCAGTAATCCATTTTTGCTCTTACTTCACATCCTTCCATCCTCCTTTAATTTCCTTCTTAGTTTTATGTGAGTTGCATAAAATCTAAATTCAGAGAAAAGCTTCCCCTTGCCCTTCACTTGCGCCCCTATGAAGTATGTTAGCAGAAACATCTTAAACACACAGTTTAAACAACTCATCTTCATCCCAGGTTTCATCTATGTTCATATCCACAGCTAGTTTGTCAGTCTCAGTTGTGACAGATTTTTATTGGTTTCATATTCATAGTAGTTTTAATTTTTCTATTAAAGTTGCTTAAAAAAAGATGTTATGGGAAATTTTGAAAAAAGAAGTCAGTTTTTCTAAGTATTTTTGACAAAAGACTTCAGTTTTTCATTAAAAAAAAAAAGGAAACCCAAAGCTTTAAAAATATAATTAAAGTTTTTGTAAAAATATTTAGATTTCCATTTAAATGTTTGTGGGATTTTTGAAAATCAAACTATTTTACAGGGAAAAAAAATCATTTCCATTTTTTGTCCAGAAAATTTTAACCCTAATGAAAATTTCCATGAAAATGTTTGCATTGGTCTAAAAGCAGGTTTTTTACCCCTCTTCTCCAAAAATATTTCAAAAGAAAACATTTCTATATGCTACTTGATTCCCCTCTCACACCTGTGTAAACCAAATGCAATTCCATTGAAGTGAATGGAGTTATGCTGTTAGGAGAAAGAAAAAGCTTAAGCCCGTTGCATCTGAATAGATGACTTTGTCATTTAATAAGCCAAGCTTGTTCTAAACAGAACCTCCTAAAACCAGAGATTCAAGTCCCAGCAGTGTCACAGTCAGCCTTTCATCCATGCAAAGCAGCTCAGATGGTTCTCTGCAGTTGACTCTATAATGTTTCTCTATTTAAGAGCAAAAACGACCTAGGCATGGAAAGTGGAATGGGCATGGAAGATCATGAGGCATAAACCACTAACTCTTCCTGAGAGGTTGTCAGTGCTGAAGCACTTCGATGCGACAATGTGGAAAGTCTCCACTGCTACGGTTGGTGTTGAGTAGAAATGCAGAGAACTTCAGACTTCTCATTCTGCTTGTCTTAGAGTCCTGCACCCACTGTACTACAAATATCCATTCCTGAATCTTCCATGACAGAGGAATGAAAATGATGGATACCAGCATCAGCATTGATAATCTGTAAGTGACCTGGACCTTTTCATCTCACTTGATCACAGGTAACAATGAGAAATGGCTTTGTAGAACTGGAGCTTGAAATGTCCAGCTGAACTATGACTTTAAATGCTAAAGAATACATAGGCAACAGGATAATAGTGTGGTCCTAACTGGCAACATCCAACATATGCAATAATTCACATGAAATGCTGCTTTTCTCGATGGAAAATAGATGAAACTTGTATTCATAGCAAGGGAAAAGTATACAGAGGTTCTGTTTCCAGTTGATGCTTTTCATTTTGCCTAGGGGAGAAAGGCCTGGGAAAGTCATCATAGCTTCCAAAATATGTACCCAACCATTCTGGATACAGACACTTCTGGAAGAGCTGCCATGAATTTTGGTGGCACAAATACCTGCACTCAGTGTTGTAAGTGCGAGAACTGGAAGCAGGGCAGTGGTTAGTGGGGAATCTGTCTTTTAAATTCAGGGACTGAAGATTTGAAAGTTGAGATTCACCCAAATTATACCCCTGAAGACAAGTTTAATGCCCACTGGTCTTCACCGCAACCATAAAACTACACAGAAACATCTCTGCAGCAGTCCTTTCTGCAATGCAATTTGTACTAATTTTTCCAAGAGTCCCTCCACTAGTATTACTTAGCAGCTGAGATGACAGACAAGACTTCCATCTGTAGAGCCTCTTTCAGAGAGCTCCTTCAGCTAAATGTCCTGTGGGTTTTCCCTCCTGTTAAGTCTCTCCTTTCCCCTCCCGCCCCCCCCCCCCCCCTTTTTTTTTTCATGAGAATAAAATGATGAAGGAAAATTAATTTTCATTGCAATGCAATGAACTGTGAAAGAGACTCTTAGCTGTGGTCTGGAATGCAGATACTGCTGGCTACCTTCTCAGACCATGGCTAATCACACCACTGACAGACTGGAGCTCACCGGCTGAACTGTATGCCTCAGTGCAGCCTCTGCTGCTGCAAGCCCAGAACACGCTGTGTTGCTGAACTCCTCAGGGCGCTGCATAAGGGTTGATCGCTGACAGTAGATCAGGGAAAAATCATTTGGAGCTGTGATGGTGTTACTCTGCCATCTTTGAGATGCTTTGGCCCCTTCTAAGTAATGTCTAGCTACAATTCTTTGGCTTGCTTTTGCAGGATGATCGCTGGTATTTCCGCAATAACAGACTGTGGAACATTATTCATATTAACCTTAGAAGCAGTGTGGAAAGCATGTGCTCATGTTGCCCGTGCCCCTGTGCGCTCCTGGTGATTGCAGCTGAGCACACAGGGAGGAAAGACAATTGTGGAACATGTCCATGGAACAATTCTATGAAATGTTCTGGACTCAGCGTGTTTCTACCACTCTTCTCCTTCTTGACAGCTTCCTGCAAACACTCAAATGGGGGGCTGCTCAGCCTATTGCCAAGTTCTCATTGTTCTTCTTGCAAATGTCCATGCTTGCATGTGGGCAAGGTACTCGTGTGTGAATGTAAATGTTGGGGATTAACGATGGAAGTATCCTCTCTCATGTATCGTGTTTCACTCATTTCATCATAGATTAGGAACAGCCCGACCAGAAGTGGTGACCAGGCCCATATGCGAAATAATGAGTGATTGGTTGGAAAAAGCAGTTCTAAAAAGAAAAAAGCACCCTAGAAAGCTGAGCTGTGTGAACACAAAGTGTTCTGTAAATAATTGCAAAGAGTGGAAAACTCAACTCTGAACTGAGCTGAACTCAAACTCTGTGGCTAGATGATCTGTGAGTCTGAAGAATTGTATTTGTCTTTACTAAGTCAACTGCTTGTTCTGCTCTGGGTGTGTTAGTATTTTTTATTTAAAGTGGCTGGGAGACTGGTGCAGAAAACTCAAGAAAAAATACCAACAGCAACATAAGCAACTAAACTAGTCATGACTATATTCTAATCATTCTTGGTAGGCAGGTAGTGCATCTTGCAGGCACAACATACATCCTCTCTCCCATATCCATATTTAGGAGCAGGAGAGGGGTGAATCACACACTTGAAGGTCCCTGAGCTGGGTGATGACCTGGTATTTGTGGCAAAGCCTTGTGCACTATCTGGTCATCAGCTGCTGGCTCTTAACTTGCCCAAAGGGCAGCAACAAAGGCTACTAAAATTCATCAAGTACTTTCTCAGTGAGACCTCTCCATATGTCCCCCCTGTGCCCACCACATTTTACAGTCACGGCTTGAAAGGCAGATAACTAACATCTGCTCCTTGCTCATAGATAATACAGCCTCACAGGGGATAGCCTGTTCCTTATAGAAAGCTGCATTTGGGATGCCCCACCACACAAGCACCTAGGGTGGTTCCAGAGACAGGCTGAGAACCTGAGTTGTTACCAAATCAGGATACCTATAGCCCCAAGAGACAGGGACGATGAAGGCTGTCAGCCTTCTGCTTTCCATGTGAATCCCAGTGATTCCCTACAGTTTTCCAGGGAAGAGCCAGTGGATTGAATAGCACCCTTACACTGACTCTGGGACCAGAGGAATATCACTGTTATGCACCCTCGTGCCTGCTGTGGCAATACACACCTCCTGTGACCAAAGACTCCTCTCCTCAATGGGAGGCTTGGCCTCACTACCAGCTGAACTCAGGAGGCTGTGGCATTATTTATTCTTCTAACTCTTGTGATCCCTCCCTGAGAAAGCAAAATGAATCATGCCAGGTCTGAGATTCCCCAGAGAAATGGCTGTGTTTGGTACATATGACTTTAAACTCGTCCCTTCCACCCTTTGGTGATTAATGGCCTGTGACCCTCTGTGATTCATGGCATCCAGGAGACATTATTTTCTGGGATGTAAAAGCTGGACAACATGTTTTCCTCATCAGTTACCGACTGAGATTATAAGTGCCTCGTCTACCTTATCTAAGATGTTGGTAAAGGTTGTGAAGGAGGGAAATGGGGGAGGATGGGAGAGAGGATGAAGGAGAAAGCCTGTTCCATCACCAACTTGCTCCTCACTCAGGGCCAGACACCTAGCGCATCTCTCAGCCTCTATAGGTTGAGCTTTTCCCCTTCTTGGTCTAGATTGAGCCTTTCCTTGTCCTGACACTGAATTCACTCAGGCTCTCTGAGACCCTTGGAGGGGATGGTGTGGAAAAAGAAAACAGCTCAGCGACTGCTTTTGACTTGAGAGTGATCCTACACACACCTGTCCACAGAGCTGGCTGTGCCAGATAGCTCCGAGCCAGGTTCGCGCTGTGCCATGCAGCGCACATTTAGGTTGAATTACTGTACTTAAACAAATTTTCATTTCCATGCACTTGATACACACTTTTTTTCCCTTTTTCCTTTCTCCCCATTGGCAACTTAAGGAACCATTTTTCTTCCTGACGCCATCTTGGCACTCTCTCTACCAGTATGTGAAAATGGCCGAAGTTATACATATGGAGACCTCATCCTCAGTTGCCTAATGGATTCAGAAGACATCCTGAATATTCATCATTTCTCTTTTTATGAGCATCTTGGCAATTGCCTCCGAAGTTAAAGACTGTTGTAAATTAAGGAATGGCACTTGGTGAATACCAATTTATCTGCATTTCAAGACTTCCCTCACCCCCACCTCTCCTCCACACAATATTGAAGTTCCTGTAGTCTTTGTGAATACAGGGCATTGTTTCTGCGCCGCCAAGGCAGAATTGTTTGTGCATCCCTGAAGACTGCGAAATGTCTGCGCCGGGGCTGCTCATTTAAACTCCCTGCACTTACTGTACCCTCTCCGGAACTCCCTTCCTGGAGAAGCCAGCAATGACCTTCTCAGAAGTAATGTTAAACATATGCTGAGGAAGCTTGGCTCCTTGACAGACCTTTTTAATTATTTGTTGTAAATTAGCAAATCATGTTTTTTTCAGTTTCATATCACTGGCTGCTTTGCTGCATGTGGGATCCTCCAGGTACACAGTCCTCATGCAGTGCCTGAAATACATACTGGTGGCAGACTCAGCCAGCAATGTGACTATCTGGTGCTTTTTCAAAGTATGTAATTTTTCTGTGCACCAAAACTTTACCCCTTCAGAGTAATGATGGTGCAGAAATTAATGCAGAGGTTTAATTATGGTTAATAGTTATTGAGTGTTTTTTGAATGTGTGTCAAGTTCAAGGGGAAAATCCCTGCTGCAGAGAACATCCTGCTCACTGGAGCACAGGACAGAAGAAGTAGCTTCACCTGAGGTTTCATATAGGACACCAAAGCACAGAGGGCTCTATCCTGCAAGATGCTGAGCACTCTCTTCTGGCCTTGCCGAACTAAGTGGACTCAATGTCGTCAGTGAAACTAAGTAGGATCTGCTTCCCTGAGGTGATAGAGAAAACCTGTGGCAAATGAAAGGGTCAAGCCTGTATTTTTCAGGTCTCATTGTAGTCTTAGCTCCTTCTTTATTAATTGCTGGGAATCACTAACATTTTCATAAATACAAAGAGTGTTGCTGACATTCTTAATTTTACTAGAGATTCTTGCCATTTTTTTCCTAAAGCTCCAGCTCCTGGAACCGCATTTATATGACCACCTCAGCTGTACAGGGGAAATAAATAGTTTCTAATCCTTGTTCTTGCAACAGAAAACTTGGAAAGACAACCAGGAATGCTGAAAGCTCAGAGAGCAAATGAAAACACGCCTAAAATATTTGCAGTTATAACAGTCTCACAGCTTCTACGTCATTCTTATGTATTTCTTAATTTTGGTGTAAAAAAATATGGTTCTTGCTTTTGCAATATTCATGTCATAAGTGGTGTCTGGAGGGCATGGGGACTGAAGAGAAGGTGACCTTTCTACACAGTTCTGGCACCTGAGGTGGGTGATGGGCACTGCAATTGGGTCCTATGGGAGGGCAGAAGGCTCCCTGACCTGCTGTGGGGCTACCAGGCAGTGAGGGAGGCAGGTAGAGCCCCAGGGCTACCCCAGGAAGATGCAGCATGGTAGGGGTGAAGCCAGGAGTTGTCAGTGAACAAGGCAGGAGGCTCCTGTCATGCCTTGCATCAGGGCATCTCTCTCCCAAACTGTGCTCCAGGGCCCCGCAGCTGTGTGCAGGGGTGCCACAAAAAGCATGTATGAATTTCTCCTTCTTTTGCTTTATTTGAAAGAGCCTGGTGGTGTAAAAAAGGGGCCAACAGTGACATGGAGAGATGCAGGGAGCTGGATAGACTGTGCAGCATTAACACTAGCTGGTTGTGATAAGAAGATGGCTCTTCACCCATTGCTTTTTTTGAATCTTCACACTAGCTCAGAGACAAAGAAAGTGGGACAGCAAATGCAGCAAATCAGGAAGTATTTCAGGGATGTCAACATGGCAGCTGATGCTAAGAAGAGTGAGGAGAGTAGTGCCTCGGTGGGCTAGAAAGGACTTTGATACGTTCAGCGCAGCTAGAGATATATCACTGGCCGAGGTGCAAGTGCAGGCGTGAAATTATCCCCCAACTGCCTCTCCAAGCAGGGCAGGAAGGAGGCAAATCTGGATCCTTGCACTGTTGGTTTATACTGTCCACATGGGCAAGTACAACCTTGATCTCCTGAGATACCTGCTGGAGATCACTGTTGTTCTGACCAGATCTCTCAGGGGACATTGTGGAGGTGGGAGACCACAAGTCACTCTCAGCAGGAGTGAGCTTGGTTTTGTGGTGGGCCAGGGATTCAACCTGTGAGAGCTAGTGGGAGGCAAAATAATCCCCTGGGCTTTGGATCCCATCCACAGGACATGGAGCTTTTCTTTTTATCTTCAGTTACCTCCCAGCTCCCTGGGAGACCATCAGATGTCTTGTCTTGAGCTGTATTAAGAGCTGTCTATTAGCACTTTAGCCAGTTTCCAGGGGTCTAGACTAAAAAGAAAGAGAATAATTCTCTTTAAAAGTGCTGTTTCATGTATATGTATATAAAACCTTGTATACATACACACGACAGAGACAGCCATAGGGCTCATGGAAGAATACAAGAAAATAAGATATTGAAAGTCTGTTGGCATTTTCCATTTATGTTAATATATGAAATAGACAGATTTTCACCAGCTGTAGTTTGGGATTCACTTCTGATATGGGTCAACATCCCAATAATTAGATCTTTCTTATTTTATTTTATTTTTTTAAAAAAACTGCATAAGGAAAGACACACTGAGAACAGGCACCAGCTCTGAGGCTTCCAGGACAACAATCAGCTAGGAAGAGTGCTGTGCTTTTCTGTCAAGTTTAATAGTTCTGCTTTTATTGCAAAAGGGGGTCTAAAATGCCTCCTCAGACATAGAAGAGGTGCAATTATTCTGGAAGTAGGTAGGTGGCTGCTCTCTTGTGAAGAATATTGTCTGTGAATTGAATGGCAGGAAAGTAGGCGAAGCCAGGGGTGATGAAAAGCAGGATTAATTATGGATATGGCTAAAACTTTGCATGAGTCTTTGTCACGCTTGCAGCAATTATCTCCATGGTGATGAGAGACTGCAAATACGATTCTTCAATGAGAGATGGGGTTTGATCTGATAAAAGAGAGAAATAGACTGCTGCATCAAGTTTTAACTACCCTGAGTGCTCCCAGCATGAAGGAGGAAATATTTCTCACAAACAAGTAAAGGATAAGAAAACAAATGAGATCAGTCTTAACTGGCAAGGCAGCATTAGAGAAGCCCTTTGCATGGGCACAAGTGAACAACAGATTTGGCTTGAGGTTGATGTATGGGAGGAAGGAGGAAGGGGAAGCAGTTAATATAATCTGAACTGAAAAAAATTGGATGGGTTCAGATTTCATGCAAGCATGTTTACCCTTTCTCTATCAACATGCTTCTTTATAGCTGAATTTAAAGTTGAATAATTATTTTCTGATGCTGTAACCATCTGATAAACCTTTGCATTGCTGTGTACTTTTAATCTCTGGAACTCAAAAAGCTGTCCAATCACTAGCTGAGATTTGTGTAGGATGTGAAGCTGGCCAGTATTACAATCCCTTCTAGGGAAAACGAAGTACAGAGATCCTACAGCTAATCTTAAAGAAAGGGGCCAATTAAAGATCACAGGCAAGAGTTGTCCACGACTCAAATGGTACCCCAAAATTTTCCATTTGGGTGAGAGCTACAAGACATTTTCTGCATGCTTGGGATGGCTCAAAGCAGGAAGAGGGAGATAAAAGAGGTGGAAAGCTCCTTTCAGGACAACTCATGGCTACCCTAGACCCTGGAGCAGAATACCAGTGACTTGTGCAGTGTGGACCCCTTTGAGTCAGCCATTGGAAGAAAGGAATCACGTATCTAAAGTGTTTTGCTTGATCAAGGACTTAGGAAGGGCTTTGCAGATTTTCAGAGAATCTACAGCTTTAAGAGAGCTCTCTAGAAGCTGCATTTTTTAATATCAAATCTTGGTCCTCCTTGATGGTGCACACAGAAAAATATGAAACAAGTGAAATCATCTGATACTTTATGAAATCTAGCCCAGAGTGATTTGCTTGATTTCTGAATGTTTCAAGGACAAACTAAGACAAAATTCAGATCTACTGCTGTGGATGGTTTACAAGACCATACCTTCTATCTTTGTTAATTAATGCTCATTATACAATATTGCAGTTGTAAACTGTTTTGTTCGTAACTTGCATTTTTGTTTTTGACAAAATTGAGGGGAAAAAATTTCTTTCTTTCCCATTGTGGAAGTCTGTGTCCTTTCTACTGGGAAAATCTACGTCTGACTCTAAATCAAATAGAAGTGAACATGTGTAGATGACTGCTCCCAAACCAGAAATTGCTATTGTCTCAAAAAAAAATAGATAAAACTATTATTTCATGATGAGAAATGTTCTCTTAAGTTTGTATTCATTATGCTAACTGGTCGTTGCAAGAGACACATTAAGTTGTGTTAATACCTTGGAAGTTTAGGGAAATATTTACAATTGCAAATACTTGTTTGAAAGGTTATGGCTAAAGAATGCAGAGAAATGCAGCAGAGCTCTTATAAGAACTTTAATTGGCTATCAAAAACCATCCATGATTTATTCAACGTCTCCTTCCAGGAGAATATATTGTTAGTTCAGCTGCAACTTCTTAACTTCATCGTATTTTATATACTTTGGCCATCACGTATTGCCACAAAGTATACTATACAGTGTGATTTAAAATGTGTTCTGATTAAGTACACAGAAACGGTCCTATTCACCATGCAAGGAATGAGGGGGGCATCATAAGTACCCATTGTTTAAGTGTAGACACTTTTAATGTTAGATAAGCCTTTTAATCTTATGCTTTGATTGTGCTATACCTTTATTTATATTCTAGGGTATTGTTTCAGTTGCAGACGTGAAGAGCAGACAAGGTTTTTTGTCTCCACCACTCCCATCACACAACAATTAGGAAGGAAAATGTAGGGCACGTGTCTCCATGGAAAATGTAAATGAGAAAAAAATGTCCAAATGAGAAAAAAATGGCCAAAAAAACATCGAGATTGACCAGCTGAAAGATGGAGTGAAAGACCTAGAGAGTGCACCAAAGGGAATATGATGTTATTTTTATTATTGCTACAATGGACTTATCCAGGACCTAAAATTTTGTCACATCTTAAAAAGAATACAGGTAATGTACTAAAAGTAAAGAGAAGGGCAATAAAGACAATTGGAGGCTTTTCTACAAGGAGACATTATAAGGTCTTGCTCTCTTTAGGTCAGAAAAGAAATGGCAGAGCTGGAATCTGACAGACCCCTGTGAAATGCTGAATCTGGCAGAGGACATGAAGAAATGACTAATTGCAATGTACTCATACAAGTAGCAGCGATAGTGTGAGGCAGCAGTTACGAAAGTAATGGAAGAAGATACGAGATTCCTGGCTTCTGGGCCTCGTGGAGACCAAAAGCACCAATGAATTCTGCAAGGGATGAGATAAATTCATTAAGCATAGTTTAACCAGTAACTCTTCAAAGTGATTGTCCATGTGTAACCTCTGTCTCAGGAAATCCAAAACCATTGTTTCTCAGAAACTGGCTGAGTGTAACAGCGATGAATCATGCTGTGATATGTGCCCCAGCTCTTCTGTGTTTTCCCTGAATGTCTGTTCCTGGCCCATATAAGAAGTAGGATACTTCTTAGTCACATACACAGAAGATTGGACTCACCAGGTTGATTTAAAAAGTCAGAGCCTCATCTCCTATATTGACTAGTTTCTATTAGTGATTTTACCATGAAAAGGCCTTCCCCTTCACTAGGAGCTTGCACCACTGAAACCTTGAAGACAGCCTGGTATGATGAGAGTCTTCTAGCAGTGAAGTTACAGGTGAGAATAATATTAAGAGAAAAGAAACAGAGATTTGGCCCTAATGAGACAGGCAGAAGTATGTTTATACTCAAAATAGAATTATTAATATTTTTTGCAAATGTGACAAAGGATATCTCAGTGCCTTTATCAACTTTTTAGAATGCAGATAAACTAACCTCTCCTTCCCTGGGAATCTCCAATATCTAAACCAGCAATCAAGACTTTTACTTACAAGGAAGAAGAATTATTCCTTGGGAAAAATCTTCAAAATAATTTTTAAAATGAACCCTAAGCCTTATCTTGCATGTCAGCCATGTTAAAGCAGACATTTCCAATTAGAAGATGAATAGTGAGTTTTGTCTGAAGGCTACGTCTATGAAGAGCCAGCTCTTCCCTTCTTTTTACAGCAAAGGAATTGGCCTCCTGTTTGCAGAGAGAAATCACAGTCCAGGAGGGTTAAGAATAAGAAGAGATCAGTGTTTAGGTTCTGATAATGAGAAAGGAATTTGATGCAGCTGGGAAACTTGGGAAAGACATTACAATGAGAACAAAAGAAGGATGCAAAAACATGATCCTCATTGTTAGGAGCCTGTTAGATGTGGAGAGTAGTTAAATTAGACATTGTGATATTGTGAAAGCGTAGTCCAAAATTGTGAAATCACAAACAAGGACTAGAGTTAATTGGCTTAGAATGAGGATCCTCGTGTTCATCACCTGGGAACAAATTTGTATTCCCTCACAGCTCAAGTTGAGCACAGAGGTCTCTCTGTTGACCTCAGCAGTCTTGGTCTCATGTAGGAACATGGGAAAGGAAAAGAATCCTGAAGTTATTGTGTATAAGCCACCACTAAAGCTCTCTGCTATACGTAGCATTGTTCAAGGGGACAAGAGCTCTGCACATTTGCATCAGTCCTCAGAGATCCTGGGGACTCGTGAAAGGTAGAGCTTTCTCCACGGACTTAAAACAGAAACATAGTCATCCCAGGACCAGAGAGTGCATTCATAAGGAAGAACTACCCCTCCAGCTATCCAAAAGTTGCGCAGTGAGCCACACGGGGCCATTGCTAGTGTCCTGTGTTTGCTGCCTGCAGTGGTCAAGAATGTGGTTGCCTGCTTGAAGAGGAGATAATGAACTGCACCTTACATATAAAATAGTTATTCTCACAGTAAGAAAGCAAAGAAAATGATATTTTCTTTTTCAGCTGAATATTCCACTCATTTCTTTTCTGCTCTAGGCCTTCCAGTTTTCTAACCTGATGAGTTATGGACAGTCACTCTTTCCAGCCTTAGCTGAATTCTTTTCTAATTATACATGTTCTGAATAGCACGAGGCAGACCTGCTGGTAGAACATTTGGTGCAGAGAGCATAATAAATTCCACAGAGAGCTTGACATGCCTTGCCGTAGATGCAATATTGATTTTCATCGCCACAGAAGAGATGAGACACTGAGCCAGAGTTTGTGCTCATTTACTAGGATGTGTGGGTAGGATTAACATCGGCTGTTGAGTTAAAAGGCTGCCTTGTAAGACACCTTCAGTAGAAGTAATATCTAGACATTTGTAAATCATATTTGATGAACACAGAAGGATGGAAGATGCAATTAAAACAAGATCTATAAGATACAGAGCTGTCACAATTTTAGCACTTTTATTTTGGGGTAAAACTGAAAATAACACATAGAAAGCATAAACTATGTCAAGAAATTTTGTCACATAATCTTTTACTCAAAGATTTGCTCTGGAAATTAGTCTGTAAAATGCTTACAGTAAAAAGCAACTCTGAAAAGAGCATGGGTTTATTGTCAGGCAATGATTTACAGAACAAATATATTCCAATTTAAAGTAAAAACATTTTGTCTATCTCGACCACCAGGCCTGCAAATCCATCTTGGGACCTCCAAGCAGATTCTTTTCTTGTTTCTCATGGATAGTAATAAAGTTTCTGAAGACCATCTGTGGAAAAGGCCTGACATGTCTACAGACTCTGCAAGCTGAGTATTTGGATTATTTGAAAAAGGTGGAGATCTTATACACAAACATGAAAATTTCTCTTCTTTTTATAGATTATCCATAGCCAAACAAATAACATGATAAGAGAATATTTATGGGACAAATAGCAAACCAGTAGTAAAAGAAGGGAAAGGGAGGTGTTGTCTGGTCTCATGCTCAGTGCATGAGGACATGTTACCCAGTAAAACTACAGTAGGATATTTGCTTTAAGGAAGGAAGACTGTGAGAGTGGAGGAGTGGGAGGAATTTCAGCTCTTCCTCTCTGTTGGTTGCTGGGGTTTCTATGTCCTGAAACATGCTACCAGGGGCTGGGAGACTGAAAGGTGTATTCACCATGCACAGCTCCTATCTGCTGCAAATGGAGGGATGTTGTGAAGAGAAGATGGATGAAGATAGCCTTCCTTGTCCTCTCCTGGAACGCAAAAAGTTTTCTGTGATCTGCTTGGACAGACAAGTCCTTGTTACAATGGCACAGCTGGCAGGTGGTGTGCACTGTGAGTGCAGAATCAAAGGCTCACCAGTGCTCAACAGCCAGGCTTGGCCGCTGATGCATCTTGGAGAGATGAGAAAAGGACTCCTGATACTGTAAGTACGAGTCATGGTAACTACAAACTACTGATCTCCGACAGCAGACTCTCCTCGAGAGCCCATCTAACGCCCTGTACCACTGTACTGTTGTTGCAGACACCTTCCTGGCTACCAGATGTGTCCAGATGTGCCTGTTTTTCCTGATCTTCAGTGTGGTGTCACTTCCCTGCTGTTTCTTCCAGAGAGCCAAGACAATGCTCCTGGCCCACCTGCTCCCACCTGCCCATTGCACCCTTTTCAGGCAGTGTGGGGCTGACGGAGCTGCTAGACCAAATGGCAAATGAGAAACATATCCCTCGTACTGGCTGGATCCTTTTCCTCTGCCCAAGTGGGCAGAGAGAAGCCCAGCAGACATATATTAATCACTGTATAACCAGAGAAAAACTCCTGAGTTAAAAGGTAATTTACTTTTGTGAACCATGATGTTTATGGCTGTATGATTCACATGGCTATACTTTCTGCATTTTTAGCATGACCTTGTGGTCAGGGATGCTCACGGCTGGCAAACAGTTTCCTTCCAAGGCTATCAGCATGGAGGCAGCAGCCACACTTCATCTTCTCACAGAGATGTTACTTTTGTCCCCTCTTGCTTTGTTGTTTCATGTTATATATAATAAGAGTCATTCAGAGTCAGCGTAAACGTTTGTTCAGAATAGGGGATGGAAAAACATAAGAATAATTCTGGTAATGGAAGGAGAATATAAACAAAGAGCTTAGAGAAAGTGGAGAAGCGGTGGAGAGGTTTCCTGTTTAAGAAAGGAAAATGGAAAAATTAAAATGGCTACTTATGAAAATGTAGAATAAACCTTCCACAGTTTAATGAGAAAGGAAGAATTTGGAGCTGCTCACAGGTCCACAAGGTATTTTAACTTAGACAGTGGCAAAAAAAGATAATCTTTCTTCTATTGGGAAAATGACTTTTGTAGTACTTAAAGACACGATTTCCATACACTTGAAGTAGACTACAAGTACTTGATGGCACAACATAGACATAACGGTGGGTGCAGATTGCACCACTCCTGACAGCACTGGAATAGGGAAGGAAGATCACCACATTTATTTCAGTCCTTGCCATTACTGCTGGAAAGAAATCTCTCAGGGCATGAAGGAGATCAGTGACCATGGATCCTCCCTTCTTCCCTGGCTGCAAAGACCTGTCTTGCATCTCAGCAGGCTTGTGGGAGCCTTGCGCTGGAGGACGGGATGTATTTCAGAGCTTCATAATCACCCTGATACTGCTGCGCTGACCGTTTCTAATGTGCTAAAGGAAAGAATATTTAGTAGGATTATTTTTTTTTGCTTAAGTGCATGTGTTTCACTTGTTATTTCAGATTTATTGGTGTTTACTTACTGCTGAGTAATGAGCCTGAGGGTAATGGAAATCTTAATAGGCTAAAAAATTGGAGCCAGTGTCATCAAAAGCTTCCTGTTCTTTACCGATGCAGCGTTGCCACTTTATTTGCTTACTCTGCAGGACAAATATGTTTGTTGCAATGTTTGGCTGAAATCCTGATTCACACTTAAACAGGGCTGAGATTTCATCCTATGAGCTGTCTGCCTGCAGGAAAATGTGAGGAAGGTGGCTGCCACTTAGCCCAGCAGCGCGGCAGGGCTGTGCATATGCGTCACCATGAAGCTTCGAGGATGTGCTAAGTGATCAGTGACACGCAGCAGAGCTGAGCCCGTATTATCCTGATCAAATCTGGCCATTTTGGTAATGCCAACTAGGCCCAGGACAACATGCTGTGAGTTGTAGAGAACCCCTGTGATGCAGTGGGAGCATGCAGAAGATCAGGTCACGGCCCAGATACTCTTCCAGATGGTGCTACCCTGGCTGAAATGTCACATGCAGCTTGCAGATGCTCACATAGTCAAGTCAAGTTAAACCTCAACCATTTTGAGGGTGGGATGGTAATTTTACCACCTACTACAGGCAGCTGGTCAAGGTTTCTAAAGGCCATGGGAGACTTGGGTTTCAGTGCTGCCACTGGTAGGTGAGGTCCCTTGATTATTTTAGGTATGGCTATTTGGTGGAGGGCCACCACTGCCTGAAGAGCTTTGGAGCACACCAGCTCCCTAACAAATGACAATGACTTCTTGCAGCCAACTGTGAGAGAAAGGGGATATGGCCTGCACATTGTCTTGTATTTCTCTGGGCTGACTGGCACCCCTGAGATGCATGTGCATCTCAAGATATTTCACCCCAAACCTGCACGTCTGGATGCTCACGGGGGAGCCACAGCCAAGCAGTGCTCCCACCTGGCCCTAGACACTGCAGCAGCAGACCAGTCTCCCAGAGGGAACAACACAAACCCTTCCACCCATTCCTCAGACCAATCTGGTCATTTCCATTTGATGGAGGAGACAGGAGAGGAAGCACGTATGTACAGCCCTAAGACAAAAATTACTTTAGCCCAATATTTTTTTAACACATCACTCAAACTGTACTTTCAAGCCCCTGTATTTTCAAGTCTCTGTTAACAAGGTCTTCTGATGAGCAGTGGGAGTGCTTTGTAAAGGAATTTGCAGACCAGAGGTGCTTACCATCAATTTCCTGCTGTCTACGATTACTATCATTGCATTTTTGAGGCACTTTTAAAATAAACTATGCAATGATGTAATGCACACAAAAGGGCTAGGGTGGGAGTGCAGAGAAAGGAAAAGCAGCAGCATCTGGACTTTGACTGGTATCTTCTATAGAGCATCTTGATGTCTGTAATTAGTGTCATGTTATGAGAGCTTAAAAAAATAAAGGCGCCAGAGTTCCAAATAAAACATAAAATGGCTTTGATAGAATAAATGTTACTATCATTGTTTAAAAATGTTGTGACCTGTCTGCTATAGTTTCTGAGAAAGATATTTTCCAGTGCTGCTGCTCTCGCTCTGACTCTTTTTTTCAATTCTATTATTACAGATAAGGACAGAGGAAAATCCTCAAGACAGACTTGTTTTAAATCTCTGTAACACAATGCCAGCATTGTCTCTCCTCAAGATGAACTTCTAAATTAAAATATACATGATCTTTAACAGAGCTCTGAAACACTCTGTTCTACAGACACTTTATCCCCTTTATTAGAGAACATTAATAATTCAAATGTTATGGCTTAGGTTAGGCAGACCCATTTGTCTGGTGTTGGAATACTTTAGCCATACTCCACTGTTCAGAGCTGTTTTGATACACAGTGGGCCAAATTCTGCATTGTCTTTGAAAGTCATGGGAATTTCACCTGCATCTCCACTATGTATTGGGGAGGGAGAGACACAAATAGGAAGTCCTGGCAACCTTTTCCCTGACCTTTAGCAAGCACAGAGAATGTAGAACACACTCTTCCAGCCCAGTTTTGCAGACTGCATAAGGCAACATTTCCATTTCAGCCAGTTGGATTTTTGCCTAAGCAAGGCCTCTAGTTTTGGGATCTAAAAATGCTGCATAAACACACTATCGAAAACACACATGCAACCTACCTTAGCAGTAAGATTTCCCTCAAGTTTTTATTTTACCATGTGTGAAACAGGATTTATTCACCACAGTGTGCACATATGCCTCTGAATGCATCACATTTTCAAATCACAGGGATTTATTGTGATTTTTTTCTAGACTTTAGGAGCTGATCCACCTCCTGCCTAAAGGATAGATGTGGAACTCATTAGCAACAGTGATTTCCAGGCCTACACATCTATGAAGTCTTTCATTTAAGCTCAAACATATCAGCATGTAGTGGCATCCAGATTAGCATGCAAACATAGTTTTTCCAGGTGTTTTATTACTTTGACATGAGACCAGCTCTACACCCAAATACTATTGGACTTAAAGTACTTAGATGGAACTGACCTCCATGGTCTGACTCTAACACTAACAAAAGACAGGCAATGCCCTGAAGAGGTTTTGTCTCTTTCAGAAGAAACAACATGGATGGTGGAGTAGGAAGAAATGGACTCTGATCCTATTCTACACCTTGTCTGGGGTGAAAGGGCTCATAAAGCTCTACCTAGACTTGGTTAGCCACTGCGTAAGATGGTATAAGCACGACTTCCATAAAATGTTCAATCTTGCTTTCTATTGACACAGGTGATACTGAGATGTTAACTGCTTCAGGTGGCCATTTCAAGAGAAGTAGAATAATTACAAGGGCAAGACATCTATTAGTTATCTGGACACAGACAGATTAAAATCAGATTATATTATAGAATTTTATGTTATAATTTCTAATTACATATGACATATATATATATATATAAATAATTGTTGGATACTTAGCTTCCACCAATGTTAGTATCTTAGTCTTAGAGCAGATAATTTATCTCTTAAATGCAAGAACAATCAGACAGACTTTCTCATATCTGTTGGGATTTTATATTACTAAACACTGTAAGCAAAGTACAATTAAATTTGAAAGTGAGAAGTGCAAAAGTAGATGCATATTTACTGCTACACTTGCTGAAAACAGTCTGCCAAATGCAATGCCCCCTACTTACAGAGAACTTTTCTGTGTAATTGTATGGTACAAAACCTGATTCCTTTTTAGTGCCTTCTGTGGAGATATAGTAAATCAGTATTCTGTTCCTTGCTCTGCCTCAGATGTAGAAGTGACACACAGAATGCCTTAAGGATACTTTAAACCAGATTTTTACAGAGATTTGGGAGCATCAATTTACAGTTGATTTCTAACAGGCTATCAAAGGCCCACTTCGACACCCACTGATGTTCTTGAAAATCCTATCTAATGTCCCTCTGCATCTTTAGGCAAACACATTCACAAATTGACCCCACATTTCCTTGACCTCTAAAACTGAAGATAGGGCACCTCCCTATTTCAAAGTTATTTTGCCAAGGAGAATATGTTGAAGTTGACCAACTGTTTCTACCATGGTAATGGGAGACTTCGACAGAGAAAAGATCCTTAGAACCCCCACATCTAGTGCACTAGCCCAAATAAAACCCCCACAGAAATTAAAATGGTTCAAAGATACTGTTTCTGCATGGTTTAGCCAGAGGTAGAGGCTAATCTCATTATTAAAAGTTTAAATAGCTGTCCTTGTCTTAGACCTAGGAGGGCATGCATGTGGCATTACTGAAATGGAGGCAGGTCCAAGTGCAAGCACCTGCCCTTTGGTGAGAATTGTATTTGATTGGGTGGGGTTGGCCATGACAGAGCAATAGATTAAGTAAAGTCCTCCAATTAAGTTTGAGTAGACTCATTAACTCTTCTGTAACTTTTTAAGCTAGTGCTTTTCCATCTGTTTTTCCGAAGAACATCAGCTGTTCTCTGTGTGTTAATACTCATTTCTGTGCCTGGAGTTCAGCTGGGCCACCAGGGAGACTGCTGAGCCCATGCATGCTTCCAATCTTCTCCTCCATCCTGTAGTGGAGCTGAGGGATCTCCTGTAGATGAACTATTACTTATAGCAATAACAAAAATGTACGATGCAGCTTTGGGTGAGGAAGAGTGGCCACCGCAGCATCAGAATGAGGAGGAATGGGAGCAACCAAGGCACTGATGTTGATATGAGAAGACTGAGGCATGGTCCCTGCCTGCCCACAACTTTCCTGGGCATGCTTAGTCTGTTCATTTCATTTCTCCATCCCTCAGTTCTTGAGGAGCTTTCTAATGAAAAAAAATCATTAGTGTGAGTGAGGTGCTGAAAGCACATGGCTATCATGTGTAACACTAAATATCAAGACAGTAGGCAAAGGAGCCCGGTACTTACATAGGTGATGTACAAGTCTCACAAAAGAGTAAGCATATACAGTTCTACTAAATCACTGTGGCCTTCAAATCCGTTTAAATGAAACTTCACATAGTCTGCTCAGCTGTTCCTCATTTTTAAACTAAAATTATGATTTATGAACTTCATATTTCTTCTTGCATTTTACTCTCCCATAGCTATATTCCTGGAACTGCTGCAGCCAAGAAGTCTAAGTGAGTCTTTGCTGAGAAAAAAAATCCCATCCCTGAATGTGAGGACAGGAGTCAGATGCTGGAAAGGACTCGGAACCAGAGGAGTATGCTGGGGAGAGAGAAATGGGAAAGACGCAGTGTTAGAGCTCTTACACAGAGAAACTCATATGATCTCCAGTGCTTTCTCACGAAATTCCTGGAGGTAAATGGGATGATTTGATGGGAAGTGAGGCACTTCAAGAAAAAGTTTGAAGCAAACTTCTCTCCTGTTTGGAAGAACTAGGTACATTTGCCATCTTCTTCCCTCAACAAATTCAATATTTTTTTCACCTGAAAAATGCTGTGGTTGTTTCATGATGACTGTGTTGACACTTGTTTTTTCTCTCCCAATGTTTTACCCTGAATTTATTCCCTGACCTGGTAGAGGCACACAATGCCCTACCTGCATCCCATCTTTCTGCTCAGAGACACACTAAACTGCCTGAACAGACTCTGGAAGACTCATTCCTCAGCCAATGAGAACTGTTTAATTTCTAGAGTCTTCAGATTTCTTTGTGCACACTTACCATGTTGCCAACATCACTGTGGCTCTCCCTCTGCTTTGCTGACATCCATCTTTTGAAGGATGAGATAAGAGCATAAATCACTTTCCCTTTGGTCAGCCTGAGGTCTTCAGCTTTTGCCTCTCAACCCAAGCTCGATGTAAAGAGATGAACTAGTCATTGTCCCTGGGGGAAACAACACACCTTGCTGTGGCATAGTACTTCTAACAAAAGCTTTCCAATAAAGTAGCAATGACTCAAATTGCACCAGTAACATACAACTCTTAGGCTTTTTCAGGACGATGTAAAAACCCTGGTGTGCAAAACTTTTTGTATGAAACCCAGTCCTAGTTTCACAACCATGATGTTACTTGTCCCACTGAATTTCAGCAGGTCTGTTCAGAACTAAATGTGCATGCAGGCCTCCTTTGGGAGGCAATGGCTAACCATTTGACTGGAGAAGTCCACACTTGTTCATTAGTAGCATGACAGGAGTTCCCAGAAACCCTAATGTGGCCCCATTCTTACAGGTCCTAGGTCCATGGGCAAGAGCAGTCACTGGTCCAAAGATTTTACAGCCATAATGCTGTAGCTGTTCCTCTGTTTCATGTCACATAGGTAATATCACATAATGTTCTGTTTATTGTTAACCTAACTCTCCTCCAGACTCACCAATGCCTTCCAACACTGGTTTCCAAAGTTGTAGGTCCTCAGTTCCTGCTTTTTGAAAGATGGGTCCTGGTACAAGTGCACCCAGCAATGAGAGCTGGTCAGGTGCCCCACCTGGGAGAGTGAGTTGGAGCAACTGCCTTGCAGCAGCTATGGAAAATCTAATTACTTACTCCTTCGAGAATCTTACAATATTACCCTTTAAGAAGACATGACTCTGAGAAGTAGCATTCATCAGCTATATAAATGGTTGAAAATGAATCAGCTCTGTCCCAAACAGAGCTATTAAAAACATGACAAATATTGCAGTTCTTCTGCCATTTCCACAGCTTTTAATCTGCCCTCATGAACAGCCCCTTTAGCTGCAGCCCTCCGTTGTCCTTGCCTGCAGGAATGTCTCAGTTGACATGTCTTAGAGTTGTTTCTACCCAGACACACCATGAGATTTATTTTTTGCTCTGTTTCTGTTTTTCCCCATGTCCATTGGCCCTCAAGTTTGACTCCTTAACGTGAAGGACTCACTCCACAAACTCTTCTTTGTGTCTCTCAGCAAGAAGACACCAGCCAGTCACTCTAGTGGTCTCCCAGTTCTCAGTTCTCTGCAGCTCTTTCTATAGACCTCCCACTAAGCAAGTTTACTATTTCTCTATTTATTCACCTCCAAATACCACCACATAGTATTAATTAGGTCCATCTGGGAAGCATATGTTCAGTTGCAGGGACTTTAGACCCACATTAAAGAGGAAAGTTCTCCATGACAGAGAGAGTTAGAAACCAGGTCCTTAATCTTTGCAGGAATACAAATGCTGAAAAGAAGAGCTGCCCCTTTTGCTGACACTCAGGCATTCTCTGGATAAATATATCCCACTGATATCAAATAGGAACAATATAGAGGAGTTAAAGGAGTTGGCAGTACTTTCTCTGATGTGCACAGTACCTTCAAGCTCTCTTGCTCAATATCAGTTCTCCTATCTAGTGGACTAGCAATGGCAACATAAGAGCAAATCACACAGGGGTGTACACCAGCCTTGGAGGTTTTCTGTAAGGATCCACAAGACTTCCTGTCTGACTCAAATAATAGGTACTACTAAGGAAAAATCTGCCTATGAGTCCTGAGAGATTACATGCTTTTCAGACTTGGTATGTTGCTGGAAAGGACTCAGCAGGAAGGAGTAAGCAAAAATAATTCAGTATTGGCCAGGGCAGGTGGCAATAGGGGATTGACCAGAAGCACAAGGTTGTACAGCAGCATCACTGGTATTTCTTTAGCTACCAACTGAAAACACCAAACTCTGCATTTTTGTCCTGAGATATTCAGACTCATAGTACAAACTGCTGTAGGGTTTAGACCTTGGTGCATATAGATACAAAGCAGTAGCAAGACTTACAGAGCTAATTACCTTTTGCCCTCTCACTCCTGTACTTTGTTTCTGTTAGGAAGGAACAGTGTGGAGCAGCTAGAAGAGAAGCCACCATGGTCCAGACCATTAAGCCTTCTAGCTAGATGGGAACAGAGACTGATAGATTGCACAGGGGTAGTCAGAGGATTGCCTCTGTACTTCCAATATTCTGGCTAGTGGAACCAAGCAGGTGCAAAAGAGTAATGTAGGCTGTAAAGAAATTCAGACAGCTTCCTGAAAAACAAAAAGCTATATAAACCAAGCTGTGACTCCCTTGACTGCCCATACTTGCAGGGGTTCAACCATCATCAGCCCTCAGACTCACTTTCTTTTATCCACAGTTGACTCCAGGAAAGCAGGAGGAATGTGGGTTAAAGACACTAGCAGGAAACATCATTTAGGAAAGCTCTAGAATTCATCACATCTTGGTAACTGTCTAAGTTTAGCCTGTACCCAGGGCTAAACTGTAGCTGTTGTTCTACCACTCAATGACACTTCCCCAGCTCAGAAAGGGAATCAGGGGAAAAAAGGGAGAAGCCCCATGGGTTAGAGTATAGACAGATTTAACAAAATAATAAAACAAATACAGACACCAACATAAAGTATACAAGGTTCTACTGAGCCTCATCCTTAGGAATAGCAACAGGAACAGAAAGCCAAGAGGGAGGAGTCCCAGGAAGAGAAACCATGCCCTCAGTAAACTCCCTCCTTTTATAATGAGCATGATTAAGTGGTGTGGGATACACCTGTGAGTCAGCTTGGGTCAACTGCCCTGACTGAAACTCCCGCTGACTCAGGGCTACTCATGGCCTGCCTGCCATGGCTGGCCTATGGTTTGGTTCCTGGGAAACCAGGACAGTAGCTTAGGAAATAATTATTTTTGGAACTCTTACAATATTATCACTACCTTAAAGCTGAGGCCTTGGGTATCTTTAGGAAAGTATCTTCCAGTGGGATTCACTTTTGTAAACATCTCCAGTACAGGTGCCCACAGAATAGTTTCCTACATCTAGCTAGTTTCTTCATGGAGAGATACAGGCTGTGTGAGAGCATGATTCATTTGGCCAGCTCCATTGTCTGTCTCAGGAAGATTGAAGCCATGTTCTGAAAGTGCCTTTCCCCCTTTAAGTTGATATTATGGGGTGAAGAATGCTAGTTCAGGGATAGATATTGAACAGCAGTGAAATTGTACCCTACCCTGACTTTCTAAACCAGCCTTCAAGACTAGCATGGCTGTATGGATTTCCTACACATCTTCTCGGGCAAGGCATTACAAGGAATGAGTGTCTCGCTTTTCTGACCTTCAACACATGTTATAAAGGCTCTCTCTTTGCCTTGGCTTTCCTTGAAAATAATGTGGAGTGAAGAAGGTGTGAGTTTTTGTGGGACAGAGAGAATTCCTTTTTTCAAAGTCAGCGTTGGATCCATGTAGATATTTTCACTAAAAAGTGTGCTTTTAAAGATCTACAGGTCTCACTTGGAGAGTTTAGTGGGTGATCCATACATTACTGCTCTAAAAGTCATAGCTTGATTTTGCAGTCCTTGATGACATGAGTCGTCCTACACAGCATGAAGAGGCAAAACCCTGGCACTTCACCCATTTTTATCAGCCAAAGGGTTGGTTGTATGTATGGCTAGGAGCCATTCAGTGTGACTTAGGGCTGTGAAATCACCTCCCAGAGAAGTCAGGGAGAAGCCTTTTTCTAGTCTAAAGAACTTTCCTTAGACCAGGTAGGAAAGCAGCAGGGGTAGAAACTCCTGAGCCCACCCGCAATCACATTTCCTTGTCCAAGAACATCAGATTTTTGGGATATAGGCTGAAAAATAAAAACATCCTATAAGGAGACTGTTTAATAAGTTGGGGCAGCCAAGTATGTGAAAACTCCTGTGATCTTCTCAAGCCTTGTTGGGATTGGCAGAGAGGTTTCCGAAGCACATGGAGGTGGTCAGACACTTGAAAAGGACTAAAGTGTCAAGTGCCAGGTGGAAAGAAAAAAATCCGTTAAATGTTATCACAGTATCTCTTCTTGGTGAGGTAAATTTCCATGCACTTGTGACTTACTGTATGGCAACTTCATATGCTGATTCAGGCTATAAACTGCCTGTCTTTATTCAGTGTATGTATGATCTTCCTCAAACACTGCCTGCTTCAGGATTTTGTGCAATGCGATGTGAACTCATTCCATGCACCACACCCCATTAATATATGATCTCAGCATCATTTAAATCAGTGCATTGTGGCATCTCATTCCTGAAAAAATTGTGTGGCAGATAAGATCTTTCCTGTGCCTGCATTGCTGTGATTTTTCTACCTGTCTAGAGGCTTCCAGAAATAAATGTGTAGAAGGAAGCTTCTCTACAGCATTTGTGGCTTTTTAAAAATAACCACAGGCTCTCTGAAACTGATGTTGTCTTAGATGAGCTGAGCTAAGCAGTGCAGTGTTCAGCACAGCTGTGTTAGTACAGGATTAACCTCATTAATGAGGTAACAGATTCCTCTTCACCTAAGAGTCTCCATGCCCTGCACATCAAAGGCTCCTGTAACTCTGGGTCAACACTGGCACTGCCAGATAGTTGTGCTCTAAAAGCCCAAGTCCCAGTACAAGTACTACAGAAAAATCTTTGTGACTTGATCTTACAGTGCTTTTTTTTTTTTCTGAATGATCTACCTTAGCTCAACCAAGATTTAACTTAGGGAAGTCCTGTGGTCAGTGTACATGAGGAAAATAGCCTCTAATGACTACAGTTTAGAATTAATGGACCTATGAATGTTTGTGAGGTTGTCTAGTAAGTTGGAGTGGTTTTGGTACTGGTGCTGGTGTAGACACACAAGCTGTTCCCTCGTTTTACTGCAGTCTATATTAGAATGCAGCTCTACTGGCAAGAACATTGTTCAGAATACAATTTTAAAATTATAATTAAAGTGCTAAGAGTAAGTGATGATGCTTATGAAAATACAACTACAGTAAGTAACGAATCAAGGAATTCAAGAAGCTGTGAAAGTTACTGTCCTTAATGTATATATTAACTATATACAGTGTTCCTAGTTTCATAATCTTGAGATCTATGCTAACATTTCTCATGCCTTTCTTTTCCAAAGATGAGGCCATCTTACTGGAAGGATTGTGAGTAATATAGTTCATCAGGTTTTGAACATATACAGAAATTGTACAAATCCAACAGTGACTTGATAGCATTCAAATTACTTCACGTGCCACACTGCATTATGTTTTATCATCTGGTTTCTCTGGTTCAGAGAAGAGCTTAAGAGCACAGCATATCTCTCTCAAGATACTTGCACTGTCAGGATGATGCATAAACTGATCCTGCTCATAGAAGATAAAACCAGCTCTGTGGATCACAGTAAAATTCACAGGCTCAAATGCCATTCTGGTATTCAGAGGCACCACTGCTGGAGATCCGACCTTACCATGGAAGCCAATGTTTACTGTATTCAAAGGGGAAAGCCCGTGCTGTCTAAGGCTTAAGACATCTGGCTTGTTGTTGTAAACCTTAAAATTCCAGAGAGTAAAAGCCATTTTCAGGTACTCAATCACAAATCAGATTTGAGGTTATCAGTGTGTACATGTAAGGTTTAGGATTCCTTTTAATCTATGTAAACAGTGTGCTCAAGAGCTGCATGTATTTGTGTAGAGATCAAAGAGGTGGCAAAGTCTATGGAGAATAAGCAGCAAGAAAAATCATAGGGATGGTAAATGATCAGTTGTGAGAAGGAAAACTTGAAAAACTTGATTCTAGATATGGCAAATAGGTTGCACTCAGACGTGGCTCTGACATGTGTGCACTGAGCCGGCATGTCACCCACTGCTTGCAGCTTCTCATTACTGAGTAACACTGCATTAGGTCCTGGGGATGCAAAGCAGCTCGGCCTCCAGCTTTCTCTTACCAGCAGCTTCCTGCCTTTCCACCAGCTGCTGCCTGCACCTGGAGCGGCACCATGCAGAGACACGATGCAGTGCCTCATGCCAGGGCTGGGCTCCTCTTTGCCATTGGATTTAGCCTCCTGTCCAGTGAGCATGACCAGCTGTATGGTCTCTTCCCAGACCTTCCACTCTTGCTGCTGTTCCGTCTTTCATGCTGTCTCACATTTTGAACCTGATCAAATGTATGCTGAAGCCAGCGAGGAATTTCCTCTGGCCCTTGATTCCCTTTCTCTGGTGGCTTTGGGCTAGCTCTGCTGTGGCCTGAGCATTTGCAGCAAAGCATCCAGGAACCTCCATGTCCACAGAGACCAGTAGATTCCCCAGCTGCCCACCTGCTGGCACATTACTGGGAAATCAATGCAGCAGCACCTGGCTTAGCCCTATATAGTGTATGGGGCAAGGATCAGGTCCAATGGGACCAGCCCCGTCCATCTCCACTCAGGCTGTCCACTCACCGGCTCCGTGAGAAGTGTCAAGGTGGGGGAATAAACAACCTGACTGAAGAACAAGAAGTGTTGGTTAAGGACTGCTGCTCCCCTTAAACTGAGCCTGTCCTTGCAGCTGCTAGAGTCAATGTAGAAAGACTCCTTGCTTTTCCATGGTCATTTGTGTCCCTTCTTCATGCCACACTGGCTGCTAGATTATCTCCTTCATAGCAGCTCTCACAGAAAGCTGAGGGTAGCAGGACAGTTTGATGAAAAGCTGCTGAAATGTACATTTTAATGAGAAAATGAAGTGTTTTCCATTGCGGTATGATTACGTTTTTTTCTCAAATTCAGCAAAAAAAGAGGAAACAAAAAGAGGAACATGTGTTCATTTGTTGTAACTGGAGTTTGTGAAACGAGGTCTTCTTGAGAAAGCTACCAAACACTCATTTCAAAGAATACGGACGTTTTGGCATCCAAATATTGTAGCATGTCCAGAATATAATTAGCTCCTGAAGTGGTTTTAACTTGTAAATATGTCTTTAGATCATAAACTGGTCCAGTAGCTATGCTGAGCTTTAAAGCTGACTCTTGGAAAAACAAGGCTTGGAAGGAGAACTCAAGCCACAATAGACATACACTAGGACCCAAGAGAATTTTTTTCATGCATATGGTTCATCTATTTACATATTTTACTGTAACCTTTTCAAAACCCTTGTGCCTCAGGCAGTGGATGAGATTACTATTAGAACAATATAGGTAATTGTGGATGGTTTAAGCTGTTTAGCCGCCAGTATATATTTCATTCACAATTTAGGTTTTAATTTTCACCAGGCAAGTGAGAAAGAATGAGAAACATCTGCATCTGCATAGTAACTGTCAGAGTACCTTAGATGCATCACTGAAATTAAATCTCACAACAGGCCTGCAAGTGAGGTTGGAGAACATGTTCTCTGTTGGATAAACTAAGGTAGAAAGAGGTGGAATGGTTTCCTACAAATTGGCTCTGTGGCAAAATTTAAAAGAAGAACCAAAAAGACACAAAGGATATTCCTGCTTCTCTCTTCTCACTTCTCAAATATACTCTCCAGGCATGGGAGAACTGACTCAGATAAAACAAGAGCTGATCCAGACCATTGCCCAAAATCTAAGTAGTTAAAGTCTGTATAGTGCTTTCAAACTATACAGTATACTATAAGTGCTAAGTATTATTATTACTTTGAATCAAACAAAACCCAAACCTGCTCGAGCGGTTCAAAAATATTTGCTTAACTTTTATGTATTTATTTTAAATTCTGGCTTGAATCTGTGCTTCCTGTTGTCTCCTGGGACTGAAAGTGCAGATACTCCAATGCCACAAGGTGGCTGTGCTAGCAGTATTTCTGACTTGGCTGGGGACAAGCAGCTCTGGAAATCTCACAAGAAAGCCTTCTGCGTGACTCTCCACAGAGAGCTTAATCCACCTGAAAAGTGGTGGATGAGAGGCGTTCGCTGCAGGAAAAGCCCCCGCTGAAGTCAGAGCACACTGCTGAGGGGCAGCCAGGATGGTATTATACTTTTCCAGCAGGAGCTGAAATTTTGGAGGTAGCTCTTTCCAGACCAGGGAGATGAGCACTGGAGTTTTCAAAAGAGTTTTGATGACTCAGGGACACAGTTACCTTTGATTGCTTCCTTCAGTTAGGGGTTTTAAGACTTGTGGAAGCTGTGATTGATGACTCCCAGCCAGCCAGCATACATCTTGGAGAAGGGGTGGGAAGAGTATCATCTGCACGAGACAACCTCTCCTGAAATTAGTCAAATCATCACAAAGTCTATCTGTTTTCCTCATTTGATAGCAGTCTGCTTGGTTCACCTCTGAGATTTGCATCGCCGTTTGAAGTTGGATTGAGTCTATTAACCTCTTAACTGCTTTTGGCCCTACCTGGCAGCACTGCAAGCTACACTGATTTCGGTGGAATGCCAGTAAAATGTTGGCAAAGGAACAGATGCTGTTGGGACCCAACTGAGAAGTGGTTAGCCGCATGTATGTTGTTCAGCGTAGCAGCCTGAAAGCTCATATTGTGAGAAACACTTTTCACCAAGTGTAAAGTCTGACACATATTTCAAAGGAAAGCTTTTAATTACAGTTGGCAGGTCTGCCCCCATGGCTGAGAAGTGACTTAATTTTTGACCCCAGCAGCAGAAGAGTCTGTAAATCAGGCTGCCATTGCAGTACTAATTCAAGTAAAGAGCTGCAGCTTTATTGCCTGCACAGGACTCCTGTGTGGGCTGAGTGTGACTCACCAAAATAACTGTTGGGCTACGGACTATAAGTGTCTTGAAACAATTGACCTCGTGCCTCAGTTTCCTCATTTGCAGAATAGGAGAAATATTACGTCCATTCTTATGAAGTACTGCTGGATCTAGGGGTGAAAACCCCTACCCTAGCTATTATTCATTACAGTGTATTCTGAAGATGGGGGCCATAGACATGTCCTAACTGTAAAGCTGGGGGCAGATTTGCATTTAGACTGTCTCTGAGTTCAGAACTGTTTCAACTCTAGGTTTTAGTTCAGCCCAGTAATGTTGCAACCAGGATTCTGGGTCTGGGTTACCCAAAAGATGGGAAGTTTGGAGAAGATTTCACTAAAAGAAGATGAAAGTAAGCTATTGGAAATTCAGCTTTTTTTTTTTCTTCCTTCTTTTTGGGGGTTTTGCTTTCTATCTCTATCGTGTCATCTTTTTCTCCAATAAAAATAGAAGAATGAATGCTGAAAAACTTAACTGATGAAGCAAGAAAACATTTAATTAGTGGAAAAAACTAAGAAGAAATAACTTCTGAGAAAACTGCAGGTGCCAGCACCTTTGGACGTAAGCACTTTTTAAAGGTGTCCAGCTCAGCAAGCCAGAAAGTTCAGAGATTTTAGACAAGCCATTCACAGACTGATGGACAGCTTGCTAAAACTAGGTTATGGTATGCAAGGGGTCTAGGAGCCCAACCTACCCTGGAGCCTCCACCAAGGAGGGCCTTGTCCGAACCCAAGGAACTTTATGTCTTGAATCTGTGACCGTGCTTGGTGTTTTGTGGAAAAACAGAGGTAAGGACCGACATTCTCTGCCTGCCATAGCAGTTGTCACACTTTAGGCAGCCCAGCTAGTCCAGCCCTTTCCTGATCACAACCTGCTGCAGGGAAGCCTCCCAGAAGTGTGGGTGCTCCTGGCTGAGGGATGGACTGAATCTGGAGTCCCCAGGGCCTGCTGCCTGCAGAGCTGTGACTGGTACCTTATGGCCACAAGTACTGATTTCCATGTGATAGTACTAAAAGTAATGAATTAGGAAGGGCTGGAGGGAGTTTTCGTTTCTCCAACTTTTCTTCCTTCTCTTTTCCAAACCTGCCTGTCATCCTGTCTTCAGAGATCAGGACTTCAAGGAGCATTGTCCATTTGTGCTCTGTCTTGGCTTGTAATTCATATGCAATGGGGACAAGCAGACATCCAACCCCTTCTCTCACCCTCCCACAAATCATTTACTTTAGAGGACAGGAGGGATGTAACATGGTAAATGCAGCGAGAGAGAACTGGCAAGAAATAAAAACTGGCTGACAGAGAAGGGGAAGAAAAATTCCTCCTAGTGGTCATTGCAGTTGGCTGATATGGTTTCATTATTATCTCAGGAAGGAAGTAGCAATGCACAGAACAAGACAAACTGTCCAGCTGTAACACCTGGACACCACAGTCATTTTCACCAGCAATTAGATGAGAAAAGTGAGCTTTTAAGCCACTGCCAAGTATCTTCCAAACCACTGTTCCTCCAAGACGAAAAGACTGGCTTTGCAAGAAGCCTGCTGGATGATTTTGCACTCTGGGAGTGGTGAAGGTATCCTTCTGTGTACTGTACTATGCATATACGTATGTTCATCAGACACAGGTTTCCATAAATAACTCCCTGTCAGCATTCCATTTAAAATGATGAATTTGCACAAGCAACACCTTAGCTCACAACTGTGCAGAGCAGTGTCTAGCTTACACACGCTCGCTGCAGCTAGGTGCTCAGAGCGAGGCAGATTATAGCACGTATCTACTCTGAGGCTGGTTTGTTTCTTTTGGCTTTTTCCAGAACCACCACGCCATCTAGGCACCGTCTAGTCCTGATGGATTTTAAAAGGTGCCAGTAAGGACCTGGGTAGACAGTGATTTGGCTGTTAATGGTAAAGAGGTGCCTAAACCTACAGATAGTTTTAAAATCCATAGTCTGCACAGATCTTTGGTGGTGGGGCTCTGAGCTGCCAGCAGGCATCACCGGGAGCCCTTTGGGGCAGAAACCTTGCTTTTCTTCCCCTTTGTGTGTGGTGCTTCTCAATGACTAGGCCCAATTAAATGGTCTCTCAGCATAAACCAGAGAGCGTTCCTACTTACTGCTTGCAAGAATACTATAGGCAGGAGCTAGAGGACACTATCATAAATATTTGTGAGAGATGCTGCATGGTGACAGTACCTGAGAAAGTGTGAACATAATTTTTTAAATAAAAATTTGTGAGAAAGAAAAAATCTTTTCAGTTAGGAGAGTCCAACTCTGCATAGTCCAGTTTTATTACCATAATCACACTTTCATTGAGTTAATTCCATGGTTTCCAAATGTGCTAATACCCAAATATATGATCTAAGCCAAATCTAACCATTTATACCTTGTTGTAATAACTGACACCCAAAAAAATCCCTGTTGAAAGATTCCAGTAAAAAATTCCAGCAAAACAAGAAATAAAGGTCAGTGTGGACAACACTCTTTTAAATCACTGCACCAATTATTACTGTTGTGATGTACACTTTAGATGAGGTGTGGGTACTGAAAACAAACCAGAGTTCCTTGAATAGCTGTACAGCATTTAAATGATTTAAGAGAGAAGCTACATTTAATAACCTATTTATTATAACAAATCCAGTATGACTTAATTCTAAAAAGTTGGGTGGGTGTAATTCTCCTCTAGCTGAGTAGTCTGAAGTTTATATGAGAAGCTGAGTTCTTTGGGTTTGAGCTTTCATCATTCCACAAGCAATTGTAGCTATGCACTGACACCACTAGGACAATAACAATGATTTAACATGATAGTAATAGCAATATAGTCAAAGCTTTGTCAGAATTTCCATTTTAAACTCTGTTTATTTAGAAATAATATTTCAACCAGTTAAAACTGCATCAAGCACAAACTTGGCATTTGTGGTCAGCCTGGATGCCTGGATGTAATTACTTTCCTTTATACAAAAAAAAAACAACCCAACAACAAAAAAGTTACTTGATTTTTTTCATTATTTTCAAAAGCATTTTCTTCTCTGTTGTTGTTGCTGCCATTGTCCAGATGAAAGAAGTTTAATCTTAAACAACATGGTTTTGCAACCACGCTGTCCATAAAAAAAAAACCAAATTGCTCTTGGCATGAAAAACAGATGAGCAATTTAGGCCTGCATGAATCTGATCCTGTGGTCTGAAGATCAATGGAAGCTTTGTTATCCATGCCACCAGATGCAAGAGCAGCCCTGTGCTGTGGGAGCTGCAGGACCTAAGCTCCCAGTACACATTCTGATCCACGCATTACTCCCAGGGGCTGGGGCTGGGAGCACCATTCACAAAACTGCCAGCTGGAAAGGAGGAGGAACTCCCCAGCACTGGGTAATGATTTTGCCGGCACATCAGTACCACATCCCTCAACTCAACATGCCACAGATTCGGGCATGAAAAGGATTCCTACTGCTCTTTCTGTCCCTGTTAATGAAAAGATAACTCCAAACACAATATGCAAGCTTGGAGGTGGCTTGGCTGTGGGGTCCAGCTCATGGCATTGCTCATAAGGGGATAAATTCTAATTCTGAATTGGAATTTGCTGAATTTTTGAAAACATTCAGAATTGGCCTAACCTTTCAAGCATATATCTATGATACCTTCCCAGACAGGAAGAAGAACAAAGTCTTACATCAAAATGAAGCCAAGACTGAGAACATGTACCCATATTCAAAAGATAAAAAGCCCAACATGGTCATATAATTACCCTATCTCAAACATTACAAACCCCAGTTAAGGCCACACTCACAACAAATCCAAATGTGTTAATGGAAAAAAAGAAGGGCCAAATCACCCAGGCAACATTAATCCTCTGCTGAAATTAAGTCAGACTGCTATTCAGAATTTATGACCTCAAATGAGAATTAATTGATTTTTAAAAGCCTCATTGTTTTTTAAATTACCCCCCTTTTCCTTTTTCCCTTTCTGTGTGTCTTCAGGGGAGAATTAAGACTCTTCAGGTGCCTCGAAAGTATTTACTGCCTCTGAAGTATAACTTTAACCTTGATTTACCAGGGCTTAAAAAGTCAGTTTGGAGATGATTGCAACAATTGTGTAAGGAAATGTACAAACTTCAAGCTCAGACGACTCATTTTAATGCTTGATTTGTGGTTTAGCAGCAGTGTATTAAAATGTTGATGCTTCCAAATACAACTGAAATATTTTTTTTTTTCACAGGGCTGTTTAATATATAACAAAATGTCATAGAAACGAGTGGGAAGCTTGCCTCATTGATTTTAACGTGAATTTTTTTTCCCAAGAAGAATTTGCTGCTTCCATATTTTCCTAGTTGTGCAAAAACAATTTGCATGGAAAATAGGTTTGACATACTTGGGCTTTTGATGCTGCAGAGAGTGAAAAACATATTTTGGGACAGCCCTTCTTGCGGGCCTTTGAAAAGTCAGCATGCCCTTTGCTGTAATGACCACGATGTTTGCAGAGCCAACAGCATTTGTGAAAGCAGGCAAGCTCTTCAGATACCATCGTGGGACGTAGAGCAGGAGTCACATTTTCAGGAGGAACTAACCCTGCCTCTTTCTCGCACAGCTGGTTAGGCCAGAGCATCAGGACCGTGGCTGGGAGGAGCTGGGCATGGGTAAGGAGAGCCGAAACACATTTCTGTCCCTCCCCAGCCCGTGTTTGACCATACATGTCAGATGTGCAGCCAGGTGGGTCCTGTCGTTTCAGACCAGCCCGGTGCATGCCTGTTCCCACAGTGTTCTCAGACTTGGGTTTGGGGGTGAAATACTGACAGAAACTGCTGAAAACTTTTCAGGGCTTTCAAAGCCAAATTTTCATAGGAAGAGAACAAAATTCTTCATCAGCATGACATTGCACAATATTGTGTAACACTCTTTGGAAATAATCTTCCTCTTGGCCCTGAATGATGTGGTTGCTGATGTGTTTGGTGATAATCACATCTTTCTGTGGACAGCTCTGGCAATAGCCACACTGCTGCATCTTCTAACCAGCACTTCAGGACCTATCCTGTTGATTTCTGTGGACTTATTGCTACTGTCACCTCTCTTTCCCCTCCTCCCTCCCCAGACAGAAACACAGCCATGACTCTGTCCTGCACCAACAACACATCTATGGCTTTTCTGGTGTCAACTGGCAGCAGTTTCCTCCTCAATTTGTACATGCTCATTCTTTAGTTGAGTAAGGACCTCAGGCAAACACCAAAGCCTGGTGTAAGCAGCCTTCCTTGGACACCAGCCAGCTTGGACTCCTCATCACCACGCTGGCATCACCCCTCACCAACTGCTTGAGTTGAGCAGGAGCCCCAGGGTTGCTCCTGCCCGTTGCAGCCCCAATCCAGGCATGTGCCCATGCGCACTCAGGACATCAGCATGATCCCCTCCATCAGCTTCAAGGACAAACCCACCAAGCGGAGTGAAGCTCCTGCCTGTGGAGCTCTGCTTCCCATCCGCCGGCGCAGCTGACAGCACCACTCCCAATTTCCAAGGGGCTGTGCTTTTAAGCAAGTCTTCCTTTCATTGTAACATCTTTTACTTAATTTAAAACTTAGGAAATGCTGCTGGTGTGGTAGATGGTGGACAGAAGCAGAAAAGATGGGCAGAACTTCATAACCTTTGGATTTCTTTCAGATTTGCAAGTTGATGAAAAACCCAGGGGAGCTTTTCCAATACTGTTTTCATACTCTGTGTAGCTGGAAAAGTGAAATTCTTCTGAATGAGCAAGACGAGGAAAATACTTAGCTCTGACGATGCTGGGAAAACTCTGGGGTTATTTTTGTCCGCACATATAATTTCTGGCCAGAATAAAAACAGAAAAAATTGCCTCAAGTGTTCTGAGTATGTGAGTTTCTTATCTTCTACTAGAAAACATAAGCTCTGGCAGGAGAAAGCAGACTTTCTTCATTAGGTGCCAGAATATTTAGCATAGGTTCCTCAATATTGGAAAAAGTAGTCAGAAGAAAAACAAGAAAAGTCATTATCTGTTTTTTTTCCCTTTTAATAACCTTTTCAGTAGCACAATGCATTCAAAGCTAGGCACATTCTCTTCAGTGCAATATGGTCTCAAGACATGATTTAGATGGAAAATTTAAGTAAGATTAATGCAATTTATTATCCGCCAGGATATCCCTACAAACCACACTGCTTGGCTGAATTTTTGATTCTCAATATAATATTTCAGATGAGATTTCCAGACGGGTGTCTTATTCCTCTATTAGTTTAGTGAGGGTGATATAGAGTTTGTAAAACAGGAGAGGTTAAGCTAGTTTTAACACTTGATTAATCATTTAAATTACTTTGTTACTGTTTGAATCCATTGACTTTTGTTTACCAAGCAACTCCCTAAAACCCAAAGCCAACAAAAACGGCAGGCAGCTTTCCAAGTTGTTAATTTATTCAATGAGTTCTTCAAAGGAGTTCTAAAAGGGGAAAAAAGGAGCAAATTTATAGTTGCATTGAAAGGGTAGAGCAATTCTTGTTCATTGCTTGCTAAAAATGTCTAGGTTTTTATGACTCAGAAAAAAAGCCAATATTCAAATATGCTGGCCAACTCCTGGAGACATATTTTTTAAGCAAATCAAACAAGTACTTAATAGAGCCTGACTGCGTGTTCATGCAAATACAGATTGAAATAAAATTAACTTGTGTGACAAGCCACACTTTTTTCTGCTTTTTATATGCCACTGTGAATTCATCTGAAGTAAGATTCTGTTCCCCCGAAGGAAAATGTGAGGACTTTCAGTGGGAGCAGGATCAGGCCTGTAGGAAGTCAAGAGCACAAGGACAAAGCTTTTTCAAAAGCAAGTATGAATGGGTGATTAAAAAGCCCCCTTCAGTTGCACAATGTACATGTGTACAGTTTGCAATTGTCCACTGGGGACAGGAAAAAAAAAAATCCCAAGCCTTAAATCATGAAAAAAAGGCTAGCTTTCTATTCTGCGTATTACAAAGTTCGAGTTTGGTAAATTGATTACAATTTCTTTACAGAGACCTATCAGGAATAAACCACTAAGTCTTAGACATAAATTTGAATTCCAGAGTCTCCAGCTAACCCAGCTCATAAATGAATTCCTAAATGCTGACTGTGCCAGAAGACCCAGCACTGCAAAACCACTTGGCAGAAGCCATTAGTTTCAATGAGATGAACTGCTCTATTTAGCTCTCATTCAAAACTTTACAGAAATGCCAGATTTCCATAAACACAGGTTTCCTTGAATTTTCAGGGCTTTGATTAACTGGTAGATGAGGGTGTCTTACAAATATAGATTTGTATGCAGAGTTCAGCTCAGAAAGCATGAGAGACTGGAAACAGACTATAGGCTTTTCTTTCTTTCTTACTTTTTCTCTTCCTGATCTAACAGAAAGCAGGAAAACTCCTTTAGAATATTTTGGAGCTGAGGCTTTAATAATTAATAATTATTCTGTGGTTTAACACTGTTGTAGATCATTTTCCTGTCATTTATATCATAGTGTGTTAAGCTTTTTATGACAGATTAATATCCTTCAGCTTTTATAGCATGGTTTTAAAGTCCTGAAGCGATGAAAGACTAAAAGAAAAAGAAAAAAAAACCACCTTATTTTTTTCTCTTTCAAAGAATCAATTTGTGGAATCTATTAAAGACAAAGGCTACCTCTTTTGTCAAGGGACAATATTTTTCAATTTTGCTATTTCTTCTCCTACTTACCTGCATTTTTTGTGACCCACCCCATCAGTCAATCATGTTGAGATCAGCAATGCTTTTTGATACATTTGAATATATTTCTAATGATCATGCTGGTTGGGTGAGGAGGAGTTTTTGAGGTTTTTTTTACATTCTAGGTTTTGCGCTAGGTTATGGACCAACGCCTTTCATGGTGTTGATGTAGCATCACTACAGATTAGAAGATCAAATGTCTGTCTCACTCTCTTCCCCTCTCTCATTTTTCCCTCCACCAGCAAATGTTCTTAAGAAACACATAACCTCTATACTACTATGGTGGTAATTATAAATCTATGAATAAATGGCATTGCTAGTGAGAGTGCAAGAACTGCACAGATAATAACATGCAACTATGGTTTATTAACCTTAAACCCTCTTAAATCAGTCATAGAACCATAGCAGCCAAGAAAACTATTGTGGTCAAACGCCATGAACTCTAGCTTGCCTTTAACACTAGGAATATTTCCCCTCTTCTCCAGCTTTGCTATAATATCTCTGTTCTCAACCAAAGCTTTTATAATAAAAATTATAGTTTATGTGCATGTTTTTTGGTTGGGCTCCGAGAGTCTGATTCAGCATTTTTTTTCCCTTTGCTTTTTTTTTTTTTTAAAAAAAAACCCCGTTGGCTGTGTGGGTGCTGAGCCACGGAGCCTGTGTGTGGCCCCGCGGCTTGGCGCCCACACAGTGGAGTCCTGCTACAGCTGGCAAAAACTGCTGGGATTTCATAGCTGTAAAGCACTACATTAGGCCTTTGGCATTACCCCACCCTTCCTGAGCACTGCCTTTGAATAAGCCCGTATCCTTTGGCCATCTATGGATTACGGTCTTTCCAGTGTATTCTGTTTGGCCAACGAATGAAAAAGGTTACTAAAGCCTGTACGTGCAGAAATAAACGTGGTCCAGCTTTTCATTGAGAACTCCCCTCATTTACCATTGGCTTTTCCTATGGGACTTGCTACCAAGAAGCTGAATTTGGGTATAAGTGATTGACGGGCATTGTTATGTTGGCAGAGGTGAATTCAGCCAGTGAGGAGAAGAATGCCACCGGAAAATGTAGCCAAAGCAAGCACAGTGAAATCAACGCAAATGCGAAGGCAAAACTAAAGAGCATTAAATTAACCAAACTATGCAGAAAATGTTAAGATGTTGAAAATCTAAAAGGAATTGAGCCCAGCCCTCAAACTTAGGTAACAATGAATGGTAGTGCTGAAGATGAGAGGATTTCAGGAACTCCAGAAATGAGATGAGCAGTTTGATCTCAAATAGGATGTTATGCCTGTAGAGCACTTAGAGTCACACACATATTGGGGTACAAAATCCATGTCTCAAATATTCCGACTTCAGGCTGGGATAAACACCTTATTGAGTATAAACTTCAATTTGCGTATTTAATCTATATGGTCCTGTTTACCAAAGAATAACTAAAGAAATAGCAAAAAACCCCTAAACCCAAACCTCAAAGATAATTTACTACTGTTGTACTATTTCTCCTTACAGAAAAATGTTACAGGAAGAAACCACTGAAACATAATTTAAGTCTGAAGAGCTGTGTTTCTTGAGTATCTGTAAATCTATGAACATCCTGCTGCTTTGACTGGTTTCTGTGAGCCCCAAAGCTTTGGCGAGAGGCCACACACAGTTCACAGACCATGTAGGAGAAACCTTGATCTCTCATTTGGCATGGCACAGAGGCCGTCTGTTCATTTGGGAATCAGTGTCTGAAATCCAGCAGGAAAGCCTTGTCTTTCATAAGAGAAATGGACCATCTTTTCTTCTAAAACACAGTCAAAACAAGTGTCCTGCTTCTATGGACTCATTGAAAGGGCTTTAAACTAGGTTTGAAGGGGGAAGGGGATAAAATTGGGCCTGCTAGAGTTGAACCCAAAGGTCACAGTTGGTAAGGAAGTTGTCAGCCTGGCTCAAGTGCTTCTACACTAATGCACGCAGCATGGGCAATAAACAGGAGGAGCTGGAAGCCATTGTACAGCGCGACACCTATGATGTAGTTGCCATCATGGAAACATGGTGGGATGACTCTCATGAGTGGAGTGCTACAATGGATGGCTATAAGCTCTACAGGAGGAATAGGCAAGGTAGGAAGGGTGGTGGGATGGTGCTCTATATTAGGGAGTGTTTTGACTGTAGGGAGATTGATAAGCGTGATGAGCCAGTAGAATGTTTATGGGTTAAGTAGAGGAAGGCGAACGAGGCGGATATCCTGCTGGGAGCCTACTACAGGCCACCTGACCAGGATGAAGAGGTTGATAAACTGTTCTGTAAACAACTGGCAGAAGCTGCAAAGTCGCAAGCCCTTGTTCTTGTGGGGGACTTCAACTTACCAGACATCTGCTGGAAATATAACACAGCAGAGAGAAAACAATCCAAGAAGTTCTTAGAGTGCATGGAAGATAACTTCCTGACTCATCTGGTAAGTGAGCCCACCAGGGAAGGTGCCTTGTTAGACGTGTTGTTAAGGAACAGGGAAGGACTGGTAGGCGATGTGGTTGTCAGAGGCCGTCTTGGGCTGAGTGATCATGAAATGATCCAGTTCTTGATCCTCAGCCCAGTTAGGAGGGGGGGCAGCAAAACTCTCACCATGGACTTCCGAAGGGCAGACCTCAACCTGTTTAGAACACTGGTTGAGAAAGTCCCTTGGGGAACAGTCCTAGAAGGCAAATGGGTTCAGGAAGGATGGACTTTTTTCAAGAAGAAACTCTTAGAGACACAGGAGCAGGCTGTCCTCAAGTATCATAAGACAAACTAGCAGGGAAAGCGACCAGCCTGACTGAACAGGGAACTTCTGCTGGGACTTAGGAGAAAGAATAGAGTCTACCACCTTTGGAAGAAGGGGCAGGCTACTCAGGGAGAGTATAGGGATTTAGTTAGGTCATGTAGGAAGAACATTAGGGGGGCAAAAGCCCAGCTTGTACTCAGCCTGGCCACTGCCGCAAAAGATAATAAGAAGAGTTTTTACAAAGATATTAATAAAAAAAAGAGGCAGGGAGAATCTCCATCCTTTATTGGATGTGAGGGGGAACATTGTTACCAAGAATGAGGAAAAAGGTGAGGTACTTAACGCCTTCTTTGCCTTGGTCTTTAACGGCCAGACCAGTTATCCTCATGGTATTCAGTCCCCTGAGCTGGAAGATTGGGATGGAGATCAGAATAAAACCCTCGTAATCCAGGAAATAGTAGTGAAGGACCTGCTGAGTCAATTAGACACCCATAAGTCTATGGGGCCGGATGAGATCCACTCAAGAGTTGCTGAAGGAGCTGGCAGGGGAACTTGCCAAGCCACTCTCCATCATCTATCAGCAGTCCTGGTTATTGGGTGAGGTCCTGGACGACTGGAAACTTGCCAAAGTGATGCCCATCTACAAGAAGGGCAGGAAGGAGGATCCAGGGAATGACAGGCCTGTCAGCCTGAGCTCGGTACCGAGGAAGGTTATGGAACGGTTCATGTTGGGGGAGATCATGCACCAAGTGCAGGACAACAGGGGGATCAGGTCCACCCAGCATGGGTTCACAAAGGGCAAGTCCTGTTTAACCAGCCTGATCTCCTTCTATGATCAGGTGACCCGCCTAGTGGATGATGGAAAAGCGGTGGATGTTGTCTACCTGGACTTCAGCAAGGCATTTGACACTGTGTCCCACAGCATTCTGCTGGAGAAGCTGGCGGCTCATGGTCTAGACAGGTGGACTCTTCACTGGGTTAAAAACTGGCTGGATGGCCGAGCCCAGAGAGTTGTGGTGAATGGAGTTAAATCCAGATGGAGACCGGTCACAAGCGGTGTCCCTCAGGGCTCAGTCTTGGGGCCAGTCTTGTTTAATGTCTTTATTGATGACCTGGATGAGGGGATTGAATGCACCCTCAGTAAATTTGCAGATGACACGAAACTGAGGCTGGTGAGAGGTCTGGAAAACAGGCCTTATGGAGACCAGCTGAAGGAAATGGGGTTGTTTAATCTGGAGAAGAGAAGACTGAGAGGAGACCTCATTGCCCTCTACAACTACCTAAAAGGAGGTTGTAGTGAGGCTGGTGTTGGTCTCTTCTCCTAAATTACTAATGATAGGACGAGAGGAAATGGCCTCAAGTTGTTTCAGGGGAAGCTTAGGTTGGATGTTAGGAAGAAGTTCTTTACTGAGAGGGTGGTTAGACATTGGAACAGGCTGCCCAGGGAGGTGGTGGAGTCACCGTCCCTGGGGGTGTTCAAAAAAAAGGGTTGATGAGGCACTTGAGGCCATGGTCTAATGGTTAGGAATAGGATGGGATAAAGGTTGGACTTGATGACCCTGGAGGTCCCTTCCAACCATAATTGTTCTATGATTCTATAGCCAGTGGGCTGGTGTGTAAAGCACTCAAATGGACTATGGGACCTCCAACTGAATGCTTTCCTCCCCTGGATAGGACACAAACCTATGCCTCCTATAGCCCTCAAGAGCAACCTCAACAAAGATGCTGAGATTTGTGGTAAGAGGGAGAGCATTGGGAGTTCAAGAGTTAGGCAGACCTAGGGCCCAAAGAGCTAGGGTATGTAAGGGGAAAGTCTAATGCCTGCTCTGAGAGCTTGTTACATGTTTTTGAGTGGCTGTTTCACACTACAGGTGTGCTTGTGAGCATTATCAATCATTATCAGCATTATCAATGGCCAACTTACTCTCTGCATTGTGGAAGCAATGAGTCTTGAGAGGGTCTTTTGAGGAATTTGAGAAAAAGAGTAAGTTGTGCTCTCCACTGAGCAGAAATGTGTGGGATATAGTCATCACACTATATAACATATGATCTATACCTTCCATAAGTAGCATAGATACTGCAGATACAGGGTAGCTTTGCTTTTCTCGACAAGGGTTTTGAGTTTCCCCAGGGTTAGGATGATTATGTGAGGCTTGTACAGTGTGGAAGGAGTGGAGAATAAGAGAAAGGCAGAATCAGCAACACATAATGTCAAATGAGCCCTTAATTCACTTTGCCCTTGTCTTAAATCTCATGCTGTCAGTGAGGGGCACCAAAGTCTCTGCAGTGCTCAGCACTATGCAGCATCAGAAAAGATGGCAGAAAAATGACCTGACCAAGCAACACGATATCATCCTGCCTGGTTTACATACCAAGCCTTATCAGTCACTTGTGGCTCCAGAAGAAAGTTTACTTAGGGTTTCTTATGTTTGTGAAGAGATGCTTGTCACAATAGGTTATTCCGACTCTGTAAGTGCACCTGACCTGGTTGTGTCACACAGGTTATGAGCAGGTGTGCAGGCACAGAGGCACACACACAGAGGTGCAAACCTATCAGTGGGGTATTTGTTTGAGATAGAGCCAATGGATCCAGCTCACTGTTGAAGTGAACAGCAGGGATGCTTTTGCATGTAAAGCACACTAAAAAAATCCTTCAGTAAAATTTGCACACAAATTGGTGCATTTAGAAAAGTTTCCTAAGGAAAAAAAAAAAAAATAGAAAAACATTATCAATTTTTCTTTCCTGTTTACATATGTGAGGAATTCTGCCAAGAATTTTTATTTCAGATAACGGATTCTAAGCCCCCATTAGCAATGTGGAGCAATTAGTGCCCTCTGTTCATATTTTTGCCAAGACAAAATGTGGAAAATGCTCAAACCACACCTGTTTCGGTTCTACAACACATACACTTCTGCTTGCCAGCTCTCTAGCTGATAAAATTAGTTAGGGGATTTCTGATCCTTTTTTTTTTTTCCTTTTCAAGGCAGTTACAGGACAGCAATAGCAAGGGTATGTGGTTAGCTCACAGGGATGTGAGAGGGAAAGCAGAAACACTTCAGGTCTCCAGCAGCAGTTACACAGAGGAAGATTTGGCTCTAATATCAAATGATTGCTAGTGCCAGTGTGCCATGGCTGTGCCACAGGCATTGGTGAGAGGATGTGAGGTTACACTGTTGAATGAAGCAGGTTTGCTCAGTTTGAGGTATTGCCTGATGGGGCTCAGCACAGCACTTGAGACTGTCCGTGTTGTAAAGTAGGACAGTGCCTACGTTCAGCCTGTACCTGGGACTAAACTGGAGCAGTTTTACCACCTGATGACGCTCCCCAGCTGAGGAGGGGAATCGGGGAAAAAAGGGAGAAGCTACACAGGTCAAAGTAGAATAACAAAAGTAATACAATCACCAACATAAAGTATACAAGGTTATACTCAACCTCATCCTTAGGACCAGCAGCAGAAGGACAAGACAGAGGACCTCCAGGAAGAGAAACTCTACCCTCACTGAATTCCCCCCTTTTATAATGAGCTTAATGTCAGTGGTATGGGATACACCTGTGAGTCAGCTTGGGACAGCTGCCTTGACTGAAACTCCCAGCTGACTCGGGGTACTCATGGCCTGCCTGCATGGCTGGCCCATGGGTCTGTGCCTGGGAAATCAGGACAGACAGAGTAGGAGAGTTTTTTTGAAAGGGTCTTAATCAGTTTAATGCTCAGTGGAAGAGACTGCAAGGCTGATCACAAACAATGGTATGTCATTCATATGCTCAAGGGAAGCTGATGCTTTTGGGTAGATAACTGCAATATTCATTTCAGTGCCCTCCTTTCTCCCTAGGAATGGAAATTTGAATTTAAAAATTACCCTGTTACTATACTCCCAGGCTTTTGTATCAGTTAAGTGGAGAATCACCCCATTAGTGCCCTGGACTGCTGCTCAATACCCATCGAACTAGCTGGCCACTGAGCTTTCATGCTCCTCGTGATCAAGTAATCTCCCTGGTCACAGATTTTAACAAACTCTGTGCTGTACAACATAACAATCAGGACTTGTTTTATCCTCCCCCTAAGCATTTTTATGAAATGTACACTCTGCTTAAAATTTAAGCTACAAAGCAAGATTTTTATATAGCTACTTTTTCAGTTAACTGTAATATTTTTGCCTTCTTTCCACAGATTTCCTGTTTCTAGCTTAAAATAAAATCTCACTAAAAATGCACTGAAATGCTTGATGTGAAAGCAGTATATTAACTAATGAATTAAATTTCACCTATGTTACATTGACATCATAGATAACAAAGCCAGTATTTCTGCTACAGAAATGAGGAATAAAAATAGTTTCAGATAAAGAAATAACTTTCTTGGGGAAAAATTTGTTTTTAATGTTTAAATTGGTGTTTTTGGTTTGCTACTCTATGTTTAGTGGAAAAAGTCAGCTCTCTTTCACTTTGGTTTATACTCGTATTATTCTCACCAGTTTTCATGACGATGGTGTGGTTTATCTTCTCCCATGGCAGGGATCTTTTACAATGTTAAAATAAAAACACAACGTGTCTCTTACTCTCCTCCTCAGAAAAAAAAAAAAAAAAAAGCTTTTAATTTTGTTTGCATTGTAATAAACAATAAAAATAATGAAATAAGCTCATGATTCACCAGTTTTGCAAAATTGTTAAACAGAGATCTGCTTAAAGGTTTTCCATCAAAGTATATGAAACTGAGAAGCCTGATTACTGTGAAACACTGGAGGAAAACTGGGGAGCATCAGTATAATGGCATTATAATGGCAAGGGAGATGTATTTTTGCAGAATGGTTTTCAAATACTGCTGGTGTTTGAACTTGAGAACTTCAGATTTAAGGAAGAACAGCTCTAAGAGTCAAACCCAAACCAATTTGCATTCTTTAATGTTTATTCCTCAAACTAGTAGGTCTTTAAGTATTTTCCTTCTTTTTTTTTTTTTAATCTGAGAAACTGAATCCCAGTGTCTCTTCAATGTCTCCTGAAAATATTTAATTTGGAAATATCCAAAGGAAAGTTTAATTGCCTAATGAGTTTGGAGCTGGGTGAGTGATATTGGTTGCAGATATTTAATAGTCTGTATACACATCTGGGTAGCGCTTCTTCCTGAAACGCAAAGATTTCTGCGGTCAGTCATTTCTCCTGGCTAATTGAAAGAGGAGTTTAGAGCACCTAGCCTCCCTGTCCATGGTCATTTGATGATGACTGCCTTTTTGGGCCCTGATGCTCAGCTGGCTTTTTACACCATTCAGTACCTCACATGCTGTATTATAGTGTGTAATTTTTGAAAGTCTGAATGTCATGTAGTCGCAGTAAAAAACCTTAAAATGTCTGTTACATTTATGCAGTCACTTTTATCAAGCAAGTTTATAATCTCACTAGAGGCTGAAATCAGATCTGTCCAAGGAGACTGATTGTTCATAAAACAATGTTGACCAGCATTATTTCTTTTCCAGTCCTTTACTTCTTCTTTGATTATATCTTGTGTCAGTTTTATTCCTGGTTCTGCAATTGGAAACCCACAATAACAGTGCTATGATGTTTCACAAATCTGCTCTTGGTCAGCTCTCCTGTTGAGTCAAACTGTGAGTGTTCAGCTTTTCTATCTTCCTTTCCCCCCCCTCCCTTTTTTTCCCCTCCCAAATAGGCAGAAAACATTTAAGTTATCCAAGTAATTAGGAGACTTGTTACAAAATGCGTGTAGAACCAAAGGACAGCCCTATGTCATGGCATCCATAGCTGAGTTATGGCAGCATAATTACCACCCACCCCTTGACAGGCTGTCTGTGCTTGATGTCTGTGCATTGCAACTGTGATAGGGCTTTCCTGAGGTTAGAGTTACACCACATGAGTAGGATGAGCTCTCAGCTCAAGCATCCACAGGTAGTCATAGTGCTTTGACTGAGGAGTGGCAACTTCTTATGGTGTTGCCATGGCATTGTGTTGAATCCCCAACAAAGGAGTCACTTATAAAAATGGAGCACAGGCTCCTAAGTGTCTTAGGTCCATTACAGAATCACAGAATCCTAGGGGTTGGAAGGGACCTCGAAAGATCATCTAGTCCAACCCCCCTGCCAGAGCAGGGTCACCTAGAATACATCACCCAGGAACGCATCCAGGCAGGTTTTGAATGTCTCCAGCGAAGGAGACTCCACAACCTCTCTGGGCAGCCTGTTCCAGTGCTCTGTCACTCTCACAGTAAAGAAGTTCTTCCTGATATTCACATGGAACCTCCTGTGCTCCAGTTTGCATCCATTGCCCCTTGTCCTATCATCAGTCATCACTGAAAAAACCTTGGCTCCATCATCCTGACACTCACCCTTTACATATTTGTAAACATGGATGAGGTCACCCCTCAGTCTCCTTTTCTCCAAGCTAAAGAGACCCAGCTCCCTCAGCCTTTCCTCATAAGGGAGATGTTCCACTCCCTTCATCATCTTTGTGGCTCTGCGCTGGACTCTTTCAAGCAGTTAAATTATTACATTAAATTAAAGCATTAAATTATATTCACTGTCTCTTTCAATGACCCAAACACACACACACATGCACACAGAGGCATATACCCTCATTTCCATTGACAACAGTCAGGCTGTATAGCATAAAGCTCTGTTAGCCTCCTGTACTCAACAGGTATGCCTATAGCCCAGCAAAGAACACACTACACTGCACAAACAGATGGTTTTCAGAGCTACACTGCATATGCACCATGTTTATCAGAACTGTGAAAATCGCACTGGCACTTTTTTTTCTTTCCTGTTTTCCTTCTTTCTGGGCTATCCATGCAAACAACATTTTGAAAAACACATAAAAAACTAATATTTCCTGGCAAAAGTGGGATTTTTTTTTTTCATTTGCTATTGGTTCAGGAATGCTTTTGCACTTAACACCTCCATGACCTTTTTTGTGACTATCTCATCTGGAAGGTCCATTCAGAGGTGGCTGGCTGGCGTGCCAAATGCAGGCTCCAAACCCTATCTTCCCCAGGTGCTAAATTACCTTTCCTGATAGGCTGAGCTAAATCTGGGAAGGTGTTTGGATTAGGCTTGAATGATACACTCACATCCCAGCCATTCCCTCTTCCAGACACCCAATAACCCTGTGAATATTCTGAACTGATAATGTCAGTCTTGAATGGGAGTTGGTCTGAGAAAGCACTTCTCACTGCATTTTTCCTGAGCAGAGATTAAATGTGGATGTTCTAGGGGAAAAATAAAGAGCAGAGAACCATGTGGAAAGTCAGGGCTGTAGACATGCTCACCCCACAGCTGCCAATGGTGTGCTTGTCTGCTAGGGTAGGATAACATATCAGCATTCACTTGAGCACACTCTTTGCTCTGGCACTTTATACGCAACTTGTTATGACTTCCAAGGGACACCTCACAGCCCAAGATGTGGCCATGCACACCAGGGTCCAGCAATACCCCAGCAGACCCTGCTTCTTGGAGAGGATGGGCTGGCAGCAGTTGTGGGCAGGGGGAGACAGGGAAGAGAAGACTTAGCCTGCTCTAGCAATGGGAGGAGGGTTGGAGAATGCTTTAGCTTTTCTATAATTGGTTAGAGGACTCAAGGTGGCTGATTTTGGAGAGGATGTTATTTGCCCATCCTTTTCTAAAGAGCATCACCCTATTAAGGGGGAATTCTGTTGCACTTGACAAGAAATTCCACAATGAAAATAAAAATTGCAGGGATCCCTAATTTTTGTAATCTCTGGTCTGTGGGTACATTAACCTGTCTGCACATAAACCATGTGTTTTGCCAATTACTAGGCCTAGTACAAAGGACACAGCCAGCAGCAGAAAAACAATCCAGTAAGTAGAGTCTATTGCACGTAAAGGAGTCAGTATATAGGGGATCGCTGGGGGTACAAACAAGTCAGATCACAAATAATAGATATCAACCCCAGCAACCCCAGGTACGACACAGCACGACCTGTAATAGATGGAACAAACAAAGATACAAGGTATCCCATAGAGAAAATGGGAGACAACCAAGACAATAGGGTGATTACATACGATAGAGGTAACCCCATGTTGCCTCCCCACAAAGCCCGCGTTTGTAAGCATCAGACCTGACTGGGATCCAGTTGCATGAGGAGCCAGGAGGTCCTTCCCCAACAGGAAACTCTGCAAAGTGCATCCACCTCACAAACAGACACTCTAACTCTTCCTGCAAGTGGTCCCAGCTTTTATGCCCAAAGCAGGACACCTGGCACTCATTTACCCAATGCAGGGCACCTGGGGCTTGTTTACCCAAGAGCTTTCCTTACAAGGCTGGCCACATCTTGGAGGAAAGCCAAAAGGCAAACTCATCCCCTCCTTTTAAAGGACCATGGGGCCCACCCATACATCAACCTTAATTCAGGGCTCAGGGTTCAGACCCCAGCACTTCACCATGACACAATACGTTGTGAGCATCATGATGTTCTCAGGCAAACTGTATCACAGGGATACAGAATCAGACACTGTGGATGAGAACCAAGGTCTTGTCAGCTCTGTCATAACGGCCAGTTACAGATCTAAGGGACAGTATCAGCACATGTAACACCACGTCTCACCTGGGCCTTCTCCCCACCACCAGTGACCCCAGATCAGAGCTCCTCTGAGCCCACTATGGTATCCTCCTGTAGGCTAGAGCCACTAAACCCTGCTGAGCTCCCTCTAGCCCAGCTAACTGGGGCCTTCAGCCCATGCAATCAGCGCTGCTGCCCTTCTTCTCTGTCTGCTTCCCATTGCTGAGCACAGCATGGCACAACAATCTCAGTCCAAACCTTGTGCCAGTTACCTTGCCCTTGGGCAGCAAGTCACGAAGATATCACCAGAACCCAGCATGTCTTGGTGGGAAGAGATGTGATTATTGCCCCTGAAACAACAGCCCATGACCAGATAGATACCTGGGTATCTGCCCTAATTCTCTTTGCTCAAAGAAGGCTGGTTTGCTTTTTTGATTTGTGGTTTGTGCTCTGTTTTTATTTCACTAGTGTTTCATGTTCTGATATAGATGTGTTTCTCCGGAAAAGCTCCTGTGCATCAGGATTTCTGTTTTCATTTATGTCCTTAAGGGAAAACATCTGTTGCTGTTGCTCCCTTACCATTTGTCTTCAGCTTTCCTTGTAATTGTTGTTTTACTTGTATTATCATAGTTCTTTTTGTATCCTCACTATCTTTCTGCACTGTATCTCCCTGTCTCTGTGATAGGTCACATACTGCTGTCACTGTTTTCCAGGACAAAGTCTCATTCTTTATTTTTAGGAGGTGTTTAAGCTAATGTCTTGTCTGTAACTGCTCTTTGGGCTTTTAATGTTGTGTTCTCTTGTTCCAGAGTAATTTTTCCCATCTGAAATAGTCCCAGAGAGATAATCTGCCTCAAAATTTGAATTATCCCATTTTTCTCTACAATGGACAACTGCTAGGTTTTCCCTCTCTTTGGTTTGGGGTTTTTTTTAGCAGTATTATTAGTACTTTGGGACTGTTTCTTGATGGCTGTTGTAGGAAAAAATTGAATATGAAACAAAGGCCTAGATTCAGCTGATTTATGCTGCTTCTCCAAGTGCCTTGTCTCTCTCCTATAAAACCAGTGGAGAGGCAAAAAGGACAACTGAGATCTTAAGTGAGTGAAATTGTCCTCACTTCTCTTTTGACTAAACCACCACCAAATTACATAGTGACACCATAGCGCAACTCTGCTCCTAACTGAGGCAATTCAGGAAAAGGGTTAGAGTTAGATGGGTAGCATTCAAACCACAGAAGGAAGATATAACCCTTAACAAGGGTTCCACTGAGGGGCTGATCAGCACAATATCCCAACAGAATGTCTCTTCCATGTTTTATTCCAGTAAAGGAAAAGAAGGGAAATGACAGAGAGCATAAAATCACCAGTGACACCAACTTGGGTCAATCCTTTAAATGTCTCTTTCTTTGAAATTAAATGGTGAATTCGATCCAACTCCCAGACACCTTAACTGCTACCACTGAGACCTGAACAAGCCACGTGCACTGCAATATTACCTGGACTTTCACTGTTTGATACAAAAACTAATTTCTTTTCCAAGTATGTTATAAAGAACTTAATATAATTAAGCTAGAATTGCCAAGCACATCTGCCAGTGCACAAAAAAATTTGATTAGCTTGGAATAAGATTGAGGATCATCTAAAGAATAGTGTGGGCAAGAATGGTACTTCTCTATCCCAGATAATAAAATATAGGAATTTGGTTTCAGGAAATGTAATGCAACATTTCTAGGTGCACAGGCCTTACACGAGCCTAAACAAAAAGACATGTTGCATGGAAAAGGCAATACTGATACCATAAATCTCTGCAAGATCAAGAGTAATGAAAACAAGATCTTCCAAGACAGCTCATCAGCTGATCTCTGCATATCCCACATTCCCTTCAGCTATCTACTGCTCTCTAAAATTAAAAAGGACACTTGTCCTCTTCTGATTACAGTGTGCTTATAAAAGACTCAAGTTCCAAACTGTGTTATACCTGTCCTACAGGGGGAATTGTCAAGTGTCGCACTGCAGTGGCCTTTCACCTCTGGATGAGCAGGAGGATAAGATTTGGATTTTGGCTTTGAAATGGAGCAGAGGTTTCACATGGGGTTTGAATTCCATCATGCTCAGCTCTCAGGGACTCTTTTCCTGTGAGATCAAATGCCTTGCAAGGTTGGTCCTCATGTTATTTCCATCACTAGATGCTGCCTGTGCTCTGCAGGCTCCCTCTAGTTTTGTGTTCCACCCAGGATTCAAAGGAAAGGAGTAGATCCTGATCTAGAAATACTTGTGTCAGTCTCTTTTTTCTCCCTAAAGTAATGGGGAGAAAAGAATGACAGATGCTATTGCTGAGTCTCAAGTCAGTCTCTGATCCTAGTACATAAAATGTTTCCTAGTAGTTCTAAGCATGTCCCATAGCCTTTATACAGGGTGTTTTCAAAATTTGAGCATAAGTTGTGAATGAAAATACTTTTCTGGATTTCCTAGATACTTAGGGAATGGGAAAAAAATCCTAGGATAAAGTTCTGATGGCCAGTCCTTTTCCCTCTCATAGTTTTGCAAAATTCCACCTGAGTGGTGCAATACAAAAAAAAAATCCCAAATTTATCAAAACAAACCTATGAAACTCTTTTAAAGGTTTTAAAAATCTTTAAAGGACAGAAACACCTGCATCCACTTGAAGAGCCCCAGTTGAGCTAAAGACATAGATTCTGTGTTGTGGAAACTCAAGCCAAGTAGTGAATGATGAAAACCCCCCTCGTTTAGTTTCTTGGCTTCTGCAGTCTTATCAGTGTGTTCTGCCCAGCAGAACTGAGCCCTGTGAAAAATGTATATCCCCAAGTTCAAATGTGCAGTGTAAAACTATATCTAAAAGAAGTTAATTCCATTGCTTGTTTCTTAAATAGTTTTCAGTGCGAGAGATGGTTTTATAATCATGTGTCTATGATCGGAGACTTTTGGATAGACACCAAATCAAAACATCAGCAAAGAGAATGGGGTGATGTGGAAAACTGATTTATTCATTCATAGTCAATAAAGTAAGCATGCAGTAGCTGGATTGTAAATAGCACTGTGAAGAAGATTTATAAGTCTCAACACTGGGAGACAGATTTATCCCAGTTAAAAGCACATTTTAACTGGAAGAACTCTTCACCATGTTTATAAAATGAGGCCTTGGGTGCAAGATGAAACCTTAGGCCTGTGTGAATTCAAAATGGGCAAAATATGTCATCTGCAACGATGTTTTTCATCTCTAAAGTAGAAAGCTAAAATTGATCTGAAAATGTAAAAAAAATTAAAATAATTCTAAGCAAAATAAAATTAGGCCTCAGCAGCAGTATGTACTATGCTTGAAACTTCCCTTTGCTCCAGATTGCTGTGTTTATAAATCAAAATTATATGTCCAGTGGGGAAAAGGGAAGTAAAACTGTTTCCAAATGAAAAAAGGACAAGTGATTCATTTCTGTTAAAATCATAATTGAAAATGCAGAATGTAGAAATACTCTTGGTTTACTCTTGTTTTTATTTGTACATTTGCTTTGTTGCAGAAAATATGGTAAAGAGACTGAAAAGGAAGCCATTTACTACTATAAATCTTTCAAATATTTGAAAAATAATATACATTTGCAGGCTTTCTGCACCCTATAAAGTAAAGCTTCATCTTTACCAGGGATAAACGCACTTCCTTCGGTTTCCTGATAGAATAGGCCATTCCAGTATTTAATTTATTAAACAAAAAATATCTATATTGACTGTAGTGTATAAACAACTCTGAAGAAACTCTAGTGACATCTAATGAGGTATTTCCCTTTGCAGCATGACAAGGTTAAAATATGTGCATATGTGCAGTAAGGAAAATAAAATTGACTCTGACAATCAGATACTCCAGTGAGCTGCTATCTTTGCAACAAATGTGCTCTAAATTCCAATGTGCTTTGACAATCACCATTTATTTCAACGCATCCTCCCCAGGCACTAATTCTTAGGGGTCAGATCCCTGTCTTATGGCAGTCAGAGGGAGTTTTGCCACAGGTATCAGTGTTGGAAAGATTTGATCTTAACTATGTTTAAAAGCAATCACATGGATGCAAAATGAAAGGAAATGGATGCGTTTACCCCTTGAAGTTCCAGGGACATGGAAAAAGCATATAAGTAAGTCTGGTATTTTTACATTGAACCTCTCACATGCTGACAGAATATCAGTTGCCCTTTGCAATTTAGCAAGAGGTCTCTTCAAGGCCTTCACAGACCATTTAGGGGTGCAGACAATTGTCTGTCTTCCAGTGCAATTGGTCAGATCCATCTCCCTAGGTATGACATGCCCTTCTGATAGAGAAATATCATTCCCAGGAGCTCATCTGTGACACAGACTCTCATAGGGTTTTGGCTGGATGTAGAATGGAGATACCTGGATTCAAAGATGTGCTGTAAACACAGTCCATTGCACCAAGACTCCTGTATGGATAAGAAAACTTAAAAGCAAGAGGAAGACAGAACTGGTGTGGGCATCTCTGGGCACAAGTGGGATAATCCTAAAAGGGTGGTTCCAGGGTTCATATGAAAAGAGTCCTTTTGAAATTCAGTCACTTATATGACGGAAGTTATTGATGATCAATGTTAACACAGAGATAAGGTAACAATAAAGACAATTATATAATCATAGGTTAATTTTTAAAAAACCCCAACATTTTTAGCATATGTTGAAAATAAATACAGAATCAGGTGTTAAATTTACTTAAGCATTTAAGGTAGATATCACTGGTCATCTGAGATGTGTTGGAGTCTACGTACAACATCAGGCCTAGGTCATGGTGTGAAGATTAAGACTAAGCAACCAGATTAATGCCATATAACCAGTCACCCTGTAACTGTGGGAAGCCATGCTAGTGAAGGAAAATTATTTCCAACATGCCCTCAACTCCCAGCCTCTTTGCCTTGCAGGATCAGCCCCTCGCTTCCTCCATGTGACTTCCATGGCTATCACAGCTCAGCAACATAGGACAAATTTTGGACCTTCCCAGTAAGTTCAGAGAATAAACAAAACACAAATTGTGAGGAAACTGTGACCTCCCTTCAAGCAAAAATAATTCCAAAAATTAAACAAAAAAGAGAAAAAAATATGTTCACTGTACATTGGTCACATGATACTGGAGAAGAGTCAATTTCAAACAAGAGAAACCCGGATGCCTGAAGACATGAAAAATAGAGAAAAATCAGCTCTTGCCTTTTCTTTTTAAATACAGAAAAGGGGCTTGACCAGTACTTGAAATGCAGTGGTTTGCTTTTGATGCCTGTTTCATGATTCTCATCAAATCTGAAGTGATGGTCAATGTGCCTACTGCCTCCGAGGTGTTAAGACAATATGTAAAAGGAAAAGTGTGACAATAAAAGAGCAAAGTCTCCCTTTCTCAGAAATCATGCCCCAAGCAGCATATTCAGTCAAGGCCTTATCTAGTTTTTTTTCTATTCCACCTGTCCTTCAAAAGGATTAGTGGTGATGTGTGACTCCAAGGACGGTCTGTGTTGCTCCTCCAGCTGTTCGTTTTATTCTCTACATTTTAACAGGGGCAAAGAGAAGACTTGGCACGGCATAGTTCCAATATGCTTTGTAAATACACTTGTCAGGAGCTGTAAAGCTGGATGAGGGCTTCTGCTGTAATTTCTGCAACAGTGCTTTCTCTAGCAGAATACTGTGCACTGTGCTTTTGGTCCCCTACACTTATCTCTGACTAGCTGTGTCATTACTACGTGCCTGACAACACTTCCTTTAAGAGTAATTTTCTTTTTATAAAACCAGAAACATAACTGGCAAAACTTTCATCAGGTAAAACTTTGCTACCACCTACCAGGGAAACAGGAGCTCATTGAATGGCAGCTCAGGACTACCTCAGCTCCTTGTTGGTGCATGCAAGTTGCTAAAAATCTTTGTGGGTGATGCCTGATTACTCAGACTGACTTCTACTGTGTGATTCACAAAGAGACATTAATGAGTGTGCTGTGGATCAGGAGGCACTCTGCAGGTGTGACATTAGAGAAGCTTTTCAGAGATGTAAACAATTAGAAATACTTTTTTTTTTTTTTCACGTACTCAAAGTACAGATGAGGAACTGAGTGACAAAAAGATTGCGTGACTTAGCCAAGGTCATACAGGAAGACTGTGTCAGTGCTGGAAACTGGATGCAACATTTCCAGGTCCTAGCTAGCTCTTCAATTATTTGGTCATCTTCTGCCACAACAGGAAGACTACTGAGAGTGCAGCCATTCCTCAAATAATTGCTGGGAATCTTGAAAGATAATTCCAAGTACACATAAATACATAATGAAAGCGTCAGTTTTTAAAAGACGTCATAAGCATTGCATCCTAATCTGTATTTCCTTGTCCTGGTGTTCAAGTGGCTTAGTATTGTAAAGGTACTAACACTGCACATCAAAACCCATAGGTAGACACCCAAAGACTCTGGAATGCTGTCTTTAATGTGTTCAGATTGTTCTCTGTGGACAATGATTCCCGTCCTCATAAAACTGTGGGGTTTTAAATTTATGTGTAGCAAACACCTCCCCCCCACCAAGTATCCATTATTTCTCATCCTCTACCTTAGACGACAAACCACTCAAAAAGTGAGAGCTTGTGGCATTTCTCGTGAGCTTTGTAAGTGAAGCAGTTAATGCAGACTCCTACCTTAGCCAGCCTTTATGTTACATGTTACTTCACATTTCCTTTTTGGCATTGCAACCATTATTTTTGCTTTGCTTTAACTTAGTTACGGTTCTCAAAGGTGAATCCATTGCAAATCTACTTTGTGTGGCTATGTTTAACTTTTGTCAGTAGTTCAAACAGATTTGAAGTAGATTCAAGTATCATAAAACCAGAATGGATCAGTAGACCATCTAGTCTGACTTTCTGTGCAGCCTAGACTATACAATTTCACTTACTAGGTCAGCAATACCTAGAGTTTTTAAAGTAGCTAAATATTTTTTTTTTTTCTTTTAGTAAACCAAACAAAGCCTGCAGAGGTAGCCTTCTAGTCAACTATCCTACCCTATCGAGTTGACTCGTGTTTTGTCTTTTGGTTTTATAATTGTCTTTGCAATGAAACAGCAATTAATAAACATTGCACAAAGGCAGGAGAGTATCAGTCAAAAAAGGGTCACTAGCAGTAGGACTGTGATATATGATACTCCTGAAAAAAAAGTCAAAGCAATTTTGGGAAAAAACGGTATGATGAATTACAGGAAATAGTAAATTACAGAAAAGTGTATTCTTTGCTACTTTTTCATAAATCCCTTGAAACCATTGTCATGAGATGATGATTAGAAATTTCAGTAACACAGTGGTAGAAACAGCCTGACTCAAGAGACTGCATTTTAGGTTTTGTCTGCAAAACTTCCGTTGTCGTATGTGTGAAAAGTGCAAGAAAGGGTATATATATGAATTACCATTAATCCATGTAAACAATGAATAATTTTATACATTGTCATTTATCTTCAGATAAATTATTTGTAAATCATGATCCAGATCCATGGAGCTGCACTCATTTAGAGATCAAATCTGGCCTCCTATTTTTGTTATAAACCACAATTATAGATAGCTGAAAAAAAATTGTGTGGATAATTTACTCTCTTATCATTTCCCTTCAATCTGCAAATGTTTCCTTGAGCACAGTTTCATTACATAAGTGCTCTTAGGATCTTGGCCATCTAAGTACAGCAACCAACCAAGATTTCTACAGTGCTGTCAATCCAATCTCTCCTAATTTACTATGCTTTTAACTACTGTTGTGTGCACTTGTAAATTAACAAAGGTTTAAAGTTCAGTGTTTCCTTACTTCATCTGCTATACAGAAATGGACTTAAGTAGGTAAGTCCTTAACACAGGTTGCTACTGATGTCTTACAGGCAAGGTTGCTGCACTTTATCTGTTTATTTGGTGTGAAACCCATTTGCTTCCTTCACAGGGGAGCTCCTATCAGAAAGGTGCCCTCTGGGTGTGAGTAGATTCCTCATTTTCCCTCGGTTTATTTTTGTCCATCAGGATTTTATACAATGTCCACTAGGACTGACAGAAAGACAGCTATTGACTAAATGGGCTTTCTGTCATGCTCCAGGAAAATAAGGAAGGCATATTGATTTTTCGGTTTGCTGTTAAGGCACATTTTGAAATTCTGTGGTTTTGGCTGACACTATAGACTTGGCAGGGGCTTAACCCTGCAAAATTAAAATCTAAAATTTGCCACTTCCCCAGATTACTGCTGTTCATTGCTCATACCAGGAGTGCTGTGGTTCTCTGGCACGGCCGCCGTCAGCCACCCAAGGCAGATTTTCAGATGCTGCCATGTCTCCACTGGACCCAGTCCACGGTGTGTCTGCCTTACAGCCTCCAACCCCAGTTACATCGCATTCAAGATGATGGGAGCAAGTGTGTGGTCTGTCACAGACAAAAAATAATTTTGACACATTTTCCTTTTGTAAGGGAAGAGAGCAATGGCATTTCTCACAGAAAGTTTCCAACTAGTTCCTAGTTTCTCCCAAAAAGTTTTCCTTCACTGGCTTTGGGTTTTAATGACTAAGCACACAATGACGTTCACATTAACATTTTCAAATCTAAGTGCCAGTGCTGGGATCCCCCCAGAAGAGATTAATGGGAATTATGCCCTGAACCCCCCCTCAAGTGAGACATGACCACACAACTTTCATTCCTACAACAATCTCACCTCAATTCCATGTGTGTCAGTCATAGGCAACAAAACTTCAACTCCAGCCCTTCACTCAAGCTTATGCTTAACTTATAATTGTATGAGTGTTTAGATTGCAACTCCTGCTGTAAATCAGAACTCTCATATCTCCTGGCTTTTTAGCTGCTCTGGTGAGCTGAACCCTAATTTCAAAACCAGGCCACCAAAGAAAATAGAATTGTGGTTTTTACAAACGCATCAGATGGCTCCCTTAAAAATGACGTTACCTGCATGCGTGTCTAAGTAAGGATTAATGTGTGCTGCTATATGCATGCAAGTTTGGAGATGCTAGCCTAAATGACTTGGATAAGGAGATTTATTAGAATTATTTTTGTGTGAGATGTTAAATAAAACCCTTTCAATAAATAAATACAGCTATTTAGGAAGTGGCGACAATGTGCAATCTGCAAAAACGGGAAGCCTAGGAGGTGCTGTGGTAATAATGCAGTTACTTGAAGCACATTTAAGATACAAATATCTCTGTGGTTTTTTATTTGCTTCCACTCTTTGAGTCATTCTGAGAAACTTCACAAAGCTGTGCACATTCCAGTTATGGGTGAAACATGATGAACTTCTCACTGAATACAAAGAACTTTACTTCAGAGAGTTACAGCGTGGGCTGAGAAGAAGTCTTTTCCAGGCACTGGAAAATGCAGATTTGAAGCACAATGTAACGGAGTACTCAGTTTCATGTGTACAAAAGAAGAAGAAGAAAGGCGAATATTTTTGACACAAAGTGACAATTAAAAAAATAGGGAAGTAGCTACTCTGAAGAGTGAAGCATTTCTGTCATAACATGTGCTGCTGAAGTCACCAAAATGTTGTGGTGATGGTGTGACTTTGTCCTAGCTGGGGAGGGGTTGTTTTGATTGTAGTATTTTGAATATTTATTACAAAATCATAAACACAGACAAATCCCTCAGAGAGTTTACCTGAACCAAAATTAGCTGATGAAATAACAGTTCAAAAGAATGTTGCATTCCCTTATTTTAAAATCAAGGAATGGATCCAAATAAACTAGTTACCAGAAGCTACTTAGAATGCGATAGCACTGGAGCTGAGTTCATTTTGCCCTAGAGGATTCAAAGACAAGAGAAAAACAGATCCAAATATCTTCAAATAGAGCAGAAAAAATAAACCAACAACCATGGTTTAGTTTATTTTGCTTAAAGAAGGATGATTTCTGCCAAATGCTTCTTAATGCCTCAGTTTACTCACTCATAGAAAAAAGTAAATACCTATAAATTTACCCAAGAATCTTGAATGAAATATTTAGCACAAGTAGAGATGCTTATGATTATTATTAAAAGACAGTGTTTTCTTCGTGGTTTACTGAGGTCCACAGGACTCTCCAAATTTAGTCAGAGTTTGCATTAGAGGTCTGTCAATGCCTGCTCCTGTTCCTGTCAGTTATTAAGGCTTTTTTCTAGCTTTCCCAAGAGAAGTTGCTAAACATTTCCAACCAAGTCTGACTCTTCCTCACTTTTCTCCAAGCCATCCATCTTCCAGCAAGCTCCATGCTGATAGATCCCTGAGGTCGTGCATAACCCTAAAAAGAGCCTGATGCTGCTGTGTAGATAGAAGAATCTGCCTGGGGAAGGTTTTATCGCAGGATGAGGGCCTCACAGGTCATTTAAAAGACCGACTTGGGGGGGTCTGTCTTTTAGTCTAAAAGGAAATGCACTCACTTGTATATGCAGATAAATATCTAAGTTTGCATGGGGAACTCAATTCCCCAAAACCTTCTAGGCAGCAGTGCTAAGTACCCCACAATATTTCAGTGAAAACCCATAGAATTTCTTCAGATAACAAACCCCAAGCCTAATTTTAAATGCTTACTGGGCCAGGCCCAAAAGTTGAAATAAAGACCTGACCCCTATCACACACACGTGTGACCCTTTCCTCTAACTGCTCATAGAGGAAAAGGTTGGAGGTACTGAGCACGTCAACACTTACCTAGGCTTGGAGGGCAGGGTGCTTTCCCATAATCAGAGGGAAGTGTTGGAATGCATTGTTGCTATGTTTTTTAAGACCTTTTGAAACTGTGGCCCTAAGGAAATGAGGAAATACAGGGGATGAGGTTACATTGTTGTTATTATTTCACATTTTTTGAACACAGGATTATATATAGTTGGATTCATACTATATTAACTTTTTAAATCTTTAAAAACACAAGGCCTACAGTGCAGGTTTGATGCTTTATTCACTACATTTATTTTTTTCTATTTAAAAAGTTCTTCCTATCTAGCAAGAATTCCTTTTTTTTGCTCTCTGTCTCTCATACTCCTTGGAATATTCTTGTCTGAAAACATGTGTGCGCAAACTTTCCATTTCACAAATAAAAGATTTGGGGTTTTGAGTAATAAATCAGTGTTTCCTGCTTTCCTTAGTTTTAGACTTGATGCTGACAGCCACTATTTGACCAAGTTCCCCGACACCCTCAAACAATAAGCAGCCATTGCACAGCCTTAAAAACAGGTGGGATTAGTTCCTTCAGACAGGCAAGAAGCTATCTTGTTTTCCAGGGAAGTGATTTCCACACACATGTTTCCAGGCACTTCAGGTAAAAGAGGTAAGAGAGGAAATGTTCACGTCTCCCCTGAGGCTGGGAGCCTGATCCTGCACCCACATACAATAATTTACGTGACTGTCAAGTCTGTTGACTACAGTGGAATTGTTTCTGATTTATGTCAGTCTTGGGAAGATCAAAGAAAGGCTTATTAGGTTATAGCTCCCTCAGTACCAATACAAGAAAGATCATTCACAACAAGAAACAATCTTTGCTGTGATAACACTGCATTGTCTCAGACCTAGTAGTTTTTTTTCATGCAGATGTTAAGTGTTCCTGTACTGATTTCTGAAATAGTATCTTCACATATTTTTTTTAATCAAAGTTTTGTGTGTGCATTGTATAGTGTATAGTACATAACAGAGAAGAGATGAAGAATTACCTCACTAATTAGTCAGTTTGGCAGGGTTTCTTTTCCATGGAAGATTGGACTTGGCTGACTGCCTTACAGCATTTCATCAAATGCTATTGTTGTATCTTCAGGTAGCTGCAAGGATAAATGGAAATGACAACTAAAATGCATTACATCTTTCTTCTGACAGCAGGCCTAACAGCTGATAGAGATGATCACTTGTCTGTCTTCAGATATACAGGCTCCTGTGGCCAGGAGCCTTGCCCCCTTGGATATCTCTTTTATTCTCCTTCAAAAAACACCCTTCTGTTTCATGGATGAGTAAGAGAGAGGTGCAAACTAATTAACTTCTGACTGCCACCGTATTATTTCCTCAACGATCATTAGGCAACTGCTTTTCTAAAATACTGTAAATAGGAAGAGAAATCGTTAGGATGTTTTTCTAGATTTCAAGTAGTTGCATAGTACTGCAGATCCTGTTCAAAATGCCGTGACATATACTCTGTATTGCTGAAACACGAACTACATGTGCAAATCAATGCTTCTGCCTAACAGAATTTCCTCCGTAACACATGGGAAATTTTGCAACACACAGAGGAATCGCTTCTCCACTCCACCACCCCTTGAGTATCTAGTAAACAGAATCCTTAACTCATCATTTTGAACTGAACTAAGAGGATGGCTGAGCAGCACTGGAGTGAAATGCTCTGCTAGGCACCCTTTACTCTGTGTCACAATGGCCTCTAGTGGATTAGCAGCAACTGACAGACAGCTCTATCATCCTCCTGTGGCTGCCATCTCCCCTGGGGCTTTGCCATGGCTGCAGGGCCTGATGCACCTGCATGCCGCCATGCCCAGCACTTCCCCTTGAGTTACTGTCCCTGCTGCCTCCACATTGATCCATTTTCCCTCTCAGCCGGCTCACAGAGCACCTCAGAAACCAGTGATGTATTTTCTTTGTGATTTCCATTGGAGTAAAGGTTGGAAAGCATGCAGGTCTGTGCATCTGCTGTATTCAATGTCAGAGTTGCATCGGTGCTGCCACAGAAACTATCAAGTCTGCTCCCACATGGATATAGCATCAGCCTCTTGATTTATCAATAGGGGCTAATTGGTTTCTTAACAAAAAAGAGAACAAATTAATTTCAAACAGGCTTATTTGACTTTGACCTCTTACTTGTTTTAACTTCATCTGATGCAACTTCATTGGTATTGTTTCTATTTGTTAAGAACAATGAGTACAAACTGGAGTGATGAGGAAAAATTCAAAGGAGAAAGTGTTTCAAATACAGCAAAGGACTTCCACAGTACTGCCTTTTAAAGGTCCACTGTTATGTTTGTGTAATTTATGCTTCCTGCTTCATTAAAAACACTGCCTTATCGCTGAAGATTTTGTGCTGCTATTTGTCTGTTTATGGCATAGCAGTGAAAGTGCTGCCAGACACAGTCATCTTGAATCTTTAACTGTTAATCTTTCTTTCAAGAGTCAGCACGGACTCCATGTTTAATGGTGGATCAGAGGCATATATGAGCTAAAATGCAAGGACCAATACTTCACCCAGGGTGCAGTCAGCACCATCCCCAGTTCCAATAGAGACTGGACATAAACAAATGAAGTATTTTCTTATATGGATCAGGGAAAAGAGTGACAGCTTTTCAGAAAGAAAAGTCAAGTGAGCAAGCCTGTGTCCATCAGGGTTCAACCTGATCAGCTACTGCAGTGAGGAAGGTTTTTCACCTCAAAGCGCAGTACGAGATTCCAACAGGTAGAAAGAGAACAGAGAAACACTGGTTTTGTTAAAAAAATGAATGCTTTATCATTAGCTTTAGTGAGATCTGGATTTTCCTGCTCCTTGAAGGCATGGATCATTCATCTTCTTACAAAATAGCAATGTGTGTGACCAGGAGAGAGAGATAAGTTGCTGCTTATGCAGCACTGTCTCCTTTCTTCGGGCAGGGAGGTTCTCAGCTTGGTCTTAAAGTCTTAATGTACAAGTAAAGGTGGGCCATGGTCCTCTGAAGAACTATACATGGTCCCTCCTACAGCACTTATCGCAAAGATCAACACCATGAATCTCATACGAGGGAATCTACCATGCAACTGGGAGTCACCACCTCCTTCTGGAACTTCTGGAGCCTGGTGTTGTTCATACCATTCAGGCACACTCAGGTGGAGTTCTGTCTTAATGCAAGGCCCTGTGGATTCTCGGAATCACCTACAGGAAAAGGCAAGCCCTTAAGGAAAAATGTTTTTTGGCCTGGCATCAGGAGCATGGAAAGTACACCACCAATTACTCCTCTTCCACAAGTGGTGGTGATGGGCACAGGGTAAGCAAGATGATTGTGCTGCCTCTTGGCAGTTTCACTGGCTTATAAAAGGTGATTTTCATTCCCCTGCAACATGCTTAGGAAATGTAGGATCCAATATAAGCACTTGTAAGTTTAAGCTAAGCACCTGATGTAAGAAACCTCTTAAAACAGGTACATTGACAACGAACGTTTTCATAGACCTAAGTCCCTGGGGAACTTACTCCAGCACCTATCTTCTGTAGTTCCAAATATGCTGGGAATCACTAGGAGCACATTACACCCCTAGTGTGAGACAATGCATGGGACCAGCAAGTGGACTCTGCAAAGGTGTCTGCCATGCAACACAACTCCTTTACACACCTCAGATACCTTGCAAATGAGAGTAGTTTAACTGTTTTTAGCAGTTATGCTCCCATGTTTGGCTGATTTGCTATTGCAATAAGTTTTGTGCCCTGCTTTACCAAGGAAATAGAAAACTAAAGCCTTATTTTCTATCAGAGGGCCTCCACAGCAAAAAGATAGAAGAGGAGAAACAGAAAACACTCAACACAAAGGCAGGCTTGTGTCTTTGCTGAATATTTTCATTGTTTTCCCTGAGGGGCCAGTGGGTTTTACACACAGCACTAGCACATTTCATTCTGACAACGAGTCAGACTTTCCAAGTCACTACACCTTTCACAACACACTGCAAACTGTCAGTGTGGTAACTTCCTTAAGTTTAATGAAGTTACCTTATGAAATCTCTTGACAGAGCTAGCCAAAAACAAAAACAACCAACCAAAAAAAATAATAGCATAAGGCTACTCAGAAAATAAGAGGACTCCCCAATGAAATGTGATATACACAATCTGGAAAACCTCTGAAGGGAGAAGGAAGAGTTGTGTGCTGACAAATGGTGCAAACTTGTGGCTAAGATCAGATTTCTGCAGGCCAGATTTGGATAACTGGCCCAATTTTCCAATGGACTGAATGCCTGCTGGCTCCCCAGTATTGGTCATGCAAGCCACAGGCAGATCATTAAGCTTGCAAAACCCAGGCACTAAGTTTCAGCCTAAATAAAACTCCAAGGCCGATATCTTCTAAAAGACTCAAAGGACTATTGCCATTTGAAGTCTAAACCTTTGGAAGGTCTTTTTGCACAACCCAGCCTGGAGAACTGTTCTTAAGAACCCATTTTTTAAAATCTAAGACAGTCTTCTTTGTATAGTGGCCATACGATGAGCCTAGACAGGTAGCTTAACCTTCACTGTACAGCTGAAGAAACTCCAGGATAACAGGCATGAAAATTAAGGCATGCCTGTCAGTGACTAAAAGCAGAGGCACCCACTTAGACCAGATTAAAAAAACATATATAATTTAAGGATTAGCAGGCTAGCAGAGTTGGAAGAATTTCAAGCTCTTTACAGGGCTCAGGAGGAAATATCTTTTAATATTCTATTTCATTCAGAAGTAGTCAAGGATTAGTGGTTTCAGAGGAACAGGTCAGTATTGATGCATGAAAACTCTGGGGAACGTCAGTGCTGTTTGTCCCGGGTGCTGTGGAAAGGAACAGGTATCACATCTTCGTCTGCACTGTTTGAAGCCAAAAAGAGTATGTAACAGGAAAGGGTCTTCCGTGTGAGCTTTGTTTATGCTGGATCACTGTTAATGTACAGATGCCTATGCTGAGAAAATCTGCTGCCTGGTATTCAATGTTTTCTGGATGTTTTCTCCATTATGCTCTATTTCAGTTCTCTTCTGTAATTCTTGTATAAAGAATTCCTAAACAAGTGATCGTCTGGGGAAATCCTCATTTTGAACATTGCAGGACAGACCCTGTGCCAGATCTCCTGTTGCCTTCAACAGCAGCAGGTCCAAGGCCCTGCTTATTAAAAGCTAGTTGAAAATTTTCAGCGAAAAGGAACCTTAAAACAAACAAACTCAACCTTAGGAACAGTACTTGAGCTCGCTAGTAAATGAAAAATGGTTTTGTTTTGTTTTCAGTGATTGAAACAGCAGATTTTGGTACGCTGCATTTTCTGTTTTTCAGTTCTTTGATTGTGAATGATTTTACTGAAATAAGAAAAGGCTAATTTTTTTTTTCAGAGGAAAAGAAATTCAATTTCCTGAACAGTTCTATAAATGATTGCAGATCTTGATCTGGGCTAGAGAAAAGACCTTTGGACCAGTCAGGCACAGGCAGAAAATGCAGCCATCTTCCTGAGAAAGTCTGCGCAGATCTTGGCTGATGGTTTGTGTACTTGGAAATCAAGCAGGTCACACACACTCTCACACTACCAAGTTTTTGTGTACCAACAAGTAAAAACCAAGAATATCGCATTTTTCTGAAAAATATTGTCCTTGCACTTAACTTCTCTTACTGTAATAGCCACCAGAAGGAGAAAGAAGAGGTTAACAGATTAGCACATACAAAAATGACTTTTAAGAAGACATCACTGGAGCCCTGATACCATGCTGCTGAAGCCAGCAGGAGCCCAACTGAGTGGACTGAACACTGTGACATCAGCAAAGTTGAATTTCACTGTGCTTAGGAGGCAGAGGCTTTATTAAATCTGGGGGAAATGGAAGGGGAAGGACACAGAAGAAAATTTTAAAGTTTCTAAGTAAGGTACAGCATCACTTTTCAACTCTGTATTGCTTGAATCTATTATTTCATTGTCTACATTTAGCCAGTACCCGAGGCTAAACTGTAGCAGTTGTTCTACCACCTGATGCTCTCTCCCCACCTGAGAAGGGTAATTGGGGAAAAAAAGGGAGAAACTCCTTGACCTGAAGTAGAAACAGATTTAATGAAATAACAAAACTGACACAACAGCCAACAAAAAGGATACAAGATTCTACTCAGCCTAGTCCTTGATGTCAACCACAGGAGCATCAGATCAGGAGAGAAGAGCCCCCTGAAGAGGACCTCCACCCTCAGTGAGCTCCCTCCTTTTATAATGAGCATGATTAAGTGGCATGGGATACACCGGTGAGTCAGCTGCCTTGATTGGATCTCCCAGCTGACTCAGGGTTACTCATGGCTGCCTGCATGGCTGGCCCATGGGTCTGTGCCTGGGCAACCAGGACGTTCACATAAAAGAAAAACTGGGTGAAAAACAAGGCAAGACAGCTTTCATCTCTGCAAACATCTGATGGCGGTCTGGTCTTCAGCAGCTGCTGATCAAGGAGTTTAAAGTCCATTTCCAATTTCTAGGCACACATCTTCCTTTTGATCCTTTTCTACGGCTTGCTGACAACAGCAGCAGAGGCACTGAGAACTCCTACCAGTTAGGATGAATTCCCTTGGCGGTTAGTAAGCTGGCTTCAGTCACGCTGTTTCTGTGAGTTACTTTGATTTTCTGTGACTAAAAGGAGTCACAGTTTTCATGTTTAAGCAGCAATGAAAAAGCTGCCTGTGTACCAGCTGGTTAATATTTGAACAATTAGACTTCGTATTTATCTCCTTTACTAAACTTGATCAGACTGAATATGATGATCAATAAACCCTGATGAAATATTGTCTTATTTGTTAAGAACTTGTTTTAAGCATTGAAACAGCTTTGTCAAGTGGTCTTTAACCATAGAGCTAAACTCCCATGCTAGCAATATTTAAAATAACTTTACATTCCCATTTTTTAAATCTATATCCTCTATTTATCATGTTTGCTCACATGAGAAGCACCTAATTTTTTAACTTTGATTTTACATAGAAGATCACTGAATTTGAAGCCAATGTCAAGATATGAAAGAAATGTGACATGATCAAGCTGTAACTCAACATGACACATAATCTTGAGTGTAAATGCTGCTGTGGTGATAGTACTGAAAACAAGGGCAGGAAAATAGAAAATAGCTGGCCAGGGGACTACTTGTTAGGGTGTGCAAGCTTCCACATCACATGCTACAGAGACCATAGACACTGCTGTGAATGGAACTGTGTGAAGAATTGTGCTACGTAGACAATGGGACAAAATCTGTCACTTAAAATATATTTTCTATAGACTAAGTCCAGACCTGTTCCTTTTCCCTGAGTTCACTTGTACTTTCCATTTTGCTTTACTAGTCCTTCTCTTTCATTATCTGAATGAATCCAATCCATGACACTGAGGTCTGGCCAGATGGGTTAATTCAAGAGGACATGAAACTACATAAGGCTATGTTTATTTGTGTGCAAAAGCCTCTGACCAAAAATTAAAATCCTCTCAAGGAAGCATGTGCAGACACACACATGCACTCACACACACTTATGATTTTTCACACCCCGTGTAAGAGAATCTCAGGCACTTTACAAATCTTTAAGAGTGCATTGCACTCCCTTAAGATGAATAATGACTGAGAACACATTTGCAGGACCTCAGTTTGGCCTGCATCACACATCACATTTCCGTGTCTGCTGTAGGAATTGCCCAGTGGGACTCAAGCAGAGGTTTGTTTAGCCCAGTAGTCCATTTAATTGCCAGAACATGATCCATTGGCACTTTTGAAGTATAAAGAAATGCAAAGCAGCAGCAGTCTTTATTTCTTCTATTAGTTTTCAAAATTCTTCTTTGTGTTTCTTGTATTAGCCTTCTGCTCTAAATTGAACAGTTCCATACTTTTTAGCCCTTCCTATTTGGATGTCTTTCAGGAATCACTCTCCTGCTCTGAAGAATGTTTGCATATTCAGCATCAAGTTTATCTTTACTATGACATGAAGGAAAGATCATATTTATTAAAAAGAAAAAAAAAAGAAAAAGGTATTTATTTGGTATGCAAAGTCATAGGCTGCGGAATTCCTTAAGAGCCATGAACTGAGTACGTGCAACATTAGCAGTTCAGTGTCATACAAACCAACACTCTTCCAGAAACAATTTGCCAAATAGCTAATAGATGACTTTTGAAAACCTGGACCTGAAAGATTACCTATAGAGCAACACAGGAAATCTGTAACAGAGCCTGAAATTGATTTCCAGTCTCTTCTGTTCCACTGCTTACTGTTTCTCCAAAGCATTTGCAGCTCTGAAAGCCCAGAAATGAATTCCGATTGAACTCTCTCGCACATGGCAGTACTTGACCATGGACTCAATCTCTTCAGGGTGAAATGAAGACGAAACATGATGGTCTAATATATCTAAGCCCAAAGTGGGCCTGATTTTTTTAATTACTATTTCTTCTCTCCAGCAAAAGTCTAAATGGAAGCCTAGTTTTGTTTTTAAATACATCCAGGATAGCTCCATTTCATCAGAGTTGGTGGAAAATTTCTCAAAAAGAGCATGGAGCTAAAGTGACATATTTATGAAGTGAAAAAATCAGTGGAGACACTGTCACAGGGATCTCTGTTTATTAGGTTAAGTGTTCTCACGCTCTCACAACACCTGACATTCAGGGCTCACTCTAGGGAACAACCCCAATTCAGAATCATGATGCACTCGTGCCTGTTATAAGAAATCAGTCTACCAAGTCTTCTATTCAAGATAAACCTTTCTTATTGTTCTTCTTGGACTCAAAATGCCCAAGGGACTTCAGCTGGTGTTTGTTCCATAAATGTCAGGAACCCTTTTATATTAAATCAAGAGGGAAAGATCATAATAGAGACAAAATCAAGACAAAGTCAAGACAAATCAAGCCAAAATAGACTTTCTGGGAAAATGCCAATGTTCTAAGAAAGCTTTTAGTGATGTAACCCAGAATTAGGTGCTAATAAGTACATGTAAAACAAATTAGATTAGATTTAAGAAGTTTGGCAGCACGAGGGCTTTGAATAGCACAGATGGGCTTCCATGTCACGTTTTGATCTGCTAGACTGAATGATGACATTTGTTATTGAAAGTAGTTTTAAGGAGCAGTTTTGTAGCACAATAAATTTTAGATGTGGTTTCTATATGCAGCTTCTACAGTAATATCTTCTCATGCCTGCACATGTGTGGCCACTATTGACTTTCAGTGAAAGTACCATCTGTATACTTGTGAGGTACCACTTGGTTTATACACATCATATTACCATAGTTAGGGCCATGTGGTACAAGGTTCTAGGCATCAGGAGAATTGAGGCCATTCAGCATTTTGCCAGAGAGAGTTCTAAAAATGGAAAGTTAGATTTTCTGCCAACTGGCAGGTAGTAAATCTGTGTTAGAGAAAAAGTCCTGCTTCCCTTGTATTCAGAACACTCTGAAATCACCACACAGTCCTTAGATATGCTACATACAGTATGCATTCATGTTTGAATGCTTCTTAACACCGAAGTGCAAAGAAAGATACAAAAAATTATATGCACTGCAGTGCAGAAGCGTGAGCAAATTCTAACCCCAGAATATGCTTTAATGTCACTCAACATTTTGTGACCTATTTCTTCATCTTATAATACTGCAGATCTTCTTTTTCTTGTCACTTACATTTGTGTAAATTTGTCATTTACCACAACAGTCTGTTGTAATGAGAGAAGCACCAGTGTCCTCATGCATTTGTAACTCTACTTTCTAGCTCATCGCTGCTTGCAGACGCAAGAGGAAAACGACCCTTCATTTTTACTACCAAGAAGCCTGACAGTACTATGCTGGTCACTCATGAAAGGTAAAGTCAAAGACCTAAATGAAGATCTTAGTAAGAGAGACATGTGGAGCAAGAGGTGGGGTTTTTGGGGTTTGTTTTTGTTTTTGTTTTTAAATAGGGAAAAAAGCAAACCTGAGAAATAAAAAATATTTCAAAGCAGTTTAATCAGTCATAAAGAAAATGTTCATTTCTGATGAAAAGTGATCTTTCCAGCAGATGTGTTATGAGGGCTGGTGGAGATACTTCATATCTGTATTGTTTAATAGTATTTGAATTTATGTGAATAGGTGCAAAACACATTTCAGATTATGACGACTGCATATTTTTGTGTAAAACACATGAATAAATCTCTTGAGTCTGAGTCTGATCTTCCATCAGGTTCACATTGATATCAGCAGAGCTACTGCTGTTTTTCACCACTGTGGGAAAGGACAGAAACAGAGTCGCATATCTATAGCCAGAGGTCTGGGAAAAAACCCTAAAAGTTTTCAGACAGAAGCTAAATTCATCCCATGGCCTGTATTTCAATTATCTTACCTTTCACAGTTGTATTTGCAGTCCGCTTGTTTTCCATGACTCTTAATGCTGTACAGTCTGGTAGTAACAGAAACCCTCTGTAGTCCACTGGCTTGATGTGAAATCTGCCTCGGCAGTGTCCTCTCCCTTGTGAAGCACACGAGCTGAAGGAACATTTGTGGAGACCACAAGAGTGGATCTGGTCTTGAGATCAAGGCTGTAAAATGAGGGCAAGGCACAAGATTATGATCAATTATATATATAAAAACAAACGTAGAGGGAGCAAGGTAGGGCGAAGAGAACAGCGCCCAAAGGGACCTCATGGAGGCACAACACCCTGTAGGGCTATATACATACCTCTTCGAGATTCTTCGAGTCTAGCTTGCAATCTTGTGCTTCAAGTGGTTCTCTGATACAAGACTGTCATTGTTCAGACCATGTAGAAGAATCCATATGGCGGGTTCTTTATTCTTATATCACATCCCTCCTGGCCTGGCACATCCATATGAGCCAGTGCCATAAATATTTGTCCATCATTTTTGAAGTGGCAAATCTCTAGTAGCTCTATCTGCAAGCATACAGACATTTGTTTCTAATGTACTCATATTTTCATATGACTTCATCATAAGATTTAGGTTCACTTCCAGCAAGAACTGAAATTTGCATATTGCAGTTTACTGAAATAATTTTAGTTGCCATCTTCTCTGGTAACACAATTTCCTTGTTTGTAAGTTTAGTAGAAATAAGTTCTACTGCACATAGGAACTTTTTTTTTTTTTTAATATGAGTGCAATTTCTTACAATTATGTTGCAACTCCGTAAGAAGAAAAGATTCTTTAAGAAGAAGATAAAAGCTACTGCATAAAAGATTAATTAAACTGCAGAAATGTTTATCATCTGGAATATCATCTGCTTTTCTTTTTTTTTTTTTTTTTTTACTTTCAGTGCAAACAGATGTCTGAGGAATCCCCTTTCTTCATAATTTCCAGCAACATGTTATAGATATTCTATGTGCAGAATATGGAAGAAAAGCAAAATTGACTTTTGGCAGGTTCAGCCTATCAAGTTCATAAACTTTACTCTGTCTGTCTTGTCCAAGATTAGAGACAACCTGCTCCAAGTCAGTTTCCCATTTGCACTTAATTAGGGAGTTCATTTTAGAGGTCAATGAAAAATAGCAGAGTATGTTTTCATAATAACTCTCCTCACAATAAAATTATTTCTCAGGCACTCATCCAATTTTCTCTGGAACCAGGGCAAGAAAAGTGGGGACACAAAATAGAGTTATTGGATACCTTATCTGGAACTACCCGGCATGTTGTCCATTATCCAAGGAACACATAGTACATTCTGGATCTGAGGAAAGAAGCCAAACATTGCATCTTTTCAGACAATTTTCCTAACCATACAGCTTCATTTTCTTCTAATAACTGGGACAGAGATTTTGAAAATGTTCCGAAAAGTAGGAGACAGTCTGCACAAGGAGTTCCTCAGTATCACCCTTACATACACACATTTTAATTGCTGCAGAAAACAAGGTGCCCCTGCGGGAAATGCCAGAGGAGTATTTGGATCCAGAAAGAAACTACAGTGAAGAGACAGCTGAGCAGCAATAGGGCTTTTTCACGCTGTATCAGGCTGGTAGCATCATTTGCAGAAAGAGGAACACTTCAAATGGTGCCCATCAGCCACATCATGAAGTTCCTTGGAGGCACTTTCAGGATGAATTTGCTGGTATCAAGCAGCTGAGAGAGTGGCCAAGTTCAGCTACATGCCTGAAACTCTCCAAAAGTCTAAGGTTGCATGGATCCTGGATTTTGATCTGATGGCAGTTCTATTTTATACGTTTTCCTGAAGTTTGGCTCAATCAAAACATTTCTGTAGAGTATGAAATATCTTCTCAGAATAAGACATTCCCAGCACTTCTTGGTCAGCCAGATTCTAATACACATTGGGCAAGTAGCAGAAACAATAGGGTGCAAGGACCTGACATGAAGTATTTTGAATCTGATATGGGCTTGGAATAAGGAACTGATGAGTTTGTGTGTTATTATAGCCAATGATCAACTGATTACAGATTGCCATGCATGGAAGTGAATTCTTGGACCAGGATCTGGCTGGGTGGGTACAAACTTAATTTCTCTATTGTGTTTCTGGCAACAATGAAGAAATAAGGAACAAGCTGAGAAAAGCCTATAGCCTGAAGGTCAATGAAAAACTCAGGCAAAAGTGGGTAATAATTTTCATACATTATGCTTTGGCCTATGAATTATGTTTTTGTTCAGCATTACAGGTAATACGTTTGACCTGTTGTCTGTGGTTAGCCTGTACTCAGGGCTAAACTGTAGCAGTTAGTATCTCACCCAAGACTCCCTCCCCAGCTGGGAAGGAGAACTAGGGAAAAAAAAAAAGGCCTGTGAGCTGAAGTATAGACAGATTTAATAGAATAACAAAACAGAAACAACAATCCACACAAAGCATAAAGGGTTCTACTCAGCCTGGTTCCGTGCTGACAGCAGGAACAGAGCACCACCAACAAGGAGCCTCAGGGAGAGAAGGAACTCCACCCTCACTGAGCTTCCTCCTTTTATAATGAGCATGACCAGGTGCTATGGGATACACCTGTGAGTCAGCTGATCTGATTGGAAGTCTCAGCTGACTCGGGGCTACTCATGGGCTGCCTGCATGGCTGGCCCATGGGGCTGTGCCTGGGGAACCAGGACACTGTGCAGAACAATTAATACTTTCCCAGATAATCTCAACATTATCCAGATTATTGACTTTTGCTAAATCTGGTGCCTGGCCTCTCTGGAAGTGCACACGTAACAATACCTGATTTCTTGTTCAAAGTCTCACCTACAGTGGGCAGGTTCTGGGAGCTATGGTTTAAATCAGTTCATCAGACAAGGACAAAGACCACACCAAAACAACTGGCTTTGATCTTATATTTCAGATATTTTGTTTCATTGACTGGAGGAAAGGTGTCTTCTTTTCCATGTGACATTCTTGATTTTGAGTAGTGAATCTAATTACTTTCTCTATAAGATTATAGTATGGCAATGTCAATGCCAACAGCCAACTAGAAAGAAATAGTTGGGTACCCATCTCAACAGTCTTTAGGAGCCAATGTCCTAATGGTCAGTTTTCTTGCTTTTTAGCATCTTTCTTCTGGAGACTACAGTGAATATGTCATAAACACATTTCCTTTTCATCTTAGACTACATTCTCTTCTAAAGAGCTAGTTTTTTGTGCCATACAGGGCATAAATCACATAAATTCACTTTGGGCCTCATTCTTTGTCTCTTTATGAAGACACCATCTGAAAGTTCCAGTTGCCTGGAAGCACATGAAATGTAGAAATAAGTGTAACTTGGACCACTGTCTCTGGCTCCTGCCTGACAACGGTTTGCTCCAGGACAGACAGAATTATACATACATAAATTCAGCAGCTTGCGAAGGCCTTGCAGACAGACCACTTGGGAACAAAGGCTGCCTAATAAACTGTGGTCAGAGGAACTTACTTGATGGTTCCTTTTGTTTTTCTGGTTTTGTTATTAAATGAAACACGACATAGTAATTTTATTTAGGACCTTGAATCAAGGCAGGCCATAACTGTTGTAGGTGCTTCCCTAAATCAGGTTTCATTTCCTTTTTTGGCTCACCATCATCCTTCTGAAGAAAGGAACAAAGATGTAAAGACTGGTTCAAATCATCTTACAACGCTATATCGCATTTCAGATCATTTACACTCACAGCCATGTCAAGCAAACAGACATTTCAAATTGACCAATGCAGTAATTGAAACAGCAAGAAGAACTGGAGGTTATTTTGTCAGCAACAGTGTTCTTTATGAGACTGAACAGTGATGCCTTAAAATGGGATGTATCCAGGGAAAGCAAGCTTCCTGAAAATGTTGTAGCCATTACATTAAAATAATATTATTTAGCCTTCATGCTCTATCCCTTGTGGGTTTTCAATTCCCTAGCAAACATTCTTTCCAACACATCTTTGATCCTGGTCTCAAAAACCTGACATTTTCACTTTGCAAAGACTGAATATACAATGGACTAGTCAAGAATAAGGGCCAGATGCCCCAAATTGGTGCAAATTGGTAATGTTCTACTGCCCTCCACACTGATTTACAGAAGATAAAGATCTGGCTAAAAGCCTTCAAAAGCCTTGGCTGCTTTGGGTTGCTATTTTGTGTAAACACTTACTTCAATTTTAGACTTACTTCCTAAGGAACTGGAGTTTATGCAATCATGTTCTCTGTGTGTGTATATGCACGTGCATGTGTGAGTGTATGAGTATTTGTTTGTTCTTTCCCTCAACTACTTTTGAACCTGGCAGTTCAACTCAATGAGGCTGGAGAGGGCAGGTGGTTTAAAAGAGGCAAAATTCCTGCGGACATCATGCTAGTGTTCTTTTTGAGAAAAAAGACGTATGAGCTGAGTCCTTGCAGCCTTCAGAAAATTTGTGCTGGCAAGGACTGCATCAAAAACTTGAGCATCCAAAGCTCAGAGAAAACATGTTTAACTGGACCAGTATTTCTGAAGAGATCGGTTAGCCTGGTTTTCTCTAATTGCTTCAAAGCATGTATATGGTACCTATCTCATCTGGTTGAAATCCTTAATCCTCACCTGGCATTAATAAGCTTAGCACCACCACTGAAGCTGCTCCCTTTCTTCCAGCTGTTGAACAAAACAAAACCAGGCACAGAATTTCCCATGGTTTTGTATTGTTGCATTCATTATGTTCTGCTCTTGGCAAGGGTCTCAGACAGAGATCAGAGGGCAAAGGGAAAGTTATAGATGCTAATTCACAAACAACCTCATAAAACTATCCTTATTAGTCCTGTAAAAAAGGCAACAAAATAACTGCTTCACTGCTGAATCCTTGTGATAAATGAAGTGATCCTTGTGCGTGGGGTGTATAGAGGTAGCAGGCTTAATTGCTTAATGGAGTGATGTATTTAGCAAGAGTGAAAGAGAACTGCAAAGAAAATTATGGGAGAAAAAAGTCTTACCATTTGCCAAACCAGATAAATAAATAAATAAATAAATAAATAAATAAATCAGCTTTGTCTTTGGCAAAAATACACATCACACCAAACAAACAAAAAAATGAGCTGTTAGTTAAGCTTTGTTTGATAAATATGGGACAGGGAAGTTATGACAAAGGACACAAAGAGAAGTCTAAGATATACTTGAATAAAATATGATCTGGAACTGAACAGTAATCTGGTATGCAAATGATTTATTTATGAGATTCAAAAAGCTATGGGGAGAAAAGTTATTTTTTCCCATTAAAGCAGAAAAGCAGGTGGTGTTCTTCAGCAACCTCTTTTATTTACTTCAAGAGACAGTTTATGCAAAGAAAAGAAAACACTGAGAGCACCCTGACCCACGGTAGTACAAAAGGCTCTGTTCCTGTGTGCAAGGTAGGTCCTTTTTGTATGAAGCAGCAGGCAATGACAAATGAAACCAATGATACTTTCACATTCTGAAGTGCTTTACTGAATTGGGAATCAGCGCCTTATGGAAACAACCTCTGGATCACATGTATTTTTTTAACCTATGGACTCTGTTAAGACTGAAGCACAAATTTGTTCAATTCTGGTGACTGCCCGATAAGGAAATAGGTGGACGGTGGCCAGTTAGCCAGACTGTGATCCCCTCTGTTTTACTTACCCCTCTATTGATTTAAGCAAAATGTGAACGGATCTTTCTCTTGCAAAGCAAGACTTGCTGACTGCTCATGGTGACCTCATCCATGTGTACTTATTTTGGCAGACAGTTAAAACTTTTTAAAGGGCCAACAAGAATAGTTTTATGAGGCTGTTTGTGAATTAGTATCATTCTTTTGCCCTTTGCCCTCTGGTCTTCTATTTAGTTTGGGCCCCTTGTCAAGTGTTGGACAAAAGGAGCTCAAGTCAGCATAAAATCCTGGGAAGTGCTGTGCCTGCCTTTGTTCCTTGCTACAGCCATAGTCTTCTGCTGGTATACAACTTGGTGGATGGAGCTATGCCTGTTAATAGCAGATGAAGATGTAGCCCTTCAGAGTATGATTCTAGTTTGTGAGTACTAATTGTCCCATATTTTTTGACACAAATATGGACACAGAGAAAAAAACATTCAATCTATACTGAGATGTGTCAGGTAAAATTTGACTGAACCAATCTTTCTGTCTGTAGATACTCCATGCTTTTATAGAAGTTTCATGATTCTCACTGTGGAGAAAGAGCAATTGAGACAGAGGGAGCTGAAATGACTTGTTCAGCCTGACCTGTATGTGTGCAGTTCCTATTTCAGAAAGAACAAAAAGGTTTCAAATTGAAACTGAATGCAAACAAATTGCAGAACAATTATCCTATATCTCTTTTAGAAATGTTATTGCTTCAGCCTCAAAACTTCTTTGACTGCTAGACATACTTAGGACCTTCATGAGGAAGGTTCTATAGGCAACTGGCAGAAGCTGCAAAATCGCAAGCCCTTGTTCTTGTGGGGGACTTCAACTCACCAGACATCTGCTGGAAATATAACACAGCAGAGAGAAAACAATCCAAGAAGTTCTTAGAGTGCATGGAAGATAACTTCCTGACTCATCTGGTAAGTGAGCCCACCAGGGAAGGTGCCTTGTTAGACGTGTTGTTAAGGAACAGGGAACGACTGGTAGGTGATGTGGTGGTCGGAGGCCGTCTTGGGCTGAGCGATCATGAAATGATCCAGTTCTCAATCCTCAGCCCAGTTAGGAGGGGGCGCAGCAAAACTTTCACCATGGACTTCCGAAGGGCAGATTTCAACCTGTTTAGAACACTGGTTGAGAAAGTCCCTTGGGGAACAGTCCTAGAAGGCAAAGGGGTTCAGGAAGGATGGACTCTTTTCAAGAAGAAAGTCTTAGAGACACAGGAGCAGGCTGTCCTCAAGTATCATAAGACAAACTGGCGGGGAAAGCGACCCACCTGGCTGAACAGGGAGCTTCTGCTGGGACTTAGGAGAAAGAAGAGAGTCTACCACCTTTGGAAGAGGAGGCAGGCTACTCAGGAAGAGTATAGGGATTTAGTTAGGTCGTGTAGGAAGAACATTAGGGAGACAAAAGCCCAGCTTGAACTCAGCCTGGCCACTGCCGCAAGAGATAATAAGAAGAGTTTTTACAAATATATTAACAATAAAAAAAGATGCAGGGAGAATCTCCATCCTTTATTGGATGCGAGGGGGAACATTGTTACCAAGGATAAGGAAAAGGCTGAGGTACTTAATGCCTTCTTTGCCTTGGTCTTTAATGGCCAGACTACTTATACTCATGGTATTCAGTCCCCTGAGCTGGAAGATTGGGATGGAGATCAGAAAAAAACCCTTGTAATCCAGGAAATAGTAGTGAAGGACCTGCTGAGTCAATTAGACACCCACAAGTCTATGGGGCCGGATGAGATCCACCCGAGAGTGCTGAAGGAGCTGGCGGAGGAACTTGCCAAGCCGCTCTCCATCATCTATCAGCAGTCCTGGTTATCAGGTGAGGTCCCGGATGACTGGAAACTTGTCAATGTGATGCCATCTACAAGAAGGGCAGGAAGGAGGATCCAGGGAACTACAGGCCTGTCAGCCTGACCTCAGTAGCAGGGAAGATTATAGAACAGTTCATCTTGGGGGAGATCATGTGACAAGTGCAGGACAACAGGGGGATCAGGTCCACCTAGCATGGGTTCACAAAGGGCAAGTCCTGTTTAACCAGCCTGATCTCCTTCTATGATCAGGTGACCCACCTGGTGGATGAGGGAAAAGTGGTGGATGTTGTCTACCTGGACTTCAGCAAGGCATTTGACACTGTGTCCCACAGCATTCTGCTGCAGAAGCTGGCGGCTCATGGTCTAGACAGGTGGACTCTTCACTGGGTTAAAAACTGGCTGGATGGCCGAGCCCAGAGAGTTGTGGTGAATGGAGTTAAATCCAGATGGAGACCGGTCACAAGTGGTGTCCCTCAGGGCTCAGTCTTGGGGCCAGTCTTGTTTAATGTTTTTATCAGTGACTGGGATGAGGGGATCAAGTGTACCGTCAGTAAATTTGCAGATGACACAAAATTGAGTGGGAGTGTCGATCTGCCTGAGGGTAGGGAGGCTCTGAAGAGGGATTTGGACAGGCTGGAGCGATGGGCTGAGGCCAATTGCATGAGGTTCAACAAAGGCAAGTGCTGGGTCATGCACGTAGGTCACAACAACCCCATGCAGCGCTACAGGCTTGGGGAAGAGTGGCTGGAAAGCTGCCTGGCAGAAAAGGACCTGGGGGTGTTGGTTGACAGCCGGCTGAACACGAGCCAGCAGTGTGCCCAGGTGGCCAAGAAGGCCAATGGCATCCTGGCCTGTATCAGAAATGGTGTGACCAGCAGGAGTAGGGAGGTGATTGTGCCCCTGTACTCGGCACTTGTGAGACCGCATCTTGAGTACTGTGTCCAGTTCTGGGCACCACAGTATGGGAAGGACATTGAGGTGCTGGAGTGAGTCCAGAGAAGGGCAATGAGTCTGGGGAAAGGTCTGGAAAACAGGCCTTATGAAGACCAGCTAAGGGAACTGGGGTTATCTAGTCTGGAGAAGAGGAGACTGAGAGGAGACCTCATTGCCCTCTACAACTACCTAAAAGGAGGTTGTAGTGAGGCTGGTGTTGGTCTCTTCTCCCAAATTACTAATGATAGGATGAGAAGAAATGGCTTCATGTTGCGTCAGGGGAAGTTTAGATTGGATGTTAGGAAGAAGTTCTTTACTGAGTGGGTGGTTAGGCACTGGAACAGGCTGCTCAGGGAGGTGGTGGAGTTGCCATCCCTGGAGCTGTTCGAAAAATGAGTGGATGAAGCACTTGAGGCCATGGTCTAATGGTCTAGTGATTAGGGAGATGATGGGATAAAGGTTGGACTTGATGATCCTGGAGGTCCTTTCCAACCATAGTGATTCTATGATGTGACTAAGCCCCTCAGGAGAAAATGAAGAATATTTCTTCAGATTATCTAAATATCTTGGAGCAGAAAACTGAACTATAACTTGTTAAAGTTTGATGAACAAGCTTTCTTGCAAGATGTCCAATACTCCCAGGAAGAGGAAGCAAACAGACTGTTTCCTGTTGTGGTGGTCCTTGCAAAGCAACGCAAATGCCATAGCAAAATGGGTAGCTTGCATAGCAAAAAAAGTTGCATAGCAAAATGAACTCAATTGTGCAGCAAAACTCTTAGATTCTCTGAAAGGTCTATTTAGATGAGAAGAGATACGGCTTGAGAGAGTTAAAAATACACTGAAGAATGCAATCAGTGCAATGTTATTCATTTTGATATTAAACAAGATTTATTTGACAGTAACACCATATGCTCAGTGGTGCTGTCCACAAGATGACAATTCCATTTTGCAACAACTGTTGGAGTTCAAAAATTGTTTTCATTCGGCTTTGGAATAAAAACAAAAAAGCCTTTCAGTTCTTTTCAAAATGGAATTGGACTGAAATGGCTGATTTCAGATAAAAAACTCAGCCTTTTCTTTTGTGAGGCCTTTTTGCTTCTAATGGGCTCCTTGGTCATTCAACGGGCAGGGCTTTGGGAGAAGGCAGGAAGACTGGGGCATGGATATCTGTAACTTTTCAGAGGCCCGGATACTATTCAATAACATTGCTTGATGGAGTGTTAACTTGCTGAAAACATTTCCATCAGCACTAATGCTCAGTTCTTGATACTACTAAGATTTTTTGTACTGATAAGTCATGATCGTAATATGTGAGCTTTGTCGAGGATGAGGCTGGAGCCTTTTTCTGAAGATTTTGGCAAGAGGAGATCTTTGGAAGCATCTGAAGTGAACATGGCAAAAGCTGGGTGCTAAAATGTCCAGCATTGTATGCTTCACAATGCCAGTGTTCAACACCATCAGTTGTCATGGTTTGGGGCTCGGCTGGCCACTAAACAGACTACAGACACTCTCTGTTAAACCCTCTCCCTTAGTTTTTAAATTCAGTGAATTAGAGGGTTGTAGTCTTTTACTCTCTCCACCAGAGGTTTTATTTCACATTGATTGTAGGATAAGAAATGTAGGCACAGAAACATGCAAATACCAAAAAATACATAAATACCATTTAAAACTTATGGAAAAATGTTTTCTTTCTCATAGATGTTTGAAAACCTGGGGTTTCATCCCAAAGACCTCCAAACTTGAGAACTTCTTGGGAAGAAAAAAAGAAAGGAAAAAGAGGAAAGCTTTGATTAGGAAATGCTACTATGACACCTTGTGGGGATGAGTTGCCTCAGGTGTCCATTTGTGTGAATGGCTGGTTGAGCACATTCCCAGCTGACTGATGTTGGCAGTTGTGCACTCCTCCTAACCTGCATGTGTGTCCTCTTTTGAAGAAAGGATCTCATGGTACATCATCACGGTCCTCCCTGAGATGCATATTGGAGGTGGTGTTTAGCTGGGGATTCTAGAACGTTGAGAAGAATGAGGCAGCCAAATTACTATTCCTGTGAAGTATCACAGTAGCATTTTTGAATTGAATTCTTCCTCTTTTTGGCCAAAACCTTTTGGTTTTGAGGATTTTTAGCTCTTCAATGAAAAGTTAAAACATTTTGCAGAAAGTACACATTGTGGCAAAAAAAATGAACATAGAACCTTCTATTGAAAAAAATGTTTGACAGAGTTGTTTGGGTTTTTTTAACCAGTTCTAACAAAAGAGCTATAAACACATCCTTAGAGTACTGCAAATAATGAGACATGTAACTTGCAAAAGTTACATGTCACCAATGAGACTTCAGTTCTTTGGGCTCTCTGAACCATTCTTTGTCTGCAGGATCGTGCTCTTCCACGCCTCTCTACTGCACTGGCATTGCACACAGTCAGCCACAGAGAGCCCTGTTTTCCAGTGTACACACATGCACATGTGCTGACAAGTTTATAACCAGACCAGTTTGACACTCTTGGCTCTAGCTGTCTCAAAACCAGGCACATATGGTTAATAGGAGGCAGCACTGGTGGAAGAGCTGTATTTGCTTTGAACTGTCAGGTGACAGGAGCAGAAGTATTTGGCAAGAAAGACCCTTTCTGGTGGTCGTGTGTGTGTGTGTGTGTGCGTGTGTGTGTGCGCGCGTGTTGCTACCATTTTTAATTTCTCAGCAAAGCCCACAGACAGAGGAAGACGACTGTATGGCCATCACACCATGCTCCTTCCTGAACAGAGCAGGAATGACTCCTGACCCAAGGGCTTTTGACAGAGTACACTCTTGCCACTTATCCAGGGCAGCCCAGCCCTTGTAGGTGCGGAGAAGGTGTGAAAACTCAGTTTGGCTGGTGGAGAATGTGTGCGTGTGTGTCCTCGCACTGCCTAATAAATATGTTCATCCAATTAAGAGGAACAATGATTCATTAACAAAACAGGTACTTAAAAAATACTCATTTAAGACAATCACTGCTGCTTCCTCAGCTTTTCACTTCATTGCTGCTTATGCGAGTAAAAACAACAAACTAAATGGAGACCTTATGGGCACCAGGGACCAATTAATGCCACGTGACTTCCTCCCAAGCTTCCATGAAAATAACTGTATTATAATGGTCTGTGATATTAATATCGGCTTTGGGAAAGTTAGGCAGTAGCTCCATAGGGAAGGATGTAGCATGAGCAAGCAGTCTGGAATGTGCAGTATTTGACAGAAGAAAAGTGGTGTCTCTCTATAAGCTGCATCTCTTTTTGCTATTGAAACAGGAAAGTCAGCTGGGAAAATACAAATGCCTGGGAGAATCTGAGAAGCTATTTTATAAGGGGATACCTTTTCAGTATCTGATTGAATAAATTTCAGAGCACCTCTACTTTTAAGACAACAGTTATCAATCTACAGCTTAATCCTAAGGATTAAATTCTGAGGTGAGTATGGGATCCTAAATTTATACAGACTCAGAGTACATTTTTCAGGTTTTACTTCCTCATAGCTTAAGTAATTTTGAGGATTTGCTTTCAATCTCATGGTTACGTGGAAGCCCACCAGATTTTTGCTGCAGGGTATGTGGCTCAGGGCTGCAAATAAGCAGCACCTCAGCAGATACGACTGCTGCCAAAAGCCCCTGTAGCTGATAAAGCTGTATGGGGATTGCTTTGCAAGAGCTTCTTTTGCTTCTTAGGCTGGCCTGAAACACAGTTTTGCTGTTTATTTCAAACTACATCTGCACTGAGACATGCAAGAGATGGAATTTATCACTCTCCTTACACTGGTGATGTACAGACAATACAGAAAAGCCCTAGGAAAGACCTATGGATGCCAATGGAGCCACTCTGAGGTAAATGCAACAATCTCCCCACTCCAGTCTGTCCCTGGGGCCCCACACTTCCTCCCATATTTGGACGCTAACATATTTACTAGGCACCATGCCTGTGTGCTTGTACCGCAGTGACACCATGGGCCATAATTTTTTCATGCTGGATTTTTTTTGGAGTGGAAAGACACACACAGATACCCCACCCCTGCCCCCAATTCTGGGCAGTTAAAAGACAAAGGCATTGGGTAAGACCCACCTGCAAAGCAGGGAATCACCATGTAGCAGTGAGATCGATGGTCTGGCAGGGAAAGCAGCAGCCCCGGCAGCCTGGGTGATCTCAGCCATCCAGCCCACATCTTCCCTGGTGAGCCACATACCTGAGTGTAAAGGACATGTAAAATGGTTTAACGTGCATGCCAAGGCACCAAGGGGAAAGAGTACAAGGAAAGCAAGCAGGAGAAGGGCATGGATTAATGTCTTTTGTGATGACTTTGGCCTGAATTTCTGCATCCCCACAGTAGGAATATTAACTCCAAAGATGCATGTTAGTAAGCAAGAGCAGATAGGGTGAAGGCAGTCTAATAACTGAGCATGAAGTGGGTTAACTGAAAAAGTGGATCTAAATAGCATCACATTTGGAGGAGTGATTTGGGTTGGAGGTTCAGTTCAACTGAGCATTGGAAAGTTCAGATACTGGTTAAACTTCGGATAAACTTTTGACCCCCTTTTCTTGTAGAAATCAGACTAGAATCACACAAACACAGACTCTCTCATGAGCTTTCCAATACTGCTTGTTTTTGACTGAGCCAGTAATAGAAGAACAGATTTCCTCATGAAACTCCTGCATTTCTGCTTCCAAACTCACCCAGTTTTTCTTTTATTTTCCCAACCTGAAAAGTTTTTCATTCTATTCCATATAAGGTTTGGATGACAGCTGAGGGCAGGTCTGGCTCTATTCTGACTGATTTTTGCATCTCTGGAGATAACTGTCATCTTTGCTGGCCCTCTTCCCATCCAGTGTTAAATATTTTCATTAATGACTGGAGAATTAGTCAGTCCAAAGATGCAGAGATTGTATTTTCCAAACATCAACAGTTGCTCTCCTCCCGACCAGAAATGCATGGCCCTGGTGGCCCTGCACTAGCTGACCCTCTAATTTTTTATTCTCTCTCCCCTGATCTTCATTCAGTGATGCCAGCCAGCTTTGCTCACTCTTTATGCCTCCTGTTCCTTTCTCTGTGCCCCTGAGTCCTCCCTCCTAATGACTCATGAACAGCAGCTCCCATCAGTTATATGTGGTTTTTCCCCACCACTGCTAGCTAAAAAGGGGAAGAGGGAAATATCTTCTTAAAATATCAGCACTTTCTTCAAGCCCACTCAGATCATCTGTTTGCTGATTCCTATCCTGTAGCCTGTGGCCTCAGCAGGAGCTTTAGTTCTGTTTTCTTCATTGGGCTGACTACTTTGTCAGCACTTAAAATAAATAGGAATTAATAACAGTAAAATTAATCAACACTTGGGAGTGTAACCACCCTTAGGATTGATGGAATCAACTGGTAGGTGATAATTAGAACCAGTCAGAAGCTTTTTCTCAAAACTTAAATGTAAATTTCCTCCATGTTAGAAACCACACATTAAAACACCCTCCCACAACATGCAACTTTCCTTGTTCTTTTTTATATCTTCACAGTTTGGCAGGTCCTGTATTGGCCACAAAAACAAACAAGAGTATCCAACCCTCACCAAATATTGCTTTCACATATTTCTGGCTCATCCAAACTTAGAAAGCACAAGAAATACAACTGAGCCTGAAATTCTCAAGCCAGTTTTCAGGCCCAAGAGATGGAGGAAACATATCTGAGCTCTTGGACTCTTTTTCCAGATGGATGTTTCTGTGGTTTCTCTGCCAGTGAGTGGGTCGGCACGCAGATATGAGTATCCCTTGCGCTCCTGTGCCTGCCTGGGTGGGGAATTCAGGGTCAGGGCTCAGCTGGGGGAACCAAGCCCAGCACTATGCTGTGCACCCATCCCTGCAGCCAGCAGCCAAATTCATCTGCGTTGTAGCAGTGTTAAAATTATTTAATGGTTTCCATGGCATCCAAGCTGTCTTTGCCTTCAGAGTAACCCAAGCTGTTCAACTGCACAAAGGACCAGATTTATCTAAGGGGATTCCCTCCATGGAGGTCAGGTATAACGTCTAGAAATGGCTTTGATTTTGTGCTTCCTAGCACAAAAGGCTTCCTAGACTTTCATTTTCCTTCCCTTCTTCTTCCTCTCTTTAGACAACAAAGGGCAAGGCTCTGTGCTGTTGACGGGAGCAAGGCACATGTTCAAGTCTTTCAGGCAGGAGAAAGATGTGAGCACCTTGTCTCAGGAAACAAGTATAGCAACTTTGCAGTTGTTCAGGGAACAACATCTTCAGAATGACTTGGTGTTGTGGCTTTGATGATTTCTTCAGACACTCTAAGTAGACTGACAAATTGACTTTCAAGTGAAAGGTCATTGAAAAGAATTGCGGATAAAAGCATCTGGATTTACAATTAAAAAGCTACAGAACTTCAGTTTACAACTCTACTGGGTTCTGTGCGTAGGAGTTTCTATCATATAATTTGGCAGCTTCTTCTGCCTTCTGATTGAGGTTGTAGAAAATAAAAATTCCTTGTGGTTTCTTTATTATTTTTTTTTTCTTTTTAAACACAGTGGACAGTTGTGGTGTTTTGGCAAGTCTGATACAAAGAAGTATTGTACTGGCATTGTCTCATATTGTAGGTGACCTCAGGCCTGACCTATACAATGGAAAAAAAATAGGTCTCTGTTGAATAGAACGCACATGTGCTTGAATCAGTTTATAGAGAGAGTGTGAAAAGCAGAGCACACACAGAGATGATACATATAATACGGATGTTGTAGGCTTAAGTGCAATTCTGACTCTCATCTCATCCCACTGGTACAAACCAGGAGCAGTCTTGTGGTGTTAAGTCTTGCCCTGCTTTAGTATATGAGTTTCCTTTTGGTATTTCTCTTCCTAAGACCATGACCCATGTAAAAAGGCATTTGCAAGGCAATTAGGTGACTGAGATGACTTAACACGTTCAAACACACACAACATATGACTCCAGTGGGTGGTTGCCTTTCAGAGTGTTTGTGAGAAGATGTTTGTGGATCACATTTCTTTGTTCCTTGTCCTCCTTTCAGGAACCAGGATGGAAACTTTAATCCTGGAAATCCTTACCCATAAAGGCAAACACTGCATGCAGAAAGGCTCCCTCTCTCCGTGTCTCCCTGGCACTCCCTCCTCCCTTCCCCTCCTTTGTGGGATATAAAACAAACCTAAACAGAGATTTGTCCCTATCAATATTGACTTGACTGATTTCCCTTTTCCTGACTTCTCTAATCGTGTGGTAGATTTTCTGTGACATTTGTTTCCGGTAGCAGATTCATATGAATGTTCACTCTACAAACAGAACATTTCCAAACATCTACTAAAAAAGCAAAACACTGTGGTCAAAGAAAATAATGGGGGATGTTTTTCTCCACAGTTTAATTTCAGAAGCTTCCGGTATTTTCTTTCTACTTGAAAAAGAAGTTTTTCTCCAGTATATAAGGTTTTCCTTTTATAATAAAATGGAATCAACAGAGCTATTACGTAAAACAGTGCACTAAGCCTCCTTGCGCTGACTTCTTTGCAGAAATTAGTCATCCAATATCACCCAGAGGTGAGATGCCATCCACAGCTACCTGAAAGCCCAAACTGCAGTTATTAGTAGAAGCATGACGACTTTCAGGCTGGTACCTATTGTGGAGCTCAGACAACTGCACTGATTTCCTTCTCTCCATCAAAAGGTTACTTTGTCCTCAAGGAAAAAGACAAGGAGTTGCCCTGGTTTTACTTCTGGCTGCTTCTCCTGCTCTTTATGTGGCAAGAACAAGTCTTTGGGGCAGAACTCATGTTCCTGGATGAAAACTGTCCCGGTCACATGGGAAATCTCATGCTGCTGCCAAAGGCAAATGAGGTGAGGGGAATTGCATTCTCAAAGTGTCTCTACTGATGGCAGAGGAAATCTGGGCACAGTGCTCTACAACCACTAGAGTTAGGGTGGAAGGAGCCTGCCTGTTTCCTCTCTGAAAAATGGGTGCAATGACCCTCCTCTCTCTTGTTCTCTCTCCCTTTCATATATCCACTTTGCACAATGTGTCTTACATCTGTACTACACCCACACTAAGTGACAGGGAAGAACCGATGAAAATTTTTGAAATGTCAGCAAAGAACTAAGCATGACTTTTTTTTTTTTTTTTTTTTTGAACAGCACATCCTCATTTTGATTTTGTTAGTGAAAAGTGTAAACATGCCCAGAAGTGGAACACTCCCTATTTTGGGGACATCAAGCTCCAGTGTGCAGGACCTACAGTGATAAAGACAGGAGGGGGAGCACTGCAATGGGAACTCTTTGCATGGGCCTGGCTCCTACACAAAGGAGATGCCACAGGGTTGATTGTACTTGGGCTGAAAGCTGCACATGGCTGCTTCTGCTGCCTACTTTTAGATTAAACACCAGGTTGCATTCCCTGCCAGCATGAGGGAGGCCTTTGGCTGGTTGCATACTGGCATGTTGGGGGAACTTCTCTTCTCCCCATGTGGAAGAGATCTCCATGGGAGGGGAGACAAAGTTTCCACCATAAGCCCACTCGATCATGGAGAATACAGCACTCAGAGAGAATCTGGTGGTTACTGAGGGCTTTGCTCCACATCCTTCTCTCTTTCAACTTATTGTGCACAACCACTGGGCTGAGCCCAGTTTTCTAAGGAAACTAATAGCTAAATATTTCCTTTCTGCTCTAAACCAGCATTGCTGGGAAAAGGTGCTGTTAGTCACAGCGTGTGTAAGTCTTCCTGCAGTCCTCTCCAAATGCAAATAGATGTGTCCGCTGGCAGGATGCAAACAAGCTCCAGCACTTAGCATTGTGGTTGATTCTTCTAGGCATGAAGTTGCAAAGGTCCCAGCTACCACAGCGTGGTGGAAGCACTAAGGCCACACGCTAGTCTGTGAGGGTGACTTAGGACAGCTCATGATGAGATACTGCTATTTTTTTCCCCATGTCACAGCTCTGCAGATTTAAGTTTAAATAATTTTTGCTATATGCTACAAAGTTGTGGCCATGCTTTCATCAAAGACCCCAAATATAAATAAAAATTGCAGTGACTTCAGCAAAAAGAGTTCTGTGGGTCTGGGAACTGACCTAGGAGATGGAGCTTGCCCTTGGCAGTTTGCAACAGGATTTGTTTGCTGTGGACCTGTGAGGGAGAGAAATATATGTTAGCGCAAGGGCCAAGGGTTTGTCTCCTCTCCCAGCTGCTTTCTCTTTCCCTCTGTATTCATGCTGAATTTCCCACCCCATCCTAGGGGTGAATAGACCAGGAAAACACACATCCTACTCACAGGACAAGGGCCACTGAACTGGGAGAAGCAGAAGAAATTTGATTGTTTGACTGACTTGCAAATTTCACTTTTTCCACACGGAAATAAACTGGAGCATCGCTCAAGTGGAAAATCGCTGAACTTTCTATTTTTGTTTGATTTCTCCCCCTCCCCCTTTTACTAGTTTTCTTTCAACTCTGTTTTCCAGTGTCACTGAGTTATTATTATCCAGATCCAAATCTCACAGTTTCACTGAAGGAGAACGTGTATTAAAATACCAGATTTACCAGAAAACATCTGCAACTTGCAAGCCTATTGTATTACTATTATATGAGCAAGCCATTGTAAATTCTTTTAAGTCTGTAACTTATTTCACGTTAACACACTGTGTGTTTTACAACACCATTTCAAAGTTTATGGCCTTTTTTCTTTAGCCGCTTGTTCCAATTGCATCTTATATTTCATCAAATATGGTAAAGAAACCACGAGAATAAATTGATGCTCCATATGAACGCCCCTATAAATGCATGTTGCCAAATTGCTGTAAAATGGTTTTCCTTTTTAGCCCTCCAGAACTGTTAGTAGGTTTCTGAGGCCAAATTCTACAGGGAAATGTTATGACCATTTAAGGCCTCCAAACTTTATGCTTCAGTACAAAAGGCCTAGGGGCGAGGATTTAAAATGGATGAAGTGGAGAAATTTGCACTTCCTTAAGAAAACACGGAGCATTTCCTTCCGCGTGTCAGAAACGAAAACAGAAAATACAAACTAATGTGTCAGGAAATTTTCCTTCTATAATTCCCTCCTCTGCCCTTCCCTGCTCCCACTGCATCCCTGCAAGCCTTATTTTCTCCTCCTTGTTGCCAGCTTTATGGCCGCAGGTCCCAGCTCCAGGAACTGTGATGGACGACGCTCGGCTCTTCACCTCGTGTGCAAGAGCTCTGCTGTAATGTCTGCTCGTGTTCACAGCTTGCTCCTGCCACCCTCTTCCCCACTCACCTCCCCACTCAGGCTCATGCCTGCAGACAATCCTTCAGGAGATAAGTACCGTTTGGGGACACCAGCACAGCCATGAATGACTGTTCGTCATTTGGCTCTAATTGGACGCTGGTGTACAATGAAAAGAAACCTTGTCATATTTATGAGTTACTGTGAGTTAATAATACGCTGGGATCCATTAGTTAAAGCACGTTTGCTCCAAACATGTGGCTTCAGCTTTTTGTTTTTCATTCAAGCAACATTTTTTCAGATGAAGTGCTGTTGCCTTTTTTCTCCCAGGCGCTCAGTGAGCCCCAGGGAGTTATAGCATCAATTATTTTTCTCCTCATATGTGGAACAAAAAGACAAAAAAAAAAAAAGAAGGAGCATCCTAGCCAGAGAAGTTGGAATTATTATCCAAAGGAATAATAAAAGAATATCAAAACATCCAGAAATCAAAAGCTGCAGCCAGCTGAACAAATGTAGTCAAAATTGAAAACACAAAAAGTCTGCAGAAGATTCTCTTGCAAATAAGATGGGCTCTGCTCTCTCTATATTTTTAGTAATCTCCTGTCCTGCCTGAGCCAATTCTTCTTCTGTTAAAGCCTGTCTACTTGAGTCAAATTTCTTTTCCTCTGTTTTGAATGATAAACTCATTAGTCCTTTGCAGGTGGATTTGCCTGAATTTAGAAACTCCAGAAAGGACTAAAATGACAAGCAAAAATAGAGCATGACCAGAAATTGTTTTCATACTCTTGCTTCTGAAATGGTGCTGTGTTTATGTGCAATAAAAATCAAGATGTTCATCTTTCTTCCTCTCCCCCTCTGCAGTATTTTTTCAGTGCTGAAGATGTCAAGAGCAGAATTTACCTTTCCCTTGATGCCATCTTTTTTTCCCCTTCTGTTTCATCACAGCTGCATGGACTCTAGCCAACTCAAACTGTACCTTCGCACTTCACTGCTTAGGACTTTGCTGCATGTTCAATTTGACAAGACTTTTTAATGGAGATAACTGATCAGGCAGACTGAAACTTCAAACTGGTAACTGCACTCACAAGAACACCAGCACTTTGCACCTCACTGTTTTATCATCATGTAGGCTGATTTCTCTAAAATCAGAAGAAGGCGGCACAGCAAACTTCATGAAATGCCACTCACTCCCATTACCTCTGGCTTAATTCGCAGTGTCTTGCTTAGAGGAACAGAGCAAGCCCCACCTGCTCTTTGATTCAGGATGTATTTTGCCCACCACTCCTAGGAAACATTTGTGAAACTTTTTACATATAGTTTCTGCTTTGTTGGTAATAGGTTTTCTTTTATTTTATAAGCTTGACTTAAGCAAAAAGTTCCTCTACTGCTGACTCAGCCTCCAAAGCTACACTTTATGTATGTCAAACAACATATATAAATTTATAAGGTGAACAATGGTTGTATTTAAGTACTGATTTAGTAATCATGAACTTCGCTGGCAGTATCCTTTGGAAACTAAATCCATAAATTTTATTAGTATTAAATGTTTCTAATGGGAGTTGACAAATACTTGAACTGAGTTGCTTTTTCTCCAAGCTTGGCAAAAGGAAAGGGACAAAAATTCCTATTACACAATGAGAAATGCATTAATACTAAAACCCATTCATCTCAATTTTGTACAAATATAATTTAAGACCTTTTACAACCATTGGTGAAATTACAATGTGCTGTGGGGAAGTTGCAAAAATTTTATGAGAGTAATAAAATTGTCATTGTAATACCATTATAGGGTGCAGGGACAATATAGATATTTGAATTACCTATTGTCCTTATGCCAGGTTGAAAAAGCTACATGCAGGAATTATAGCTTGTAATGGAGACAACTGTTGAAACAAACCAGAGAAATGAAATCCAGGTCCACTTTAGCTGGCCTAAGACAAATCCTCATTAGAAACCTGGACTCAGAATACCCTTCCCACTTGTGTCAGCAACAATGAAATTTAAATGAGCCGCTACTTTATATTTGTGTCAACAGTAGCACAGAGACCAACTAATTAAGAAGAGATTATGCATAATAAAATAGTGTTGCATTGAAAAACTGATATTTTTAGCTTCTGTGACATATTTCCCAGGGTTTGCACTCAAGTCTGATTGAAGGTAACTGTGGTGGTCCCCCTTGTTCATAGCCAAAAAAACTTCTCACGTAGCTCATGGTTAACCCATGAAATCTTACCTGGGATTAAAATGATGTTAACTTTCCAGAGGTGAAAATTCCTTTCACTGAAAAATAGTGTTGCTGGGCTATATCCAGGGAAAGAGCATTGCTTTCTCCCTGCCTGTCCAAGAGACGAACAAAAGGAAAAAAAGAGAAGGGAAAACAAGAGAGGCAATTGCAGCCTTGTACGTTAGCAACATTTCACTGGCTGTGTTCTAGAGAGTAATAAAAGAATTGAAATAGTTCAAGCATCTGCCCTTGGCCGAGGGACTTGTAATTATACACTACAGACTCCACTCCCCTGGAACAACTGTCTTTGATTCCTATCTCTTCTTTTATTACAGCTGAAATGCAAACCTTCTGATGAAACCATTACATTTCCATGTGAAATTCACAACTATAAGGGGAAACCTCTGCAAAGTTGCCAGAGTTTTGAAGGAGGGCAGAAACATATGGGCAAAGGTTGTAAAGTTCCCCTCCAAGTTTCAAAGGTCCAACCACTTGGGGCAGCTTGCTCTGGAGTTTGGGGTTTGTTCTCCTCCTTTTAGGGAACACTTTGGAATGGGAGTAAGAAAGTTAATTTTATTTCCTGTTTATTAAGAGTTACCATATTGTGACCTCCCATGGTTCAGTTGATCGCTCTCCTTAAAATCATTGACTTTAGTCCTCATCGGGATCATGAGAACTGTGGCAAAATCTCCCAGGAGACATCTCTGTACACTCAGAGACTCAGTGAGACCTACTATACTTTTAATACCCCTTAAGGTTTTTGTCCCGACTTCAGATGACATCCTCCCATGGGTGGGAAAGATTCATAAACCTTGCTAGGACCCTCAAAGTGACAACTGGAGCTTGTTCTTTCCCAGAGGAGGTGGGCAGGGAGCATGAAAGAAGAGGCTGAGATGCCAGCCAGTGCTTAGTCCCTCTTTTGAGCAGAAATGCACATTCGGGGATCTGCTTTGAAATCCCCAGCAGGGTGCACAGCAAGAGGGAGTCCTGGAAAGCAGGTGCTGGTCAAGATCATGCCATTTTGGGTTCTCCTGGTGGGAGGACCCAAAGGACTTCACTAGTGACTTCTGAAAATGCAGGCTGAGCTAGTGCTGCTGCCTCTCCTGTGCTCCATCCGGAGGTGGCAGTGCCAGGATCAGTGCTCACAGGGGAAAGCCACCGCTTCGCTGGCCACAGACAAAACATCTCAGGGAGTCCCCTCCGCCCATACACACACACTTGATATTTTACTGAAAGCAAATTCAGAGCACACCTTTCTGTGCTCAGACGGCCTAAGCCTTCCTCAGCTGGGGAAGCTGTTCAGCAGCCTGAGATCCCGTCACGCTTATTCCCATGTTTCGCACGTTGCCAAGAGGCAAGAAGGTATTTCCCTACACTGCAACCTTTTATTTTCTGTTCTTTTTACTCTGGCTAATATGTCTTCTTGGTAACCACAGTATAATAAATTTCATAGAGCATGACCGGCATACTTAGTTCATATTATTCATTTGCAGTCATTTATTTTTTCCAGCCCCTCTTCCCCTCCTGGTCCCCCCTCCCCAGCGCCCAGTCTGTGGAATGATAATAATACACACACAGAGCGCCGGCTGGCTGAGAAGGACTTAAAAACAACAAGTAAGAAGATCTTTCTGTGCTCACACCTGTTTTAAGATTTGTTATCCTTAAAAAGGAAAGCTGTAGGGATTCACTCACTTTCTTCCTTGTAGACCCCTGTGGAATATACCATTAAACCACAGGGAGGAGAGAAAGCCTTCAGAGCACTTAAATATACTTATGTCAAATCCATCTCATTCTTCCTGCCTTCTTTCCTCAATCTAGCCACCGCTCCCAAGGGACGGAGAACATTACAACCCATTCACTTTATATGAATGGGCACAGACAGACTTTTTCACAATTTCGATATGTCGACATTTGCAGGCATATCCTGTAGGCCAACTGAAACAGCCTTAATTTCAATTTACTGTCTCCCCGAGGAACATGCCATTCTCCTGAAAGTGGAAAAAACCCTCAATGGCTATTCCCTGCCCCCCTTGCCTCCACCTCAAGTCAAGATCTGAACTGGAGGGAAAATTTCACCCAAGATTAATGGAGTGCAGTTTTGATGCTTATAACAGGGCACATGATCTTTATTAAACAAGTAATGAACAACTTTCAGCAAAGTACTGTATTTGGAAGGTGCTCAGCGTTACCATACACGACTCATCTAAATCCATTTCCAAGTCCCTGTAGAATGGTGTTATATTAAGAAAAAAGAAACCATTCCCCAGTAGTTATTTAACTCGGCCTTGTTTTTCAGCGGTCCTATCAGTAATGACAAAAAACACACTAAAAAAAAGTCGCCAAGATCTTGACTTACTAACTTTGGATACATGCTACGATCAACTCAGTAAAGCATAAAGGCAAGATGCTCCCACCTGCCTAAGCCAAGTGTTAGAGATTAGCTATCAATGCAACAAACCATAAGCAAAACAGATAGTAAACAAAGATTCAGTGAATAGTGGCAGTATGGAAAAACACACCAGTACCGCCTGCCAGGCCTCTGTGGTCACAGCTCTGATTTAGAGCAGATCAGCATGAAGAAATACGGATTTAGGAGAAGGATACGTGTTTCTTTGTAGAAACACCAATGCCATACTGTCATTCAGGCTCTCCTGGTACCCAGTATTGCAGAATTCCACTGAGCCTTTTGTAGCTGTCTGGAAAAACTGCCAACATAGAAGTCAATGTTTAATATTGCTATGGGGCACAGCTCTGAAAGGTTATAGTTAACCATTTATCATCTAATAGCCATGGTACAAACCCAGTTATATCTCCCAGTGCTGTAAATACCATGATATTCCAACAGGCTTCTTAGGAAATTATCAGGCTCTGGAGCGTATGGCCAAACAGTGATTCATGTTATTACACTGGAACAGTTTTAGCTTTGCCTGATGTGCTGTTGAATACTTAATGTTTTAGGGCAGTCTCTTTTGGGAGGTTGATAGTTCATAGATTGATGGGCCTGGTCTAAGTCATCCAAGTGGCTCGAAGCTGTAAATTTGTTCACAGAAGTATTGCATTTAAGGCAGCTCTTTCTGATGCACTCACATTTGTGATGTCCAGTTACAAGCAGGCATAGGTGGGCACAAAGGAAGGACTCTTCTGGCCAAAAGAAGTCGAGATGATTCGGGCTGGGCCAGAACTGCCATCTCAGCTTCCCACAGACCGGCAAATTACAACAACAATAACCAGCTCTGTTTTGGAGGTTTAAGATGTTCTTTTTTTCTATTGTAGGGGAGCATTTTATTTATTTTAGCTACACTGCAATTAAAAATAGCAGCAAACCGAGAAGTGGTTAGAGTGAACACACAGAAGAATTGGCCTCAGTAGAGAAATGAGTTTTGCTTCCCACAGTTACAAACAGCCTCTGCTTAGCAAATTGGATGTCTTTTCAGATTGTAAATGACTCCAGAAAAAACAAAGTCCCAACTGCAACTTGAAGGCCAAAGTTAAGTCTGCTGTACGTGGCCATGACTAAGGAAGGAAGACAACAGAGTCTGATAGTATTTTCTCCTCTGAAAATACCCATCTTTTGATATATTTTTGGGTTGTCCCATTGTCACGTAATGGGAATGGTAAATCTTTCCAGGGAGTATCCAGGGAAATTCTTAGACATAGTCAGACTCAGGATATGGCACAAGGCAATCTCTTAAGCAAATTAATAAATACTTTACAGCAAGCCATGAAAAGTCTTTGGAGCTATTATTCTAAAGGTTTGTTCTGGTCATTGCTTCTGTGCTAGCATTACACCATAGTTCCCTTGCAATAGCAGATGCTTGCATAAAAGAAACATTATGCTGAGGCTAATGCTTTTCATACTTAGGAAATCTTTTTCTTATTAGTAGCAAGCAACGAGGAGAGTACCCCTTTCCCATTTTCTCTTGACTGTACAAGTGTCCTAGATCGTGGGGATTTTTTAAAGAGAAATAGAGTTAAAGGAAGGCTAAAGCTTGACCTGCAATCTGACAGAGGCAACTTTCAATGCTGCATTTGCTCAGTTTGCTTTTGCCGAGGGCTGGACATGTTGGGGGGTGCAATTGAGAACTGCACAAGGAGCGTCCCCTCAATTTCATGGCAGTGTTTGAAGACCTGGGTCAGAGTTGCCCTTTGCAGCCTTCTGCTGGTGGAGCAAGGCAGTGTCATGCTCCCGCAGAGGTGTGTAGAGTACATGTGAGTACGGCTATCTAACCTGCACAGTCAGAGTTTCCAAAAGAGTGTAAATCATTTGGTATTATTAGTTGACCCAGGTGTTTAATTGGCTTGATTCTTAACTGAGAGAAGCCTGTTTTTTAAACATCCAGGATAAAGTCTGTTAAACTTCAATTAGGATGCAGACAGGGAAGGTGCAGATGAGTCTGCAGTAATTACCGGGCAGTGGTTGACAGGCGAGTTCCTGTATTTTCTGTCAAAGCAGGTGATTTTGAAACCCGACCTCCCAGCAGCTGCCAGCTGGGCAGTACATTTGCTTCACAAAAGTTGTCCAGGATGGCCTTTCCCCCCACTGACAGCTCTCTGCAGTTTGCTGCACATGAACAACTTAGCACCAAGTGGGCTAGTAACTGGAGAGTGGCAAACAGCAGGACCCAACTGCACAGATACCACTGCTGAGAGGTGATGGATCAGGATTGCGTTGGAGCAAGCTGTGGACTGCTGTACCCACCTCCCTCCACAAAAATAAAGCCTGCAGGACAAGAAAGAGTGATAAGGAATTGGGCAACTTGTCCATCTCTGCATCCAAAAGTGGAGCGCCTGTCTTGTCCCAAGTGATCCCCCTTTGCCATGTATTGCAAGGCTCTGGCATCCCTGTGCAACACAGTCTGCGTGCTCAGGGATGGGAAGACGGGGTGACGGCCCAGATTTTGAGACAGGCTTTCTGTGTAACTGGGAGTGAATCTTGTTCTCTCCACGCTGTCCTGCAGCATGTGAAGATCAAAAAAATACAGAGCTTGTAGAAAGAGGCTACATCACTCGTGACACAAACGTGTACTTTGAAAAAACAGGCAAGATCTCATGTGTGTTACAGTGCAGCCTGTGACAGCAGAGTCCCAGCAGAGGACAGGGGATAATGTGCACTCTAACATCCCAACCCAGCACCCTCAGGTGACTCTGTTATGAGCTTGGATAGCTTTTTGCCATATGACCCTCATTTCACATTCAGAAAAATGAAGCCTAGGTAAGGGATGAACTTGTTGAAGTTCACCTGGCAAAGCACAGTGTATAGAATATGTCTTGTATACTGCCTGGTCTCTACAGCCAAGGCAAACATATTCATGTACATTTAAAGAGAAAGGATACTGTGAGCAGAGCTGGAGCTACAGACTTTTCTTAAACATACACTCAAAGAAGAAATCATTTTCGGAAACTATGCACCTGGAAAACATACTCAGTTTTAATGGATATTAATGTCTTGTAAAAACAAAATAAAGACTGAAACTTAATAATTTGCCTAAAAAAAAGAGGCTATTTCGTTTTTAGTGTTAAACCAGAATTAAATTATCCAGCACGTGCTTGGTATTCTTGAGCTGAAGCGTTTTGAATCTGATGCACAGACAATAAATTAGATAAGGCAATATGGTGCAGTGGATGAAGGGGGTGAGAAGACTGGGGGAAAAGGTGAGCACACAAAGCCTGCTGTGCCAGAATGTCACCAACACCAGCTCCCGAATGAAAGCTGAAAGACTCAGGTATTGGAAGGCAGATGGAAAAAATGGGAATGCGGTTCCATCTGCAGATACTGTTTCTTTTCATGGTTCTGACCACCTGACCTCTTTTTCCCATCAGTTCCTCACTGATGAGATCAAGGTGAATTACTCTGGATGGGTGAGTCTTGACAGAGCAAACACAGCTGCTGGCAGGGAAACAGCTGCTTTGAGAAACAACATAGAGAAAACAAGAGGCAAAGGCTTTTCTAAGCCAGCCCAGCTAAAGGTACTTCTCCTTTTCTCTCTCCAAGTCTTAGTTCCTGTCCCACTGCCGTCAGTGATAATTTCCCTCTTGACTTCAGTAGGAGGACTGAGCTTCTGGAGGGCAATGGCTCCTGACCCAGTTTCTCCTCCTGTTATTATCTTAGGCACTAAGCCTGAAGCGCCTCTCTTCTGCAGGATTAAACGTAGCTGACTTGTATTCCCTTCAGGACAGTCTTCCCAGTCCTTATTTGTCTTCCCTATCAGATGGTTCAGACAAAGCAGCAGCTCGCATTATGCTGTGGCATTGCTGAGATGAAAGGAGTCTGCAAGGGCCCAAACTCAATGTGTGGTGGAGGACACTTCTAGGAACCTGCGGCCGTGTTGCTTTCTTTTTTATGAGAATAAGGGTGCAGTTCTGCTATACATGTAGCCAGCTAAAGTGTACTTTGGCTTTTTTCGACTGTCCCGTGTTTATTCCAGCAGTGGAGTTATATGCATATTTTGCTATGCACATAATACATAGCTTGGCAACTAAAAGATAGGAAGGGTAAATGATGGTATGTTTACCTTAGCTCATGGGGATGTCTTAGTGGTTTAACCTTCAAATGTGGTGTGCCTAACTTTTCTCTAACCACAGGTCCAAGTCCCAGCTGGGCTGACTCAGCCTTTATCTTCCTCAAGATAAATTCAGTCCTGTTCACTTCACAGTGGGTGGGTGTTTCAGATGAAGCCTTAAAAATGAGAGTTTTGTCTGGTCTGGGTGGACCCTAATGATCCCTTAGCACTTTTCATGAGAAAAACATTGGTTGTGGGCCAGAATTCCCATTCTTTGCTGCAGCAGTGTGCCGGCAGTGCAAAGAAAAGGCTTTATGATGCTGATGTGCTTAGAGAGCAAAGGCACTAATGCTGTGGTGTTGAAGCAAACACGATGATGATGTAAGCCAAGCTTAACGAACCCTGTGGTCCTACTGGGCATGCTGGGTATGCCCTGAAAGAGCTGGAACTTAAGGTCTCTGGCTGCCACTAGACTGGCATTAGGTAATAACTGCTTTTCCCTATCTAGGAAGTTTAATCCTACTGTGGAATAGGAAACAAAAGCATTCAAACCTTCACATAGGAAGAAGACAAGGAGCAGCAGGTCAGTTAGCAAGGCACTTGCACGAGATGGGAGATGCTGGCATGCCTCAGCACACGCTGAGTGCATAGGAAATGTAAGGATGTCCATCACTCTATGAGCAAATCTAGATAAAAATTCCACCGTGTTCCTAAGAAATCTTTCCAATGACACCTCTGTCAAGACCAGTATATTCCTGCAAAATTCTCTTTTAGGCGACTCACCATTTTTGAAACAAAAAATAAAAAAAGAAATGCTATCACTAACACAGCATCAGGTTCCTTCCATCAGCTGTGGAGGCAGCAGTCCTTACCCATACGCCACAGGCCCAGGCAAGCAGGTTAAGCAAAATAAAATTATTCAGAGCTCAAATGGTTTCTGAAACTAGTTAAAAAGAAAACAGGTTTTCAATTGCATTTTTCTCTCAGTACATTCTTCAAGGCTTGAATGCCTCTGTTCTTCCAGGACTAGAGGCACTGTGATAGCACAAGAGAGACTAATGGCTTTGTATTTCTGGCCAAAGCGGAAGAAATGGAAAGATCATGAAAGATGACCAGTTTGCCTGAGATCTCTATCCATTTTGCAGGCACAGGTGGTTTGGTTTAGCATCTGAAATGTTGGATCCTGAAGCAAACCAAAAGCAACTTCCAACCCCTAGGGAGGAGCCCATAATTAGTACAAAGAATGGACAGTGCTGGCAGGTCATACAGGCCTTACAGAGCTACATTTCCAGAAAAAGGCATTTGGTAGTGTAGTCAGCGCACTATTGATAAGGAAAGCACATTTCAAGCAGTTAGGCTTAAATAAACACACTGATTAATGTGCTGTAGGTGGAACATACCTTTCCACTGTACTGAAGCTTTTAAAGTGTTTTCTATTCTAGTAGGCAGATCTGTGCAAAATGTTATAAAATAAAATATTATGAAATGTTGGACATTGTTTGGAAGCATCATAATAAAAGCTTAAAATTAATAGTGTTGTGCAGCCAGTGTCAGGGAATTTTCTCCTTGGCTTCTTCACTAACTGCGTGTCCTATTATGTGGGTGATTTGAATAAAGTTTCTTTTAGATCTCCCTGGTATAGTGAGGGAATTGAAAAGTATTACTTGCATGTGAAATGATTTGGGACCATGCACAAAAGTGCTACAGAAGTGCTAACTAGTATTATCAGCTGTGAATAGATATCCTTATTATCAGCAGACACTCTTCAACAGTCCTCTAGCATGCATCTGCAGCCAACAGTGATCTCATTTTATACAGCAGCAGCCAGAGAAATAGGTTGGGTTGCTTAATATTAAAATGCATTAGGGGTTAGTAAGCAACTGCGTAACCTTTTCTTTTTTTTTCCTTAACTGAAATGGGACATGGCTTAGTACACGGTTGAGTAAATTTATAAACACGCAGTGTTACTGGGTTCTGTTGTCCAAGCCCATTTTATACTCTTAGCACTGTAACTATTTTAATTTAGAAAACATTTCTCCAGATAAAAAGTGAGAATGGAACTAATAAACTTTTTCTTAGTTTAACATCAGGGTCCAACTGAGACATTCACGTGCTCACCTGCACCGTTAGAGCTGGCAGAAACCTGGTATAACTTTAAGATGACTGTATTTATCTAACTCGTATCTGGCATAACAACTGTAACATTGATGTACTCCAGACAGAACTACAAATGGAAGGATATGTATGCATACATAAAAAACCATGGGAATTGGAATCCTTGACTTAAAGGAATAGGGTGAGGAGGAAGAGGAGGTGCTGGCAGCAGTGTGTGTCTCAGCTCAGTGGTGAGAATCCCCTTTTGTGTTGTGCAGACTATACACCAGTAACAGCTGGCAGAGTGTCTTTAATTCAGGAAACCTGTGCTCCTTAAGAGAAAGACCTCTTCATGTTATGGTGTTCTTGGAAACCCTGTGTACCGAGTAACATCAGTCCTCATTCCTTGGAGTCCTCGATGTTTCAGTAAAAGTCTATAGCACGAGAAAAAAAGAGCCTCAAATTTGTTAGTAGGTCTGAAGAAAGGAAGAGATTAATAAAATCCCAGAGCTGAATCCCCCTCAGGCTTCGGATATTTGAAATTCAAAGTATAATGTTGTAGTTTGGACCTTTCTCTTGTCCTGAGCTCTGCAGAAACATGTTGCTGTGCAAGGATTGTAAAAAGGAACCTCCTGTTGTGTGATGCCTCTGTAACCTTAGTCAGTTGGCTCTTGAAGCAGTCATTAAAACTGAATTTAAGATGAATTTTTTGTGAGGTCACAATCATTCAAAAAGGAAATAGAGTGAGCACAGCACTTCTTTGGTAGTGTCTCCCTTAAATGCACATGACTTGAACTGTGGATGCTGGCTCTCCTGCAGTAACCTCCACAGAACATTTCAGCTTCCATTTAAACTTTGAATAACAGGATATACCATGTTAACTGACCTTCTATCTTCTCCCCCAGAAAAGCAGGCACAAGAAAAAAGTGGCTGTTACAAGTGGAAGTTGTTATAAGTGGTATAAACCGCGCTTGCACCTTGGAAAAGTGAAAAAAGTCAAATACACTCAGGAGTCCTCAAGACAGACTGATATGATGTGAGATGTTTTCCTGGAAATACATCCCTGGCTAGCAATGGTGGCTTCCAAGCCAACAGAATGCTTCCTAAAACTGACACATTTCCCTTGGAGGAATCCTATAATTTGTAGCACACCTTTTGCCCTCATCCTACAAAACAAGAGGCTGGAGGCTTGTTCTCATTCACTCTGGCAAGATCTTCAACTGATACAAAAAAGCCAATAGAGCTGTGCCTCTTTACAGCAGGGAAAGCTCTAGTCCATTAACAACAGTAAAGATTAGGTGAAACTCCAATCTAAATGGATGTAATGTAATTGAAGTAACGATCAAAAAGAGAACCTCTTCAGTTTTCCTTAATCACCATACCTCTAATGGCTCTGGTTTTAAGTCCTTTTCCAGTGTCCTTCCAATGCACAATATCCAACTATCCAAAGCCCTTTTACATAGTCACTGCTTCTCATAGAATCATAGAATGGTTTGGGTTGAAAGGACCTCAAAGAAAATCTAGTTCCAACCCCCCTGCCATGGGCAGGGACACCTCCCACTAGACCAGGTTGCTCAAAGACCCATCTAACCTGGCCTTAAACACTTCCAGGGATGAGGCATCCATAACTTCCCTGGGAAACCTGTTCCAGTGTCTCACCACCCTCACAGTAAAGAATTTCTTCCTAATATCTAACCTAAATCTACCCTCTTCTAGTTTAAAGCCATTACCCCTCATCCTATCACTACAAGCCCTTGTAAAAAGTCTGAGATGAGGTTTTTGTCTCGTCTGTGGGCATGTAAACTGAGGGATGAACTGGTGGAGTGGGAGTCACCTTGATGACTGGTGGCTGACTTGGGTTGAAAGCCAGAGAAGCTGGCTTTTGGTCTTTTTAATACTGGGTAATATTAATAAAAAGGAAAACAGCAGCAAGCCTGGCTTAAAGGAAGAGTTATTGATTCGGTCCTGGAGTGTATTTAAATATTTTATTGCACAGATGGGGCCCCTACAACTTTCTTTTCCTTCATCCCATAAAGGCCCTGTTTTACAAGGATACTTGCTGCCCCTTGGGAGGGTTGGATCCTATTTCCTCTCCATCTATGTGTGGTTTTTGAGGGGAGGGTTCGGGTTGGGCTCAGGTAAGGAAAATCGATTACTCAAGTGCAGGACAAAGCAGTTTTCCTTTACACAGGGATCGAGATTGCTGCCTTTGCTGTTCTCCCACTGACCACCTTTGGGGCATGGCTGTTCAAGGTGTGTTTGTCTGGCTGCACATCTCCCTCCCACCTGCTGGCTGTACCCCTGGGGAACCCACTGCTGCCTCCCAGAGAGCTTCTGTTTAAAAATAGACTCATTAAAAACTCTGCAACCAAGACTCAACCTTCTTGGGCATTTTTACTTAGCGTGCCCACATTTCTGTCCCACCTAAAGGAAGGATAGGAGATTGCAAGGGAGATTACAGTCTTGTTTTCCTAATAGTAATTTCTCAGTCGTTTAGAACCTAACAAGTCTACTAAAAAGCAGAGTGCAAAAGATAGGTCTCTCTTTCCCACACCAAAAAAACATTTAGTTTTTTTTTTTTTTAGTTAAAAAAGGGAATTTTTTAATGGTTTCCATGAAAGAAGAGCTCAGACCCTGAAACGGATGGGCTTCACAGACAGAGCAAGACACATGGGGAGCGATAAGCTCTAGTTGGCTTGTGCAAGACAGTGAATTTGGAAAGCTCTCCCCCTAGCTTCTAGATAAGAGGTTTTCTCTTGAAAGCAGTGACAAACATGAACCAGCCAAAGTGTAGCTTTCTGCCTAACAGCACATCACTTACAGTGACAAGCAGCAGACAGAAACTCCTCCAGAAGGCACCACTGCTAAACACACTGCGTGTCTCATGACCTGCAGGGAATGCAAAGTCTGGACATCAGTAATTTAAAAATATAAAAAGAAAAAAGTAAAACTATTAAAGATTTTTTAAAACCCACAAACCAACAATATTTCCTTATGATTTACTTAATTTGTAAAAGTAGAATTTCAGAAGTTCTTAAAGTACTGATAAGTGACTTGCTAAGAACACAATCCAGCAGGAACAGAAAGACAACCCATATTTAAGAAACCTCACCAAAAAAGCCACCTCAGCAGCCACCAGCAAATTCTGCTTGACAAAGATATAAATTATTAGCCTATGTTCTGCATTCCAGAGGGCAAAGATAGTTTTTCCTTACTCTAATTTTTCCCTCCTTTTTGGAAAGTACTGCAGGACACATATTGAAGAGGAGTAGCTTTTTTTTCTGTGATTCTGTGATTGCATGTTTCTTACGTGTTCTAAGATCTTGATCACATGATTACATACATGTCATGCTAACGTAATTCATTCTGGGTCTCCTTGCATGTTATGGCCCCTCTGTAGAATCTGAGATATGTCTTACTTTGGGAGCTATGGGTTAAATGACAGAATTAGCCTAGGAATGCTTGATCTTTCTGTGCACAGGAGAAAGACTAGATCTTTTTCAGGGAGTCTCCTCACACCATTATTTTATACACTATGATATTGTCATAAATCTCTTCCCAATAACTAGGACATCTTTGTTCTCTCCCATTCAAAACAACTAATCATGGAATAAAGGACAGAGTGGCCTTCCACTGGTCGCATTAGATGTCCAAGTGTGAAGTGCTGTGAGACATGGGGCAGGAAGAAGTGAATCAGCTTCATGACTTTGAGGCCAAAATAGATGATGAGAAACAAGTAAACTCATTTTAACTATGTTTAAATTTAACTGCGTCACCATTACAGGGTCACTTGTTGATTAAACAACTCCCCCTGGAAAGCAGGACAGATGTACCCAGGCTATCTTATCTTTATTTTAGCCCCCAAATCATGCCCTCACTTTCACACCAGCTTTTATTTTTTTTTTTGTGGTTGGGATCTGGACATCAGGTCCATATACGCCAGCAATCTCTGCCTTTGTATGTGGACAGGGTCTCTGGTGACAGGAACCATTCATAGAGGCTGTTCACATATACTGAGAAAAAGTGGGGCTTTTAGTTAGTGACAGAACAACTATCTTGGGTCCAGCATGAATCATTGTGAACCTGCACCCATGCCTGACACTGTCTGCATTTAGACACTGCCAGGCTAATTTTAGTGTTTCTGAGAGCACTGAAGGTGGAGAAAGGCAGTACTGGAGTGGTGCCTTACGGAGGCAGGACCTGTGCAGTATGATGGAATGGGGAACGTCATGAAACAAAACAAAACTGCTTCCCACTCAGACAAGAAAAACAACAGAATTTGGAAATTCCTGGATGTTCCCAACAGACTTTACCCAGAAGTATATCAAAGTTTGGTTTGGAGTAACAGCTACATGTCATTGAAAAATGACTTTCTCCTCCCAGATAATTTATAGAGTATCCAGGACTGACCTGTCATCATGATCTCTGCCTTGAAAGCAAAACAAAAACAAACAACAAAGAGTTTTGCATAGATTTATGCTGAGTTCCAGCCCTTAATTAAGCTGTCCAGGGGCTGCCGACTATCCAGTCCACTCTCAGGAATGATGGCATAAATCCAGAGCAAGCATACTGAAGTGAAAAGTCCAAATGGAAGCAGGAGAGATTGTTTCTTGAACTAGAAGAGTCTCAGTGTCAAAATCCAATGGAATCCAGAGCACCTTGCTCATGGAGGTTGATAGACATTTTGAACTCAGCTGGGCTGAATCTGGCACAGTTATTTGTTTGCAGTGCTACTATTTTGCCTTCAGAAAAGTTGCAAGCCTTCTTCTATATGAATCTGTTTCCTGATCCCATTTAACTTGTGCAACACAGAGCAATCCAGCAGAGCAGAATCACCCTAACAAAGAGCAAAATTATTGAGAGGAATAGAAACAAACCCCACCAAAGCCATAGATGAATTCAACCCTTTGATGGTTCTGCATGCTTGAGATGGCAGCACAGAGCTAGGGAGAGGTACTGGCTAAGTGCAAGGTGTTATTATTAGTTTGAGAGATCTACCATTTGGAGAGCTTGCACTCATTTGATGATCTTTTTTGGTTATAAAAAAAAGATCTTTATATGTATCCTATCAAGTTCAAAGTCTTTTTTGGGGGGAAACCCATCAACCCTACATTTCCAGGACTGTGGTAGGATAGAATGCATCCCAGACATTGAGTCTGTGTCCAACCTCGTCACATCAGCAAAAGAGTTAATACTGGTTTCCTCGGTGCCCAGGCACTGATTGACAATACTCAGACTGTCTCGCTGGGGCACCTGCAGATAACCACCTGAGATAGATCAGCACAGGAAACCATTTCCACACAGCGTGAACATGCAGGTGGTGAGCAATGTAAGGAGCATGATTATTATTCCTTTTCCAGCTAACTGTTCTGGGCCCCCTGCATGACGTCTGCATAGTTGAGATGTCATCACTCAGTCAGATGTTGAAGTCACATCTATCTAATTCCAGTTGGATATACGGAAAGTATTGTTTACTTTGAAGGATATAAATCAGGGGGCATTTCTATGAATAAAGGATTATTACTAAATCGTGCATTTTCTATTAGTAGATCCCTATTAATGCTGCAGGTGTTAGTAGTAACTGCTCTTTGAAGCATTACTTAATCACCTCCTTTGCAAATCCCTGTAATCCAGCTCTCATAAAAATACATGGATTATTGATTGAGAGGACCTCTGGGATCCCTAAAATGAGGTTCAGCTCAGATGCCTGCACAGTGCAGGAGACGCACTACAGATCGCTCCCTGGAATGTCTGCCAGGTGTTTGCAGTTTCATGCATAACGTGTCTTGGAAATAATAAAAGAGGTGGGGGTGGAGGAGAGGTCATTCCCATCCGGGAAGACCAGGCTCAAATAGAGGAAGGAGAAGAAGAATGAGGACCATTAGTAATAACTGGAGAGGTTGAAGGTGCAGCGGTTATAGGGTGGGCTACTTCTTCCTCTCTGGGAAACACTTGGTAGTGAAAACAGAGAGCAAGTAGATCAAATATATGTTAAGTTATCCTCAAAACTAACACATAGCACTCACTCAGGTCTGTGGCATGCCTGTAAAACACACAAACAATCAGGGCAAGCCTTCAGAAATGTGCTGGGTACAAGGACAGCTAGGAAGGTAAATTAATGTTTAGGAAACACATGAAGAGCTCTAAATAAAAGAAGATTCCCCCCGGCCCAGTGTTAATATTTTAGCATTACAGCTGCAAAGCTTAACCCTGGTGAGAATAGAGCAGGTGAAACTAAAGCATACCCATTCTCCCTGTTTAGCAGAACTTCATAGTTGAGCTCTGCGTGGCTCAGATCTGCAGAAGGACTTCAGGGTCACATTAGTGGGGCGTGGGCAGAATGTGGTTGCTTAAAGTTGTGCTAAAGCCATGCTGTGCAGGCTAGAGGCCCTGAGATACTTCAGGAGCCAAGAGTAAAGCAACATTATCCGCAGAATAATAACAAAGCCAGTAAGAAATGGACCCTGCAGATCCTTGTGTCTGCAAGACTACCCTGGTTCTTGAACTATTCATGTAGCGCTAGCTGGGGGACCCCTCCACCATAAGCACTGAGGAGCTTAAGGAATCTTGCAGAGAGGTCCTTGAAACTGCAATCCAGCCCATTTCGCGTGCACCTCTGGCAAACCATAGTCCCAGGCACATATGTTTGTCAGTTTTGTTTGGCTCCTGTATGAGCCCCATATTAGTGCAACAGCATAGTGCCTTGCATCGTGCTGATGTTGGCCGAGCTCTCTGGACTGGATGCTTGCAAATCCCTTGGCTGGAGCAAGTGGCAGGAGGGACTGTGGCTCTGTAGCCCAGTACTTGGGAGTGGGAGAGGATCCCAACGCAACTCTCCTTCTAGAGAGGACTGAAAAAATGCAGCCACTGCTCCATGGAAAAAAGATAAACAGGACCTTAATCAATCAAATCACACTCTTCAAAAGGTACTGGAAGATGAAGAAAAATTCTCAAGAGGAAGAAAGGATAAGAAGAAAAATCAGTCCCTCACAGAACTGCTTGATAAAGCACCATTTTCCAGGGTGCCACCATCTGTTCTGTGTTATGGAGAATAACCTTGATGTTATTACATTACAGGATTATTATTATACAGTAGTGTGTTAAATCTCAACCAAATGTAACAAGCGTGAGAGAGACATGTAATATTACTGATGGCTGGAACAACACACAGTTCAGGAAAGGGCTCCTGTGAAGGTGCAGGGCTTGTTAAGGTGCTTAAAGGTAAGCATGTTTCCCCATGGCTCTGCTGAATGGGCTCATTTTCTTAAATTGTGGCTCCAAAGTCAAATTCTCCCACCCCAATTCTCCAGCCTTTCACAGGAAAGGGGTATTAGGGCTTGAACTCTTGTACACCACTGAACTGCAGCTAATTCAACAGACCAGTATCCTACTGACCACATAAGGCACCCTGTGGCTTTTCTCTTTCAAGAAGACCAGTCTGAATAAACAAATACTTTCCCCAAGGCAAGGGCTGTTGCTGCTCTGCATGTGTATCAGGTATCTGTACCTGAAGGGGAATAGAAAAGACATGAAAGCACTTTCACATTGTGCTGCAGTATAATTTTTAGGAGAGTTCAACTCTTCTTTTTTTTTTTTTTCTTTTTTAAAAGACCAACAGAGAAAATGTGACAGGGTGTGCAACTGTTGTCCTAATGTTTCTGCTTTTCCTTTTCACTCCTGATACTGGATTTTTTTTCCTGTTCATCTTCCACTTTTGCCTCAAACCTTGGAAGATGAACAGCTAGGCTTTCTCTGCTGACTTTCTCAAGTCATCTTGGAGCACTTGGAGGTTTTTCCCTTCACATCCTAATTAAGGATATATCAGTGTCCCGTTGGGACTGAAGCAGTTAATGAACACCATCCGGCAGGTCACTTATAAACTATTTGCCCTGAGATTGAGGGCAAACTCTGGTGAATTCCCAAGGAAAGAATCAAATGAACCTGTTAATGAGCGGAGCATTAGGAGGAAGAAAAAAGTAAGACAGGATCTGAAGCCTAGAGGAAATGTAGGAAATAAAGGTTTGTTTATCTAATGGTTTTACTGGTGTCAATGCACAGGACTCCCCCTCCATTTTAAAGCAGTTGCAAACAAAAGATTCAGTTGCAGATAAGCTTTGGGAGTTTGCTTTTACATGAGACGCTTGTAAACGTTCCTCAAAGATGGAGAGGAAGAGTGACATGTAGCACAGTCACTTCAAATAAAACCTGGTAGCAAGGTTTTCTTGTATTATCATCATTATCTGGAGCACTGAGATGGGTTTTAGTCACATCCCTGGAAAGTTTAGTTTAAGGTGGTTACAGCAATTTTCCAAAACCACCACCAGAACATGAAGAGAAGCCCTTGGGACTACAACACAGCCTATAAGAAAACTCATAAGAGCCTGTTTTGGTGAAATTTTAATAGATAATCCAGAGAAGATCTCCAGTGTGAGTTTGCCTATCCGTGAAATGACTCATGGATTAGAAAACATCCTCCTCCTAAAACCAACCCAACCCAAAATTCACTTGCTGTCTAAGAGCAACCAGGGTTTTTTTGTGCCTCTGTCTGTGAGTGGGCTTGGCCTTCACTGTGAGCAAGCCTAGGATGGAGTTGGTTTCTTGCAGTTAGAATTCCCTGTATTTTCATTATTTGCATTAAGGTCAGACGTGGCACAACTAAAAGCTTTACTGCAATAGCACAAAATGGCTCTAAAACTACAAAATGTTTGACTTGAATACAGCTGCATGACTGATGTTCTTTCAGATGAGAAGAAACAGACACTGAAAAAGATCAGTTAATGTCTAAAAAAAAAAAGTTTTAGTTAAAATATAGGAGAAATAATTAAAAAAATCGTATCAGAGCTTGTACTGTAGTTAAAGGAAAGCAACCTACATTGTCCCAATGTCCCTTTCTATTTATCTGCAGAAGACATGTGACAGGACCTCCACTGGCACTCTGTGTCTCTTTTTTGTTAGTAGACCAAAAGCACCACATACAGTTTTTTTCAAGCCTAAAGCAGCAATGCAGATGGGAGGACAGACAGGAGGTCAGAAGCTTTGCAGTGAGGCATAAAGAAAGGACATAAATGAGATGCTCTCCTTCATCTAAGTTCTTCTGACACAGAGCAATGGAAAAATTCTTTGATCCCTCATGTTTGTCACACGACACTGATGCTAGAAAACACATTTTGACTTTTCTAAAGCTATAGCATGACACATAAAAACCCTTGTTTATTATTTTTGCCAAAACCAGAAGTTCCCCGGAGAAAAGGTAACAAAGAAAGGCACAGAGGTCCCTGCAATGGCTCTCTATGATTTGAAACAAGTGAGTACCTAACCTATATAAGTGGTGTTTCTGAATACGCTGGATTGATAGATTCTTAGAGCCAGAGCACCCTGAAAGTTTTCAGTTTGGCTGTTACACCCTCCTCCCGGTGGATGTCTTTTAGGTTCTTGCACCTGTTGAAATGTATTTGCCATACCCTGCTCCTCAAAACAGCTCCCCGCATTGCTTGCAGGGACATCAGTGGAGGGCTAACAGACACTGAAGGTGTCCTATCACCTTCCAGCAACCTGACAGAGCATCGGTGACAAAGAGAGAAATCGAAAACAGAGGAGGGTCCCATAATTGCTGTTCTCCGCTAGGCAGTGAGGAATGGTTGCAAACAATACGGATCAAGCAGAAGGCTCTAAACATGGCATATCTGGTATCTGCCTGAGGCTACACACAGTCAAGAAGGGTCTTTGTAGCCCAGCCAGAAGTAAAGGAGAAAGATGAGTGACATCTGCACCTGGGTTTTTGTGATGTCTCATGGGGAGGGAAATAAAAAAAAGTTGGGTGGTATCTCTGTATGGTAATCCCCACCCCCAACATATGACTCCATGTGAGACTGTTACTGTGCAGTCCCTTCTGCATCCCTCAACCATGGCAACCTCCATGAACCTCGGGAAGCTTTACCAACTGTCAGGGCCACTTCACAGGCAGCACCTTTCCAAGCTGATAATTGGCCCGTTTCTTCCGCTGCCCATTGATATCAAAAGGATATTTTCCACTTGCTTCTCTGAAGCTGAGACTTTTTTTGAAGCAGAGAAGAACTACTTTGGTGTGGGACACTAACAGGAACACTAAATATCTTGATGGATGAGGACAGCCAGCCAGCAACCAAGAGAAGGGAAACTTTGATGAAAGGCAGGAAAATACTAATTTAATAAGAAGTGCAGTAATAAGTTCCTAATGTCCACTGGCTCTCCCTTTTCAAGGCTTTGGAGAAGAGGAGACTGAGGGGTGACCTCATTAATGTTTATAAATATGTCAAGGGTGAGTGTCATGAGGATGGAGCCAGGCTCTTCTCAGTGACATCCAATGATAGGACAAGGGGCAATGGGTGTAAGCTGGAACATAGGAGGTTCCACATAAATGTGAGGAAGAATTTCTTCACAGTGAGGGTAACAGAACACTGGAACAGGCTGCCCAGAGAGGTTGTGGAGTCTCCTTCTCTGGAGACATTCAAAACCCGCCTGGACATGTTCCTGTGTGACCTGATTTAGGTGTTCCTGCTCTGGCAGGGGGATTGGACTAGATGATCTTTTGAGGTCCCTTCCAATCCCTAACATTCTGTGATTCTGTGAAGTCCACATATTGACTTTGGAAGAGATGAGTGTTCCTCACTGGAATCTCCTGCTCTGTAGCCAGGGGATCTAAAACATCTAGATATTTTTGGCCCCTTACCTCCCTGGCTAACCCATGCCTCCAGTTTTTGAGCAAGAATACCATGTTCAGGTCAAACATAAGTCAGCCGTCGTGACAGAGAAGTCAGTAGAACTTTCTAGCCATTAATCCCAACTGAATTGCTCCACATCTTCTTACAACACTTGCAGGAGTATGCAAGTTGTGACACCAAAACATGAAAATTAGCCAGCTGGCTCCAGTCAAGGTTACTCTGGCTCCTTTGTCTTACAGTGGCCAGACCCAGATGCCTATGAGGAAAAGTGGTTTCTACCTTAGATACGGTACCTACCATGGACAAGTTGCCTTCACAATTTGATACACTACTGTGGAGGTTCAAGAGGATTTTCCCTTTCTCCCATAGTCTTGTTCCTATTTCTATATTTTACAAACAATTCAAGACATCAAGGGAACTTCAAAAGCAACTTTCTCTATTTCAAAATGTCTTGGTAAATCAAACATATGTAGACAGAAAATCTTATAAAAAACCTGTGAGGACTTTTAATCAGAAGAGTATATTGAAACATAGATGGTAAAACTGCCATAACTAACTGCAGATGCTAAAGAAACTATAAAGTCACAGTCAGCATGGTTTGCCATGTTACTGTATCAGAGCAGAGACTGACTATAGTTTTACTGTTTGCCTTAATAAACTGGCATTTTTTATTATTATATAATGCACCAAACTCCTGTAGTTTTACTATAGGAAATATAATTCAAGCGGAGTTTAAAGAGAGATGCCGTTTTCATTTGCTTTGTTAATACACACAGTAAAGCTGAGAGAAGTACTTTGGCAACACTTTTTCTGTGTCCTTCCATTAACTTTCATATCACACAGTTGTTTTTGAATATGTGATTTCTGTCTTCAACTGTTTTTCATTTTGCTTGTGCTTTCTTGGAATAAGAAATCATCGTCAGCGATTTTTGCAGCACAAAGTTTTGACATTTGAGACAGAGACAAGTGATACTTGGATTCCAATTTCAGACAGATATGGAGGTATCTTTATTCAAAATACAATCTGTTTTGCACAATTTTCATTCTCAAGTCTCTGCATGAGAGTTTGCTGTGTAGTGGTGACTAGGTGGAAATCACCATACTAACGGATGGAAGGATGGGTTGTAAGGAAAGGGGTGCCTATTTTTCCTTATGGTGCTATAGTTGTACACTCAGCTTAACTCGTCTCTGCACTCACTTCCTTTCCCTTTATATACCCACACAGACAGCAGCAGTGTGATGTTCTCTGGGAACTGTGTGTTAGTGCTAGACTGACAGTGACAGAAACCACAGAAACAGAAAAATATGTAGATCTTACTTTCCTTCTCCCAGAGGCTTGGATGACATGGCTCCAGCATGGATGGGAGAAAGCGAGTTAAAAAAAAAAGAATAAATTCATGTTAATCATCAAACTAATACCAACTGACAGTGATTTTCTCCATGTGTCATTGTTAATTGTATTCTTACTTGTGAATATACATCTCAGCAGTCAGCCTCTGCAGCCAAGGAATAATATTATGGTGAAACCCATGCCTGTGATACTCATTCAGGCTGGTGTATTAACATAATAATTTAAAGGATTCGCTTTTATCATACACGTGCATGCACACACACACGTACTAAAGCTGTAGGCTTTTGTATCTTGCAAGTGCATTGGTTCTCCCTGTTCTCCAACAGCAATTCACAGTGGCTGCCTGTGGTCCTGGAGCACCATGGGCATGACATGCCCTTCATCCTGGCTGCCCCAGGGCGTGCCCTCCATGGCTCAGGAGATGGTCTGCTTGAGTTTCTTGCTCATACAAAATGCAGCTTAGTGAGCAAATACTGGCACAGGCAGCCAGAAATCCAAGCATGCCTTTAATTCAAACCTCGTGCACAGCTCCATCGGCATTTAGAAACAAACTGAGAGTTGACTCGCCTGTTTTCCTCACCACTTCTCCCTAAAGCTGTCACTGTTGAATTTTCTCACTGAGAAAAATAAAGGCCTGAAATTCCTCCCTTTTTTGGCTGCTTTTGTTCTTTTTTTTTGTTTTTTTGTTTGTTTTTTTTTTTTTTTAAATTAAAAGACAGCTATGACTATTTTTTAAAAAAAAAAAACAAACTACTTGGTAAGTGTGTTTTATTGACAGTGCAAGGATGGCCAGAGAAGATTGAGTTGTCTTTGGTTTGAATGAAGACAATTGACCCACAGATTCAGTGTCATTGCAGGAAAGTGTGGCTCTGAACCTTATCTCTGCCACTGAAGCCAGGTGTGACCACTGACCAAATGGGAGCAAAGAATCCAAAACATCTCTGAGTTTTGGATACAAGCAAAATCAAATCCAAATGTCAAGCTGCTGCAATGAAGGAAGCTAAAACACTGCAACAACCATTCCCCTCACTCCTTTCAGCTGAAATGCTAGGGGGATATTAATCTCTGGACTAAAATCTATAAATTTCACTTTGCATCTTATGTTAACTGTGAGATCTGTACTTCAAATTGTCTCTACTGTGAGCAAATGAATCCTGTGGCTTTGGATGTCACATCACCAAGTCAGGCTAGCTACTGAGAAGCACACCACCACCAGCAGCGGAAGCAAAATAAGCACAGTAGAACCACTAAACCTTTAGCTGTATTCAGTCCATCTCTGTCATTTTTGCTTCCTTCCTCAGCCACCCTTCCCTTACAGCCCAGGAAAAACAGGCAGCTATTTTAGGTGCCCCATCGTTATCACTGAGATGCAATCTCTGCTAAACACTATTTGCAACACATTGCCAGGCAAACCCTGGGCTGACCTTTGACTTCGTCATCTGAAATATGACCATAAAAATAATGAGCCTGTAAACTGCTTTTGGCAATTATGCTGCTGCTGGAATGAAAACGTTGTCATTAGCATGCAGCTTATGAACCCCAGCTTGCTGGTCCTGGCAGGCGGCCAGCCTGGGAAACCGAGCTGGCCTTAAAGCTGACACAGGTTCAATGGGATAATTAGGCAGCCTTTTTGTTCGAGTTTGTTGATATAAATGTGGTAGAGATTAGCCTTTTCCCCCTCAGCTCTGGGTAATGGTCAGGGCTAACAGGTGTCAGGCTAATGGTGGTGCGGGAAATTAATACTTGGTTTCCTGGTACCTTCCTTTGTTGTTTTTCCCCGCTGAGGAATTCCTCCAAATCTTCCAGCACTTTGCAAGTGCCTTCTCTCCCCCTCTCTTTCCCCCTTCTTATTTAGCTTTGCCTAAACATTTTATCACGAAGAGCATGCTGTTGAGTCGCATATAAAAGAGCTAGGAAGCGTCGAGTGGAAAATAAATTACCGTCCATCAAATCAGTCAATCAGCCTTCCATTTATTAGGCTCAGGAATAAAACTGAAATTTCAAAATAGCAATGGGCCAGATCTGTTTTTGAAGTCTGAGGGAAATCTCTGGGGAAACGAGCCAAGGCCAAATAAAGGACACACTAAATGTCGCACAGCTCTGAACAAAGAGTACCACTTATAAAAGTGTTTAGGTCACTTAAACATCTGGTTATCTTATGCAACTTGGGACAGGGCCCTTGGTGCTCAGAAGGAATTAAAAATACCAGATCAGCTAACAGCTCTCTATAAGTCTTCAATGCAGAGTCTATTTGTGCTTAATGTCAAAGTAAGTGGGACAGCAAGAGAAATCATGAGCATGCCTTTATGCATGTTGTAGCTAGATGATAGCCCACACAAAAAGCAAGCTTTCATACTTGTTTTACTCACACATGTTGCCTTTTATCTCCAATATTGTCAAAGCACTGTAAAGGGAAGGCTAACCCCTATACCAAAATCACTTTGCCCGTCCCTAAAATGCAGCTACATCTGGGAAGAAACCTGCTTAATAGTGCATCAAACACACGTGGCAGCTTAGCTGGGAGGGGAAAAATCCTATAGAAGGATGTTTTTATGATAACATGCCATTGTTTCTGCAGGACATGGTGGTACCTAGCATTTCAATTAAAAGAAAACCCACCAGGGATGCTGAAACCCCTATTCTGCAAATGCGTGTGGCAGACGAGCAGAGCCCACCCACCCCTCAGCTGTCTCCAGCTGGCGCAGCTCAGCCCAGACCACTGCTGCAAAGAAGCAGGGAAAGCCCTTGACTCCCTTCAGAGTCTCCAGAGGCTGCAGCACCATCTGCTGAACCTCATGGTGGTCTCGGCAATTGTGTAGGCTTTCCCTCCCCTTCTTTCCCTATGCTTTTTCTTCTTCCTCATTAGTCTTCCCTTTCTCCAAGACCTACAGCCCTTGTCTTCCCAGTCTCCCACCCTGTCCTCTGTCTCCACACTCTACACCTGCTTTCTAGGATACACAGGATGCACAAGACACTTGATTTCCTCCTTCCTTTCTCATGGTACCAATTTTATTCTCTCCTGACGCATGGTGTGCCTTGATCCTACTCTGTTTGAAAGAGCAGCCATCCCAGTAGTCAAATCCTAGCCATACAGGTCCTATTTTTCCAGCTCCCCAAGGAGAAGCTGAGATGAGGATATGGCTACTCAAGAGTCCTCCTCTGCATTTATGCCTTGGTTTCACACCAGCAAAACATGGGAAAGGTGTGGCAGGGATGCTTTCCCTCTCAGCCCCTTCCTTTAGCAGAGAAGGTTGCCTTCACAGCAATGTTGCTCCTGCTCATTTACCACAGCAGTAAAGGTGCACTTGGAAGTGGGGTTGGATTGGGATTGAAGTCCAGTTTCAGTCCTGCCTGCTCATAGCAGAGAGGGAAGGTGCCCATCCTTTGCAAACCCACTTGATGTTATAGAGAGGTTTCAAAGAGTCACAAGAGTGATGTTGTATCTACTGGAAAGAGTCCAGTGCAGAGCCACTAAGATGATTAAGAAATTGGAGCATCTCCCATATGAGGAGAGGCTGAGGGAACTGGGTCTGTTTAGCTTGGAGAAGAAGAGGCTGAGGGGGTATCTCATTAATGCTTACAAATATCTCAAGGGCGGGTGTCAGGAAGATGGGGCCAGACTCTTATCAGTGGTGTCCATTGACAGGACAAGGGGCAATGGGCACAAACTGGAACACAGGAGGTTCAATCTTAACGTAAGAAAACACTTCTTTACTGTGAGGATGACAGAGCACTGAAACAGGCTGCCCAGAGAGGTCTTCATCTCTGGAGACATTTTAAACCTGTCTGGATGAGTTCCTGTGTGGTCTACTCTAGGATCCTGCTCTAGCAGGGGGGTTGGACTAGATGATCTTTGGAGGTCCCTTCCGACCCCTACCGTTCTGTGATTCTGTGATCTCCCCTTTCAGTAAAGGCACTTCTTGCAAGCCTACTGGTCCTACCTTGGGCTGCTAATGCAGTAATGGAGATATAGGACTTGGTGCAGGCCATGTATTTCCCAGCTTTGCAAGTCCATACACAGCATATCATGGGCTATGTCCTGCCCAGACCACCAGGCTGAAAGTCTGACATGGCCATATCCTACTGCAATACGGTCACAGCAATTTAAACCTGCCTTTACCATAAGAACCTGAAAGAAGTCTACTTATGGGGAAAGAAGTTAAGAGGTAACTTGCTGGCTTGCCCCCAAGAACCTCTGTGAAGAAAGGGAGCTAATATAATAGTAGTTGAAAGCAGAAGATCCATTGGCTAGAATTTGGGAGTGAGCAGATGTTTCAGTGGGAGATAAACTGTAAGCTTGTAACAGTGCAAATAAGTCACTTGGAAGGGATTGCTATGGGCTGTGATAGATTCTCCATTTGCTGGAGTCTCTAATTGAAGACCAAATGTACTTCTGAAGAGATATGCCCTACTTTGAAAACAATTTGTTGGGCTAAAGGCTAGAATCACTGGATTTAATCTATGACTTTCATAAAGTAGGTCAGACTAGATAATTAAAAGGGTTTACTGCAATCCGAAAGTCTATTAATCTACCTATTCTAGGAAATCGCAATGAAAATATATTGTGTCTACAAAGTCCTGCTGCTTGAAAGAGGCATATCTGAGTTTGAATACCATAGCAAAATTTGACATACCTCAGCTTTGGGTCGGTGTTGTTCATACACCTGAATATGAGACATTAAAAAAAAAGCAGCAATAATTAACCTCCCTTTGGTAGACTGCCTCCTTCCTTTGGTACTCTACCAGAGACAGCAAAATAGAGGCAACACTCATTTCACAGAGATTATGACACACCCTTTCTTTAGCTTTCTTACTATGAATGGCCCAATAATTAATTTGCCATGAAAGTCAGAGGGAGAAGGATGCTGCTTTGTCCTAGGAAAGACTGACACCAACAGAAAATGAGACAGCCTGTCCTACAAGGGTAAAATCACCAAAAACCCCCAAACACATCAAGACAAGCAACATTCATTCCATCAGCAACTTTGATTAAACCAAAATACCTGCTTGTGGAGTGGTTCAAAGTTTTCAAGGAACAAATCTAATTTATCGGCTAAGAGGAATGAGATGCCAAGACTTCTGTATGACATACATGTTCAGACAGCTGCCTGTGGTCAAAGTAGTGCTCCAAAGTCCGGAGTGGTTGATTTAATCCTAGATTGGTCCAAACTGTTCCTGGTTTTGTTTTGAGAAGGAGTGAGAAGAGCTGCACAGCTTTGCTTTAGTGTAGAGACACCGGAGTCAGCAGCGTTCGCGTGGACATAAGGCAGTGAAGTGGCTGCCCAGTCACATTTGGAGTTAAGGTGCACTGTCAAACATTTTTTTAAAAAAATATGTGTTAACTAGCCAGTATTTATTTATGTGGCAGTAGCATTCAGAGGGTGACCTCAGCATGAGCCAGCACACAGCCTGCAGCATACCAGACCCTCTGCTCTGCAGGCTTCCCAGTCTGAGGCAGCAAGCAGAGTGAGAAAAAATGAGCTGGGAAAGCACCTTTGCCAAAGGACACCCACAAAGTCAAGGGCCAGCAGGAGAGGAAGTCAAAACAGAAGACAGATGATCGAGCATCTAGGGTAAGGGGATACTTCCCTCTGATTCCTAGAGGACAATGGCAGAAGAGCACTGGCAGGGTGGTACTTCCAGTGTAGAGGCAGATGAGTGGATGAATTAAGTTGATATCCTGGCAATAGCACACAGACACTGTTTAATACCGGGCTGAGGATCCTGCCAACCTGCCAGCACTGCGGGTGTAGGCTGAGAATTTGCACCATGACATTAACTTGCACATAGCCATGACTTACAATGTCTTCCCACAGCAGAAATATCTCTTGCCGCAATTCACAGTGTGTTCTTCATGTGCTGCACATGAAACCTTTGCTTAAGTCAGTGTCCCTGATCCAAAAAAGCCTGACCTTGAATTACTACCTTCTATAAGACCCTTGGTTACTTTAGTTCTTAGTGTATAACTTAAAAAGTGAGAGCCAATAGTGAGTTAGAATGCAATGCAGTCACTTGCAGATACAGTCAGTCTAGGGTCTCTGTCAAATAAACAGGGGAGACAAAAAAGAACAGCCAGAAGCATAAAATAAAGATTTAAACTCTCATTTCTACTGATTGAAGATGGAAATAAATGCTAGGTCTGCATTAAAAAGTAGGTGCCGGGGGAAAAATAAAAACATTCAGATCCAAAATTCAAAACATTGCTGAAATGTAGAATCTGGAGATGGTACAGGTCAAAGAGGATACAGGTCTTGCCCTGGAAAAGTTTGTTGTCACAGACAGGAAAAAAAAAAAGGTGAATGTTTGCTGTTTCTCCTAAAACAGTGTCTCTAAGAGATCCTTTAGAAGCAGGATATGGGGAAGTGTGGGATAGGATTTCACAGCTTTGGGCAGCTGTCTTTTGCATTCTTTCTCCATGCACAGTGACAACAGATTTCTCTCTAAAAGTATTGGCTAATTCCATGGAGGAAAAGGATGCCTCAGGAGGAAAACATTTCTGTTGAAGTCCTGTTTGCACCAGTTCTGCACTAACATACATCCAATTGGCTTCAATGGCATCAAAACTCATCCGTACTGACCTTAACAAAAAAAAAACCCCAAAAACCTAGCCTTGCAGTATCCTTTGTATCTTCCCTGATCTGATCTAATAACTGGGACTTTTTGGTTCTCAGTATGCAACAAGATATATTCACTTGAGTAAGGATCCAAGGCATCCTCCTAGGGGGCTCTTACATCCCATAAAAACTGCCTCTGTCTGAGCTGCCACATGACCCACTGGATTTTTCCCTTGTGCTGCACCAGAAAAAGTGCTTTTCCTTGTTTCACTGAAATCTCCTTAGAGCAGTCATGAATAGTCTGCCCTTGAGGAAGGGTTAAAAATATCACGTGGGGAGCCGTTGAGAAAAGTCTGTTACAGGATTCTGAATACAGGATATGCAGTATCAGTAAATTAACCATCCTGCAAAGAATTCAATGTTATTGCAGGGACTTTCAATGTGCACGTCAATCAGGAAAACACAAATATTCAAGAAAACAAGCAATAATTGCTGCCGAGTGTAAGGTGGAGCTAATGATGACTAACATACTTGTTATGGAACATTCTTCAATTAATTCCCTTGGGGAGGCAGTAAATCTTGTTATCTAATCTTACACACACATCCCTAACCTGCACTTACTTTCAAAAAGTATGCTAAGCACTTTCTATGCATAGAGGAAGCCAAAATGCATATAGTTTTCAGTGAGGAAGACAGTTAAGGTATTTCTGCTGGAGGACAGCAGAAATTCTGAAAGGTGAGAGGCAGCCTCAAATAGAATAATTTCGCACAAACACCTAAAAGTCTGAAACAGGGTGAATTTGGACTAAGTCCTCATCTCATCATGACATCAAGATAGGCAGAGTTGCTATTCTCCTTGAAGGAAACCTGAGAGACCAGATTTTCAGCTATACCAAGAATAAAGACTAAAGTATTTTCTAAAGAAATTTCTAACAATGGTTTACAGCATGATCACAAAGAGTAATGAAACATTTATCGTAATTCTTTGAAAGTACTCTTCATGTGAAATGTTCTCTGAAGAGATCTTGGAAATCGTTACAGTTCATTTGATAATATATTGCCTAATAATAGTTTCCTCTTCCCTTGTGCTCCCTTCAGTTACAGTGATTCATGATGAATTCATACTACATGATGAACTCATCCAGTGATCCCTGAGTAACAATTAAATATGTTAGTACTGTTTATTGTTCTGGCTCAAATACAAGGGGTTAATAAGATAAACAATAAACATCCCAATATTTCATAAGTACTGTTCTCTGCAGCAAAAGGTGTATAGAGAAGAAAAATACGGAAACCACAGAGGAGAAGGGCTGTAAATAACAAAACATAGTACGAAAAATGGAGAAGTAGATATTATGGAGAAATTGCCATTTATTACAGCTGCATATAGTAAGATCTGAAAGGTAATATATATATAGCTTTAGGCATTTAGTCTTCATCTTCTACAAGATTTTAGTCAAACAAGACCAGGAAACTCACTGAACGCTGTTACCGATATACAACAGGTTTGAGCAGATCTGCGCAAATCAAAGTTCATATAATGAATGAAAAACTGTTGCCATTGCTTATGTTATGGATAATGTGCAGCTGTTTAAAATGGGATGGACACTAAATCCATACTTGCATATCCAGAAGCCTGAATAGTTATTAGCTCTGATTTTTTTTTATTCCCGACATGTTATTTTTCCCATTAAGAGGATTTTGGTTTGCTGGAAAATATCTATCCTATACAGTTGCCCTTGTGGAAATCCATCTGTAACATTTTTGGGCTCCTTAGTTCTAGTTTAGAGTCCCACCCCAAATAAATGTGCTATTGCCTTGATGTTGGCAGGTACTGAACACTAGAAAGACTCAAGTACCGGCAGCTCCCATATTGCCAGACACCACCACTGTGAGGTTTAGGCTCCCCTTGATCATGTTTAGAGATCCAGGGAAACCTCTACCACGTTTCTTCCCTCCCTCCTTTTTCAGTGAACTGCCAAGAAGGGTGAAAGCAGCCTTGGAGGCCAGTCTTCCACCCGTTGTTCATCCTATACAGGCATTTAGGACCCAGCTCTTCACCCAGATCAACACTCCAACTGCTCCTAATGTTTGGAAGGGGCAGTGCTTCAGACTTATCACTGCCTTTCTGTTTCTACTGGCTTTTGCTTTACTAATAACCAAGGGCTCTATCATTTTTGCTCAAGCAAAACCAGAATATCTATGTGTGCGAGAAGGGAATTTAAACAGTCCAAGACTACCAAGGTTTACAAAATAATTCATCCAGACAGGAAAAACAGAAAATTCAAATGCCCTCAAAAATAAAAAAAGAATCATGGAGACAAATTCAATTTCTACTTTTTCATAGTAAAGTATGAAATAGAGAGGAAACCCTCCCTCACTTTTCTTCATCAAGATCAGTTGAAACCTGTGCTTAAAAGACCGTCAGTATTTAATGCAGAAATTAGATACTCATTAAATGTTTGTTCTTTAAAAACTCTCACTCTGTAAAGGGAATTCAATCTGGTTCTCTTTAGATCCCCACGTTAAAGGGCCTTATGGTGGGTTTCTCATAAGCAATCTCTAACTATTCTGGCTTGCTGAAAGTATAATGTGGAAAAAAGCACATTTATTTGAAAAACAAATCTTGAAAGTTCAGCCATTAGCCTCAATGCCTATAAAATCTTCTGGTTCAGTCTGGAGTCTCTCAGGGGTAAATGTACAGGTGCTAAGTGCTGAGCAGCTGCAGCAAGTGATGAATTCAGGGAATGGTATGAAGTTTAAAAACCAAGATGACCAAATGAGATACATTTTACAATCAAAGCCCAAGCTTATGTTAAAAATTAGAATGCCTTTATAGATGCTTTTGTTTTTCCCATGAGCCTTCTAAAATCAGTATGGCAGCTAATGCGGGGCTAACGGTGAAAGTATTGAGTGATTCTTGCAAGTTCTGGCTCAGTGAAAAGCTGGAGCATAAAATGTTTGTGTATTATTATTAATTTTTAATGTGTGTGGCAGAATGAAAAGCACAAGATCAATGCTCAAACACTACTCGTTTACATGAAATCCTGCTCATTCTACTCAACCCTAAGAATCTACACTGTGAGTGTAAAAAAAATTTGCATGTGTTTCTAAGTGCTTTTGCCTTCCTAGAGTGGTACAAAGGAGCTTTAATGTTACTCACATTCTTATCCTGTGAATAAGAAATCACTGAATTCAATTAAGGAAAGGGTCCCCCGTATCCCTCAGAGTTATAAAGGTTTTTAAACTGGAGCCATAATGCAGGACAGTACGGCATGTGTGGGAAGGCAGGGAGCCTGGCCATGACAGGTGGGGAAGAGGAGAATCCTGTACTTGGACATGCCATGAGAGTGCAAAACAGCTCAAGAGCAAGCCATGAAGTTTTGTTATAAAATCAAGTTGAAAAAGAGTCTTTTCAAAATGCTTCTCAAGTAGGCAGAAGCAACTTGTGTTTGTCTTATTTGTTTTGTTGAATATTGTTCCCCCACATCATCCTCACAGTAGCATAAATGGGAAACCATATACTTTTTCCCTATTTAAACACCTGCCTCTATTACCTACACGTCAGGCTTCACCCTGAAATTTCCTCCAAGCTGTGTGTGGCCCCTGGCAATACCATGACTTGGTGCAGTTGATGGAAGAGTTCCTACAGCCTTCTAGAGAAGCAGGAACCAGGCCAGTCTTGAAGTAAAAAACATGTATTAAAACCATCAGTCTTCCTTTAAGAATGATCAATCTAGATGCACATATTGGACCAACCACTACCAACATGCTTTGCTTTTATTTTTCTTACAAGAAAAATTAAACAGCTCATTGAATGAATTAGTGATTTTCTCCTCCATCAAGTCATTTCTAGAAAGAAAAAAAATACTCCAAGTCTAACTGTATATTTATCATGTTTAGTGCAAAATAAATCCCATACCAGTTCTTCTGTCCTAAGCTTCCCAAACTCTTGTACATGCTTTATAAACACTATTAATCATGCAGAACCTGTCAGCGGTGTTAGTAGAGCACATAATGTATTTGGAACATTTGCAGCATAACAACTTTGAATGTAAAGGTCACCATCTCCACATTAACTCCATCAAAATAATTGGGTAATTTTCCTTTAAGAAACACACAAAACAGTTTCTCTTGGAGATCTCATGTGGCAGCTGAATCTGACATCTGTTAAAGAAAGCATGGAGCTGCATGGAAGATCAAAAGAACGTATTTGCTTATGTTAGCTCACAAACAGGGGAATGTCAAACCCAGGAATTACACCCATGCATCCAAGTCAAGCCCATGCAAGCGAAGCATTTTCTGCAGGAACGATACAGCCTTTGTCCATCAGCAAGTGGGATCCAGCTGGTCTGCAGAGCGCCTGAGGAGTTACCATGACTGAATAAAGACCCTTTCTTCCTCCTCTTCCTTCTGCTGGGAGCAACCGTGGATGTCCTCTGCTGAGCACAGGAGCAGAGGCTGGCCTCCTCCAAAGGCACGCCAGCACCACTAATCAACTGGCAGGGAAGCTGTCAGCGTTTCTTCCTTGCCTCTCCTGCAGCTCCTTCAGCTCTGCCTGTCCCATGACCCAGGGGTGTGCCTCATCCTTCTGCTCTCTCGACAAAACCTTGCCTTCGACTAAGCTGACAGCCAGCCACAGGTACTCAGCTGCTCTTATAAATAAAATAATAAGGGATGGATAACAGAGAGAAGGGATTGGCTGTCTCCTTCACCCTTGCCAGCACAAAGCCCTCAGCCCCAGGCACTCAGAAAAACATCATTCTGAAAATCAGGGCAGCTGTCTGGTTACAGTGTCTCATTCACCTTTTCATCACACCTTTGAACATGTTGTAACAAGGTCTGAGTCTCATCCTAAGTGTTGTAAGCAAGTGAAAAGTCCTTGAGACTTAAAGAAACAAATTCAAACCATTGACGTGCCAGGGATTTCCATAGTTTAGACACAATTTAGCACAATTGCAACCAAACTTGAGTTGGCTGCACATATTCTATATTGATGGATCTAAAAGGTGGCTCTCAAGGCTTTGAACTTCATGTCAATCTGCCTCTAACATGCCATGGGTCCGATGTGAAAGTAAGAGAGATTGAAAATTTAAACAAGCCCTTAGGCACAACATGCTTTTGCAGTAGCACAGTTCATGGCCTCTTGAGTGTCTTCCAGCCTCAGCTGCTTAGCTGGTGGAGTCCCAGGAGCAGCCATGGCACACCACTTGATGTAGGGAAAAGATCAGATTGAGGGCAGAAAGGAGTAAAAAATCTCCATGAGGAGGGTGGTGTGCTGAGGTGGAATGCATCCTCAGTCTGTCCTGGAGCAATCTGAGCTCCAGCTGCCTGTGTTCTATATCACCCTAGCAAGGTGACACCCACCCTTTTCAGTGCTTGTGCTTCAGACAGCATTGCGACAATGGTCTGTGACAGCCTGTGACCAACACCACCAGACAGATGGGCTCTGACAGATCAGTCAGTGATTATGGGGGCCTTCAGCATGAGGAAGTAAGCAAAGAGAAGTCTGCACATTCCATGTCATTTATGAAGGTTTAGCAAGGACATTACACACAAATACACATGTTATATGGTCATTTTTATAGAGTGAGAAGTGGCCTGAGTCAGAATAAGATGAAATAACTTGTGATGTTTTAGTGACTGGAATCCATTCCCTTTTTTGCAAACCTGGTGGAAAGCAGCTTTACACGGCTGCTTTAGTAATGCTTTTATAAAAAAAGGCTGCTTCAAGACTTACAGCCTGACCACTCTCTACCATGATACACTGACACAGCCCTAGCCCACAGTTTCATAGGATGGAAACTGGAAGTTCTTTGAATACTCAAGATTTACCTCTTTTGGTTCAAGATTCTTACACATAAGAAATATAGGGTGGAGTTATTGTTTCATATATATCTCCCTTTTGGTTCTAAATCACTGCAGAAAGCCAGTAGCAAACATAGCAGGGAGGCTATCAGACCTCACATGTAAGTTGAAGCAGATATGTTTTCCTTCCAATAGAACATTAGCATAATAAAAATTGTCCTCAAAAAAAATTTCCAAAGTAGCCATAACAAAATCTAACTATTGGTTCTCCTTTATGTATAAAAGTATTTCAAAAAAAGATATGTAGATAGAAAGCCACAAAAGACCATCAGGCAGAATGAGTGATATCATCAGGAAAGAAATACATACACTTTTATCTACCCACTAAGATCATTGCTGGAAGTGCCAAGATTACTCCAAATAAAATAAATTTGGAATCAATAGAGGCTTCCCTGTACTGCACATTTCTAGTTGTCAGAAGGTATAACTGCTTTATGAAGTTATCCATACAAGCTGTTATTTTGTATAGTCAACTGTAAATGTAATAAATGGTTTCCCACCAGTGCGCCAGTTTTGAACTTTCCCAGATTTGTTACCCTGGAGTCTGGAAGATGACTCTTATCGTTTGGAGCCTGTTCCAGTGAACAGTTTCCACGTGCTGGGTACTTCAAGTGGCAGTGTGAACCTAGGGTATCTCCTTCAAAATCAGACAGCCATCTTCCTCTAGCTTTAAAATAACTCCTTTCACGAGAACTTTTAAGAGAATATGGCAACATGCAATGTGCACCTCTTGGAGTCAAGTTAGCATGTATTGCCATGGGTTAGAGCCATAGAGAAATATATCTTCCACTATTTGTGTTCTAAACTCAGAATTTTACGGCACAGGGAACATAAACCTGTCCAAATGAGCTAATGTTAGAGAGAAGAGTTAAAACACCCAGCTCATCAGGATGACCAGCACTACTGATAGAATCTATCTTAATGGAAGTACAAGTAATAAAATCACTTAAATCTGTCCAAATGGTGGACTGGAAAATTCATCAAGCCTATTGTACCCAAGGAATTAACCAGAAATAGATTCTTTCATCAGGACTGAATTCTCATCCAAAGGCAAGCTGGTGTTTCTGAATTTCCTACAGTCCTCATCCCTAGATGAGGTCACTGTGTCCTCCTCAGCACTGCAAATCTTTCCCTTCCTAGCAATGGCATAGGCCAAGTTGCTCTCACACTGACCTTACATGGTGTGGTGGGAGAAAAACTGCTTTAGTTCACAGCTATTTGATTCATTGCCGTGACTTTTAATGACTGCCAATAGGTTAGATTTTGCAAAGGAAATAGCTGCCTAATATAACTGGTCTTTGGCCACCAACTTGTTTTCAAATAGCATTGGCTTGTTCTGACCATTAGCCAAATCCAAATCCCAGACAGAGGGAAGGAGGAGGCTCTTCATTTTACTGTTCATCCCTTGTACCATCCAGGGACCACTTTTAAGCCATAAAACTACACCTACAAAGGAAATCAGATATGGAAACAAGCACATGGTCCAACACATTGGGAAGGAGGCAGTGAGAGTGACCAGTCCAGGAGATTTCTCTCAAAGTGCAGACAGCAATGCTGCTCATGCTCTCAGAGTTGCAGTGAAGTGGTGCCATTCTGATTCCCTGTCAAGCTTTACAGAGCACAAATGCAGAGTCAAGACACTGAGCACAAAACCCTGGCCCCGTGAAAAGAAGCGGCAACCATTCCCTCCCAACTTCCAATCTCAGAGATGGGGTTTCAGCCTCAGCTCCTGCTTCTCGCTCTGCCATTAGCTCAGCACATTATCCCCAAAACCATGAGGTCTCATCACCTTTCCCAGCTTTCCACCTGCACAGAGGAGGCATATTTCCACCCCTGTGTGAGCTACTTGGAGGCAAAGGGCTCAGCAGCCTTACTGAGCAGTCATGGCTGCTGTTGTGCTACTCTCTCACAAAGCAGAAAGGAGGATGCTGAAGCTGGGCCTGCAAGACAGGCTAGTGCTTCTGATAAATACAATAAAAGCCACCCCAGCAATCAGTAAACAGTGGTATAATTAGCAAATGTTTTTCTATTTACTTCCTTTAATATGCAATAGGGGGAAATGAAATAAAATGTCAAGGACTTCATCAAACAGATGGTTCTGCACTTATTATTTTTCTCCACCGTATTGTTTGCGTCAACTAAAGAAGAAACTTCTTTACGAAGTGTGACTCATGGATTCCTGGGAAGCTGCATTCTCAGCAGGGGGAGGACAGCAGGGGAGGAGAGGAAAGGGGAGGGAAGAGGACTCAGCTCATGAGCTTTTATTAGGAGTATTATTATGTCTCATTAATTAATCTGACTGCCGCTTTAGTGACGTCTCGGTCTCATTTCACAGGAAAAAATTACTCCGGATTGCCAAGTTAAATAGACAATTACAGGAAGACCAAATTATGCCTACATTGCATTCCCTCAGGGCACCAGGCCAAGTTCATGTCAAATCCATAATAACTAGACTACCCTCACTAAAAACAGCTCCTGTGGACATACGTCATGAACCATTTGTAACCTACACAGAGGATGTATTGATCTTCCTTGGGCTTCCTTTCTCATAAACTCATAATAGCAAAGACAGGATTTTGTAAGTATCTAATTCTCTTCAGCACATATGCAGAACATAAGCTGTGTTAACTCCAATAAAGCCTAATTAAAGCATAACCATTTGCTGTTTAATTTCCTTTTCCTATCCCAAGGGGCAGCTGCCTAGAGAGCAGGAGGAGAAGCTTAGTACAGGATTGGAAAAAAAAAAAAGCTTGCATTCTCCCTCAGGAAAGACACAGGTAAAATCCAGGGAAGGTCTCTCTTTACCTGGTGAAAGCAACCAGATTTCCAGATCTGCTTGGACTACAGAAGGGCTGGGAGATCCCTAGGAAAAGAAGGGATATGAACAAATGTGTCCAAGAGAATGTGCCCTTAAAAACGAGTTGACATCAGAATGACTTATGTCTTCAAATCTTGCTATCGTAATTCCTTCTCCCACCTGCAATCCCTAGCTCTTTGTCTATTCTTTCTCTCTTCCCCTCACGTGCAGGTCTGCCCTTTTCTCCTTGCCCCCATACAACAGCTCCCAGCTGGACGGGCCACACCATCCCCAGTCCCAGTATGAACCCCGACCAGTCCCCTCAGCTCTGGTGCTTTGGAGCCCCCTTTCAAGCATAAGTTTCCTTACCCAGAGCAACAAGCGCTAGTGGCCTGAGAACACCAGGAGCCTGACATGACCATGACAGCACAAATCCTCCTTCTTCCTCCCAGTCCTGATTCTTCTCAGCACTTCTCTCAGGACAATCACAATTTGCTATTTTGTTATTTCTCATGTATGAAGAAACTTTTTGGATGACATTGCATCCTCCTCATCTTCTAAGATGCCCTTATGTACCACTAAGCACACCATGGACTATTCCTTTCTGCTCCACACACTAATACACATATGCATATTTCTTGCTCTGTGCTCCTGTCATCTCCTTCCCCCACCCAAAGAGGTTTTATTTTTTTTTTTGTAGAACAGTGAGAATAACCTAACCACATGGGCAGCATTCAGATCAAGCCCCCAAGGAGCAGCCAGCTGAGTATGAATGTGTCTGTCAGCCTGGTGTAAATTTTAGCATGGTGTTGCACATTCATTCTGTTGCACTTGGCAAGTGGGGACAGCGTCCTCACCGCACAGTTCACGCTGGTCAGGACCGGCACAACAGAAAAGCACAACTAGTCTCATGGAAATGCCTTCCAAGCTAGTGTGGGGATCCTGGAAGGGGTTTTGTTTTCTCTTTCTTGTCTTAATGCTGTACAAACAAGCAATGAATGTTATTAAATCTCGGTTCATTTCCCAGGCTGTAACACACTCTCCCTTTTTTTTCCTCTATTGCCCCAGTTTAGGATTTTTCATGATCCAAGCCGACCTATTCAAGTGACAAAGCAGATCGCTTTGCAACACGGCCTCCAGCCAAAACTGTGACCTTTTTAACAGCGAGGTGAAATGGCAGCATTTTGATTATTATGGTGCTTTTGTTTTGGAGCAAGGAAAATTGTTTTTCCTTCTCTAACATCCAAGCAGCTTTTTACCTTATGAGCGCTTGCATGGCATGGAGAAGACCAGCAATTTTGCAAAATTGTCCAAAGCTGGTGAAAAGATATTCCATGTTTTTCTCTGGAATTCACAAAATGTTTTGTCAATTCCTCACAACTGATAATTTTTCCTTTAAAAAAGTATTGCGGGATCTTCAAATAGCACTGTTGAACAGTGCAAGATTGCCTACAGCACCCTATGCCTTATTTGGATATGCATGAAGTACGCTTTCTTATTAATTTTAAAAACTGAAAATTCATTGAAAAGGGAAAATCACAATGAAAAATGAAAACTCCAAACAGTCTTTGAAATGGAGGCTGATCTGCAAAGGATTGTACACTGATAAAGGCTTTCCTGTTCTGAAATAGAAATAGGAAGAGGTGGAAGCATCAGCTGCTTCTTTGGTTTTCAGCTCCAGCTCTAAGTGAAGACAGCCTGAGACATGTTGCACACTTATTTTGCTGGCTTTTGCCAATTTAGTCTTGATGGTTTTTGCACAGAGTCCACCCATTCTGCAGTCACCTCCCTGCAAAATAACGGAGGGATCACCAGCGCAAAGGAGATTTTCCAACAGTGTTTGAGGAATTCTGAGCTAAGAAGGGAAACCGCATGTAGCACCGAGCTCTACCTCTTGATTGCTACTGCAAATATTACTTTATAATCGTGCTTTGAAAAACCTTTTCAGCTGATATTAATATTCATAGAAAAACAGAGGGTCGCATCACAAAAATGCTCATAAAGGCTAACCAGCCAGATATAAAGTCAGAATTTTTATTTTTATACCAAAAATAAATATATGTTTGGCACTTCAGCAGCAGCTTAGGCTACCCAGCGAAGGATATGCGTACCTGCCTTGCAAAAGAGACTGAAAAAAACCCAGCAGTTACAGTAGCAAAAGTTTCTTAAGGCTTAGGGATGTCATCTCTTGGGCTTCTCCACTGGAGAGATTTGGAAGCAAGGAAGAAAGGTTTGTGGGTTTGGGAAGATGCATGTTACCCTTTCCTTAAGGCATCTACATTATTTGCTCAGTGAAGGTACAGAGAAGTGCGACAAGCCCTAACTCTTGAGGCAAGTAAAGCCCACCCTGAACAATGTCACATGTAGTAGCAGAGCTCTTTTTCTACAGGTGTGGACATCTGTCATCTTCTACTCTGGTCAAATCACCTTCAGTTCCTTCATTATTTACCAGCTACTGCCCAGTGGAGGAGGTGTTTATAAGGAGGGTAGCTGCCAAGCTTCACAAGTCAGCGACATAATCTTCTGGTGCGCGTTTTCTCCACAGAGCCTTCCCTCTCTTTATGATCCCCCTGCCAATCAGTGGTGCTACAGAGAAGGTGTTTACAGGCAGGGGTGCTGCAGCACTTCGCCTTCTCTGGCAGCATTACGCAGTTGTAAAAGTCATCATGTAACGTCTCGCTTCTCCAAAGCAGAAGATGTCACGCAGCATGATGAAGATGCTGGCTGGTGCATACTCCTCCAGCAGGTCAGAAAGAACATCTGTCATCAATATTCCTGCTTCAGCTCCATCTGCACCTGGTTGTTCTTTCTGCAAGTCCTTGTGTTATTTTTCTTTCATATACTCGTACACCCTGCAGTGGGTTTGTTATCTTGTGTGGATTTTCATGGTCAAAGCATTTGTCCAACAGACACAAGAAACAGTGAAGAAATTAGCATCAAGTAACAACGCCTTTTCCAGAAGAGAAAATATGTTTCTTTTGTGGCTCACAAGATATTCTGTGTATTGTATGTCTTGATGTTTTATCTTTTACAAGGGTGTATCAGGAAAGACTTAACTTCTGGCCCATTAGAAACAGCCATGGTAGCATACATCAGGGTAGTAGGACAGAAGGAAAAAGCATTTGTTCAAATGCTGTCAAATAAATCTTAGTACTGGGGACAAGAAGGAATCACACTGCAAATAAGCTGAAAACAGGGAATCTGTAAGATGACATGAAAGACCAAGGACGAGATATCAGATTGGGCTTGTGATATCTTACTGCATAGAGGACTTGCCTTTTTCTTTCATCTCTTTCTATTTCGGCATAAAATAAGATTTGGAAGAACATCACTTTTCTTGAGAAGGAGGAATTGCTGGGATGTTAGAGGAAGAAAAGGTATTGTGTTTTGTTTACTCAATCCCTGCTTGTTTAACCCACAAGAGAAGCCTGCACATAGTCCAGTTAATGCTTTATCATTCAAGTCCCTTATCATGCACTGAGGGCATGTATTGTGCATGAGTCATAATTAGCTTGTTTGTATAATACTAAAAGGAAAACAAACAGACCCATATCTCCCTGTCACACTAACAATAAGCTGACACATACTTAATCAAAATAGAGGATGCTGAATTAATTCAAAGAGCTTGACTTTCAAGAGGGACAATTGGAAAGTTCTCCCAGAGCAGTTATTCACTCAGGCAGAGTTCAGCCAAACACAAGATGAAATTTGTCACGTTTGTTCCAGAATTAATCATTTCTCAGAACTTATTACAGTTTGCTTTAACGTATTTCCAGACTTTGACATGAAGCAGATGATGAATGAAAGACTGATGCATCTAAATATTAAGAGGCTCAGACACAAGGAAAAAAGTCATGGGGAAACTTTCTTACTCACACTTCTGACATAAAGCCAAAAGCACCTTCCCGTGCCCTGGCAAAGCCTGCACCAGTGGAAAAGTTTAGGGGGAAAAAAGACATCCAGTTAACCAGTTGCTGAGAACAAAATGACGAATAGTACCATTTGTCAAAGAACGTCATTTCCACAGCTGGCCCTTTGTTAAAGCATTACAGACAGAGGTTGCTGCAGCAGGAAAACGAAGGAATTGCTGGGCCTTTGGCTGCTTTGCAAGTGATCAGGATAGGACTGGCTGTTCTGTACAGCTTCAGGTATTCCGGAAATCCTACAACATCCACTGAAGCAATACAGGATATTTGGGTGGACTCTACTGGTGGCCCTGACAGGTATAGAAAGAACAGATCCAGGCACCTTGTCAAAGGACAACCCAGCTCAGCAAAAGCCTGCCTTATTTACCTCTGTCAAACAAACAAGATGAGAGGAAACATCTTCAACTTACAAGGCAGAAGGAGAAGAAACATGGTGTGCTAGATACCTACGTTAGTTCCTTATGACTACTTTTTTGCACTTGAGCAACTAACATGCCTTCCTTCTCTAGGTGTAACAACTGAGTGCACATAGGATCAAGAGAAAGAAGAAACTAAGGCACAAAGACACATCCAGAGGCTATGCAGGCATTCTATATGTAGACATCTAAGTTCATCATTAAATATGGCAAAGAGCAAACATCCCCTTGCTCTACATTCAATATCGTGCCCTCTTTTCAAGCTTATACCTGTTACTTGCTTGCCATTAAACAGTACTTCTGTTACGTGGCACCAGATAAATGTAGGTTCCTAAAGAAATATACAGAGAAAGGATGAATACTTAGAAGTCTGATGGAAGTACCTTTGATTTATTACATTAATAATACACACATTTTTTCTTACAGGTAACAGGAAAGTAAAGAGGGTAGGGGGATTATAGCTTGGCTATAGTCACTCACATGGCTCCTGATTCAGGCGAGTAATAAAACTGTTAGGAAACACATTTGGAACAAGTCACACTGCATGCGCCTGATTAGTCTCTTTTGAAGCATAATGCTTGTGCTCCTCAATTTTGCTTCCTTTCAGACAGTCTGGCTTTTTCCTGCCAACTTGTTCATCAGAGTTCTGCTTGTGTTTACAGCACTACAATTGAAAACCTGCATGGACTGAGTCAGAAATGGTCATCTCATCCATATGATATTCTCAAGCACCAACTAGCCAAGCCTTTGGGGAAAAAAAAGTTCAATGTCAGATGATTAGTCATGTTAGCTTCATACCTCTGAGCAATGAATTACTGATTTTACATCTACAGAAGCAGGAAAAAAAAAAAAAAATGCAAGTCATGACCAAAATCTGTCTCCCTTGGAATAGGCAAAGATACAAATTACTTAGTGGAAGAATCATGCAATGTCATGAGTACTGGATGCTGCTGCTTTTATTTGAGAGGCCAACACACTTCTGAAAGGATTAAATGTGATGATTAAGCAGTCTTTTCCAGCTCTGCTTGGAATGATTTTTTTTTATTTTTTTATATATGGCAGCTACAGAGTGTTAATTCATGTTATTTGACTTCTTCAGCCTATGAGGAAGGCTTCCTGGGGAAGCCAGAAGGAGGTTTGTGGCAGCTCAGACCACAAGCAGACCAATTCAAGAGAATTAATTTGTTGCCAGAAGTACACACTGACTTTTGGTTGGTAGTTTGGAGCATGGCAATTTATGCCTAGAGGAGGACATTTTAAAAATTGCTGCACACAGAACTCATCTCATTTTGTGGCCATCTGCTGACCAAACCAGGTAAGCCACTGTGTATCTGATCACCATGTGGAAAAAGTCAGGGTGTCCTCCTCTGAGTTATGGCCCTTCACTGTAGAAGTTCAGGTGTTTCTGAAGGTAACCTTTGATTGTGATGATGATGATGTGAAACAGAATATTTAAAAGAAAGAAACGAATTTTAAGCTAACTAAAATCAAAACCTTAACATAAATCTGTTTATGAAATGCTGTTAATAAAATCAGAGCATGAGTGAATTCAGTAAGTTTTAGTACATAACAACTAGCCCCATCTGCACTGTAAGTGTTGTGGCAGCCAGAGTCTCATAGTCACTTGCCACACGAGGATTACAGTTCAACTTCCATATTCAGCAGAGAAATGAGAGCAGCAGCCAGCACACCCTGGCAGCCCCAGCTGTTTGGTTTGCAGCTTCCCCTGCACACTATGCCCTCACTGCGCAGCTCCTTGGATGCTTGGAGCACCAGGATGTCCTCCCCACCAGTGTGGTTAGTTCTCACCTGCAGCCTCCCTTGCAATATGGGCGTAAGGCTGGTGCTGTGCAGCTAAAGAGCTCGTTTGCACACACGTGCCTGACAGTGTCCCCAGGTCTCTGTCTTGTGCTGTCTTTGTACAAGATGACCATGAATCACCTGTTTTCTGAAGAAGACAGAGTCCTTTCTCCCTTCAGAAGCTTCTCTGCCATTTTCTTGGGGCTGTGCTGCCTTTTGGGGTATCCCAGTGCTTCTAGCCAGCTGCTGAGGAAGAGAAGAGTATCCATAGGCAAATGGAGATGGTACAGAGGAGACTGCCTTGGCTGTGCATGTACCTCTCTGGTTGTGCCACAGTACCACAGCCTGAAGAGGATGCCTGAGCCATGTGTAGTCATCAGCAACAAGCAGCACATGGCCCATGAATCCTCCATTAAATCTCCCCTTGGTTTCATGTGCTTGCATAGCCCTGCCAGGTTTGGCATCCTGTCTGACAGCTCCATTTGTGAGGGTATCTCCTTGGTCTTTGCTACCAAGACAGCACAAAGCAGAGCAAACAGTATTCATAGCCCCAGCCTGGTGCCAAAATTGCTTAGCACAGTGCTCTTGCAGTGGTGGATATCATCAATTACACAGCAGCTAGGGAAGGTCAATCCCTTAACACAAATATTTATATGAGGAGTCTATGGCAAATGTCTCCATTCTTAACACTTCTCTGTATTTACATCCTTAAATAAAACTTCTCAATAACTCCCCAAAATGAGCCATACCAAACACACTGTTGGACTCTCAGTTAATGTCACTTGTAATCCTTCTCCTCTGAATCAAATCCTCTACATCCATTAAAACCACTTAAACCATTCATTAAGACCAGACTTCAAAGCTTCCCTCGAACACCCTGTCCCCCCTAGTCAATTCTTCCTCCCATGGTCCTTCCTCCTCCTGACCAGCAGAAATCACTTGTAAGGCACGCCTGAAAACTTGGCATATAATTCCAATCTACCAATCCCATTACTCTTGTGCACACCCCAGCATCACCACCTGGCCTGCACTTCAGGCAGATGCTCTTTCCTGTCTTCCACAGTCTTTGATCAGAGAGTACTTGAAGAAAGAAGAGGAAAGAAGATAGGAGTAGAATATTGCATCAGGGTCATGTAACAGCATATAAAGTGGGATAAGCAAGCTACAAATCTACTCAAAGTGTTACTTTCAACCATGGTTACATGATAGCATGCAGTGAAATTCAAAATGGCTGGTAATGGAACTGTAGATATTTATCACCTCCAGTGTTTCCCATTTTCTGTCTCCACAGTAAAAAAATCCCCAACAACAACAAAACAACACAATAAAGAAAGAAAGAACTCAAGGAGATGACATGAGGAAAAAAACCTTGAGATAAGGAACAAAAAAAAAGGCAGTCATTAGAATGGGTGGGTAAAGAAGACACAGTATCCAAGTGCGTTTCTCTATCTCCCTCTCTCTTTTGCTTTTATTCTCAAAGTGCATTTAAAAGTCACAGCTTTCTTCCCTGGTGGAAAAGGAACACATTCTGAAATCTCAAAATTTTGCAGGACAGGAAAACTGCTCTCTGCCCAGCTAAAAGGAAAAACCACATCACCTACAAGATCTGCACATGCACACTCAGGAAATACAACTCTACCTAGAGCTTATTAATGCAACTATAAATGAATTATTCAGTGCTCTGCAGAATTTATGTACCTTGCTTGGCTTCCTGACTTCGGCAGTTTCTTCTATGTTCCAAACAATAAGAATTGTCTGCTGCATTTCTTTTCTTGCATGGCTACTTTAATGCAACTGAAATATTTTTCTATGTTCGTTCTTTGTCATAGATACTTGTCAGATTTCAAAGAAATAGTCAGAGTACTGTATTTACAATTTTTCCTCCCATATCTCCCTGTTCTGGTTCAGCAATTGGCATTTTCCAGCCTCAATCTTTTTTCCTATTCCTTACATAAAGTATCTATATTATTTTAATTCCTTACTCTGAAACACACAAAAAAAAGAAAACCTACAATAAAAACCTTCACCTTTCCCTTCCCAAGAGAAACAGTCCAAAATAGGAATATATTTTCTTTATAGAGTCTCCTGGATTAAAGATATTTTGGAATCAGAAATTTGGTTGGTAGAATTTAAATCCTGTAGCTGTTTTCTTAGCTGCAAAGGAAAGAAGAAAGTTTCTGTGTGCAACATTGAGAAGACTGAGAGTGTGAAGGCAGAGCCATCTTCAGTCTGAATGAAATCTCATTAAATGTTTGTGCTACAAGACACAACCCATACTGACATCACAGATCCATAACGCCTCCCAGGACCAGACCCATTCTCACTGACAGTAAATCAAAGCCAGTAATGCGATGGAAGCTGGAATACAGTAATGCTGTGGGGCTGCTGGCAGCATGGCAGGGAGAAGAGATGTGGCCATGTCTGCATGGAGCCTGCCAGACCTCTCCACCAGCATCACACTGCCTGGGGTTTGATCAAAGCACTTGCAGTGCCCAGGGCACTGCATCACAGTACCCTCACCCTGTGGAGCCAGGTAAGGCTGGCCAGAGAGAATAAAGCTCCTTCTTCGCAGCCTGTGCCCAGAGATAGGCTGTCCACACCCTCCACCTGAGCAAAACAATCATTGTGGTCCACAGGAACAATCTCCCTTCCTATTCATGCAAAACCCCAGGGCCTGGGGCTGTTACATGCCTGATGGGATGGACGAGCCCTAGAGATGCAAACTGGGTGCTGACCACTTCCATCTTAACAACTCACAAGGGGCCAGAGGTGAGAGCCTTCCTCATGGCCTTGCTAACAAGCAATTCTGACTTGCCAAAGGTGGTCAATGGTTGAGGGATGCTAGCTCCCATCACCCTCTTCTTGGTCTGTTGTGGGAAGAGGGTGGCCACCACCTCCTGGGTACAAGATGAGCTTGGGTCAGCCCTCCAAGGGGGAATCTCTGTGCCCTCATCCCACTTAGGGTCATTCTGCCTTTCAGCTGATAATTGTCACTTGGGTCTCATGGAAGACTAACTTGAGCTTCTGGGAATGACAAGGCATGTAGGGTTAAAGCTGGTGGTTCAGAAGATGCAAAATGAAAGGGCTTATAGCACAGGACTCTTGGGCTTGCAGCTGATTTTTCCCATTCTAACTCATACTGTTGACTAACACGCTAGAGGATAGTGGATGGTTACTTCCTTGGTCAACAGTAAAAAGATGTGTTCAGAGGTGGAGCGGGATCAGGATAGAAAACCTGTTTTACAGCTCCCAAACATCTGCACATACTAGGACTTTTTCAGCATCAGTTTATGAACCTGTACTTCACAGAAAGACAAGTAGCTACAACTAATGCAAAGACATGCACTGTCTCTCTGTTTGCCATAATTTGTATGTGTACAGTATATACATAACCCCTGTACCAAACGCAAAGCATATAGTAATTTTCCTTGCTCTACTAATACACAATTATTCAAGCCCACAAGCCACATAAATGACACACAGCTTGAGCTCTTTTATGCCCCACCAAGAGTCAACCTCCAGCCCTGTAGGTCTGCAGCTGTATTTAACCTACTTTGCTTGGCAAATAATGTCTTCTGGTGTGCCACCTGTGCCAAGAACCATGACTGTCTCCAGTGCTTTTCTGGCAATTGATCATACTTAATCTGCTTAATTAGTACTAGTCAGGGAAAATTACATCTCTAATTAAAATATTCAGCAGAGCTGTTCTTACCAGAAGTTTTTGGCTTACAAAAGTCTCATTGTGGAGCTGCAAAGGAGCTCCACAGGTACATATCTCATGGTTGTCTTGGCAAAAAAAAAAATAGAAGGCAACCATGGGAACCTGTTCCCCAGCACAGACCTTAAATTCAGGGCTGCTTTCCATGCCGACTTCACAAATGATGTTTCTGTAAAAGCAACTACCTTTGGATTGAAGTATAGCCAATCAAGAGGGTTACTAACACACAGCTGAAAACAGAGAGATACACAGAAATATCTATGGTGTCTTTGTTGAAAGCTGAAAAGGGAAATGCTTGTAAAAAAAAAATAATTAAAAAATCCCTCAACAATGAAAACTAGCCCTTGGAGCAGTATACAGAGTGGAACATATCTTAAAAAGAGACTAAATAAATAAGGACACCTGTGTCCAATGTACTTTGTTACTACAGCAGAACAAAGACATTCTGAAACGGTGTTGCTGCTCCTCCTGTCTGCAATGAAAGGGGAAAAATAAAAGGCAGATGTGGGTAAGAGTTAAAAAAGAGGAAAAGAAAAAGGCATTGCTTACTTGTTTCTGCAAGGACTGAAGGTGGACATGGAAGAAGAGGGGATGGGCCTTGGCCTAACAGTGTCATTAGATAAAAATCATTCTTTGACAGGAAAGGTGATGATGATGAAGACCCAGATTGACTGATGGGGCAACAGTGAGATGTGGAATATATCCAAGTCAAATCATACCATCTTCTCAACAGCCCAAGTGAGATGATACAGTCTGTGTCAGACCAAAATTGGAGCCTGGCATACTTTTTATTGCAGCCTTCTGTTTCTTTGTAAAGACCTGGAGGTATTGAAATCTGGGCTGACGTAACACACTGCAGGCTCTCCCTTTCAAAGAGGAGGAACGAGAAGGCTTAATCCACGCATACAGATTATCTTTTGCCCTAACACAGCTCCTGCAAATTCCAAGTGCAATGCTAAGGTGACTGGAGGCCATGGTGGAGCTGTGACCAAGCACAGCCACCCAGCTCAGCCCTTGGCCCTGCGGGGATGCTCTAAGGTCACGAGTTCTCCAAGTTACGTAGAACGTTATTTCTAAATAATTAAAAGAACTACCTGCTGACAATTCTTGCATGCTATTTAAAACTCTTATCAAGGAAGGAAAACAGGAGGCTCAATGTGCAGAAATACATCCCCTCACCTGGAGATTATGCTATAAAAAGGAAGTAACTTAAAATAGGCTGCAAAGACATCCCACACCCAGCTTCCCAGGCTCTGTGTGGATCCAGAGCTTGGACTGTAATATTACTTCTATTTCAATACCACCCCAAGCCTTGAACCAAGATGGGTCAGCAAATGATGGCTTGCTGGTGGTTGCTCAACATTTAATGGCAGAGCAAGAACAGTACCTACAGTTTTGGGACACCCAGCCCCACCTTGTGCATGGGATACAGGGGCCAGAGCACCCACAGCCAGTTAGCTATCCATTTTGTGCTGTTTAGTGACTGCCCACAGCATTGAGGCAGTTTCCAGCACAGAGCTCCAGCTGTGCTCTGCCCAACCTTTTACTATCTGTGCAAAAAGGGAGAAAATGCAACTGGAATTTAACAGTCGTTTTTGCAGGTGCTCATACATTATGATGGAGCCAGAAGGTTATTACAGTCAAAAGCATTTTGTTTCTATTCACATACTCCTCCTCTCCTCTGTCAGTCAAAATTGACTGGATAGCTGTAGTGATGTGAAGGCCCCCCCTGCCCTTTTGGGCAGTCATTTCTGTCAGCACTTTGCAGGATTTGATGAACCAGTGCTGCTCTGTCTGGTATTTCAGAAGGTGCGAAGTTGGCTGATACTGGATCTGAAAAATCAGAAGTGGCCTGTGACTGAAGTCACACCAATCTTCCAGGCAGGCTGGATTCCTTGAGTCCATCTCCACAAACAAACAAGGATCTGGAATGAAGCAGGAGACTGCCAGAGGCACATGAATGAAAAAGGATAAACACACTGTTGGGCTCAGCTCTTGTAAGTCATTGTATCATGTGTTTGTGGTTAGGGGGAGCAATTTTATTGGAAAAAATGTTTCCAAGTGAATTTTCTATTTAAAAATAACTCACTGACAGAGGATAACCCTGGGAAGCAGCTGGAAACATCTTAATTTAAACATCAACACAAAGGAAACAAAATAAAACCCAGAAGAGGTATCATGGCAATATGGGTACTTGCTCATTGCATGACTGCATGTTCAGGTCAGTTACCTCACTTTGGCGTTTACTGGGATTGTGCTTGTAGATCCTGAGAGGTCAGAAGTACAAAAGCTTCCTGTACCACATTGCTAATTAATTTTGCTAAGACAACACCACCAACAGAAAAAAAGGTATTTTGTGGCTTATAAAAGTTGCACGCTTTGGAGAACTCAAGATGAATTAAGTTCTACTAAAAAAGACTGGATATTGAATCAAGGGTGCAAACAAGAATATGGACTTCATGTTTTTTAAAAAGCAGTTCAAAATAGGTGAGTTCAGTAGGGAATCCTTCAGTTTTCCATCTCTGTTATTTTAACTCAAAGTTGTCTTCCTTACTGTGGTCTCTGTCCTCAGAGGTGCAGCAAACAAACCTCAAAAGAACATAATACTCCTCTATCATCTTTCCTCCCTTGACTGCCTCACTTACTGGAAAAAAGTACAGTAAGATGTGTTTGAGGCAGCCTGGTCATGTTGACAAGCTAGTCTTTAACCAGAAGTCACACAAGAATTACAATCAAAACACATGGGACTATTTCAGGAAAGCATGTGGGCTGCTGCAGTGAAGGATCTACTGTATATGGAGAAATTGATGTATCTCCTGTATTCCTCTAAAATGACACTTCTGCCACAAATAATCTTCCAGGGTTTGGGATTGAAGCTTGCTGGCCTGGAGGATTTATTTACATTCAGTCCTTGCCTACATAACAAAAAGCTTGACTACTCCTCATCTCAACATTAATGAGAACATACCCTGCACCCTGCTTTCTTTCACCCAGTTCTTGGTGGTAGTTTCTCCTGAATAAACACGGTAAGAAATAGCAAGCAGAGATCTCAAATAGCCTCTAGGCTACAAATGGATTGTTATTCATGCGATGCTTTTCTCCCTAAAACCCACACATTGTCAAGGTTATTTATAGGACTCCTCCCAGCAGTAGCAGTCAGCAATATAAATAGTCAGTAAATTTCAGGGGTGCACTGGATGCAAAGATAATTCTGGTTTTGCACTTTCACTGGGTATTTTGGGAGGTTTTGTCTATGAACTTGGAGCCTTATGGGACCTTCAAAGCCAAAATAATAAAATTCACGCTGTTAAACATCGAGTTGAGAGGTTGCAGCATCACATCTGAACTGGTGGGTGGCTTCTTAGCAAACGACCTTTCCTGCTGAACAGGGGGCAGGCTCCAAACTAAAACTCACCTTCTCCATTTGTAAAGTTATGGCTTTGTTGAGAGAGATTTTCAAAGGTGTTGCTGGAAGGTAACTGCTTCAGTGCCCCTTGGTGCTTTTCAAAACTTCTACTTTATGAACCAATTTGGAGGTCCAGCCCCTCTGAATTGCTCAGGCAGCATGTGACAGGCAGAGTGACATCTGGGTTAAATATTTAAGACTCAAAGCAGTGCCAGGAGCTCCTCTCACCTGCTGCTGCACACACTCCTGGGCTGATGCCTCTAGCAGGCAAAACCAGCTTTGTACCATGTGTGGGCAGCTACCAGAAGACTGCATGTGGCCACTTTTGGCACAGGATGTCTTGCAATAAAGTCTAGAAACAGCTTCTAGATCCCTCTTCTCCATGTCTCCCAGGACTTCCCAGAGGTCAACTGCAAATGCCTAATGCTTCATTTCCTCTCTCCACCCAGATCTTAAATAGGAATGAGTAATTTTTATTTGAACACTTGGCCTTCCTTGCAGTAGTCCTTGAGAAACTGAGTCAGTACGCTGCCTTAAAATCTGACTATGTAAACAGATAGGACTCAGGACTGGGAGTCAGGAGGCTACAGCTTTCATCCCTGCCCTGCTTTTAACGGAGTATTACTTGCAGGTTGTCTTACCTCTTGTAAAGCAACCATGCTTTCTATGCCAAATACTTGGACTGTGAGCACTTTGGAGTAAGGATAACACAATTTTGGACAGCATTAGCCTTGGCAGAACTCTGATTTTAAGTGAATCCAACCACAACAGTAAAAGGCAGCCCACAGACAAGGTCCCAGGATAATCAGCGTGATCATGGCAAGGGACAAACATTATTCAGCTGAAGACACTAAGAGCTTAACATAATGAAGTTAATGAAGATCTTTACAACTCAGCAGCTTGAGTTTTCCTTAACATTTTCACCAAGTCATTCCCTCTAATGCATCTATTAAAGATAAAGTTTGCTAATTGTGCAGCTATGCAGCACTGATACCAAATTAAAGTATTCCAGCCGTATAAATAGAGAAACACTTTGGCAATTGCTTTTGATTTAGGTAATAGTTTTACTTGCTACTTTAGGGCTATTTAAAGAAGCTGCTCTCCCTGTTAATGGCCAAAATAAAACAAGCTGATGGATCTGTCATCATTCCTGATGGGTGGATGCCAGCATCACAAATCAATCCCACGTGGTCAGCTCTCATTAGCACCTTGCTGGCAGTATCTCTTTGAAGAAAGGTCTCTGCCTGAGTAAGGGAGAAAATGAGCTTTCCCCTGACTATCACCTTCACAGACTGAATTCAGAGACTGAAGCCCAGAAACTGCAGTCAGTCAGTTGGTCTGAATCTTAAAAAAAAAAAAAAAAAAAAGAATGGCAAATTCTGATGCCTGACATTTTTCTGAATGCTCCAAAAGGTGCTGTGTTAACTCAGCCCTTTGTTCCCCAAAACCCTGTGGTGTTGATTCAAAATGATGCGACAAGCAAGGCTCAAAACAGGAAACAGAAAAAGGAAGTATGGTGGTGATAATGAGGCCAGGCAGTAAATCAGCAAGAAACAAGCACATTTTCAAGTCGTCACTTATTTCTGTTAGTTATTTTTTAGTGTTAACTTGGATTCACCTTTCTCCCTGATCTCACATCTTCACCTGCTTCATGACAGTGAGTATTCAAGGTTGATATATGGAGTAACGTGTAAATCTGTGAAAGTAATTTGCTCAAAGGCAGAAGCTGCAAAAAGGTGAACGGAAAAGCCACAACTCTGGCCCAAGCCAGGACATAGCAAGAAGCACAATTATGTTAGTCCCCAGCAGAGAGAAGTGAGCAGAGTGGGGCCTGTAGAAACACAGCAATAGATCACCCTTGGAACAGATTATGATGGTACTATCTCATGCACAGAATATACACTTACATGCTTACTTTCCCTCATTAAACTCCTAGTCTTTATTTGCATGGTGAGCAGAGGGGGGAAAAAAAATCCTGAAAGAACAGGAAGTAAAAGTAAACTTGCTTCAAAATAATTTTTAATGGTCACCTACCCCTTGAAACTGAGAAAGTATAAAGTAAGATAAGTGCAAGATTTAAAATTCCAGCTATTTAGGATACACTTGGATGCACTCCTGCATAATAAGTGGTGCTCAGATTGTAGCTAAAGCAAGAGTATAGAAACATGAAAACCCATCAAACCAGCTGATGTAAAATGCCTCTGTGAGAGGAACACTGAAAGTTTGGGAGCAATATCTAGTCAGGCTGCTCATATACTTCTCGCAGATGGACTGAGAACATTCTAATAAACAGGAATATATTTGGTGATAGCGATCTTTAATAATTACTTGCTCCACAGCATTTGTAGACACCTGGGGAAAGCACAGAAATCCTTAAAGTCCTGTTATCAAATAGGTGTCACACATGGTTGCTGTCTTTCAAAAACAAGTCAGCTTTGAGGAGTGCAAAAGTTTGGAAATCGTTAGATTGACCCTACCTGTGTTCAGAAGCACAGGAGGGATATGCTTCCAAATGAGATACACATCCGCATTTGGTTAGAAATCCAAATCTGGCAAGATGACAGATCTTTTTCGCTAAGTTTCCAAAAGTATTTTTCAGCCTAAACAGTGCCCGTAGGCCAAAGTGGAAAAAAAAAAAACAAAAACAAAAACACAACCCCAAACCCACTTGAATGGAAGTCTTGCAAGATTTTGTTTGAGAAATACAAAAATTTATTTTCCAAAATGAAACTGTGCTTGCCAATATCCTGGGGTGGATGTCAGCCTGGTGGTTGTGCTTGTGCAGGGTGGGCTTTGAACCAAAGGTGAATGTACCAGTGAACCCGGATATGAGATTGATGTGACTCCCCAGTGACGGGCAATTGGCTGTACTGCAGCTTATATTTGGTTGGCCAGTTCATAAACTGATTGGGCTGGGATTTGCAGTAGGATGAATTTTAATTGGATGCTCTTAGTTGTAAAAGCATATTGCGTTTTAACTTGATTACTCAACAGTTTTCACCAAGAGTGAGCAACATGCTCTAGGAAGAGAAACAGATATATCTAATATAAGCACCTTCACTATTTTGTCAGGAAAAGGACAGGTCAGGTTTGTTTGACCTTTTTTTCCTAAGTCCAGTCTTTGTCCAGTCATGTGCAATCATCACAGAAGTTTATTCCCTACTGTCAGCAGGACAGGCAATAATGAAATAAGTGCATGATGACATTCTATTTGTATTAAAAATAGCAAAACAAAACAAACAAAGAAACCCCAAATTAAACAGCAACAGCAGCCTATTCAGTAAAAACAACATGGTAGGCCCTTTAAGCAGAGGAGATTAAAACCTCTGGGAGTCTCTGGGATGAATCTCCCAGGCTCTTGCAGCAAAAGGGTCTCAGTGTCACTTGCTGCTTTCTCCTTTCTCTTCCATGTGCAATCTCACACTTGCCCCAGGTGGCTGAGCTCCAAGGCATCATCACTAGCCAATCACCTGCACTGTATTCTCCTGGGTGGAATAAAGATCCCTTTAAAAATAATTGTGTTGCAGTTGGGAGGGAGTCAAAGGGGTGTGCTAGACCCGAACATGAGGCTAGAGAGCTCCAGCTAGGGAGAAAATCTGGTCTGTTTGTTTGCCTCTTTGAATGGCTGCTTTAGGGTCTGGCTCCAAGTTCAGGATTTTCCATGCTGAACCTGATTTGAACCTGAATCAGAGCCCAAGTTTCCTTTGGGCATAAATCAGTTTAGGGACAAGATCAGTCCAAAGACACATGTGAGCAACTCCCAGTGAAGTTAAGGGCTGATGTGTGCATGCACATGTCTGTGTAACTGTCAGAAGGCCATGACTACGTGCCTATTTTATAAACTTTGGGTACTTGTTTGATGTGGTTTTTGCCTTTCATTGACTTTGTACTCAGTAGTGATTCTTGTTTCTTTGTGTCTGGAAAGAACAAGGCTTGTCCTGACACTAGCTGTTGCTCTCAGAAGACATCGTATGTAAAGTCTTGCCGGATTTCCATCTGAGTCAAGTGTTTACAATAAAGTTCTGGAAATGAGAAAGTCGGGGTTATGTCCTTCTGCCTGGCATACACGTGCTGTCTTGCTGTGGCTGATTAGAGTGAGCCAAAGACATTTGAGATGTCCTGCAGGACTGAAAACTTTGAATTAACTTCTCCACACCTTCTACACTGCTGCCTGCCACCTCAGCTCTCTGTGGGACTGCACACATTCACATACATACAGCAGGTGATTAACCTTAGGTAGGTAGAGGGTTTTTAGTTTAAAAGAGAGCTGATAAAAGCATTCCCCTTCAGCAGACTCATCTCCCAAACATTTTATTATACCTATTCATACTGAGATGTCTTGTTCTCCATGTGGAAAGAATCCCTCTAGATTTCATTAAGAGAAGTCTTACAGGTTCGGTAATAACACAGTAAAAAAAAAATAAATCACTGAGGAAGCTGTATGGCACCTCCATGGAGCACATGGGAAGTTTCTTTGAGAACTTCTTTTTTTCCTGTCAAAGGGGACTGCTCAAGGATTAAAGGCCAGTTTCAAGTGTGAGTGGCAGCCCCACACCTTGAATAAAGAAATATCCTAAGCAAATACAGACTTAATTACTTGTCTAAGCATCAGCTGGAAAGTTACATATCATAGGCATGTCATCAAGTGAGAGTCAAGTGAGTTAAACATAATAGATGGTTGATCTATGCTGCTCCCTTTCTACAAAGGGCCATCGCGATCTCTATTGGACATTTTCCATGGCAGATGTGATTCAGAAAATGGAGTTTGCTTTCTGGTTATCACAACCTTAAATACTTAAAACTACTCTCGTATACTGCCTTCAAAGAAATAATTTTCCCCCCCCTCCTCCTGAAATCTATAATGAAAGTCAGCTCAGCATCAAGTATAGAGTTGCTCTCTGTATGGAAAAAAGCTAATAGCTCCAAGTACAGCATAGCATGAAGTGGATCTCCATACCTTCAAGCTCTCAGGGAGAAGGGAAAAAAAACACTGGATCAAATTTAGCTTTGGCGTAAGCAGGTGCAATTCCCAGAGGGATTTGCACCCGCTTATGCCAGGGCTGAGTTTGGTTCATGAAACTTGCAGGGTGGTCGTGTAATTAAATTATATGGTGGTTCATTATATTTCTACAATACTAAATGATGCAATATTTTTTCAAAAAGGGCAGCTGTGCATTATTTCAGACAAACTAGTCTACTGCCTTCAGTACCAGCTTGCTCTCAAGATTCATCAGTTTTTCATACCATCACTGAGGCATCTTAAGCTTTTGTCTTTATACAGGAACACTGACAGTCTGAATTATATGCTGCTTCCTCCTTATTAGAAGCTGCTTATAAAAAAAAAATACTGCCACTGTGGTCTACAGTTCAATGAAGTCCATTGTAAACTCCCCAGTATAACATAAACCTCCCTAAAACACATAAAATTATTGGCTTCCAAGACCAGTCTCACTGAAAGAAAGCTCTGTATTTAGTCTTTGCTTAAAACATAGGTATTTGGCTTGGAATTCAAACTCCCAACTCAGTTTTAAAAGGTTGGGTCCAAGGAAAGTTGACACGGACCATGTAATTTTAATTAAAGAAAGATTTTGCTCCTTTATGGCCAACAGGGGCATTGTAACATTGACATATTGATGCTAAATAATTATGAGTCCATAAATAATTCAGTATATAAAAATGCTGTATGGCTGGTGCCAGGTAGGGAAGGGAAATAGCACTGAAATAGGTGACTTGTCAGGTTACTACTACAATGCCAGGACATAGACAGGTAATGTGATCTAGCAGCTATCAAAACAGCATAGCCTGTGGTGTTCACTACTCGCAGAGGGCATTTTAAACTGGAAAACCAAGGGCTGTCCAGTCTTGTCACCTCAATATTTTAGCACCGCTGTCATAGAAGATGATAAACTTTTAGGAATAGTACCAAGGAGAAAGCCAGTAGGGAAATCATATGCAGAAAGAGAAATATTAAAAAGTAAATCAGTGACGAATTTAAGGTGGCTTTTTTTTTTTTTTTTTTCTTGCAGGAGCTGGGCAAATACCACAAACTTATTTCCTTGGATAACCATTCAAGAATGAATTCAGTTCAGATGTGCTCCTGACCCTTTGGTGTTTGCTGTCCATGAACTTTCAGAAGGCAGTTATTCATTGGCATTAATAATTGGGGAAAACAAGCTTTAAACTCTCATTCAAGAGTATTCATACCAGCAGGGACTTATTTTAAGAATGATTAGTTCTATAAATTTCATTTATTTATTTTAGAGCTTGATAGGGAGTCTTGCAGCTCTGGACCAAATGGAACATCACACAAATTTGTGATAAGAACCATGCCCATGGTGCTTTCCAAATATGTTTCTGCTCTGTGCCCTTGGCCATGATAATACTTGAAAATGCTCTGCCCATGGATGCTGTGAGATCAATACATTTTATAACCAATGAACATGAGGTTGACAGGGAATCAGAGGCCTCAGGCAGATAGAAACAAGCAATCTGTCTGAAGTTTCACAGAGAGATGTGAACAAATTAACATTGCACTGAAGATTTCTTCTTTTAATTAGCTGTAAGATAACAAAGTGCATATGTGACCAGGTTTCATAGGGGTACTCATCACTTAGAATAGCTCCATGGCCTGATAAAGAGATTTTCTAGCTTGTTTTCCAAGATTCTCCTTCCTGGTTCATCTGCTACTTTTCTGCACCTTTCCCTTTGGGAAGGCTCAGTGGCTTCAAGTACTTCCTCTCATAACAAGAGCTATATTGACAAAAAGGAAAACAACTGACTGTGATCAACAAGAAGCCAAGCAATACAGCTCAATCAATATCCAATAGGAAAACCCTTGCGCTGGATTAAATTAATAAAGCAAAGACAAATGCTAGCAATTGTATCAGGAGACTTTATCAAGTCAGGATTTGGTGGAGATCAAGTGCTGAACAGGGATAAAAAAGAAATGCTGGGCTGCTCCTTGCATCTGCCAAGATTAAAAGAATACCTCAGTCCAAGAAAGCCCTTGCAGCACAGAAAACTTATGGGTTTAGTAATTTACCCCCAAAGATTTAGTTTTTGGTGGTTGGGTTCAGTTCATTGGCCCTCTCACATATACCTTAGACCTTTGTGCACACTCCAAGCTGCCCCTGTGAGTACAGTTGTGTTAGATATTCATTAGCAAATTAGAGCAGAAAAAAAAAAAATCAATAAGCCTTTTCCCTCAAGGAAATAATCTTCATATATCTACTTGCCCAGTTCTATGTTCACATATATGTTGCCAGACACACAGCCAACCCTACTGGTTTGGCTAGAGTGGGAGAGCCAGGTCTACACTCCAGGTTCTCGTACACTGGCTGTTGGGATACGAGCACCTAACTCTGCCATGTCCTGACAACTGCAAGAGGGTATGAGCAGTGGGAGTGCAAAATAAATCCCAGGGACACTTTTAGATGTAAATCCAAGGGTGCTGAAGGGTTTTGTTCTGATTCCTTGTCAACTGGATGTGACGCAAAACTCTTGTCACATCTCCGCTGCAGGTGCAGCCCTCTTTCATCCTCTAAACCAAGACATTTCCTTTCCCATAGCTGGGGAAAAGAATAGGCTCCTCCAACTCCAACCAGAATGGTACCTCCCATTGAATGATTTCTTCCCTCTTATTCCTCTCCTCCCCCACAAAGACAGCTGCCTTGTGGTTGCTATTGCAAGGACCAACATTACAGGCAGAACTGATAGCTTGGTAGTGCAGGGCTGTACTTGTGATCCTGCTCTACTCAAAACCTCCATCCCACCTTTTAAAAAAAGAGGAATATACCCGGATTCCTAACCTGGATCCCTAGTCCCACTTCACAAGTGGAACCCACACCTCAGGTTTTGGAGAAACAGAAGACCCTGATGTCCACTTATAGACTGGACTCACAGAGCTAGGGAACAGTCTAGACAGAGGGCCACCACCAACACACACCACTGAATCTTCCATCAGGACTCATAAGAATGTACTGTGCTCACTTATCACCACATTTATTTAGGAGGGGAGCTTTGCCAAGACCTCAGCATTAAACAAATTCTATCCCCTCCAAAACAAGTAGGCTTTGGGGATGTTTTTAAATTCAAGAGAACAAGAGCAAGTCCAGGCCAGAGGGTGTGAGTTCTCAGTTCACTGCAAACAAGATGCAAGCCATCCACTGCAAATTCACATGCACACCAAGCACTGGGAATTCTCATAAAATTATCACTTTCCTTTTTGCTGAACCCTGCCAGATGATAGAAACCAAGACAAAAGAACTCCAGCTTGACAAAAATCCATAAAGTATCTCATGGGTAAAGGGTCTAAGGCATCTAATAAGGAGGGATAAAAGCATGAAGAGTGTAGTCAGAACAATTCATTGGTCATAATGCACAGGCTAAGGAAAAATGGAGACAAAGTTTCATACAAAGTAACCTAAACAGGACAAAAGCAAGCTGGATAGTGCAGTCCACAGCCTACTGTTACAAAACCATCCTGGGCTGGCAGAGAAGCACCTCTGATTTCACCAGCTCTTGGTTCCATTTCCCTGATGGAGCAGGGGCATCCCTGTGGAGAAGCTACTAATTGTCATTGCCACTTTGGTGGAGCCAACTTTGACAAACATGCACATTTGTTTCCAGACCAGAATTACGAATCAGAGCTTTTAGCTCCTTTAATACTACCTTTCCTAAGAAGCTCCATCCATGATCAAAAAAAAAAAAAAAAAAAAAAAAGCAAAGCATTATTTCCATGGCTGACAGCCTGATAGGTTCAGTGCAAAAGAAAGAGCAATGTATGCCTGTGCAAATGGTTTACTTTCCAAGAGGCCTTTGTGATTTGTCAAATTAACACCTGGAGAATGAGACAAGGAGTAGTTTCATCCCCAGGCAGAGTGGGCCATCTCCCAAGTTTCCTCATGACCTCGTTTGCAGAGGCGGTTCCCAGAAGAGGGAGAGAGCGAGTTGCTGTATGTTTGCCATGTGTGGCCCAGCTCCTATTCCCAGGCTCTTAACTGCTTAATTACTCTCTCTACAACAGGTCAAGCTTTGGCTAAAGAATACCCTGCACTCAGCCTTCATCCTAATGAATGATAATAAAAAGCATTTAGTTGACTAATGCAATATAAACCTCTACCCTATTTCATTGCATCTGCTTAATAAGAACCTCATTTAATATCAAATTACTGCCTGCTCAGCCAAAGCCTTGTATTTGTGGTAACAGGGCTGCGAGGCGGGAGTATCAAGAGCTGCAATATGGAAATTCCTCACTAATATTCTCTACAGGGCTGTGCGATTACTTAATTCATTTAGCTGAGCAAGTCTGATGGCTTGGCCAACTGTTTCACAACACCGAGCACAATGCTAAGCAACTGGCCTCCCTACGGGCTCGTCCTGCTGTATCGCTTTTCCTGGGACCCAGCTATTAACAGTTGCTTTGGGGATTTCAAAGAGAATCACAGATAGTGTTACCAAATGAATGAGCTTGTAGTAGTGAACATGAAATTCTGCTTCTTCCCAGTCAATCAAACGCCAGCGAGAGGATGCCCTGCGAGCCAGCAGCCACAAAGACACAGCATGGTTGGGTTTTAACGTCCATCTGCTCGTATCAGGGAGCAGCACATGGACAATTGTCCGCATCTAAAAATATTTCCTTGTGCAGTTTTAGAGAAACCTGCCCTAAAACTGCATCTTACCCCTCCTCCTCCTCACAGCCACTCAACTCAGCTGGCTCCTGTAGAAAATAACGTTCTCCATAGTGCACATCAAACTTTTTGGGGAAATTTAAAAAAATGTAAACAGTGATAATTCCCAGCTCCCATGAACAATCACTTACCAGAACCACTTTCACACACATTCTTCACAGCTTTAATCAAATCTCAGACAGTAATGTTTTAGAGAAAAGGATTTAGTCAGTATATTTGAGGCAGCAGAAGGAACCATATTAAGAAAGAATGTTAAGTGTTACCATTCATAGACCATGGGTTTTTAAAGCAATTAAGAAAATATCCCATCATGATTTTAGCTCTGTAGACAGATTCGGCAAAACCAAATACTGAAATATTTTTTCCAGTCATGGTTTATATTTGTAAAAAAGGATATTGAAAAATTGGAGAGAGTGTAAAAGAACACAACCCACGAATGTAATTCAGCAGCTGCAGAAGCTGACTTACAGTGGAATTTAAAGCGTTTGATTTGGTTAGTTCAGTAAACAGTGGCTGGATTATGGAATATGTCTGTCTTCACAGGAGGAAAATGGCCTAAAAAGCATGATGAACAGCAGTAGAAAAGTTACCCATGGCACTGAAGTCAGGCCAGCACAGGGTATCCCGCGATGGGCACAGACTAACAGGCAAAGCAACAGCTCTGCCAGTACCATTTTCAAAACAGATGTCTGTCTTAGAGATACGGTTTCACCAAATAAGTTATTGAGCTCAGGAAAAGATGTGGGTGAAAAGCAATGGTCTGCAACAGGTCAGATTATGAGTGATTTTGGATGGGGTATGGTACAAGCACAGAGACTGGGGAGGGAAGAGAGTTAAAAAGCCCTGAGGAAATCCACTGTTGAGAGAAACCTGCTCAAGTCACGAGACAAGCCCAGCAGGGTAAACTCCTGCTGTGTAGAAGCCTCTCTCCACACAGGACATTGCTCTAAAGCAAGGTAGCTTGTCTCCAAGTCATCTTATTTTCACCCTGACTTTTACCCTTACAGGCTGCCTTGCAGGCATAATGCACACGTGTTAGCACTAGGACAAAGCAACTGGAAAACACTGCAGATATTCTAGCATATATTTTCCTATAAGAGGAAAAATCACATAGAAGGCCAGGAAACCTGCATTGTTTCAAGGTCCAGCAGATGTCCTGAGAGCTGAGGAGAAAAGCGTTTGTGGGAAAGGTCAGTGCCTGCATTATGCACCGAGGCTGCTGCCACGGCACCACGTCCACCTCCCTGGCAGAGACAGGGTAGATCATGGGAACAGGATAGCAGAGTAGCATTGGAAAATTGGATATACCTACAAAGGCACACTAATGCATCTGAGTGCCTGCATTTGGTAGGAAATAGTGACCCCATCTTTTCCCGCTCCATAGTACTTCTGCAGATGGTTTCTATGGTGTCAAAGCAGGAGCAATACAATCAGCTTCCTCCATCACCACTGTTGTCTTGTGCCCAGGTTTACTACTTGTACAATTTTTACACTGCTGCTCCTTCAAAATACTCAGGAACCAAGGATGTGCCCAACATCATCAATTATAAAAAGCTGTTTTGCAAAGGAAGACTTTGCTTTCCACCTCCCCATCCCCAGTTTCTCTCAAAAATCAAAGTTACATAATTTAAGGAAAAAATTCATCCTTATTTGTATTTAAAAAAAAAAAAAAAAAATTCCCCCTGTACTCCCTTACCCCCACACCTGCTTTTCTGCTCTGCAACCCACAGTCTGTCTCTAGCAACATGTGGAACCCAAAGTTCAGTAGCAACATGGGGTCTACTATGATTCATTTTTTGTTTCATTTCTCTTGCCTGGTTTTGCTTTCAGCAGCAGGTTCCAATGGATTTGTAATCTCACTATGAAACTCTGGAAAGGCCCTGAAATAGTTCAGATTTGACTTAAAGGTGGAGATGCACTTCACAGAAAGGATAGAGTTTGTGGGAAGAACTCAACCCTTGTTTGTCCGTGAATGCACAAACCACAGCCAAACTTTGATATGGAACAGAAATATTTGTCCCCTCCCCCAAAATGGCCTCATTTCCGATTCAATTGAAATGAAATAGCCTCTACTGTTAGATTTGCCAGTCTTCAAATTCTCAAAGCCAGGATATTTTCTCACCTGCAAGGAACACCTTAAGACTTAAAAACATCAGCCTTGCCAGTACTAGGCATTTAACATTAGTTATACAGATGCTGAGAGAGGACGGCCGGTGGTTGTAATGACAGGGAGACCTCCCCAATTGCACTCCTAAGAAGTTCCCCTATTGCAATGAAAATACCAGAATGAGACAAAAGGGGAAAAAGGGCAAGTCTAAGTCAGTGAGGTTTGTGAACAGACGAGAAAGCAGACGAAAACCAGGGCAGCCCTACAGTAAAAGGGAAGACCTCCCTGAGTCTCTGTGCAGACTGACAGCTACCATGGGTGGGAGGGAACAGCAGTGGAATCAAATCAGAGATGCAGAATGAAGGAAATCCCCACAGTGGACTGAAAAGGCAAAATTTAGAGGACCTTTGGACAGATGTATGCTGAGAGCAAGAAAACGTCCTCCCACACCTACAAAGCACTTCTGTGAATCCCTACCCTGTCCCAGTCAGCTGGGCATTGTGGGGCTGTGGGACAACAGACAGAGTGGGTAAAGATGGACAAGTGCTCCCAGTGCTCAGCAGCTGGTGGCAGAACTACTTTAACCTGCACAACCACCTGGCCCCTTCCCAACCCAGGCTCTATGGGACCACCAGCAGCTTGTGGCATCTCTGCCAGGCAGCCACTGAATACGGCTGCTGTGGAGAAGCAAGCATATGGCAAGCCACAGTGTCCTCTAGAGGCAGAAAAACATCTTATAATTTGGAGACAGAGAGGGACAGGAGTACACTGGAGATCAGGATTGCTCCACCAGGCCAGGAAGTTGCTCTAGGCTGCTGAGGGACAAAGGTGGAAGGCCATTGCTGGGCAAAGGAGGAACAAGCAGCCATGGAGTCATACCACCTAGCTTCTTTGCAGAGAACAGTGCCCCCAGCACAATGGAAATGGTCAAAATTCATTTACCTGGATCAAAACCACATAAATAAAATAGAACCCCGTCGTTCCCAGATATCAACCCCCGAATTTGGCAGCTTTGCTGCCCATCACACCTCTTCTGCTCCTGGCCTGATTCTGGGCAGGCACACTGGGCAGGAGCCCCATGTGGTGAGGTGGCTGCTTGGTTTGGGCCTTCCAGTTTAGGTAAGAATCTTTGCGAGCATAAGGAAAAAAAAAAAAATTATGCAATTGCTCTGTGAAGTGTTGGTTTGGGCCAAAAGGTGTTTCTGGTGTTGCCTAAACATGAAGAGCCCATGAGTTTGAGTAGTCCTGTGAGGCTTCATACAATTATGGAAAATTAGGCTCTTAAGTGCTCTAAAACTTGCTTTCAGCTAGTATCCTTATAAAACCAGGAAAGCCTCCCACATATCTTTCAGAAATAACTATGATTTTAAAAAACTATTGATGGGAAAGGAAGAAACTTAATATCCCTGAAATAGGCTGGATACTCTTGCCAGAGGCACAGTTCCTTGAAATACAGATGCTCATACAGAAGATCCCATCCTTTCTGTCTGTACTATCGCAGTGTAACTGCTGATGAACACCAGTCACCAACAGCAACACAGTCACACAGAACCACTGCACAAAGGAGAGCACACGGAGGAAAGGCAGAAACCAAGTACCTGGAGCAGCACAGAGGTAAAGGGCTACCAGACCTTCTGGACCCCTGACTAGTTTCTTACTGCCCTGTCCTATCACTGCCAGCAGTCAGCCTATACTCAAAACATTGTGGGGGCTCTTCCCATCAGGAGGATAAAATTAAATTCGGAAATGCTGTCTCTTTGCAAGCAGACACTGCTGCGTCCAAGTAAGTACAAAGGCCTGATGTTTGGCAAATCAAGTGAAAGAGAGAAAGACACACACACACACACTGTCAGACCATTGCCCTGAATGAAGCTCTTGCCTTGCTTTTTGCTTCTTATCCTCTCTTAGCTGTAGGCTGCTGCTATTCCCCCAAAACAGATATCACAGAGCATCCTGGCATCCACTCACCCCAGGAGTCCCAGCAAAGCCTCTCTTGGCCAGCCAGGTCTTGCAGGTCCATCTTTTGAGTGCCAGACTCTATTATTGTGAATATTACTAAACAAAAGAGCATTCAGCAACTCCCTTTAGTCCAAGAAGGAGGACAGCTGTTCCTCCCATCACCCTTTCGGCTTGGCCTTAGACCAATCCAGAGCAAGCAATACAAAGAAGCTGGGGGAGGCAACCACAATATAAAGAAATATTTATAAACTGATAACTGCTGCAGAGCTGTGGGTGTCAACCAGTTCTGCTTTGTGGAGGGAACAGCCAAAGTGCCAATATCCTGCTTATCCACCAACCAGCGACCAAGAAAACAGATGCCCACAAGAGGACTGAAAGCCTCTGGAAGATTTATAAAGAAATACTTAAGCTCTGCATCACAGTCTTGCAGACCTAGTTGTTAAAGCAGACTGAAAAGTACAATATTCCTCCCAGTTCTAGCCTAGGAGAGGGAGGAGAATGAAAATAACTTAATTTTACTGTGGTTTCCAACCAGCCCTGACCAGTGGCCAAGCTTGACCATGTGTGGCACTGGCTGAACTGATGGTAGGTGTCCCATGGCAGAAGCTTACCCTCCCAAGCTGCATCCCAAGCAGCTCCAGGGGGATGAGACAATATCTGTTCCTGTTCAGGGTGTAAGATCAAGGCAGGCTGTAGGGTCACCTGTTGGCTCAGCATCCCGGGCATCACATATTGCACACATTTTTGAGTAGCAAAATGCATCAAGAAGTGATAAAACACATTTTGTGTAAATCCTGCACAGGCACGGTTTCTAAGCATGAAAATACAAACTAAAAACCCAAAGCAAGATCCCTCAGTACTAAGTTCTCCCGAAGATTCAAAACTCCAGATTTCACTGGACTGATCCAGCCGACAGATCTATCTTTGTTAGAAAAATCAGAAAAGTTTCCAAGCTAGGAGACCTAACGCCTTGCTGGGGCAGGGAAGAGCTTCATTACTTGCCCGAATGACTGGTCAGAAGCTGCACTGCTTCAGTGTGCCCAGCAGGTGGTAATATTTGTTTAAACTTTAGACAATACAGTCCCTAACAACAATTCGCACCTGAGCATAACCGAACAATTCCGATATTTGAAAAGAATTACATTTAAAAAACCGCCAGTACTGGGAAATATCTCTGTCAATTCGGTCAGATTGGTGCTCTCCTTTCTGCCTGTCTCTGCACAGAGCAGTAAGCATTGCATACAGAAATAAAACCCATTTTCATTTTCTTGTTCATATGTGTTGAAATCCACAAAAGTTTTCCTTGAAGTAAACTAGGATTTCTGTAGATGCTTTTGTATCTATCCCTAGTGTTCCTTATTTCCAGGAACAGGTAGTACAAATCCAGGTCTTCTTGGCCTCCACTTGACTTTAGATTTCTCATATTTGTGTTATTGTTCATTAAATTATTTATTACCGGATAACTCAAGCGCTTGGGAGATGGTGAAAAACAATCACTGCAACAATCTTCCCTGAAGAGCCCTTGTATTGCACAGCAAGCAAGGCCTGTGTGAATACACCTTTCTGTTCTCTAAGCTGTAATTAGAACGAGCACATTGTTCATGTAGCTGTATAGCACTGCTCAGTGCAGCAGATGCTTCATCCTGGTCGGTAGGACTTTGCTCCGACACAAGTTACCACCTGAAATATCAAGCAACTGGGAACCAGACCAAACATCAGTGCTTACCTCTTCTCAGATGGTATATGAAGTCCTCAACCTTCTGAGGATGCTCTGCAGAGGAAAATCACTTTCTGTCCAGGATAAGTCCTCCCTGCAAGTTTTAAAGAAGTGGAGGTCACACACCTCTCTCCTCAGAAAAGCATTAACACATTGCACAGAATAACTCTAGGAGCAGGTTACGGTCCAGGGAGAAAGGCCAAAAGGCAAGTATTACTGCTCCAGAAGCCCTAGACTGGCCATGTTTGGCACACTCAATGTTGACATTAGTTTTTAACTCTTTCACTTATCTTAGCAATAACTGGGTATTTTAATGATTTTCTTTTCAGGATTGCATTAGTGGTAGGCAAACTGTTTCTCTGGAGGTTTCCTGTCTCCCTTCTAGAAATCTGGTATCCTTGGAAAAATCCAAGAGAAGACTAATGCTAGTATGCATGTCTATTTTTTCAGACTTTCTTATGATTGTCTACATCAGTAAATGGAGGGTATAAGTACAATCACATTAAAGCTATCACCTCAACTCACAATTTTTATGTTCCTTTACTCTCTTTCTTGGAGGGCTTAAAAATAACACAGCCTATTTAATTCTAACCAATACCATTAACAACTGTGAGACCAAATTTCACGATTAGAGAGGAGCATTACTATAAGCTGATACTATAACCTCCTCTGATCCCCTACATAACACAAGCTAAGGAGCTTCTCCACTTAGGTTATCTCAAACTCTTACTGAGATCTGGTTACTGTTAACCAGCCAGATAAGACCACAAGGGTACCAGACTGGCCCATGCATATAGATTGTAGTTATCTTTGGTTGATAGCTTGATTTAGTAGTGACCATTTTCTCCCTGCCATCCCCCAATATCTTTTCAGCATATGGATTAAGTCAACGCTTTTTTGGTCCAAAGTAAGTTAATAGTTTCCATTAAATTCCATAAGAAAAGAGCAAATATCCTAACTGTATTTTATAAAATAAAGTAAATTGCCTTCTCTGAGAGATCATGCTGCACTCCAACCCAAAGCCCAATTCCTCCACTAAAAGCCAAACCTGCTCCAGCTCCAAACTCTACAACTGGGAATAGCTTCTCTAACAAAAGGCAGAAGAGACCAGCTTTTTGAACCTCAGCAGCCTGAACAGCCTCCAGCAGTAAAAGACAAGCAGCAGTAATTAACTGACCTCATATAGCATCAATTTCTCCCAGGTGTTTTGTTTAGGACCCACCTACCTCCATGTTGTGATCCTCATAATAAGACCCAGCTGGCTTCCTTTTCCAAACAGCTGTACTTCTCTGCCTCAGGCTTTTTCCCTGATTGTACCTAAGGTATGTGTCTTCCTCCCTCTCCATGAGAAGCATGCTCTTGTGCCATCTCTCTGATAGCATTGCAGGTGTTGGACAACTTAGGAACAAAATGACCGCCTAGTCCTCCCTCCCACTAAAGCTCTATAGAAAAATACAGCTTCTTGGTACTACTGTGTGTGAAACTGTTAAGCTGTGTGACTTGTGTGAAAGGCATTGTGTGGTTTCCCTCTCTCTGTATTATCTCTGCACATGCACTGCCTGTCCTTATAAAGACACCTGCAGGAGGAACCTGCTGTGCAACAGAAGAGGTGACCTGCCTCCAATCAGCATTTTCAGTCAATTCTTCTCTAGGGGACCAGGACTCTTTTTTCCCTTTTCCTCCCTGAAACAAGTTACATTCCTTATGATGGAATTGGCAATAAAGCTTGAAAGCAGCTTCCTGACCCAAAAGGAAGGCATTAACATCAGAGACAAGGAAACTGTTCAAAACAGTTTTCTCCCACATAAGCAGCTCTACCTTGAACAGACTACTCAAATATCTATCGGTTCAGAAGGACATGGCAAGCATAACCATGTACCCATGACAAGTGGGGCTAGGGAAGCCCTAGGATAGACTGCTTGGGGTGAAGGTTGATCGTCTGCCTTCTTTAACACCAGTATTCCTGTTCTCTCTCTGAGTCCACCAGTTGGAAGAAGAGAGATAAACTGAGATCCCTCTCATGCTGAAACTTTGCCTTTCAAATGAGTCTATAAGTTTGTCTTGGGGATTTCTGACTTAGCTAGTGACTCCTCCTCTGATCTTAAAGATGAGCCTCTGAGACCTCTTCACACTTTTCATCTTCCCACAGAACCTATGGTTCAGACATATGGGTTTGGGTGGGCAGGGCCAGCTCTGGGCTTCTTAAACATAGTGATTGTGGCCTTTCAGAAAGGAGCCTTCATCCTCATGAAGAGATCAGGAATCCTAGCTTTCTGTAGGTGATTGGCAGGAAAGGGACTCTGACCCAAGGATGAATATCCTCCAAGGGAGCAAATGTGGTACAGGAGTCTTTGGAAAAGACCCAGCAATCCCACCTGCTATCGGGGGAGGGGGCAAAATCCTGCTTACAACAAGATGTTTGTCTTTTGCAGAGGAAGGTGATGACAGCTGGGATGAGGGAAGGGGAAAAAAATTCAGGGCAGCACCCTGTGTGGGAAAAGATCACTCCCCTGCCTGCCTGCCCCAGCTAGTTTGTATGCAGAGCCAGCCAAATGGGTCACTGGCTGTGGGCAGCCCCCAGTGTTGCAGGGGTCACACCTCCTGCACCAGTGTCTCTCTATCTATATTCTATGCTGGCTCGAGGGATAAAGAGCAGCTCCCTCCTGGGAGAGGTGGGCAGAGAACATAGAAAGAAGTGGGGAAGGCAATTACTGCATCTGGCTGTGACCACTGTCTCTGAGCCAGGGCTGAGCATCTTCAAGAGTAACATCAGTAGGATACTACTGCATCTCCTTGTTTCAACGTAGCTACCTCTACAGAGCGAGTATCCCGCCTGTTTTGAATGGTTTCCTTGTCTCCAGCATTAATGCCCTCCTCTTCAGGTGCTTTCAGGTTTTCTTGCCCATCCCATCTTGCTTCAGGGAAGAAAAGAGGAACACAACAGAGGGAGATACTAACAAACCAATATGTCATTGCTGTTTATTAAGTTTTCCCCATTTGGCAATAAATCTATGCTGTGCCTGTTCCTTTAATTAGTTGTCTCTCAGTCAGGAAAATCAGGGCTGTGAAGTGCTGATATGGTGCTAAATAATTACTTGGGAATAAGTGCTTGGGGCTGGACCAGGAACTTTCTCATTGCTATTAGCAAATCCTTGCAAGGCAGTGGGAAGAAGCAGGGCTGGGCAGGAGTGGGAGCCACAGCAGTGGGAGCCCGAGCTGAGGGATGTGGGGAGAGGCTACCACTAGCATGCAGCGTGCCATGGCTTAGCTCTCCCTTCCCATGCTGGCAGTAATACCTGTGGGGAGTGGGGAAATTGAGGCAAGAAGGGACAAATTTGGCCCACAGAACACAAAGGGGGTCCAAGAGTAAGTGAACAACTATCAGGTGGCTTTGTTTCCCTGTTCTCCCAGGCCATAAAGAGAAGGAAGATCTTGCCCAAACATGATGAAGCACTGATGTGAGACCCTACTTGCATCTGTTATCAATCTCTATACACATGCAAAAAGCAAACCATACGTCTTCCTTCAAGGAGAGAGGAGAAGAAAGACTACAACATACATACTTATTTCAGAGGGAGATGCCAGACATGATTCTGTCTTATTTTTTGCAGTGAATGTGTAACAGCAAATGACATTTGCTTTTCAGCTAGGTGGGTGGCTTTTACCTTTATGTGCACAATACGCAGCAAAGGCTCTGGCCACACACAGGGCGATGCTGAACTTGAGGTAAAACCTTGGAGCAAAATGCGTGGCAACAGGAGCGGCCCAATAAGTAAACCCTTTACTGAGAGGTGTGAGAAGGGAGCAGGCTGTGTATCAAAAGGTTAGGTGTTTCATTCATCATGTGAGAAAATAGCCCAGGAGGAAGAAGTCAGGGGTAAATCTGTTGTTGCTGGGTGGGCTTAATGGCTCCTTACAATTGAATAGTGTATTCACAGCTATTTGGAAACTGGATCAACTTGAGCCGCTGCGGGTTAACCCATTCACGCACCCCTGGCCTCAGGCCTTATGCAAACACCTAGTTTTATTTCTGCAGCGATTACAGGACACTAATGTGAAACACTTCTCAGGAGAGAGCCAGCCCAGTTTCTCAGCCCCCAAAGCTCAGAGCAATTTAACAGAGCGTGGGAGATTTCAAACGTGCACCCGTCCCAGACCTTTACATCCTGGGACGTTAACCAGTCTCAGCACTGACTGGTAACTCCTGTTTTGCACCTTCAGAGGACTTGTCCTCTGAGTGCTTTTCAGCTAGACACAAAGGAATCCCTGCAGAAGTGCAGTGAGTGGAAAAATACTGTCCCACCTCAGGGAGACACCCTGAGATACATACGGGTTACACCCATGCTGTGGGGCTGGTGACAAGGCCTGTGAGGGGCTGGCTGCAGCCTGACTCCACATTTCCTTGATTTCTTTGGAAGGGAGATGGGATGTGCAGGCAGGGAAGAGGGTGTGACATGCTCTCAGAGGTCCCCTATTGCTGAGCTCTGAAGGGACCAACCCTGGGACCTCCTATGGAGCTCATCAACCCTACAGCCAGGTGCAGCACTGGGGCCAGCACAGCTGCAAAGGTGCCGTGGGACACATCTGCCCCACAGCGATGACAGACAGAAGAACCAGCTCTGAGCTGTGACTGTCCAACAGCACCATCCCACCAGATATTGTGACACATCCAGTCCAAGGCTAATTGAATCAGGTGGCCTGATGCACAGCTTTCCTGCAGATACACCTCCATCATCATATTGCACCTACCTGCTACTGTGTTATCTAGTCATGGGATTTATTTCTGGGTGTGACTGATTGTCTGTTTAGTTCACTGCTACTTAGAAATTTGTTCTTACATGTTTGTACACTGCAAACAAACACTTAATTGAAGCTTCCTGATCTTCTAGGCTAACACTGTTGACACGCAGCTTCTCCTTGGTGTATGCCAGCCCATGAGTTGACATGTTTTATAATAGACAATGAAGGACCACACAAGGAAGCCACCAGCCAGAAAAGCAAGTGATCTACTCAGCATGAAAATCACACTGTTCCCTATTTTGATTATGCGTTCAATGCATGAATTTTTTTCAAACCCATGCAGCAAGGGGGGTTGGTAATCAGAACAAAGTCCTACTTCTTAAAATAAAATAAGTAGAGGGAGACACCATCTCCCCTTTGCATCAAACACCTTGTTTTATCTTGACTTTCTGGTTACATTGTTCTCCAGAATTCAAGCCAAGAAGGAATCTCACAGTATCCAGAATAAAGATTACATTTAAAAACCACAAGAGCTGGCAAGTTAACCCCAGCAGAGCCTGCAGATGTGTATTAGCCTGTATAAATTTTAATTCCACTGTTTGACTGATACCTGTGGGGTGGTCATTCCTTACAGCTCATTTATGAATTTCACACAGGATAGTGCCCTCAATTAATATTGCATTTTTCTTTGCAGGAGGTGAAAGATGATTCACAGCAATTACTATCTGGTAAATGTAGTGAGCACCAGGAGACACATATTAGTGCATAACAGATGAAAGCTACAGCCTGTTATGTATAGCAATGAATAGACAAAAGGGTCATCAGAGGTCATGTTAGAGCAAAATTCATGTATGTGCACACATCCCAGGTAATACTGCAGATAGGAATGAACTGCACTGCTCTGGCAGAGGGTTTCTGCCCAAAGCTCACTTCCCTAAAGCAAGGGAGGTGCCAAGGGACATCTGTGGTCATCCATTTTCAAAGGTGGATAAGCCAACAGGCTGTCAAGTTACAACATGACTTCCCTTGCTGCTCAGCCAGCCTCTCCATTTAAAGGTTCATCTTCATTAATGAAAATAAAGATCATTTTGACACACATATCAAAACCTCTGCATGTCTATCGTGGCTATCAGGCTCTTGGAGCTATGCATTTGTGTCATAAATCTGACTAATTTCACACCTTTTTTGGGTCTGGAGGCTTTTATGAAGCAGACACCTCAAACAGGGTATCAAGAAGAGCTGTAAGAGGCAAATGTCACTGTTTGCTCCGGTCCCACACGTGCCTCTTGGCCCAGGTCTGGCAGCTAGAGCTCACTGGCTTTCCACCCAGCTGCTTCACCAGCAAAGCATCCGTGATCCCTTTCTCTTTACATCTCATGTTTAACAACTACAGCAATATATCCCATGCCTAAAAAAGATTGGGAAATGTATTTGTACACTTTGCAGAAACAGCTGTTTGTTTATACAGCCGAGCCTGTGTGTGAAGATGAGGAATTGAATTATTCACTGCATGTCTCAGATCTTGATGACTAATTTGGGATTTGCTTCTTTATCTTCCAAGGAGGAGGGGGAGTAAAGGCTGAGGGGGGAAAGTCTAACAGAAAGATGCCATGCTGTGTCCCTCTGCTCCACTGCTGGGAGGGTTGTGGGTGCTACAATTAACCACCCATAGCAAGCAGAAGCTGGGCGGTACAATGAGAATTACAACCTCACAAACCCTGTTATTAAATAGTCATGCATGGTGCTACCTGAGTTACATCTCTCAGGGTTTGTTTACCTTTTTTAATAAAAAAGAATTAAAACTCCCAGGCAATTTCCACAGGACTTTGACACATCTGTGTTAAACAAGAGCCTGGAGCCTCTGGATTAAACAAACCCCAAACATTTTTATGTTATTGGCAAGATGTTGTGAAGGTAAAGGCCCGGTTACACACAGGCTGTGTGATGTGCTATGGTGGTCTGTGCTCTCCACAGTGACTTTGGGGTCCAGACAGAGTCATCTTTATGGAGCTCATTTGGCAGAAGGGATAAGATTTAAAAAGCCTTTAAAAAACTGACTTCTGTGGGATATCTAAAGCTGAATATGCAAAAATCATAGTGTCTACATCATCCTAATGCCCTCTGGATGCTTTTGCATCTTAAACAGATGAATCCTTGAAAAGGTCCCACTTGGTACAGGCTAAACTGAGTACATCCAGTTTCTCACTCCTACTCTATTTCATCCTGCTACACGGAGTAAAATGGCCAGGATACTAGTAGTGTGAGAGGAAAGGAGAGAACTCTGACACCACGTAGGTACTTCCTCACTGTACGGAGAACTTGAGGAGATTTTGTACTATTTCTGTAAGATTGCTATGCATCCTGCAGTTTTTCCATCTTTTTAAAAGTAATCCATCAATGGACAGAATGGGTTAAAGTCTTTTCTTTAGCAGAAAAACAAAGAGCCTGGAGATATGAGCAGTTAATTGTCTAACCTAGAGGTGGAGCAGTCCTTCAGGATTTGAATGAGGCAATTACCTAAGAGAATTAAAAAAAAAAAAATCCAAGACAATAGGAAGTCTCAGTCGCTAGATATTAATTTTTAATATATTCCCGCCCCCCATCTCCCCCTCCACCTCCCACCCCGACTGGAATTCAAAGAAACTATCTGGAAAAAAAGAAAAGTGAAGGAGAGATCAGGAAGGTAAGAGAGAAGTCAAGAGGACTAGGGCAGTTGATGCCATAGCTGAGGGCTGACAGATGAAGGTATTAGAGGTACTCTCCTCAGAGCTTTGCTTCTACCACCAGTCACCCTTAGGAAGGTTGAGGTGCCTTGCCATGGTTCACGACAGTGGCTGGGCTCTCCCCCAGGCCTGCCTTCTACCAGTAGAAGGGTGCAGGTCCCTAGGGACCCAGGAGCTGCCTCACTCTATCACCCTTATGCCAAGGCTACACCGGAGGCTTCTTTCAAAGGTTGTCTGAGGAGACTGTGGAAAACCTCCCTTTGGCCAAAAAATCATGATACACACTGCATATATAAAAATACACATCCCCTAGAGTGTGAATCAGAGAAACCATGTGAATAAATGTGGGTAAGAAAGGAGGAGAAAGGAAAGAAAGAAACCAAACTCTGAATTATTCACATTTTCCAAGCTGATGTACAATAGTCAGAAAATATTTGTTTTCTTGCAGCATTACCAGAGTAAAAAGTCTCACAAGTCCTCACCACAACGGTGCTAATTCTGAAGTGATGGACTGGGGCAAATGGGAAAACAGATGCATTAAACAAGCCTGTTTGATTCTGGGTTGCTTCCAGCAAGTCCCTGCAGTGTACTATAAGAACATCATTAGAAAATTTTGCTCCTTCACTTCTATAAGATTAAAGATATTCCCTCTTTGCTCTGGCCCAAACACTAATAATTCCCACCCAAACCCATTTCATTTATTGATAAAATAAATAAAGCTGTCTGTTTTGTGTTTTCTTCTCCATATAGTGAACATAAACCAGTCTGGATGTTCAAAGCTGTAAATGCAGCAAATCTTACAGGTCTACCTTCATCAGCACAGACCGTTTCCCTGTCTGCCCAGGTTGCTTGGTGTGTGCAAATTTGTATTTCAGTATCTCTTGAGGTTTAATGAGTGCGAGGAAAAGACATTCTCTGTGCTTCTTGCTAGGACTCAGAACCCAGTAATCCCTATTTAAAGTTTACACAAGGGCAGACAAGCAATGTGGCTGGTCTCCTGAGGAACATGAGTACTTTCTGTGTCAGAACACGTCCTGTAACATTGCTAGGATCCTTAGGGTTGTTTTGTACCCCACGTTTAAGTCATGTACAAGATCAGAAGAGGCAGAAGTTAACTAGACCTTCCCTCTCACCTTTTTACCTTTCCTAACTCATGTTGGACGCTGAAGTCCATTTGACAAGTTACGTCAATGAAGTAATCACCATCTGCTGTGAAGCAGTTCACTATTGCCTCCTGAGACAGACACATATAATATTTTGTGGGTCTCATCCATCTCACAACATGCTGGCATGACATATTATGGAGAGAGAAAGCTTTATATGCCTCAAATGCCACATCAACAATGCAGTCAGACAGCTGCTCCAATTTCTCTGGCTTTTTTACTCCTTCGCCAAACCCTCTCTGTTTCATAGCCTGCAATGTGACCTGGAGATACCCCAGGAAAGAAGATGAGACCTTGTGTTCCACCTTCGTCTCTTCCCTATGCGAACTTTACAGCTGTTTTTAGGCTCCATGTGTCACACTAACACACACACTGCTGCAGACAAGTTGGAATCTTATAAAGTGAAGGTTAAAAAAAATATGGAGATGAACTGGGAGGGAATGCCTGGGAAGATCTTCATACATCTGCCCAGCTGAGGGGATTTTCATGGCATCACTGGTCCCTGCTGAGCTAGCTCTCTGCCAAAGATGGTTCCTCTTCAGATCCCACAGCAGTGCCCAGTGCCCACTTTGGTTTGGGACATATTGACTTGTCCCAGAGATCATACGAAGGATTTCCAAAGCATTCACCACACAAGCACAATCCAGACTGCACAACCAAACTCCATAGTTCCTATCAAAATATTTTTCTTTTTCTCCATACATAGCTGCTAACTTCTGCTACAAGATGTGGTATAAGTTGTTTGCTAAATGGTGCTCTTTTTTCCTTAAAGAAGAGGAGATAAAAGCATTTTTGTGTAAAAGATACAAATTAACAAATTTTCCCATCCCTCTGTTTACAGAGCTCAGAGTTTACAACAAGGACATTATTAAAGAAGGCATTTCTTAAAATACTAGTGGTAAATTACTGAGAGCCTCCAGAAGCAGCTACCGCTCACTTGCAATCCCCAAATCACGCTCCAGTTACCCAGTGTATGCAGTACCTGCCCTCTTAAAACACACACTTTCAGTTACACTACAATTGCCTTCAAAATGAGCATTCTTGAATGATGAAGCATGTTTGTATGATTCATTCTTTTGTGCTGTTCATCGACTTCCTCCCCTGTGCATCCATCACTAGTTACATCACTTTCCTTTCCTTAGGCTCCTTGTATAACCCCAGGCTAATGCCTTTAGATATAAAGCACATCTTGAGATAAACATTAGCTACACACTAACTGGATCTTGCTTTCCAATTGAATAATCAGCTTTAAAGAAGAAGGTTTCCTACAGCTCAGATGAGAAAGCTGCAAAGGAACTGCTTAGCAATCATCTTGAAAGAAAGCATTCAATGCTGGAAACCAAATTCTACTTTATCTGTTTAGACTTGTCACTATTAATTATTGAAAGTTCTACCAGCTTCTAGCTTTAACGATGTAGTAACTGCTACAAGCTCTTCAGAAAGGGGGGCAGATCATAACAAAAACAAGAAGTATTTTTAAAGTAGGTGCATATATCTGTAAAACCAACGCAGAACTGAATTACAAGGAATATCTTCAAGTGCTCCTTGGCCAACTCCTGAGATGACTCTAGAGGTCATGTCCCATTCATGCCAGGCTGAGAAAAATTGAGTATCAGATCTGGGAGGGAGCTCCTTGGTCCCTGGGTCCATGGGCCATGCTTGCTCACTGCTTTGCCAGAAAGGCAGCATTTACTTAAAACACGTAGTCCTCTGAAGGCAGCCCACCTAGCACAGGCTGACAACAAAAGCACATAAATGTAAAACCTGGAAGGAAAGTACTATGTATTTGGATACACTGTTGTGAAAAGTGAGGTCTAGCCCCTTGATGCCTGGGACCAAGCCTCAAAATCTTGCTCCAGCAACAGCAGAAGGCAAGCTTTCCAAAGTTGATACTTGCAAATTCTAGACTCCAAAGGGGAATCTAAAAAGGCACTCCTCCCTTAGGAATGAAATAAAAGACATCAGCTCAAGAAAAGTCTGTTGATCCACACTTATTCCCAATATGCTAAGACTGCCTGGCAAAGGTTTGTTTGTGCAGCCTGATCTTCTTCAAGGAGCCAACTCCAAAATCTGATGTTTTGGAAGTAGGTCTGAGGACAGCTGTATGGTGGGAGGTCAGCAGGGAAAAGACCAAGCAGATCTCTGGAAGTTGGGGATGGTAAACTCTGCTACTGGAAGAAGAAAATTCAGACTTGTTTGGTTTCTGTCTTGGTTTTAGCTCTTCTTTCTCTCAAGATGGATCTCAGTACTTGGAAAGAGTGAAGCACTGAGGTCCTGTGAGGCTGACCACAATGAACCTCACTCCTTCCCTGTCTCACTTCTGCCTCTGTGCAAGAAGGCAATGGGCAGGTCTGGACCTGCAGCTGTCCCCATATGGCTTGCAGGAGCGCTGAGCAGTGATGCTCAAAGCAAGAAAGGAGAGAAAAGCAGAGTACTGAGGGGAGAAAGGACATCTACTTTTCCCCTTGCTACTCCTTAGCAGGATCACAACTGGTGGAGGCTTCCTATGAGAATGACCGTGACTTTTATCAGTACCAACGGGAAAATGCTGCCATTTCCTTTCACATCATAGCAAACCAATGGGAAAAATATCTAGCTGAAGCATTAAAACAAATTTTGCAAAAGCCAGGATAAGAAAGCATGCAGGTCAGACACAGTGGAACATGCAGGCACTGTTGTTGATGGCTGCATCTCCATATTTCTCAAAGTCTGCCCAAGATCTACACAAATCAAGAGGGATGCTGAAGTGGCAGCTGCATGCTGAGATCAGAGCAGCTTCCCTGTAACAACCAGCACAGAACTTAGTGAAAATCCTTTAAGATAACTATATAGCCAGAATGGGGAAAACGCCTTTTGCTCCATAACACTGTGAATAATTCACGAGGTATCAGCTATGTTTGAGATGCTACGCTTTTCTTCCAGTCACCTATTACACAGCACTTTGGAGGCAAAAAGGCAAGGAGGAAAAGCAGCACACAGTGAGTGCTGAGGATTTTGTGCTTTCCCAAGCAAACTGATTTTCCAAGGGGCTGCATAGCTTGCTGTTCCACATCCCCATGGGTCAAGCTCTCCTCAAGGTGGATGGTGACATGTGCCACAGAAGCTTTCTGCAGTCAATTAGGAGTGAAAATGTCTCATGAGCTTTTTTTACAGTTCATCAATTGAGTGAGCACAGTTTGTGCCTGGCTACCTTCCCTCACCTAAACCAAGGCTGCTTGAATGGGCCAAATCTGGAGGTTATGTAAAAGCTATTAAAATTTTTTGTAATGTGAAGGGCACAGTGGGATTTTTTATTATTATTATTTTTTTAAAGGTGGCAGTCACTTTGCCTTCTTTCACAGCAAACCAAATGTTAGAAACTCCTGCACAGATGGTAATTTTTGATGCACTTTTCTGTCCTAGAAATGGGATTTGTCCATCAAATTGTCATCTCCTTTTCCTGTTTCTGTGATTTTCATTTCTGCTCCCTACAGTTCCCTTCCAATACAGGCATTTAGGTGTCCTTTGAAGACATATTTTTCTTATATATTCCTCTCTTGAAGTGAAGGATGGGGCACTGTACTGCCTGGGCAACCTGGTCCTAGATAATCCTAAGAAAGAAACTCCTGGCAATTCTGGGTTTTACCAGAGCTGTGATTCCACAGCAAAATAGGAGAGCATGCTAATGTCCCCATTGCTCCAAGGCCACGAGAGCTGTGAGCAGCAGCCATTATGGGCAGAGCTGATCAGACCTTAGTCTGTTGTCACCACCTCCTTCCTGTCATGTTCCAGGATATCGTGACCTTGAGAGAAGAAGGAACCCTGTTTCTTGAACCTGTTCACCATTCCCATGTACCTTTATGCTGCTTGTCCCCTTGTGACACAGCTCCTTGGCTGTTCTCTTCATTTTTTGTTGTTTTGCAGTGAGGAAGTCACTAACATTGCTGTATTTACAGGCAGTATTTTCTTTTTGCATTAAACCTGGCTTCTGACTATGGAAAATGAGAGTAGGTTGCCTTTCAGCCATACACAAGTATAGTGTTGCTCCTATCCCACCAACAACCAGGGCTCTTCAAAGCCTCCTTGCACACCAGGGACTGCATCGCAGTCTTGGATGCTAATTTTCCCTGACTGATCTATCTACACATGCCACTGAGGACCCAGATGGGCTTCTCTGAGGTGAATATGTCCACCAAGGCACTCCTCTCTGCAGGCATTGACTACAGGATAGCAAGCCAGGGAGCAGGACGCATCAGTAGAGTGCTCTGGTTTTGGTATAAAGGCCATACAAACCACTGACGTTTCTGTGGGTGTCAGGTGTTATCCTGGAAACTAAGGCAAGTCTGGTGCATCTCTGTTTTCCATCAGAGTAAGTGGTGAAACAGGGAGTGTCCTGCTATGCTCTCTATTACAGCTGAGGCTTCAGCCCAAGTAAAACGTGGTCAGCCAGCCCTGGCAGAACACATCAGCAAGGCCTGGGAAAAATGTCTATGTATGGTGGGAATTGCCACCTGAGGAGTAATGTTGATACTGCCCACACTAACCTAAATACTGACCATGAAATAGGTCAGTTTGCCCACTGGGTTTTGTCTAAATTAGGCTGTGACTCATTTTCCACCTAAAGTGACTAAGCAGGTGCTCACCTCCTCTGCTGATCCCTTTAGGCCAGTTGTTGAAATGATGGCAGCCAGGAGACAAGAGTGAAGGAAGGACTTCAGAGTTTCTGCTCATCTGTGCCCAAGTAGTCTTTCTGCAGCTTTGCATTGGGTGCCTTCACTGGAACAGTTTAATGCCATGCCATGCTCTCAGTAAGTGAGAAGCTATGGTGTCCTTTAACAGACACCCCATTCGTTACTTGTGCTTGGATGCACGACCTCTCTTTCTCAGCTGTGGCTGTGAGCAGTGATTTAAACAAAGCATTAAAAGAGAGGAAAAAAATAATGAGCATGAAAAGCCTGCAGCATGCCTATGGAGGCACTAGAGCATTGAGATAAATTTATCTGATTTTTTTTTTGCAGCAGGAAATGGACAGCACCTGAAATTTACGCAATCATTAAACTTTCATGCGCAGCAGCCCAGTGAATCTAGAGCAGTGACACAAAGCCATCAACCGCAGGACCATTGCTGTTGTTTATCAAGCTCACGGCTTTTCCCCAAAAGTGGGTAATGGGGTAGGGCAAAGAAGTGCACAGTTGAGGACTCTGGCATTGATTCTTGTATGTAGTCTACGGCAATTGCAGGCTATAATTTCATTGTTCACCAACTGTTACGCTTTATGAAAAATGAAAATAAAACTGATCAGGCATGAAGGTGTTACTCAACCACTTTCAGAGTTCTCTACATTTTCCAGTACAAGCCCACTGATTCCCAAATACAGCTAGATATGGCACGTCACCAGCTGAGCCGAGAGCAGAGATGGGACAGGAGGGAGACCCCACCACACTTTCAGAGAATCAGCTTGCAAGACATCTATGGTCAAAACCAGCCTGACCAATGAAATCTCTAACCTCTCACAGTAAGGACTCCTTATTCTTTCAAATGTTTTATTCAAAGGACCTGCCTAACTACATTAAAGATTAAAATGTTCAGGGACAGAAGCCAGTTGTAGCAAGTTCCTGAAACCAGTGCATAGCTTTTTCTGGAATGGAGATAGAGATGCATGACACATTTTGACTTCATTTGTGTGTCTCCAGTGCACCTTTGGAAGTGAGGAGCCAAAGGCAGAAATCCACTCTGGATCCTCAAAATAACTTTCATCACCATCTGTCAAATGGTGTGAAACCAGGAAGAAATGAAAGGAAACTGGTGGAAGGGAACAGCTGAGTAGATAAAGTCTGAGCAAAAATCTGCAGGTTTCGAAAAGGGATCTAAAGAAGGCTGATGAGCAATCAGGTAGATCCCACAGCACCAATAGTTTCTAGAGAATGATTCTGAGAGAGTAAAGCTGAAGAGCTCTGATCTACAGCTGAGATGTCATCTAACATCTAGCAAGTTTGAAATACGAAATTCGGACATCAGCCTTGACAATGACTCTGTTTGTTAAGATGACTCATTTAACAAGATCAGCTGATGTACATGTGGATATGACAAAACACCTTTGTTAACAGGCCAGGAGAGACAACTTCCCATGATTGCATCCAGTGTTAACTAATGTGTCTACAGCATCTAAAGTTATATCAATAGAGTATATATTTAGGAAGTATCTCCAGGTGGTTGCCGGGAAAAGCCTAGGTTATAATTTAGGAACCTGCATTTCTGCCTGGTTTTGTTTTGTACAGATATGTCTGTGTTTGACTGCCTTGCTGGATGGTTGAAGGCAAAAGGCCAAAATATATTGGCTTACCACTTCATGTCTGTTTCTACAGTAGACTCTCAGGCTCAGCTATCCTGAAGTGTTGTCACTGAATTGTGCCCCTGAGGGTGCTCAGATTGGGTTTTGACTTGTGCAGGCCAGAGGAAGTGACAATATGGATGGGAAGGCAGGGGATGGAGTGTGCAACCTGACTGTTTCCCATGATGAGGGGAACACATGAACACATGTTCTCTCTGACAAAGACCGAAGGAAAGGCATCTCACAGTAGGGCAACTTCTCCGTCTTGGCATTCAAAGGTGAGGGACAGGATAATGTCAATGAATGAAGAGATGCGGGTTGAATCAGATACATGGACACACATTAGAGGTTTGGTTGTGATTAGGATTTTAAATTAGGAGTTCCTCAAACAATCCCAGCAAAATGTTCAGCATTATACATTTGCAGTTTAATGTTTTGGCTGTAGCTTGTTAACTTGCCATATGAGTGCTGATGATTTGTTCATTATATTAGCTTAATTGCTGTAAACCTAATATGTCTGAATCAATCAAAATTAAAATAATAGAATTACATTTTTACACAGTCACATTTGACTAGAAAGCAAGCTGTGCAGGAGGAGGTTCCACATGGTGTTCTCAGATATCTTTACAAACGACTGATAATTAATTCTGCACTACTTCTTCTGAAGGGATAGAAAAAGATGGAAAAAGATAATAGTCAGTGCTGGTTACGTAATCCCTGCCCATTCGGTTTGCTGCAGTACACTGATAATGAACAATCTGAAGTATAAAGCTACTTTGATCCCTAGCCCAAGAAAAGCTTCACATAAGCATCAGGACAAAATGCACATCTCCGTTTTCTGGACAGGAGCTGGGTCATTTTTATCCTGATTCACAATGACAACTCAGACCCATTTACGATGGTTCTATGAGGCTGAGTGCCAGCAAGCAGACTGCCTTGGAAAGCATGTTCAAGTGTAGAGTGAAGACCATTTGCCATACACAGGAGAACAGAGCTGAATAATCAGCTCACCATGCCCAAACCCAGGTTTTCCATCCCGGCTAGGCACGGAATCACAGAATCACAGAATATTCAGAGTTGGAACGGACCTCCAGAGATCATCCAGTCCAACTCCCCTGCTTAAAAGCAGGATCCCCTAGAACACATCACTCAGGACTGCATCCAGGCGAGTCTTGAAAATCTCCAGAGAAGGAGACTCCACACCCTCTCTGGGCAGCCTGTTCCAGTGCTCTGTCACCCTCACTGAAAAAATGTTCTTCCTCATATTTAAATGGAACCTCCTATGCTCCAGCTTGTGTCCATTTACCCCTAGTCCTGTCACCGGGAACCACTGAAAAGAGTCTGGCTCCATCCTCCCTCAACCCACCCTTTAGGTATTTATTAGATATTTATCACCTCTCAGCCTATCACCTCTCAATTAGATATTTATCTAATCAGAGGTGATTAGATAAATCACCTCTCAGACTTCTCTTCTCCAGGCCAAAGAATCCCAGCTCTCTCAGCCTTTCCTCATAGGGGAGATGCTCCAATCATAGGGGAGATGCACCTTAACAAGTTGACATTTGCTACTAGTTCTAGCAATGGGTTAAACTAAGCTATAGACCCCAATGAAGGACAGTTCATCTTTTCCTCACTCATCTTTCCCCTCCCTATAAACTTTTCTCTGCAACCCACAGAGGTCCTATCATCTCTACTGAGGTGAAAATTGATGGAAGAATATCTTCATTTGCACTTACAGCCACATGCCATGTTACTCCCCTCCCTCCTTCTGAGCTCATTCTGAGAAGTGGAAGAATACAAGGAACTAGTGATGTACATAGAAGAGCATGTCACATGCTAAGTGCAGGTGAAGTTTCAGTAGAGAATCAAAATGTTTTGGAAATCCTCTGGCTTGGAAGATTTCTGAACTTTTGGGATTTCTGAGCAAATTAAGTCATTTTTTATTTCAATACTGGTATGGCTAGTTTATACCATTAAAACAGTAGTAAAAAACAGGATATCTTTCAGCCCAAGCAATTACTTCATTTAATATCTGACACTACTGAAGTGTAGATACAGTTCTGGTTTCCTCTGCATTGTTTTCGCTATATGCCACTATCAATTTAATAATCAGAATTACAGCCACACCAGAGAAAATATTATTTCTGACTAAGGACTTCTGCCACAGGGTCTGTATGGAAAGCACATGAAGGAAAGACCTATGGAGGACCATGACTATGGGAAATGAGCCATATTCCTGTCTTTTCTTCCCTTTCCCCTTCCCCAGGCTCTTAACGGGGAACCATCTATTTCTGGAGCTTCGCAGGAACATGGGAACCACAAACATGAAATATATCTCTTCCTTCAGTGGGTGGGAAGAGAACAATGATGTCTCTGGGAGGAGTAACTGCATCAGGAAATCTGATGGCAAATCCCAATATCCATCTAAATTAAGTCTTTCATGTCAGCTTTGAGGTATTTTAAAATGTATAGCTCTGTGCCTGCAGAGTCACAAGGACTGAAAGAGTCTGAAGTGACTCTCAAATGCATTGCTGCAAGTCAGGAGAAAGGCATGGTATGCAAGCCCCTAGCATGGCCTGGATTTGGCCTGGGTTACAGCACTGGAAATTTGTTTTGCTAACCTCTTAAAACAGAAAAACAACCTTTCTAGTCGTGAGGTGCCATAACACCTTCAAGACAACAGTAAGCTGAGAAACAGCCTCAACGATTTGGTAATTTCACTATTAGATTCCAGGGGAGCAAAATTGATCTCTCAAGTTGGCAACCTACACACAAAGTCTTAATTTGCTCTCTCCTTCAACATATTTTCAGCTTTTGGAACATAAAACTTTAACAGTGATTAACGTGGAGCTGGCATGGGCCAAGACAACTTGTCATAATTCAATACAGAACTATTATGATACACTCCAGGGACAAGTGGATTGAAAACAGCTGGCTTTGCAAATTTACACCAGAACTTGTCTCAATACTATGAGAAAAATAAGATATTCATAAAAATACTCTAGAATCCCCAAATCTATATGAATTTGGGACAAAAACTCATACAAACCAAAATCATTATTCCATTGTCATTAGTATTCTATTTATAAAGTTTCTGTCACTCACTGGCAAACAGAGGTAACAGCATTTGACTTGGAAGATGAATCACAAACCATGGAAAGTGGAAAGTGAATTGCAAGTCATCTGCCTGAGTGCATTGCAAGCTGAAAAGTGTTGGTCCAAACTATCCCGAGAATCCTTATGAAGTGCAAATACGTTTGAAGAAACCCAGATCATTTCATGCACAGCTCAACCAGAGGAAAACAGGCTAAATTTATGAGCATCACTCACAGTGGACAAATTAATCAGCTCTGTGATATTCTGCAACTATGACCAGAGAAAATATCCAGCATCGAGCATGAGTAAAATTTCAAGTGGCACTCCCCAGCAGCAAACTGCAACTCCTTTAATGCAATTTCAGGATTGTTTTCTTTCCTGGGGATGAAGTGGTAGAGACGAGTTGTCCCAGCTTGTGTGTGTATGAACATACAATACCACTGGCATTGGATGGGTTCTCAAGAGCGTGTACTTCGCATTCCACCTTGCGAACAAATGGCCAACAGTTGGCAATGTTGGCAGGACATGATACAACAGACAGGCCACTCTCGGAGATGAAAATGGCATTAGGACAAGGCTGATTTATGGCAGTGGCTTTGGGGTTTCCATATCTCTTTTGGGTTATTCTTGACGTGAGCAAACTGACTCAGAGGAGCTAAGAGCTTTGAGTTGGAAGAGATACCGGATGTTTGGCTTCAGGCTTGGCAATCTTGTTGTGACCTTGGCAATGAGAGCCAAGGGAGAAGACATGAAATGGATGAACTGGGAGATGGAAATAGCAGCCCAATCAGAGCCCCATAAGTTTCCCTCATAGTCGCATGCGGGAACACCATGCAAAGTGTGTCCAACTCAAAACCTTGGAGTAATATTTGTGGAGAGGAAGTACATCAAACTAGTTCAGAATGAAGTGAGTAAGAGTCATCACAGAATAATACCACCAAAAACAAAGGTCCTGCAGCCTCAAAGACCCTGCAGCTTGGGGGCTATTTTCACTCCCATTCCTTATTGTCTTCACACTCATGGTCTCTCAGACCTGTCCTTGTACAGCATCTTCCTGACCACAATTTATGCAAAATCTCTGGCTTTTGTCTCACCAATTTCCCTTCTCCTCTATCTAGATGATCTTAGCCCCTTCCTGCTTTATTTGTGTGACGAGTGTTTAGTCAGGCTCCCCACAGTACTCCCATCTTTTTCCTGTGACATGATCACCTGGAAGCTCTGCAGA